>CM033718.1:58757559-59357559 GCA_019671005.1 Hibiscus mutabilis | reverse complement strand
TGTCTATGTAGATGGCATCCTAATCACTAGAAATTCTGAAGTTCACATTGCACAGGTTAAACAACAGCTTCATGATCAGTTTTCTTTGAAGGATCTTGGTACAATCGATTATTTTCTGGGTATTCAAGCCTTAGCTCACAATGGTGGAATGTTTCTTACACAAAAAATACATAGCAGATTTGCTTGAAATGACACAAATAGGAGATGCTAAACCTGTTGATACACCCATGGTGGTCTCGACAAAACTCAGTACGTACAATGGTGAAGTATTTAATGAAGTTACTAAGTTTCGTAGTATAGTTGGAGCATTGTTATATGTATGTCATACTCGTCCAAATATATCGTATGCCGTAAACAAGGTTGCACAATATATGCAATGCCCAACTGTCATGCATTGGTGGCAGTCAAACGAATTTTGCGATACCTTAAGGGAACAATTGACTTTGGATTGTGGTTCCCTGCTCAACCGAGTACTCTCCCCAATCTTGTTGTTTTTTCCGATGCAGATTGGGGAAGTGATGAAGATGATAGAAGATCAATTTCTGGATATTGTGTCTATTATGGAGATCATTTGCTTTCATGGAGCTCGAAGAAACAACGTTCTGTTTCACGTTATACAGTCGAGGCAAAATATAGGAGCTTGGCGGATGCTACGTCTGAATTAATATGGGTTCGTAATCTGTTGCAAGATATGAAAGTGAATTTGAATGATTTACCCAAGGCATGGTGTGATATTACTAGCACCATGGCCATGGCTGCTAATCCGGTAATGCATGCTAAAACGAAGCACGTCGATTTAGATCTACACTTCGTTCGGGAGAAAATTTTGGGGCATATGATGCAAGTTGGTTATGTTCCGGCGAACTGTCAGGTCGCTGATGTATTAACCAAGCCACTGTCAGTTCTGCAATTTGAGAAATTCAGAAGGAAGATGAATGTAGTTTCACTCGTCAGTTTGCAAGAGAAAGAAAAAAAATGGGGTGAATGTTAGAGCGTATGAATGATGAAGCCCAGATATTTCTGTTATCACAGCTGGCCCAATACAATCTGAATTACAGCTGGCTCGTTGAGGCAGTTAGATTTCCGTTGAGCAGTTAGTTTTTCTGTTAGTATTTTGTGTATAAATAAGCTGAATGGGTTGAGACCCAACACAACCTTTTTGTAATCAGATATTCTTTTAAGAGAATTAATAAAAAGAGCAGCCCATTTTCTTTATATTGCATTCTAGGGCTTTAATCTTTTCTTTTTTTCTTTTTCCTTCGTTTCTTGCTTCAATCGTCCTCTCCGATTTATCTCCACCGTGTCTTGTCCATCTCTGCTAGTTCAACATATTTAGGTTATTTTGATACTTTTTGTATTTGTTAAGGTTAAAATAGTCTTCACAATTTTTATGCCAAATTCTCAATACCAAAAAAAATTTCTAAACAAAAAAGCTCTTTTTAGTAGCTTTTTATGTTTAGGAGGTTTTACCTCAATCCGTTGCTATAAACTTCTGTTTATCAAACATTTAAATGAGCGAATTAACTGATAGATTCAAATTTTTAATCTTGACTCAAAATGGTATATACCAAACATAGCCTTAATATTAAAAAATAGCGTTTAACATGATACCAAGAGAAATTTGATACTGTCATTTTAGTTTTTTGTTCTGATGTTTTCCACTTCCTCGTCTACGTTTATCAAAAACGAAAAGTAATTCCGAAAAGAAAAATATGAAACATTATAAAAATATATTAACCAAACTAATTAACTTGCAGTATAATGAGATAATTAGTTATTTTAGTTAATTAATTACCTTGGCCCACACAAAGCCATGGTGAGAAAACTGTAAACAATCTGCAAACTGCTAGAACAAAAAAGAATGCTTGCAGCTGCTCCATACCCTTTCAGGTTATGATTGAAACCTTTCCCTATATAAATCAAGCATCAAAATTTATAATAAAAACATGAAAAAAGGTATTTACTAACTATTAGTTATTATCCATTTGCATGTATACTTTAGCATTGTAAGGATCTGCAAATGCAGCCGGAGCTTCATCAGCCAGTTGCCAATGCATTATTTCGCATGGAATATCATTGTTGCGGTCGAAATGTTGAACATTGTTTTTCTTGGAATGAACTTTCCCCCCTGCAAATAGAAATACGATGAATCCCATGATCATCAACTCTTCAGTTCATTGTTTACAATTTTAATGTGTCATGAGACATAAGGATGAGCGTTCGATGTGATTGAGTTGAGTCAAAAAAATTTGAGTTATTCGAGTTAACACGTCATATTTTACAACTCATACTTTATTAAAAAAAATTCAATTCGATTCGAGTTTATGAAATTCAAGTCGAGTTCGAGTTCTTATACAAATTTAATTATAATTATTTACATGTTATAGTACAATTTGGTTCTAATTTAAACTTTCACTAATCATATATATATATATATATATATATATATATATATATATATATATTTCTCCATATTTTTCATGTGTGGCATATATTTCTTCATATTTTTTTATATCGGTATATATATTAACAAAAATTGAGGGACTCGACTTTAACTTAAAAATAAATCCACTAATTATTAAAAATATCGAGTTATTCAAATTTTCATTTTAGAACTCAAACTTTATTTGAAATTTTTTGAGTCAGGTTTATGAAATTTCGAGTCGAGTTAAAACAAGTTGAGTATTTTTGCCTCGAGTCGAGTCAAAAAATTCAGGTTTTTCGAGTAGAGTTTTGCTCACCCCTAATAACATGTGTCGTCATCTAATTGGTTGATTAATTCTATTTAATTAAATTAAAATTAGGACCAAATTGATATAATAGGTAACTAACAAGGACGAAATGTGTAATTATACAAATTTTTATTAACTACCACGTCACCTCCTTCGGCTGGTGGTCAAAATAGGACCAATTAAAAGGTTTGGTGGTGTGTTTGTCCATTTTTTAGTTGGAAATAGGACGGACCTCATAGTTTGGTGATCACACATGTAGTTTACTCCTTTTTTTTTAACTTGAACCTCTTTCTAAGAAGGAATTATATCATAAGCCTGACTCGCTACGTCATCAATGATCTCAACTAATAAAAATCATCTTTTTCATTAATTTTTTCATGTGATCTTTTTACGAAGTGAATTCACTCGGTAAAAAGTGTTTTTTAATTTAATTTTCAGTAAATATGAGTGGAGATTCACTTGGTAAAAAGATGACATAGAAAAAAATTATTGAAATGTATGATTTTTATAGGTTGAGACTATGGATGACGTATTGAGTCGAGCCTATGATATAATTTCAACATTCTAATGGGTGAGGTCTTAATTAATTTTCAATTTTAGTTTTTGTTTGTTTGTTTTTATTTTCATCCTCCAATGCATGCAAACGACGATAAATATAACGCGTTTTTGATGCAAATATGTTATTTTAACAAATACATGTTCTGTCAAACGGACACTTTAAAAAACAGATAACAAGATACTCTCTCTGTCCTGGTTAAATTGTCACATGTTTAAGCACCTATTTCGACTAAAAATAAAATTTTAGGAACCTATTTTAACCAAAAAATATTTTAGGCGCCTATTGTAAAAAAAATAGTTTAGGCACTTACTAATTTAGCCTAACAATATTCAAATGACAATTTTATTTTTTCAAAAAATAATTTTTAATTTTTAGAAAAATAAAATAAAGGATAAAAAAATATGAATTTAAATAATTGTTAATTTTTAAAGTGACAATTTAAATAGATAATTTTAAGATTTAAAAGTGACAATTTTAATAGGATAAAAAGTATAAAATTTACTTTTACAATTAAAATGAATGTCATTTTCATTAATAATTTTAAATCGATAACATTTTTATTAATTAATTTTAAATTAAAATGAAACGCTTAATCATGTATTGTGTCTTCTTCATGTCTATGCAGATTCAGTAGAATGAATCTGTAATTGAACCTTTTGTAACGTCGAGAAGCATTCGTCAAAGTGGTCCGTTGTCACCATACTTTTTGGTGCTTTGTATGGAGAGATTAGCGTAGACCATTAATGTGGAAATTAGTAGAGGGTTTGGAAGCCGTTCAGTATATGTAAATCGGGACCTCAAATTTCGCATTTTTTTTTTTTTTGCAAATGACATGCTACTTTTTTTGCATCTTTTTTTTGCAAATGACATGCTACTTTTTGCTGAAGCTACTGTAGATTAGATGGAGGTTATTAGGAGAGTTTTGAATGACTTTTGTATGGTATCTGGTCATCGTGTGAGTAATACTAAAACAACGATTTTTATTTCCAAGAATGTTCTGGTGAGCGATCGTTTTCTAATCTCTGCTGGTTTTGGATTTCAAGAGGTGGCGGATTTGGGTAAGTATTTGGGACTTCCTTTGTTACATAAACACATGTCGCATGCGTCGTATGCCGATCTTTTGCAAATCATGCAGAGGAAATTAAGTGGGTGGAAAGCACGGATTTTGTCGTTGCAGGGCGGATTACTTCGGCGAAAGTGTGTCACATCCCAAAAATCAGTCTAGTCGAAATTGGGTTCTGGCGATCGAAAACCCTACTCCGGAAAGTTTAAATTTCTGCACCGATGATGACTAAATAATCCACTTTTCTTAGATTTGAACCATAATTGAGTTTAATCTTTGAATTATTGTCTAATGAACCTTGTGATCAAAGTATTGGATACAATTGGCATGCCATAGAATTCATGAGCTCATTGGTACAGGTATTGGGCTTCATCCATGGTGCGGCGGAGGGATGTGCTGTGTATTGGTCAATTGGTGTGGCGGAGGACACATGTGACATAACCTTTATTGTTATTGTAGGGGTTGTGGTGGAATTCGTGTATCCAAATATGGTTGAATCGACCCAAGGATATTGTTGATGATGTTGTTGCTACTAATGCGATGCTATGATATTGATCTTTGATGAACCTGCTTTACATTGACGCATTGTTGTATGCTAAAAATGATATTCAATGAATCATATGTCATGTTGAGGATTGAGCCATGATAGGTGTGATAATGGATTAATAAACACCGTCATTGGAATTGCCTTTGAAGCATGTTAATGACACATCATGTTTATTTATTGTTATTGACTACCTCACTTAGACTATATAAGTCTAATGCATTCATCTTCCATAACATTTCAAGTTAAGAAGTAGATTGGATCGAGATCGGGATCGGTTGGAAGTCAAGCAAGTCACTACAAGCTTAGAGTAAAGTGCTTTCGACCTTATGAACTCTTAGAATGGTGGCAAAGTAGTTAAACTAGTCACATATGACCCTTATGATGTATAAATGTTGCCTATGTTTTGTCTAAGTCTAAGAGACCCTAAATGACCTTGTGGAATGGCTTATAAGTGATTGAAAATGTATGTTTGGCTCAAAAGATAAAAACAGAGTAAATGGATTCGGATCATCACAAAATTTGACATACTGATAGATTATATGTTTATAAGATTGTTGGTAAATTTTGGTAATGTTTGGACAAGATTAAATGGGTTAATACGAATAAAAACTAGCAAAAATCTATCATTATAGGTCAATGCGTATCGCTACGGGTAATAGCGTATCGGTATAGTTGGGCTTATTTTGGCTTAATAAAATAGGGCGTATCGATCGGCCTTGGGTGTATCGGTACGGAATTTGATCACTAGAATCTGTATGAAAAATTGTATCGATACGGTCTAGAGCGTATCGATACGGGTCTATAATTGAATCTAAATTTGGGAATTAGGTCAAAGCGTACCGATACGGTTATAAGGGTATCAATACGGTAACTGTTAAATCTGTTGAAAGGTAAAGAACAAAATTTTGTATTATTTATAGTTTGGTCACTGATTAATACATGGCTTAATTGAATGGACAAACGAATTCCGAATAATGTGAAAATTTGAACACTCTATGTTTGATTGGTGAATTTCATTTTAGTTAGGTTAATTGCAGAAAAGAACAATTAAAATACTGAAATTATGTTTAAGCCCCTAAAGCTCTTAAATGTTGTAAGTTGGTCCCAATTGGCTAATCATTGATTCAAGATAATTAGGTAGCATTAGTGTAATGCTTCTCTTGTATGTTAAGCCTAATATTGTTTTCGCATAAAAATATCGTATCGACCTCCACTTAGTTCTTTGGTAACATACTCCGACCCAGTTTTCGACCAGGCCAGGAAAAGGGTGTTACAAAGTGGTCCTTGCGGCAATTCTTTCTTACACTATGCAATCTGTTGTTCTACCGTAGAAAACTTGTGTTGAGATTGAGCGATTGATTCAGCGTTTTATTTGGGGTATCACTCCTGAGAGAGGTGGAATTCATTTAGTCAAATGGAGTGAGGTTTGTAGGCATTTGGATTGTGGTGGTCTAGATTTTCGAAGTATTCAGACACAAAACGAGGCTTTTTTGATGAAACTAGAATTCTAATTGATAACTTGGAAAGATTCATTGTGGGTTCGTTTCCTGCGATGCAAGTATAAATGTATGGAAATGTTACCGAAATCCATCACTCATCGATGTTGTTCGAATTTATGAAAGGGGTTAAGTCTCATTTGGTCAGATGTGCGTATTAATGTGTATTGGAATATAGGTAATGGTGTGAGTGTGGATTTTTGAAATTCACCATGGATCCGCAACCTTGGTCCGCTAATTAGCTATGTCGATCGTAATGCAATTGGGATGGTAAGAAACCACTCGGTGGTTGAGATGGTCACGGTTCAAGGTGATTAGAAGTGGGATTTGATCTAGCCTTTTGTACCCTGTATGGTCTTACTTCACATTGCTGCAGTGAAGGCTCTACAAACTTGGTTTCCAAGAGATGTGCTGGGTTGGTCTGAGTGAACCTAATGGCCAATTTTCTGTGCAATCGGCATATACACTTCGAAGGGATGGTTCCTCGGACATTGTTGTAGATCGTGGAAAGTGGTGCATCAATTTTGGGGATTGCAAAAAAATTGAATTTTCCTATGGTTAGTTTGTTGTAACAAACTCATGACGAAAGACGAAAGAGTGCGACAACATTGTTCGCCCGATAGTCGGTGCCCGAGATATGATCATGCTTATGAGGATGTTGACCACTTGTTACGTTTATGCCCTGTGGCTCGTCAATTGTGGACTGTTTTAATTCGACAAGATGCTCTCTATACATTTCAAACGATGAAATTAAAGGATTGGGTGGTTTTGAACCTGACAAAGGCGGAGCGTTTCGTTGTCGATGTTAGTGATTGGGATTTGCTTTTTGGCGCATTGGTATGGAACCTATGGATATCACGGAATGCAGTTGTATTTAATACTCCCCTTGATATGGATGGCTCGGTGTTGGAACGTAGCCGACATCTCGTGGAATTGTCCAAGCGAGCTTTTGATGGCTGTCGAAGTCCACAAAGGACAGGTTCAAGTGCGTCGATCTCCAGATGATCGATGGTTGCAACCAGACGTGAGATGGATTACAATTAATACGGACGGTACCCGACATTTGTCAGACAAAGTTTGTAGTATACTATAGGCATACCCTATATTATGTATAATACTCTCGGGATCGCTATTTACGGTGGGGTGGCGCACGACCATGATGGGGTATGAATTTTTGGATTCACTAAATATATGTGTTTGTTTGGTTCTTGAAGCGGAACTTTGGGGAGCATATATTGGTTTATGGGATGCATATGAGCGTGGATTTCGTCAGGTTACTCTTAAGATTGACAGTCTTAATATAATGTATATTCTGCGACACGATATAGAGTTGCTAAGTAAATGCTCTCTTATGCGACATTTGTTGGATTTACGTCGTCAAAATTAGATGATTAAGTTAAATTATATATATCAGAAAATAATAAGGTTGCGGATGGACTTGCGAAGCTTGCGTCTCCCAACGCTATGATTTTTCAAAGTGCACCTCATATTTTGGAGCAGCTCTGCCTTGTGGATTTGCAAGCTTAAGAGTTTTGGTATTTGTGTACTATTTGTTTTCTGGTGTTCCGTTTGATTTATATTTGTGGCGGTTTGGATCCATAGGTCCTTTTATAATTATTTTCACATACACTTTATTTTCCCAAACTATTGCGGTAGCTTGATTATTTCCAGGAATATTGTAGTTGGAATAGTAACTTGAAGTCGGGTTGTGATGGAACCGAACCGCAAAAAGAATTCCCTAAAGGCATATTCAATAGGATCCGACTTTGGGCAAAAAAATCCCTGAAGTCTTGCTCAGCTGGATCTGACTTTGGCTTGAAGTCTCCCTTAGCTGAGTCCGACTTTGGCTGGACGAGACAGACTGCATGCATGCATATTCAGATTCTGCCATGACGAAAATTGAGAAAGGTGAATAGGATGTAATTTGGGTAGGTGGTATGAGTGGTTGAAATTTAATTTTTGTGAGGTTAAATAGGGGTGGGTTGAAGGTAGGTAGTGTAGAGAGATAGAAAATATTTTGAAGAAGGAGAAGAAGATTTGGAGATTTGAAGAATTTTATTAGAGTAAGTATTTTATTTTTGTAATTTATCATTATTATTTTGAATAATTATAGGTAGTAAGTAGTATTTTTTGTAATTTATTTATTTTGGAATATTTTATTTTATAGTAATTACGAAAATTAAATTTTTGTGTTTTGAAGTTAAAATTTGTGATTTTTTGTGTTAAATAGGTGGTTGAAGAGAAGAATGAATTTTGAAGAGAATATAGTAAGTTAAGTTATTTGTTTGATTAATTTTGAAGTTGTTGTTTGAATATTTTGTGTTAAATATGAGGGGATTTGAGAAGAAAATATAGTAATACTTTGTTGTATTTTATTGTTTAATTTAAGTTGGAGAGAAAATATTTTTGAATAAGAAGAAGAAGATTTGGAGAATTTTATTAGACTAAGTATTTTATTTTTGTAATTTATTTATCATTATTATTTTGAATAATTATAGGTAGTAAGTAGTATTTTTGTAATTTATTTATTTTTGTATAATTTATTTTATAGTAATTACGAAAATCATTTTTTTGTGTTTTGAAGTTAAAATTTGTGATTTTTTGTGTTAAATAGGTGGATGAAGAGAAGAAGGAACATTGAAGAGAATATAGTAAGTTAAGTTATTTGTTTCATTAATTTTAAAGTTGTTGTTTGAATATTGTGTGTTAAATGGGAGGGGATTTGAGAAGAAAATATAGTAATACTTTGTTGTATTTTATTGTTTAATTTAGTTTGGAGAGAAAATATTTTGAAGAAGAAGAAGATTTGGAGATTTGGAGAATTTTATTAGAGTAATTATTTATTTTGAATAATTATAGGTAGTAAGTAGTATTTTTGTAATTTGTTTATTTTTGTATATTTAATTTTATAGTAATTATGAAAATCAAAATTTTGTGTTTTTAAGTTAAAATTTGTGATTTTTTTTGTTAAATAGGTGGTTGAAGAGAAGAATGAGAATATAGTAAGTTAAGTTATTTGTTTAATTAATTTTAAAGTTGTTGTTTGAATATTTTGTGTTAAATAGGTGGGGATTTGAGAAATACTTTTTGTATTATTTTATTGTTTAATAATTTTTTAATTTTTATTTTGATGTTTGAATTTTTGATGCTATAGAGAATATAGTTTGAAAATTTGTGTTAAATAGGTGGAGATTTGAGAAGAAAATATAGTAAGTAAATTAATATTTTGTTGTTTAATTTAAGTTCGTTATTTTTTGTTAATTTTTATTTGATGTTTGAATTTTCGATTTTATTTGGAGAGATAGTTTAAATATTTTGTGTTAAATAGGTGGAAAGATTTTGAGAATATGGAAAATTGTTTGAATATAAGAGAAAAAACGTTTAATTTGATTTATGTCTGAAGAAGATATTTGAGAAGAAAATATAGTAAGTTGATTTGATTTGTATTTTATTATTTTATTTAAGTTCGTTAAATTATTTAGATTTATTTATTTATAGGTGGTTGAATAAAAAACGACGACGTTAATGATTTAATAGAAAATAAGAAAATACGTAATTAAATTTCAAGTATTGAAAACTTTTCCCTTTGATATGGTAGTTCGAAGTAAGATTATCCGAGTTATTTTTTATTTTATTATAATTGTTATTTTTTAACGTGGTAGATTTAGTCTCGGTTTACTAATATTTTCTTACTTGTCATGAAGGATGGCTGAGTAAGCCCCATTGTTGCATTTACAGAATCGACATATTACTAGCCTTAGAGTTGATGAGCTAGTATAATTTTTTTAAAATTATTTCATTACGAAATAGGTCACTTCTGTGTTTTTTGTTAATAATTATGTTTAAATAATGTGTTATTTAAAGGATGCAGAGGAAACATTTAAACATCATTTGTGCATGGTAGACAAACCCCTAGACCACAGAATTTAGAATTTCTTAGATATGGCAGGATTTTATCATGCCACGTTCCTCCGTGGGTACAAGTTGAACGCAATCTCGATCGGTCTCATCATCCACCGGGGTGTGGTACCGGTAAACGTAAGCATCATTAGCTTTTTTATTTTAAGTACTTAATAACTTTAGTGGACTATGTTAACATGCAATGTTTGAATAAGTTTTTTATTTTTATTTTGTATCTAACATTGCAAGCAAATTAGAGGACCAAAAAAGAAAGTTGTTTAGTTTATTCTATCCTTCGTTTTTATTATAGTCAATCGATTATCCAAATTAATTTGTACAATATAAGATCGAGAACTGAATAATCTGAATTTAGCAATTGTTGAACTAATCAATTATAACAATTTAAAAGAAAAATGTTTTTGGACTTAATCAATTATATTAGATCTTTCAAAAATAATTTAAAGTCTAAACAAACTTGAACAACATAAAATAACATTAATAATATTTTCAAATACAAACATTGGAAATCACATAGGCATTGACACGAACCTTGGTTCATTTGGACAGTCTGATCTGGAATGTCTTTCAGCCCTACATATGGTATATCTCTTACGTTGTCCCTTCCTCTATCAAGAAGATCCATACTGGTATAGATGCGAGTCGATCTAGGTCGGCCATTTGGAGATCTATGGAGTGTAGGATCCGGTAACCATTTTTCATGCTCTACCGGCAGCCAATAAATTGAATTTGCAACCGGTGGGAACTCACTTCTGTAAATATTGACCATATTGTGGAGATCGAAGCATTCATCAACAAAAGTATACGGGTCAACCCCTACATGCATACACGTTGCAACTGCATGAATATATGGATATCGCCATGCCTGGAATGCTCCACAATCACACCACCTATGTTTAAAATTGACTCGAAATACATTTGAGTGCGCTACTTCATTGTTGCGTCTGGCACCAACAACATCAAATGTCTGATTAGTTCGGTCGAAGTTGTGAACCTTTAGCGACGTTGCTTCCGCCATGTTCTCTTTCATTTTCATCACAAGATTGGGAGCCTAACTTTGCCCCCTATTTAATAAGGCCTCAATTTCTTTCCCTTTAACTACCCAAACTTTTGCTAACCTATAGTACGTCTCTTTCACCAGGCTTGCTATCGGTAGATGACGTGATCATTTTAGTACTCCATTTATGCACTCCACAAGGTTGGTAGTTATTTGCCCGTATTGTCTACCACCTTCGTCATATGATTGGGCCCATCTTTCCCTCTCGATTTCGTTTGCCCAACTCCAAACATGCTCATCGTACTTCATTAAATTCGTCGTCTTCCTCTCAAAATGTGGTCGCGTTAGTAGATATCATGTGTCATAATATTATTAGTATCGACACAAATAAAAAAAACAAACATTAGGCAGGGTATGCGTACGGCAGTGTCCAATTATGGAAAATTTAGTTTGAAAAAAGATGCTTACCCATGCTTACAATCTCACTGCGAAGATATTTATTTTTGAACCGTTCGTAGCTGTTCTTATCAATATGACGAATACAGTAGGCAGGGTATGCGTACGGCGGTGTCCAATGACTTCCGTCTCGATTAATTGTTGCTTTGATACCCGTCCCTCGATCGGATATAATACAGACCCCATCTTCTTGGATGACATGCTCACTTAAATTCGTCAAAAAGAAATTTTAAGCGTCTGCCGTCTCCTACTCAACAATTGCGTATGCAATTGGGAAGACGTTGTTGTCACTATCTTGCGCAACAACAACCAACAGTATATGAGAGTATCTCTCGTACAACCATGTGCCATCGACTTGGATCATATGTTTACAATAGGGAAAGCCTTCGATGGCAGGCTTGAACGCCCAGCAAAGTCGATGAAAAAATTTATGGCCTTTAACAATTTGGCCTTCTCGGTCGTACGCATCCTTGGTTTGATACCTCACTATGGTGCCTGGAATAAAATGTGTTAGTGTTACAAATAAAGCCGGTAGTTCATTTTCTCGCTCTGATACCACGTGTCACAGACAGGCCCCCTTTGCTCGGTTGGCAAGCCGTGCGACACTTGAAATGGGTGTTACCCAGACAAGTCAGCCTTCCTCATGCCTCATTGTCCAAGGAGTTATCTCGGTCGAGCCTTCTCAGGGTCACAAGGCCCTAAGGCTTTAGAGTTTCGAATCCCGCAGGGCCTAGCGATAGCTGCACTCCAACCTCGTACTTCAGCCACAAGCGCGATATGGGGCCCTATGGACCCAAACCGTCCCTAGGTATTTCTCCCGGGGAGGCAGTGCGCCAACCACTAGGCCCCACTGCCCGCACACCTAGGCCCCACATAGGCCTAGGAGTAGGTCACTTACACCAAGGAAGCTCGGTCGCTAGCCCAGGCGAGGGGGATGGTGGAGACCCGACACCAGACCACTTCCCCCTAAAGAGCTAAATAAACTTACCAGGAATGTCGTGAGTAGACGTTGCTTCGTCCCAAATGAGGACACTTTCTGGATAGGGCCTTCATCGTCTTCCTAAAACTTCTTAACTTGCATCCTTGACTTGGTAGCTCCTTAGGGACTGCTCATATCATCACTCGGTCCACCATTGCTCGGTAATGAACGGGCTTGTCAAGGCAGGGTCGTAATATAATAAGGGATGGCCATTGTACGACTTATTTTAATCACCGTACACTAAGTCCATTGACTTATCCCTTGCACGCTACACGTTCTTGTATTTTATTTGGTATTCAAATTGTCGCGCAATGCTTGCCTGAATCGTTGAAACTGGAACCCATGGATTTGCTTCAACCAACTTCATTACGTGATGGCTTATTACGCTGGAGTCTAATTTCCGGTGGTCTTGGTCTATTGAAGTCCGTAAGCATGTGTGAACATCATTATACTTTGTGACCTCCTAACGATTTAACCTCTGCCGCTTCGTCACCCGGATCTTCTAATTGTACCCTTGTCCATATTTCACGCATTTGGCAAAGAAATTCCTTTGGCTGGATTCTGCGACAACGTAGTCCACGTGGTTCTTAATATTGTACTCTTTCACTGTCAATATAGCTTCATTCTTGTCATCAAATTGAAGCTTAACATATAATTCACCGTGCTAACTCGAGGTTAATCGGGGCAAATCCGGGAATTCAGGCGCCCTCATTGCATCGAAATCCACGGAACTCATGTGAGAAGGAGTTTCATAGAATGTAATGTCGCCCCCGGTCGAAACGAATTCTCCAACATCAAAACTAGGGGCTGCATCGACGTCATTAGGGAACAAATCGTGATCCTCAATATCTTCATCTTTGCTGGAATCGTCAAGTGTTTCTCCCCATCGACCGTGTAAAAGTTCCACATCAGCTTCAACAGTAGGATCAACACCCGGCCCGTGAGATGAAGCATATGTTGAAGGCCCAGCTTGATGAAATGCATTTGATGTCCTACTTGTCAACATTGCAATAAAACTGCCTCTGGGCATATCAATCTCATCACGAAAATTCATTTGAGCTATTCTCCAACTACGTTTCTAGATGGGCCGAGAACATCACGCACCTCGGCAAACAACTCGATATATCGAATCCCCATAGAATCATGCTTTGCGATAATCATTGCAACATCGCCATCATCTTGGAGAGTGATTGCACAATATCTGACCGGATTGTCAGATGTCATCCATCGGTAACGTAAACCATGAATCTCTTTCCTAATTTTCTGTGAAATTTCCTCCATTTTTGAAGCATGATTTCCTTCTCGAGTCCCATCTTCGTACTGCTTTCAGAATCAATTACAACCCCGACATCAGTTTTCACCATTTGTCCATTGTAATGAATAATCACCATAAATTTGTTGTTGCTCATTTTTTTGCATGATCGAAATAAAACATACTAAATTAAAATGCTCATAATGAAATAAAAAAATAACTTCGGTTACTAACATTATGGACGAGTTTTTTTTGAATATATATCTTTTAATAAATATATAGTTCGAATATATTTCCTAATAATATACTTATCCTATCAAATTGAACATAATAATTTTTTCTAACATAGTAAATCAACTTTACAAATAAATTTTAAAAATATTCAAATCCAATCCAAATTCGAACTAACTCAAATTATAAACTACATGAAAAAATTAAAAATATATGAAACATACAAAATAACAAAATAAAATTACGAAACTCAAAAAAAAAATTTACCAAACTCAAAAAAAAATCGAATCTACTTACAAAATAGTAACAAAATAAAATTAACAAACTAAAAAAAAACTAAACTCTAAAAAAATTTGAATCTACTTACAATCTTTTCTCTACTATTTTCTTTATCTTTTTCTTCTACTTCTTCAATCTTAACTTCCTTCCAACCTTAACCTAACTATTTAACAAAAAAATAAATTTTTATCCCTTATACTACTCCTATCTCTGCCTAACTAACAACTATAGATTTTTAACCTCTACCCCTATACATTTTAAAATACCCTAAAACCATCACCATTCAAAAATCACATCCACCACTCCCAAAAATTGAATCTACTACCTACTCTTCCACAAAAATAAACTGTAAACCTAGCCTAAATCTATATTCGAACCATAACCTATTATTTCATGCATAAACCTATACCTATATTCGAATCAGAACCCTTTCCCAAAAATAAACTGCAATCTATCAATCTCAAAAATCAGAACCTTACTAATCCTAATTACACCCAATTCAAAACCTACATTTTTCTTTCTCAATTTTCGTTTCTCCAAGAAACCAATCTTTTCCCCCAGGCACCAAACTTTTCTCCTAGTTGAGAATCAGATTGTCATGCATGCAGAGCATGCAAGGTGGCCGGGAATTTTTTTCCCTTGAAGTCGGCCTCAGCTGCCCAATACTTTGGAAAAAACTTTCCCTTGAAGTCGAACTCAGCTGGATAAGACTTTGAGGAATTTTTTTCCCTTTAAAGTCGGACTCAGCTGGTCAAAACTTTGGTAGAAAGTCAACCCCATCAACCACCGACTTCGGCTGTACTGTTCAAAGTATAATATTTATAGAAATAATATGCCCACAACACTAGTTTGGAAAATTTTTTTCTTACAATAATATCTGTGTAAATTGTCCAAATATATGATAGTATTTTTTTATCTTAAAAAAGTATCGTGCGGTAAAATTGCCTTTTCGAAAGTAAATATTTTTCAAATTCAGCCGTTAAAGTAGTCGCAATCATGAATCAGTGGGGTTCTTATTTAATCCTTATGTCCAAGTTGGGGGTGCCCATATCAATATTTGATAGTGGATAGAGTAATTTTCGAGACCAACAAAAAATATGAATAAGTTCCTGTAACTGTTGCCTAATATCCAAGTTCCTAAACAACAAGGAAACAGAGGGAAAGTTCCAATATTTTCAAAGTGGAATTCTAAAATGAAACAACCCCAAAAAACAGCCTTCATGTTTCAAATTTTCTCCACACTCCCCATACTTTTCCTTTTTCGAATTTTAATCCCTAACATTTCTTCTGCCTTCTATTTCCATCCTTACAAAAGCAACATCACCGGCCATATCTACAGGAAAAGTTCAGACTGCAACAACGTATAGTAATTAGCAGCCTCGTCTTCAAGTTCCCACAGCCTATCACATAAAGCAAACCCATTCCCGCCATTCCCAAAACCCTGTTCCAACTCAAAAGCATCTTCTCTGTTAGGAATCCCAAGCTCGTCATCAGAAGCTTGAAGCAAATGCCGTATGACTTGCTCTTTATCATCCTGGTTTCCCCCGTCTTCTGCGGTGCCAGTGACGGGGTTTGCCGTCTCTGCTGGTGTTGCAGGCAGAGTGTTTTCTTGTTCCGCTTCTAAGGTATTAGTTGTTGGGTAAACAAAGGAGTCGTCGAAAACGGAGTCGGACGAGAGTTCGTGCTGTAAAGTGGTGATGAGAGAAGACAAGTCTTGGTTTGGCTCGTCCTCTTCTGATTCAAGCAGAGAGAGGATGTGATTGTATGACTTGTGGCGCTTTGTTTCTTC
Organism: Hibiscus mutabilis; assembly: GCA_019671005.1. NCBI lineage: Eukaryota > Viridiplantae > Streptophyta > Magnoliopsida > Malvales > Malvaceae > Hibiscus > Hibiscus mutabilis. Next base: position 59,341,261 of record CM033718.1, on the reverse strand, counting down.
GTCTGGAATCTGGGTTTCTTCTCTTTGGCGCTTTAATGGCGTCTGCTCAGCCATTGAGAAAGTGGAAGGAAACAGAGAACGGAAATAGCAGAAGCGGAGAGAAAGTGGAAGGGGGAAAGGATGAGAGGAGAGAAAGGGAGGTGGAACGAGTTATATAGAGGGAAGAGGAAAGTGGAGTTCCGGTCAAAAATGAGTTTTAAAACTAAAAAAAAGCAAGCCATAATATTTTAATACCAAAAAAATCTGATGAATGTTCTAATGCCACTATTATACAATTTTATCAAAATATAAATATTTTATACATAGTTGTAGTGTGTACCTGTTCAATGTCAGGTTAATTGACCAAACCTAAAGGTTTGTTTATAATCGGAAAGGTTTGAATAAAATATTAAATTTTTATTAAATAGTATACTATTATATTTTTATATTAAAATTTAAACTATAAAAATATTAATGGATCTCATAAAATATTAATTCTTAAAGATGGGTTTAAATAAAAATATTAAATTTTTTAAAATTTTTTGATGCTTTTCTTTCACTTATTTGAAAAATTACTCATATTTTTAAGATAAATTACTTAAATTCGAGTCTTTTAAGAATAACATTGATTCTTTTCACTGGAATTACTAATGAGTTTAAATATTATACATACTTAAAATATATTATATTATGCTATTTTATATTTTATACTATATAAAAAGTAAATTTATATTTTATACCATTTTATATTTTTTATAATTTCGGTCGATTTTGTCTCTTTAATAAAATAATATATTGTTGATAAAAATACAAAAATATAAATATCAAATGCTTAAGGGTGTAAAAAGCCCTTAAACTTTTTTTTTAAAATCAGTTAAGCCCATGAATATTTTTTTATACCCAATTAAGCTCTTGAACAAAAAAATATAATTAATTAAGTCTTTGAACCAATAAATGTAATTAATTAAGCCCTTTGATCAATTTTGACCATTAAATTTTGACGATTTTTTGGACCTGTTGGTATAATGCTTAGTATCACAATATTTTTACTTGACATTTTTAAAATAACTTTTTAATTTTATATAAAAATTTCATTGAAAGTTATAAAAATTGTAAAAGACTTGTAAAATTTATAAAAATATTCTTTTAAAAAAATGTGATAGCAACATTATAAAATTGTAGTGTATCATGTGCTAGTAATATTTAAAAAAATTGTCAAGATTTAATGATCAAATTTTGTCAAAGGCTTAATTGACTCAATTTCTTGGTTCAATGGCTTAATTGATTAAATTTTTTAATTTAAAAGCTTAATTGAGTACAAAAAAATCTAATAGCTTAATTAATTTTTATTTTCAAAATTTTAAAAACTTTTTACACCTTTAAGTCAATATTAAATAATATTTAAATTGTTCGTGTGCAAAAGTATAAAAGCAATAAATTTAATGAAAAATATATAATAATATTAAATGAAAAAATAGGATATATACAAATATAAAATATTTTAATCTTATGAATAAACTCTACCGACCCGACCATGAATATCTGTAGGTACGGAGTAAAAAATAACAATTCTATAAAAATAAATTTCAAAATAATATACTATATATTTAAAATAATTTCAGAAATGATCTTAAATAAAATTACATTTTGCTCCCATTCTTAGTTGTAATAAAAATATTATTTGAATAAAATGAGCTGAATTGGCTCTACGAGTATCTTGAACCGTAGGATTAAGAGTGTGCGGTTCCCGAGAGAGGATGAAAAGTAAGAGAAAACATTAAGGCTGAAAAGAAAGATATTAAAGCTGAATGAAGACAAAAAGAGAGCAGTGTCTGTACGCTGTACTCTCTCTGTATAATGAGGAAGCTTAGTTTGAACAAGTGGCCGGACCGCTTTTAATACTTCTTTTTCATGGTCCCCCTTTGGACCTTGCTATCTATTTATTTAATCAGTATTATTTTTAATATTCTTATATATTATTACTATTTAAAAAATAAATATTATTCCTTTTAAGTGATTTAAATTTAATTATTATATTTATAAAATGTGTGTACGCATTGACAACAAAATTAAAAATATGTATAAATAAATATTATTTTATAATTATTTTTAAATTATTAAAAAAATAAATACAATTATATTAAAATTGTTATGTATATATATATATATTAATTTATGTGATATTTTTTTATTTTTAAGGTAAATACCGCATTTTCATTGATGCATGTTCGATTCATGAACTGAGGAACTTCTGAGGTTCTACTTAGCATTGTTTAAAATAGAGTATTTACCTAAAACCACTTAATCCATTTTTTTCTCTAAATTTTATTTGTTTTTTCTATTTGTCTCTTAAAGTTTATTTTAATTATTTTTGTCTCTTAACATTTTCGGCGCATATTGTTCCTATCGTTAAAAAATCTATCTTGACTAAACAAAACGTGCCACATTATTTATTTATTTTTAAATTTTAAAATAAATATATTAAAATATTCAAAACACCCAATCTTCGTCCATCATCTTCCCTAATTTTCTTTAACAACTTTCAATGGGGTGTTTGATGGACAACCTCAGCCGCCTCATCCGCCGCCTATGATGGACAACCCTCCTCTGCCTCCCTCGCTTCCTAATTTCTCCCATAGCCCCCGTCCCACCCATCAAATGCGCCGTTAGCATGCCGAAAATGCCTATCAAGAGCCGTAAGGAGTTTGATGCTTCCCTCGCTATTGAAGAAGAAGAAGATGAGGAGGAGGAAGAGGACGACGAAGAAGAAGAACATCATCTGAAAAATGAGGTGCTTGAAAAAAATCACAACGAAGCGCCTCATGCGGAGGAGATAACGACAACAAAGACGTCGGAGAACAACAATGTGACCTGCCACCCGCAGCCGATGCCGAAAGCTAAAAGCATGGCTTGGGATTACTTCTTTATGGTCGACGATAACATATCGGGTCCGAGCTTGGATTTGAACAACAATCACAATGAAACCGACACTCGAAATGCCAACGCTTTGGAGAACAACATCAGCGGTGTGAGTTTTACTGGTGACAACGAGATTGAGCCCAAAACCCCGGAGAGGCTGGAGAAAGTAGTGGCCATGGCAATGGCTATGCAGATGGATGATGTGAAAGGGAAGCAACCGATATAAATCGAGCATTCGAAAACGGCTCTGGCCGATTTCGGGCGAGCGGTGAAGGCCGTTTCTAGTGTGAATTTGATGTTGGTGTTGGATGAGATTGATGACCATTTCTTGAAATCCTCGGAGAATGGTCAAGAGGTTTCTAAGACCCTTAAGGCTACTAGACTGCATTATCACTCCAAATTTGCTGATAATCGGGGTAATCTGCTTGGCCTTTAAGTTACAATGATGCTTGTTGATTTGCTAATACGTTTTTAACTGCGAAAATTCAATTTTTTTATGGTTAAGTTCAATAAAGGTAGGGGTCTTTTACCATCTTTTTAGGGAATGAAGATGGGGTGTTTTGGCTATTTTAATATATTTATTTTATTTTAAAATTTAAAAATAAATAAAAAATAACGTAATACGTTTTAATTGGTCAAGATATATTTTTTAACGGTAGAGGACAATATGGGTAACGTCAAAAATGTTAAGGGATAAGGTGGTTAAAATAAACTTTAGGGGACAAGTTGGGAAAATATGTAAAGTTTAGGGGAAGAAAAATGTATTAAGCCTTAAAAAATGACATTTCACTATAACCAATGCTAACTACTTAAAAATTAGACGTGAAATTATGGTTGAAAAAGTGATTTTTCGCTCAACCTCAAAAGTAAGGATGACAGGCGGGTATAGTTTTACAGATTTTGCATCTTATCCATCCCAGTTGGGGCGGGGATGAGTATAAATTTGGTTAGTAGTGGGCGGGTGGGATGTAAAAAGTCATACCCGCCGTGCGTAGTAGGCAGGTGATGAATTTGAGACCTTACCCGCCCCGCAACCACCTACCTACTAACTACCCACCATATGAATTTTGGACCATTTATGTTTGTAAACTTTTATTATGCCTTTGATTATGATATTTTATGTACTAAGATATTAGTTTATTTTAAAATCTACCTTAATCCTTAAGATTGTAGACTTTGAACTCAATTAATTTAATTTGAAAAAATAATGGTTTATGATCGAACTTGAATTTATGATTTATGATCGAGCTTGAATTAATCAGGTCGTAAATTTGTAATATGTGTGATTTAGTAGAATTTATATGGGTGTAAATATGCTTTTAGTTAAGTTAGCTTTGAACTCAATTAATTTAGTTTGAAAAAAATAATGGTTTGTGATCGAGCTTGAATTAATCAGGTTGTAAATTTGTAATACGTGTGGTTTAGTAGAATTTATACGGGTGTAAATATGTTTTAGTTAAGTTAGCTATAGTTATTTAGTTAGATATAGTTAAATAGAATTTATACCAGTGAAAATGTACTTTAGTTAAGTTAACTATTGTTAGTTAGTTAGGTGTAGCTAAATTTATACCGGTGTAAATGTATTATATATATGCACTTGATCAATAATAAAGTACGTGAAGTTTTACTCTTTTACAAAAGTCTATGATTTATTTGTACATAATTTGATATTAGTGGTTGCTTGCAGGCGTGTACAAGTTAGGTGGTGGGTGTCCAGTTGGGTAGTGGGTATGGAGATGGATTTGAGAATGTATCCGCATGGACAGGTCTGGATTTGAAAATTGTGTCCATCGTTGGTAGTGGGCTAGTGGTAGATATAAAAATTTTAGGTGAGTATGGGGAGGGGTATTTACACCCGCCCCACCCGTTTGCCATCCCTACTCAAAGACGGAAGCTACAATTTCTAGCTTCTGTAATAAAAAATTAATTTTAAGATAAATTTATATTTTTACTCTTAACTATTTAACTTAAATTAATTTTTAAACTAAGGTTTATACATGGATGGTGTTACGTGTAAGGTGGGTTTATACATGGATGGTGAGAGGGACATCTGTCCCCAAAATTTGATGAGTTAATTATATTTTAAGTTCAAATAATTTTGGAACCATTGCAATTAAATTTTTGTCCCACCCAAAATTATTTGGTTTATTATTCTTTTAAGATCCTATCATTTAGAATTAATAAAAAATTAAACTTTAACCCCTCATTTTTTGGTTTAATTTTTTTAAGACTTTTTAATTTTAAAAGCTGTAAAATTATACCTAAACTCCCTTTAATTTAATGGTTTTATTACTTTTTAAGACCCTGTTCGTTTTAAAATTAATCAGTTTGCCCCTCGTAGTTCAATCCTAACTTTGTCCTTGGGTTTATACATGCATAATGATAAATTATTTTAATATATTATTTGAGTATATTAATATTAATATTATTTTATTATATTGTTTTAATATATTAATATTATTTGAGTGTATTAAAATTATTATTTTTATTGTCTTTCGGTCTTCAAGACTTTGCCATTACTAATTCAAATTGGTGGTGATAATATTAAAATTATTTTAATATATTGTTTTAATATATTAAGATTTGAATCAGATTGAGGAAGTCGAGGGATTCATCTACAGATTATGCACATGCTTCGGCCTAGGTGACGGACAAGTTGAGTGAAATTACAAGGGGAGATGTGATCGACAATTCTAATATACTATTCCTTAGCGGCCATCTAGATGAGCGTCCATAGCGATAGTTAGAAAGTCAATTTTTGCTGTTCAGCTATTAGATAATTCTTGCACTGATAGAAAATGGTTTAGCTACTATCGTAAGTAGAGGTGCGTAAAAAATATGATATAATTGATCTAATTTGTTTATCTGTTGATCTAATTTAATCATTTAATTCTATTATACTATCAAGATAATAATAATGAAATAAATAAATAAACACAAACGTATAAAAAATAACATTAAAATTTTATATAAAAACTCAAAAAAATTACGAGAAAAAAAAAGAAACTTTCACTATAGAAAAATAGATTATAACAGAATGAATAACCTAATAATCATAACTCTTCTTTGACCCTTTCTCTCTTATTTTGCTATCCCGAGGACAAACTCTTCCTCAATGGCTCCAGCTTCATTCGGTGTCAGTCACCATTTTCCCTTCTTCTTTTATCGTTTCTCTAACCTCCGAGAGTTGTCTGAATGTGTTTCTCGTCCATGGCCCTCGTTTGAGAGAACCACTTGTCGTTCGATGGAGTTCGGGCCTCCCGGCATCACCTTGGTCGTCTCCCGGAGCCACGGCGATTTGAAAGGTAAAATGTCATCGTCGGGCTTAGATGTTTTGAGAATATGGTGAGTTTTTTTTGTTTTCTTCCCCATCTCTCTTCCCATTTCTATTTATATCACTATGTTTGAACTGGCCCTCCGGCTCTTACCAACATTTCTCGGCCACCTCTCAAACCCTCATTCTTTTCTCTTCGATGTATTGTCTGGTTTTCCGCTGCCAAGCTTGGGTTTAGTTCTACCCTGGCTCCCCCGTGTTATTCCGTTTCAGTGGCTCTATTGCTGTTGATGGTTCAACAGGTGGGGTTCAATGGTTAGCACGTTGCCGTTTTGCCAAGCTCGTTGTTGTTCAATGGCAGTTTTTACTGTCTCTAAGAGTCTTGCCGCCTCGCCTTGGTCCCCGGTGATGCAGATTGAGAACTTTAGGGTTCAAGCAATCATCTCCGATAAAAGAGCTCTCCTGGATAAGTCTTCCAGGTCTCAGATACATTGCTGTCGACCTCTCGGTTTGTGGCGACCATTTGTTATTGGGCTTTGTTTGCCATGATTTGTACCGACCATATGGTCGTTTTTATCTCAAGCTTTTGTGTCGATGCTGTTGTACGTGACTTATTATGGTAATGAATGCTTTTTCTTTGATAAAAAAAATAAACTCTTTTATCCTTTGTATCTATTCATAAGGATTAGGGATAAAAGTATTGTTTCCAAAGGAAACCTACGTAGAAATAAATTCTATTCAAATTGAGTTTTCTAGCCTTCAACACACGTCCAAAAAAAGAAGTAGAGTTCTACTATGATTGATCAGATCCATGTAAAAGTCCAAAATAGAATTTTGGTCATAACTCTAACAAACTCGTTTATCCATTAACCCGATCTGGAAATTTGAATATTTCATCCATTTTTTATTTTTTGGATAATTCAGATTGAGTATATTAAAATTTCATATTGGATACGGATAGTTATTTCCAATTCGGATCGAATATCCAGATATTTGAAAATTTAAAATTTTTATGTATATAAATCTTGTTATATTCGATATTTTTACTTGTTATATATAAAAATTTAAAATTATCATAAATACAAATCTTGTTATATTCAATAATTTGTTTCGAGACCCTCGCTTTTCCAATTGAGATATTCTTTAGTTTAGTGTACTTTTTTTATTTGTTTATGCATTTCATTATTGTTAGTGTACGATTTATCCATTGTTTTTCATTGTATGACTATTGTTATGTTACGATTATATTCATGAAAAGGTTTTGTAATTATCGACCAATTAAATTATTCAAACTTTATTTAGTCAAAGCATTCAAATAAAAAATACCAACCGATTAATATTATAAAACCATAATAGTAATAAGGTTTGTAACAATATATGAAGCTCCAAATACATTATAACGTATATAAAAATAGTAGTATAAAGAGTTAATCACTCACAAATTACATTAAGGGCATATGATTACAACCCAACTCATACTATGATACAAAAGTGCGCTAGAACCCTCGACTGATGATGGTGGTGCGCCAGAACCCAACTCATACTAAAAAGACCTAAAATAAAATTATACCAAAAAATTTAGGAGGTGCCTCCAACCAATTAATGGCTCCGTCTATGCTAGTTCTAGTAGACACATTGAAAAACCTAACATAACGTGAAAGGTAATAGACTTTGGCTAGCGTCTGTTCTTTATATGAACCGACAAAACACGAAATGATTAGTCATTAAACTCGCTCTAATAGACACTTTAATAAAAATATATATATAATTACTAAATTAATTTTTTTCACTTTAAAAAATACAATAGATTAAATAATTCTTAATTTATCTTCATAAACATTTATTGACAGGACCTTGTTATTTAAATTTGAAGTTATTAATTGCATGAAATTGGAAGTTTATGGTTGAGTTTTTAAATAAATAAACGAACTTTTGGCAAAAATGAAAGCCCATTTTTTCATCATATTGTTTTGGGATCTAAACCACGTGTAGCTTAGATACTACTACTGTACTAATTAACTACCTTTTTTTTCTTAATAAAAATTCCTTTTAATATTTTCATGTTGGAAAAGGGATTAAGGATGCAGATTGGATGTCCCCGCAAAAGGGCAGAACACCCTAATCTCGGTGCAATGTTTCATTATATTATATACACACATATTGTAGGACCCCCTAGCCTCGGCGGCAATGTTTCATTGTTTAAGAATTAGGGTTCTTAATTTTCTTTTTCATCTTAAAAGGTATCTTAATTAGTTGGAAGTTGCAAACAGTGTTTTTGTTTTTTTTATCCTACCTAATTATTTTGGTAGAATGATAATTAACGTTATTTTTGTTTTTATTTTAGTAATTTGTCGTTAAAAAATTAATGGCATGCTGATTAGAAAAAAAAATCACATGTGACAGATAGTCATGTCATTTTCTTTTTCCTAGTCAACCTGCCACATGTGTTTTTTTATGATTTTTATTCGATGTAGCATACTGATTATAAGAGAAAAATGATGTGACAATCTGTCATGTGTGATTTTTCTTTCTCTTAATCAACACGCCGTTAATCTTTTTTAACGCAAGATACCAAACTAGAAACAAATCATAACGTTATGTATATTTTATCAAAAAAAAAGGTGGGGTACAAAAATAAAAACACATGTAAAAGTTGGATACTAAATGGGTTGTTTACCCATTTTTTATGTCTTCAAACATATGTGGCCGGGCTAAGTATAAATTTGTTTGTTAAGGACAGGTTACCGCAACCTCTAAATCAGTAAATTAAAGATTATTTCGTACTTACGTATATTTAAATTTAAACTTTATTATAAAATAAAGGCTTAATGTCCCGTTTGGCCCCTAAAGTATACACAAAATATTATCTGCCCTCTAAAATATTTTTTTGGAACATTGTGGCCCTGAACTAAAAATCGTTACCCCGTTTGGCCCCTCCGTCTAACGCCGTTTAAAAAAATCGTGGGCCAATCAGAACGTGCCATGTGTCATTTAATTAACAAAAAATAATTTGACTTAAATTAAAAGGGTGAATTGCACATTAGATATACCAAACTTTATTTTTTGTTCATTTTAGTCCCGATTCCCAAATCAAAACAGAAATTGAAGCCGAGTAATCCATTCATTTCCAAGCAACAAATTGTAGGGTTTTGAATTTGACTCCTTTGATAATGGCGGCGATTTACAGTCTTTATATAATCAACAAATCCGGAGGCTTGATCTTCTATAAGGTATCATTTCCTTCAAATATTTTCTATTTGTTTCTCGAGAATATTTGGTAGGCGTGACAGTGGTGGGGAGATGCCATTATCAAGGCCAGCATCACCACCATAGACAGTGTAGTTGAAGAGCGATGCCATGTCGTGGACGGCGACGGCGGACGTGAGGTAAAGATCGGGGCGGGAAATATGAGAAGCATCGAGGGTGAAATTGGAGGGGGGAGTGTTGGTTACGAGAATGGATTTGGAAGGAAGCCAAGTGGGTAAGCAATTTCCTTTATCGAATCTTGGAGCATTGAAACAATGCCTGGACAATTTTAGTCTACAACTTTCAGTAGGAAAATTAGATATGCAAATCAGTTTCTTCCAAATTTCCAATCCTACTTCGGCACATGAAAGTTTCCCATTAATAAAGATAATATAATTGATATTAAAAAATAAAAAAAAATCCAGTAAGGGATTGAAAACAAATAATTCCAGTAAGGGATTGAAATCAATTGAGATCAAATGTATCTGTTTCAAGTAACTCAATTCTTGTACAACCAGTAGTAGGCGATGGCTGCTGTGATGGGATATAGGCGGAGATCAGGTGCTGGTTGCTTGTACGGTGAGTTTGCATTTGTTTCGCTGCTGATTCCGTGGGTTGTTTTGAGCATCAAGATTTATGGGTATCCTCTTGGCATTTGATGGGTTCTGCTTGATTCCTGTAATTGTGCTTCAAACCACTGTGATTTTTCAGATTACAAGAGGAAAAAGATAAACTATGATCGGGACTAAAATGAACAAAAAATAAAGTTTGGCATACTTAACATGCAGTTTACCCTTTTTATTTAAGTCAGATTATTTTTTTGTTAATAAAATGACATGTGGCGTGTTTTAATTGGCCTGTGAATTTTTTAAACGAAGCTAGTCGGAGGGGCCAAATGGAGCAATGATTTTTAGTTTAGGGGCCACATCGTCCCAAAATATACTTTAGGAGGAGTTTGGTATTTTGTGTATACTTCAGGGGCCAAACGGGCCATTAAGCCTAAAATAAATGTCTAAACTAGGGATGGCCATGGGTCGGGTTGGGTCAAATTTTTGGCTGATCTGCACCTGACCCAACATTTTATGATGTTCCACCCGACCCGAACCTGAATTCTAGAGTAAAAACACAAACCCAACCCCAACCCAACCCAACCCAACCCAACATAAATAAAAATTATCATTTTTCGTTATTGTTCGATAAAATAGAGAGCTAATTGAAAAAAAAAACAAATAAGGAGAAAGCATGATAAATAGTTTATTTGATCAATATTTTATCTTTAATTATGTCTTAAATGATTAGTTCATGTTGATGGTTTGGATGTTTTTGCGTGTATTCTATGCAGGACTTCACTTTTGAAGATTGCACTTAAAAGGTAAAGTTCTGCAGTTTTATTTTCTGGAATTAAGGCTGGGCTAGTGAGCATGACTTTGGGCATGAAGCGTCTGACGTGACATTCAGTCAGTAGCTTCTAGAAGGTCCAGTCAGCAGCTTCCAGAAGGTCTAGTCAGCAAGGACGGACGAGCAGGATTATATGCATTTTAAATTCAAATTAGAAATTATCTTTTGTTTTTAGGATTTAATTTGAATATTTTCAAGAATTATCTTTTATCATTTCTAGGTTATTTTTAGGGTTTTAGAAAACTATAAATACCTCTTTTAAGTTTTCATTTATTTTCGTTTAAAATGTTGAGTATGATTTTTACCATAATCATGCTTGGCTAATTTTCCAACAAGCCAAAGGCAAAACAACAACTCAATTCCGACCGTGAGAATTGAAAAGCACTTTATATCTTTGAATATACTTCTCAATTTTCTGCGAACTTGGATTGGCAATCAGCATTTCCTTTTAAAATCCCTAGACTTTCAAATTCAAAAAGGGCTCGTTGGTTTGTATGTTGTTTCGATTTATAGTTGGGAGGAAGGATCCGCTTGTAGCACATTCGATTTCATGTGAACACACTAAATAGAAGTCCGCTAAGGGAAATTGAGATCGGATTTGATTCTCATTGAGGCAACATAGCCCGAATTGGGTTTTCCAGATTTTAAACTGTTTTGTTCTAATGACGATAGTCGTAGTTAGTCTAGCCAGAAAACTGAAATTCAAAAATTGATTTTGGATTATCGGTTTACCAGAGAGAAAAACAAGTTACAAGGGTTGGGCTTTGTAGACTGTAACCGGCATTTATCCGGAGTAAAATCTTATTCGATGATCGATTGGAAATGAGTCAAAACGAAGCTTGAGGCTATTTACTTAAACTGAATACCTTCTTAAATTTACTCTCATTCTTAGATTTAAAATTTCATTTCTTCGTTTTATTTAAATTAAACTCTTGCAATAAACCACTCAATTTATTTACACCTTTCTCGCCTAAATCAAGACCAAAAGCCTTCTACATCAGAATTTCCTTGGTCCCTGTGGATCGACCCTTTCTTCTCTATCACTACCTTATTTATCTATTTTATTTGAGATTAAGGATAATTTATTTGACAATTACGACGCTTGTCAGAGCATTATAATAATTATTATATTTTCATTAGACAAAATAGGGAGATAATTGAAATATATATATAAAGAGAGGGGCATTGTAATAATTATACCTAAAGATTTAGAATAAAATTAAACTATTATTTCAGGTCGGGTAGGGTATGGTATTTTTCGCCTTAAACTCAAACCCGACCTGACTCGATCTTACCCTCAAAAAATCATACCCGAACCCAAAATTTTCTTTTAAAAACCCGACCCTATAAGATCGGGTCAGGTCGAAACCCATCAGGTAAACCCATCAAGTATGGGTTAAATGGTCATCCTTAGTCTAAGCTATATATAAATTTTCATATAAATGTTTAAAATATTTTTTGGCTCTCAAAATATATAGTTTATTATTTTATTTCTATCTTTTAAAATAAAGTTTTTGGCTTCACCCGTGTAATAACAAACAGATAAAGGAAAAGTAAGTACATTTGGCCGGTTGACCAAGTTGTTCATCTTTGTTCTCTTATTTCCCATTGATCATAAGTTCTAGATCCACTAGTAACACCCTTTTTTTTTCTCTAGAGTTTCTCCTCTCTTTCAGCCTCTGGTCGTTCCCCTAAAAATTTGAAACTCCTATACAATTTAGATTTTTTATAATATTTTACGTATTTTCTGTTAAAAATTTATTTTTACCCCTAATTTTTTTATAAATTCACCCGACGTCCTGCATCCGTAACTGGGTAAAGCTAAATAGAATCACAAAGTAATTGAGCTCCAAAATATCTACATTTGTGTGGAGAACAAAGGTTATGAATAATTATTTCACAGAAGAAACTGATATGTAATACAAAATCTCCATTCACTTACAAAACAAGAAACTGACATGCCCTAGTTCTCCTAATAACATTAACATATCATGATGAGAAGTGATCCCAAATCGCATGTGGGTGGGCACTGGGCAGTGCACATGGTCCCTAGTGCTTTTTGCATGCAACATGGATCTTAAATTCTTCAACTGTCCTTTCGGTCTGCGAACCTATTAGTTATATCCAATGTTAGAGCTGGTGCCCGACAAAAAGGCGTTCCATTTTTTAAAATTTTATATGTTTTAATATTTATTTTGTGTTTTATATTAATAATATAATTTCATAATCTTTAATTTTTTAAAATTTTTATATAATTTTATTATATATAAAAATTTATACTTTTAACATAAAATTACGTGTTCGTCTTTAACTAATAACTATCATGTTTAAGTTTTACCAAATATATATTTGTGAAATTAGGTTATGTGTCCCAACTCCTCGGCATATGGACCATTCTACCTGGTTTGGTTGCTTTGGCTGTAGGGTTTATATTATAAATGCATATTCACTTTAATTAATTAATGTGCCCATTTATTAAGGAATTGAACATCGACTTCTCTTGCTAATTACTAGGCTTTGGATCTAAAGCACACATTTAACATTTTCTATCATCAATTTGATTATGACAAAATCAAATAACGGGTTCAATTGGAAACAATATTTATAAGATACTATTTTATGATTGAACCATTCAAAACAAGAAAAAATAGTTTTCAGAGAACAAAAATTGGTTCAAATTTCTCCTTCAAAGCTTTGGAGCAAAGCAGACGCCAATGACTATGAACCAAAAACTTAATGATCAAGTTGGAAGAGTTGACCTTTTTATTAATCTCCATTGGTTCGTAATTAAGGGGTATTATTAGCAATATCGTCAACTGTTAAAATTTGACTTTTTGAAGAATAGTACATGTAATGTAAGCCTAAAGTTTTAAATATTAATTTTGGGTTGGTTTGGCTTTAGAATTCCCAACCTAACACATCCATAACCTACAGTTGAACCAATTTAATTATTTAGATTCACGTTAACAATCACTAGAGCAATCTCTAGACCAGGTGGTTAAAACTCTCAGTTAACATCTTTCCTTCCATTAAGTTGTGGGTCAAGTCCTAGTAAGAGAAAAAATTATCTTCCCTCTTCTCTTGGTAGAAATTGTTCAAAAAAAAAATTAGATTTACGCTTGATGCACTCATGAATATGATTCTATGTACCATCGTTCCGGGACAGATCTATAATTTGACCCCCTACAAAATTTAAAAATTCTTATTATGTTTTAAATTTTTTGAATATATTTAATCAAGTCCCCTTCAAAAATGTAAAATTAAACGATTTAAAATTTTGAAAATTTTAATTTAAACCTTCAAAAATTTTAAAAATTTCAAATAAGCTCCCCAAACTCCATTGTCAAGATCCGCACCTGTTTTTATAAACATGAACTGATTGAAGGTATCAAGGATCCACTCATGAGATATTGCACTAAACATAAAATTGAAAACTGGAGAAGCTAAGAACACACTAAAAAATGAAAGTAAAAAGGTGGAATATTTATGCACTTTCCACAGGAGAATCTTGGCTAATGGGTGACAATGTTAAATATTATTTCCCAAATGTTAAATAATTATATTGTGTTGTTTTCAAAGTTTGAAGAAATTTGATTCAAAGATTTAATTAATTAACAATCATGTAATTAGATATTCAAAATCCCACTTTTTATATGGAGTTAAATTTGTTTCCAAATTAATATTCATATCAAGTATATATATTCCATATTCTTTTTTTGACTAATATATATATATATATATATATATATATATTCCACATTCTGCACTTACTAAAATCATTACAATAATATGAACAAAAAAAAATCATTACAAGATAGATGAATATTATTATGCTTCCTGTTGCAATTAGTGGAAGATGCACATAAATCACAGGTCATTATTGTTTAGGCATCAAAAGGAATTTTAATCCCCGAATAGTGGCAACTGGCCACTAAACTTTTAGCCCCATTTCACTTTATGTTGCGTTGGGGCCACCAGCAAAAATTGTGCACTAAATATATAATAATAATTTCTCCGAATAAATAAATAAAATCCAAAGATTGAGTTTTTTTATATATAATGATTAAATTATTCGTATTCTCTTTTAAAATTTTAATTTGAAGGTATTTATACGTTTAAATGTGTTTAAATTCATGATTTTTAAAATGTTAAATTCAATTAGTCAAAACTAAATTTTAGTAAGAGTCGTGTATTAATTGAAATGAAAACTACTCTAACTCTAAACAAAATGAAAGCGATTGGGTGGTTTAGTTTCTTAGGGAGATATGAAGAATTATTTTTTGATATACATATCGTATAAAAATTATTTTACACAAACTCCTCATTTTAAGCATAAATCTTAAAAGTCTAAAATTATAAACTTTTGAACTCCTAGATTCTAAACTATAGTCCCTAAATATTTAAACTCAAATTATAAATTCTAAACTCTAAAATTTAAAAATCAAGTCATAAACCCTAAATAAAACTCTTAAACAATAAAATTGGTAAATTTGTACATAAAATAATTTTTGAAATATAAATTAAGGTGTATATAATTTCACATATAGATTTTGAGTATAAGATTTAGAATATTATTTCTCACCAATTATTTCTATATATTAACGGATTTTGGTCAACAAGAATTAGATCAACTAATCATTCATTTATCGCAAGAAATACTTCTCGAGAAGAAGAAAAAGTTGATGGAGACTGATACTTGTTGATAAGGTTTATAGGAGTCCAACATCAATAGGATAAAAAAGAATGAATGAAAAGAGATTCTGTTTATTGTTTTAATTATTTTATGATCAGTCGTTTACCTTTTAGTGAGAGTATATGCGATAAAATGATTAGTCATTGCTGTTGACGGTGGGTATTTAATTCAAACAAAAAAAATTATATTTATTGTTTTAGTTATTTGATTCACACAATTATTATTAAAAATAATTTTAAAATTCAATTGTAGTACATCTCTTTGAAGTACAATATTCTTTTTAACAACTAGCTTCTTAAAAGCTAATTAAACTTGAAATAATATTGCCAAATTTGTAAGTGACAAATTGCATTGGGCATGGGAAATTCTTGAATAGAACATGGTAGGGTTTGACATTATAATGATGTCATTTTTTTATTCGATATAAAATATGATTTTTTTCAATAGTCTTAAGGTGATTACAAAATAGTATTTGTTCATATTTTTTTAACCCTTTAATAGGTCACACACCTTACAAATAACTTTTTGAATCCGAATTTCTTAAAATGAACATAATATTCTTTTTCATTCGGACCGCTCGTTGGGTTCGTATAGCCTCAAAAATTTAATACATAAAACTAGTGTCGGCTGTATGTTTAGGTCTTGTTTTCTGGGACGTAGGGAAAATTAAATTCAATCTTTATATTATAAATTGAACAGTTTTATTACTTCAATGGGAGGGTAGCCCCACCAATCCTTGTGGTGCAGCCATGAAAATCAAACAGAATCCTTAAAAAAGGGCACTTTTTCTTTGGTTAGTCACTTTTTTTGGTAGCCCTTATAGCCTAAGGAGATGCCAATAGCTTGCAGTCTGGTCCATAGCTCATTGGTACCTTTGTGAAATGTCGTCTTTATAAAGTAGAGGCATTTAATTGCACTCATTCAATCCAAGCCTATGCTAAGAGGAAGAAAAAAAAAAGAGATAAGATTCTTTGGTTTTATCTCCTTTAATTGCTTGAACGTGAAAGTAGGAAGTTTCCTGAAAAAAAAAAACATTTTGGGAAATGTTAAAAATAATGGCACAGTGCACAGAGATGGATTCTTCCTTGAACTTCTTAAAAATCAATCGAACATAGTTGTCGGCGAAATTTTCGACTATAAATGACCAATGGCTTGGTCAACACATTAGCAATTTGAGAGTGAGTACATACTTGCAACGACTGTGAAACAATTTTCTCACGAACAAAATGTAAATCGAGATCTACGTGTGTAATCACTCATTTTTATCCGCCGTCACCCTCCCAGCCGTTGGATCAAGATTTGATCCAACGGTCCAGATCAGTCCAAGATGATCCAGCTGGCGCGCGTGTAATTCACTCCGGGACTGCTCGTCTACACGCGCGAGACCGTTCATTCCCCCTCTGCCACGCGTCAAGATCAGATGTAGCTTCGCTCATTTCAAGGCTCGATCTAGGCCGTTCATTACCCATGTAATCACAGTCGTTGGATCAGATCTGATCCAACGGCCGTGAGTGGATCTGGCAGGGGACACCACCACCATGACTCTCTCCACGCCGACACCACTCCGCCGTACCACCAACTCAACCACCGCGCTCAGAAAACGTGCAAGACACCAAAACAATGGATTATCAGTATCCAAAAACCAGATGAGACGTATTTAATGTATGGTTTTCTACCAAAAAAGAGGGAGGAGAGCAATATATGTAAACAAAAAAGTGTATTATCATCGGTTTTTCTTTTCAGAAATACAAAAAAAAAACACAAGTCCAGTGGTATTTTTCTTTCTTCTTTTACTGCATGCATATCTCTAAAAGGTATCAACAATATAAAAAAAGGTTAAAGAGGTCGGTTCTTACCCTCGTCGATTAAAGTTTCCCGCCGCAGGTAATAAGCTGTAAGGCTCTTAAGCCAAACACGGTGAACCGGTAAAGAAGAGGGGTTGTTTGGTCTTAGTTTACAAAACTAAAAAGGAGAGGAGAAAGGGTTTTAGTTTTGTTTTCTTAGATCTAGAAAAATAGGTATCTTTCTTCTACAATCTAAGGCGGGACGTGGGTTTAGTGTGAGAAGGAGAGTGTCTTAGGTCGTGGATTGAGGGCTGCCGGCGCTGGCGAGCGGCGGCCGGCGCTGGCTAGTGGTGGCCGAAATCTGGGTTTCAAGAGAGTCGGCTTCGATATTAGAGAGGGGAGAGGATTTTGTTTTATAAAACAAAAATTTGAATGGCAAAAATCTGAAATCAGACCTGATAAGGTCTATTTATAGACTTTTATTTTTTAAAAATGGGGAAATTACTTCTTAAGGACCACCGTCCTTTTCGATTTTTCAAAACGGGCTTCCCCTTGGTCCAGTTACAATCCCAATCCCCCATTTTTTAAGGAAACTCCCAATTTAGTCACTGAATTAAACCGAATTCAGGTTTTAAAATGGTAAAATTACCTCCTTAACCATCCCACGTTTTTGGATTTTTCACTCCGAGCTTCCCCCTTGGTTTAATCACATTTCCAATCCTTGCAAGTTCTTCTCGGGTTATAATTCGGTCTTCAATGTTTGTTTTTTGTTTGTTTATTTAAGTATTCTGTTTTTAGTTTATTTCGTTTCAGTCCCTCTGTCCTTTTTTTTGTTATGCTTGTGTTTTTGGTATAATTACATTTCCATTTTATGTCTCAAGCTCCTTGGTGTTCTTGCATTACATGTCTTTATGTTTTTATCATGTGTTTTTAGTTGTCATATTATGTTTATTTTGTGTTTTAGTTTATTTTGTCTGTGTTATATATGTCTATTTTGTACGCTAAGCTTTAATCTCGTTTGTACATCATGTTTATGTGATTCTTCATGTTTTTATTTATTTAGGTTGATGTATGATGTGCATTCATTCATGTTTTTATAATATGCATTTTATCATGCTAATGTATCATGTGGTTCATTTGTGCATGTTACAAACTTGTGTTTTGATTAAGTGATCATGTTTAATTTAGTTGTTTATCTTGAATATACGTATGATAGCATGTTTTGTTTTGTCTTGTATTTTAGGTTACATATTAAAAATGAGTGATTTTTTGTTACATATAAATATCGTGACGTGTTTTGGCATATGTATATAATTTGTGTCACGTGATAAGGTTTTATTGTAACGTGGTGATAATATGGTTTTGTCATTTTAGTATCATATCCTATATCATGCCATGCCATGCATATTGCATTTGTGTTTTTAGGTATTTAAGGATATCATATTTAGTTAGTTTAACCTTGAAGCATATCTTTTACCATGTTTGTGTGTATGTTTTATTTATGTTTAGTCTAGATCCTTGAATATGTCATTTATATCTATGTTCATGTATTTTGTTACTTTTCGTTTAATATTATGATTTTTTTTGTTTTTTTATCTTTTAGTATCACGTCAATGTAAATTGTATGCTTTATTTTTGTTTTTAAGTTACATTTCGAATATATTATTGTCAAGGCGGTGCCCTTTTATCCGAGCGTAAACGGGGCCATTATCAGGCGTAGTGATATTGGTTGGGCGTTTACTCTCGGATAACGGGGCCCTTAAAATTTATTCGCAATTATAACCGAATTTTAAACTAATCATCACTTTAATTCGGAAAGTTTAATTTTAATAAAGCGGTAATTATTAAAGTACCAATTTTGGGCGGTGTGGGGGTGCTAATCCTTCCCCATCCGTAACCGACTCCCGAACCCAACAGTTTTTAAATCTCTGGTTTTATGGTGTCCGGCCTACCTCAGTGGCCGGTGGCGACTCTTTTTCTTTAAATAAAATACAGTATTTTTAAACCCCCACGGAATAAATATTTTATATCCGAAAAATCACAAACACTTCGAAAACCTGTTTTTTAGCAAAAAAGGACATCGCTACAACATGTTTGGTATTTGCATGTAGCACAAGGTTTGTTGCTATTGCTATTGTATTAGAGTTGTCACACCAGAGGTTAGGAATTTGTCTAGGACTGATTTTAATATCATTCAACACAACCTTAATCCACATTAATTGACAGGTAGGGCTGAACGTTCGATCGAGTCGAGTTAAATTTTTTTGAGTTATTCGAGTTTGCAAGTTCCATTTTACGATTTAAACTTTGTTTGATTTTTTTTCGAATCGAGTTTATGAAATTCGAGTCGAGTCAAATTTTCGAGTTTCTATACAAATTTAATTTTACATATATGTTTCTATATGCATATATGTAGCGGTGCATATGTATATTTCTATATGCATATACTTAGGGCTGAGTGGTACACATATTGTTTCCAATTTTAACGACTTTCTATATGCATATACGATATAAATATATATTTCTTCATATTTTCACATGTGATATACATAATATATCATGCATAATTGACGGACTCAACTCGAATATGAAAACTGATCAACTAATTATTAAAAACTTGGAGTTATTCGAGTTATTCAGATATTCATTTCATAACTCAAACTTCATTTGATATTTTTTTGAGTCGAGTTTATAAAATTATGAGTCGAGTCAAAACAAGTCAATTTTTTTCGCCTCGAGTCGAATAATTCAGTTTTTCGAGTCGAGTTTTGTCCACCCCTACTTATAGGCACCTGTAAGTAGTGGCGGAACTTGGTGGTAGGGTACGGAGGACCAACTTAAAATTTTAAAAATTTAAAGGTTAAATTTAAATTTTTTCTAAAAAAAATTAGGGTCTAATTATTTTTTTAAAAACTTGAAAGGTTAAAAGAGAACTTTTAAAATACGGGAGAGATTAAATTAAGAACTTTCACAAATTTTAAAGCTTAATCTGGCTTTCTAAAATTTTGTGGGGGTCAAATTATTTTTTTTTAAATTTAAAGGCCTAAAATATAATTTTTCAAATTTTTGGGGGCCGTGGCCCTTACAGGTCCTTATTGTATTACAGCACTGCCTGCAAGGCTTTTATACTCGGTTTCTACAGTTGAACAAAATTTTGGGTTATATTTTGGTACACAAACTGTGTAAAAAAATTTACACAACCTTTCTATAAAATTTAAAACCTAAATCTCAAACCTTAGCACCCTAAAACCTAACCGTAAACTATAAATTTTACACCCTACAAACTAAACCCTAAAGCCTAACCTAAAACCTTAAAATTGAAAGGCTTGTGTAACAAAGTATTTTCCCCAAAATTTTGCATGTATTGTGCAACCTTATTGACTAAAAAAATGTCGTATAGGGTATGAGATGTATTGCAATGCTCCAACTAGGAGTGTTCAAATTCAGGTACTTGAAGTATTGGGTACTCGTGTCTTCAGGTAGTAATTTGGTCAGCCTATGTCTCGACCCATGTTGGTCAGGTACACGGTAGTCAAGTACCTGAATGTTAAGGGTACCTGTAAAATCAGGTAATTATGTACCTGAATATAAAAATATGTATTTATTAAATATAAAAATATTATGTTAGTGTAATATAAAAATATATATTTATTAAATATAAAAATATTTTAAGATACTTTATTAGTTTAATATACAAATATGTATTTATTAAAGATTAAAATACATTAATTTCAATTCTCTAATTCTCTGCCGCCGCTCAACTACTTCTCACTATTGACTGCAACCTTTTTTTCCTTTAATAGGTGGTCGGCAACTAATTTTAGTATTGATTGTACTATCGGGTTTATTTTTTTCTTATTTTTTTTAATTTTTATATTTTAATAAGAATCTCTGCCTTTGTGACACGTGTTTTCTCTGTCCTCGTGACACGCGTTTTCTTCTGTCCATATGAAATGTTTCTTTGTTTTGTGGTTCGTTTCATCTGTCACTGTGGCATGATTTTAGCATACCCTAGCGGTTGTTTGTTGCTCGCACAGAGATTTTAACGACGTTAGTTTCTAATTATAATTTTGTCGGTGGTCATGGAAAGTTAGATCCTCACTCGGTTGATGGTTGCTTGCCAATGTAGTCCGTTCTAGGTAGCGAAACATTTTTCTTGATAGATTGGGACACTCACCACTCCTTTTTCACCCGTTATGCGTCTCGATTGGATAGAGACAAGGAGATTTAGGAAAACTTCTGGATTTTAATGGTATGCTTATCTCTATGGAAGTATTCACTTTTCTTTGTTTTTGGGTTGTAAGAGATTTTGGTGGATTAGTCTCATTATTCTCTTTTCTAGATACGTTGTAATTGTGATATCTTCTATGATTTTAATAAAAATTTAGTAGTTATTATAAAAAATACATCAATTTCAAATACATTCCGGTAATCGGGTATCCAGGTACCCGAAAATTTAGAATTTTGTAATCCGAGCCTGATTCGGGAGATGATTTTTTAAATAAAATTTCTTAAATTTTTTGATCGGATCGGCAGGTCAATAAACTAGATTATTCGAGTCGAATATTTTTGAACACCTCTAACTCCAGCGAGGCTACAAAACCCTTGGTCATCATTCAACTCTTCACCATCATGTTACTGGGCTTTAGTGATTGAACTTCACATTAAGCATCCCAGTCTTTTGAAGCAATTTTAAAATATATTTTCTATGATTCAGGTTGTATCTTTTTAGATCCAGTTTGAACGTTACGATCGAGTTTTGAAGGTGGAATTGGACACTGGAATGACCCTAGATTTATTCAGAAATTATACACATAGGACAATAATTTAGACAAATCAAATATGTGAAAAATTATTGGGATACAGATGTTATCATTTTTTAAAACAATTATTACTTAAAGGGAGAAGAAGAAGAATTTTTGTTCTTTCCAAGTTTTGAACCTGCAATCTAAAAAAAAAAGTATCAATTGAAAGCTTTAACCACCTGTCCTAGAGATGGTTGATTGCAAATATTACCATTTAGTATATAAAAGAACAAACAAGTGAATATTATCCATCAATACATGGATGAACCACCATAACAAGTGTCTTAATACTTCACTCAAACAATATTTTAATTCAATCGTGTTTTTTTTTTATCTTGTACACCTCCATAAATCTCAAATTCTAGAGTAAAATTTCAAACCTAACTCAATTCGACATAAATAAAAAATTATCATTTTTATTATTATTTGATAAAAATAGAGAGTTAATTGAAAAATTACAAATAAAGAGTGAGCATTATAATCATTATTCTATTTTTATTAGACAAAATAGGGAGATAATTAAAATATATATATAAAGAGAGGGCATTGTAGCAATTATACCTAAATATTTAAAATAAAATTAAACTATTATTTCGGGTCGGATAGGGTAGTGTAGGGTAGGGTATTTTTTACCTTAAAGGCAAATCCGACCTTATCCTAAAAAATCAGACTCAAATTCGGCTCGAACCCGATATTTTCTTTAAAAAACCCTACCCTATAAGATCGGGTCGGAACTCATCGGGTATGAGTCAAATGACCATCCCTAGTATAAACCATGTAAACAGCTTAATCAAATTGAGTTTAGTTTAATTTTATTTTGAGCTTAAATAATAATATCCAATTAAGATTGAACTGAGTTTCGAGCAATGAGTTTTAAATTGAGTTCGAGCTAAACCATGTTGGATTAGACCCTAAAAGAGATAACTCCACACTGTTTTATTATTGGAAGCTAAAGATAAATATAACATAATGGGCCTCACTAGAGTCTTATGACTACGTTGGGCCAAAATAGGATCTTTTAAGCAAATGAAATTGGACTGATTTTCCTGGAGTCGGTATGAGACCTGACCCGGCTCACTTTATTTCCCCCTCTTTTAGAAGAAATACTTTGGGAGTTGACAAACGCAGATTTAGATCAAGCGCCAAGACAGAAGAAGAGATGAAGATCTTTTGTTGGGTGTGTTTAGTATTTGTAATTTTTAGTGTTGGTGCTTTGTCTGAAGAACCCCAGATGAGCTCCGCTCGTGTTGTTTTCCAGGTTCTTTCTTTTTTGCCTGTTCACTTCACTCTCACCTATATATGAATTGGGTCTTTTTTTTCATTACTTCTAGTGTTTTATTTATTGTGAATTATGTAAATGAATGGGATTTTTCTTTTGTTGATGCCAGTAGTTGAAATGTATCAAATTTGTTAGTTGGTTTGATGCCGTTTGAAGAATTATTCGTTGTAATGCAGACAAATTATGGGGATATTGAATTTGGATTTTACCCAAGTGTTGCACCCAAAACTGTTGATCACATTTTTAAGCTTGTCCGTCTTGGTGGCTATAACACCAATCACTTCTTCAGAGTAAGTGTGGCAGAACTTGAAGAAAAAAGCATGGATTTTGGACTCTGGTTGCTAAGTCAGTTAATTAATGTGATTTTGAGACGTGGGTGAAGATAATATTATCATTTTTAAATTGTTGTAGGTTGATAAGGGCTTTGTCGCCCAAGTGGCAGATGTTGCAAGCGGAAGATCCGCTCCCATGAATGAGGAGCAAAGAAGGGAAGCTGAAAAGACAATTGTTGGGGAGTTTAGTGATGTAAAACATGTGAGAGGTATTCTTTCTATGGGGAGGTAAACACACCTTACTAGTTTCAACGTTCATGTTTAATTTAATTTTATATGATTTTCTTTGTATTTATATGCAATCAAGTTCTGCTTTGGTGTAGATATTCTGATCCAGACAGTGCACAGTCCTCATTTTCAATGCTTCTTGGAGATGCTCCTCATCTTGATGGCCAGGTATTCCAGTCACACTTGCTGAGCATCATTGTAATGATTATTACAATGAATATTTCTGAAGCTTATATGATATATAGCGTACATATTGCATAATTATTTCTGTTTATCTTTTCAGTATGCAATATTTGGTAAGGTCACCAAAGGTGATGAGACTTTGAGAAAGCTTGAGGAACTTCCTACCCGTCGTGAGGGGATCTTTGTAATGGTATAAATGTGTCACGGTTTCTTTTATCCTTTGTAATGCAATAGAAAATTCAGGATGTCTTGCCATGGTGGATCCATCAGTTTCCTTGATGATCTATACTTATTTCACCTTTATGGCTCTGTTTCTTTCATTCTCGTAAAGAGGGAATTTTCCTCTTTTATTTTATTTTCAAATAATCCATGAAAATGGTGGGGGGGGGGGAGGGGGGAATAACAAGATAAAGTAATATGGGAGACACTAACATGAGCAAAGTACTGTTTAAATCAGGAAGTGGTTGTTACATGCTCATATGACTTTCACCTTGATGTATAGAGCTTAATGTAGTAGCTAGTTTAGTGATTAGTTATAATCTTCTTATTCAGCACTCATGCACAAAATTCTGTTTTGTATCTGTGTTTGTTATTCCTTTGTAAATGTACCCTTAAGTTATGTCTTAAAAGTTTCACCTTTGCTCTAATCCTCTATCCAATTAGTCTGATAGGAATTTAGAATGCAAGTGATGTTTATTTCACTTTGTGGCTGATTTTAGTCCATGTTATCTGCTGTGAATACTAATTTATTTTTGTTTCTTTTCCAGCCTATGGAGCGCATCACAATTCATTCATCCTACTATTATGGTAAGAATTAAGCAGCCTCCTTTGACATTTTGTGGCTGATTAGTTTTTGGTACATTCATGCTTTTACTTATTGCTGCAAGGTTTCCGTGCGCATCATTCCTTACAGTTACATAAACTAATCCATGGACAAAAAAATTAATCACTATTGCATTCGGAAAATATGAGCACTTTAGTTTCCCAGGATATTGTCAAGCAAGTGATATATTCCATAGACAAAAATTTTGATCACTATATTGCATTAAAAAGATGTGCAGTTCGTAATTCTGTTTTACAGCATTGGCCAGATATTAGGCTCACTAATCCAGTTGTTACCTTTCACTTGGAAGGAACTTTACATCTGCAGTTTAAAAAGTAATATGGTAGCATAAGATAAACCATTATGGGATCTTCTAAGTTCTAACAATCCACTATCTTTCTCCCATTGATCCTTTTATTAGCTAAAAAAAATCACATGATTCAGGAAAACTGGTCTGATATTTGGATGCTAATTTCTGAGATTGGTTCTGGAGAAACGGAAAAGATGTGGGCCTTTTTGAAATAAGTAAGCACAAAGTTCTGGGACTTTTGTGTTAATGAAAAAAGAAAAATTCTTGGGACAACCACATGGTTCCATTTGAGGGTGAAAGCTAAAATGAATATCGAAAAGGCTTGTAGTGTAATGGAGTTTTCTATTTTTAGCAATCTTGAACTTTCTTGGACATCTAAACAAAAGGAAAAAAAACTTCCTTGGATGACGGCTAGTGCTGTGACTGGTATAATTGGATGGCCTACGTAATAGGTTTTACACCTCATCCATTAGAATTTAAATGCACATACGAAATAGTTTACTTTTCACCTTCTCACGAAACACTTGTAATCCTTGGGATCCAAGGATCTATGGCTAGAAGATACATTATCATTAAATATTAATGTTTACCTACACCTAGACGAATCACAACACTGGGAAATTGCTTAACCTAGTTATTCATTGTATCTAACATGTGAAACTTTCATTTTCAAATAGAGTAAATGGTTTCTAGAAGTAAACTTTATTACCTGGATCAAACCAATCAACTTGCAGGTCTCAAAACAATTCGTACGTATGCATGGCTTGAGTTCTTGAATGCAAAATTTTACGAGTCTCACATGATAAATAGGGTTCCAATATCAGGTCAAAATTTCTGTAAAAAAGGCCTCTCAATGCATGAGGCTCTCACATTGTTGGATTTGGAATTTCCAGTTATTTGAGGTTGTCTCACATCCTGTGCCGGTCACTTCTAGGATCACAATCCTGTAACGTCACTTTTGCACCAAGGTTTACACTCCTGGTTAGACTTTGTGGATAGTGTCACAGTCTTGTAACCTTACTTTTGTTGCAAGCGTTCACTCTTTTGACCTTGTGTAACAATATCTGAAGGTTAAATAGTATCTTTCTTAGCTAGGCTTCATTGACCATCCTTGTTCTGGTCCCTTGCTCACATGGTGTAACCGAAGGTTGAAAGGAACACTTTCGAGAAAGTTGGATAGAGTGCTAGTCGACCCCAATTGGTATGAGGCATTCCGAACCTCCAAAGTTTCTTTTCTAACCCCTGGTACGTTAGATTATTGTTCGAGTTTACTCAAGTCTGAAGATTTCTCTCCTCCCAAGCCCTTGAAGTTTTTAAATCTTTTGGTTGATCATCCCGATTGTTTGAAGTTGGTTGAGGAAGGTTGGTCATAGCCTAAAAGAGGACCCCCGACGAGTATGTTTCTATTTATGAAATAAGGCTGGTCCTTAGTTAAAGGGTCATATGAAATAATAAAATCCTAAAAATTCTATAAAAAAAATCTTAAAGAGATATGGGTCTTTCTCTGAAGAGTCACGAAGTTTCAGTCTCCCTTTGAAGAGTTGAATTATCTATTACAAATTTACAATAAGTCATAACGTAGAATGACCTGTGAAGTTATATGCCATTCAAAAGGGTGAGGGAGGCCTAGAACTGAGGAATTTTCTGCTTTGGGATAAGATCTGTTTATTAGGAATATATAGCTCATTGTCTCCCAAGCAGGCAATCCATGGGTAATATGAGGTATATTTTAAAAGGGAGAAAATTCTTGGGTATTCCTCCAAGCGAGGATGCAGTTCGTTTTTAAGGGTATTCAGAAATTGGAAATGTTCCTTCCCCATAACTATTTAGGGGACAAGACTACAATGGTGCTGGAATGGAACCCACTACAGTTCAGCAGCAATGTGGATCACTTTGTAGCACAAGCAGATGAAAGTAATTTGGAATAAACTGTAGGAAATTTTGTAAATTTCTCAGGAAAGTGACAAGAAACAAGAGAAAATATTAAAGAAGAAGTAAAGCTATTGATGAATCTGATTGCTTTGCTCTATTCGACAATACATAATTATATATATGTGTGTATATATATAAAGCAGCTTCAGCTGTAAATTGTAAAGGCATAACCAATTTACGACAAGCTGACTAATTACATCTGCATGTGTTAAATGTGTTGCTGCTGAGCTGTCAATTCCAATGATTAACATAAACTGATATGGAGTCGGTTTAATGTTCCACAAGACTTCTTTTTTTCTTGGCTTGCAGTTTAGGCAGGTTGGGGTCTCTCTACTCCTATCAAGTGTCTACCTTGTGGATCTAGCATTGAGAAAAAGGACTATATGTTTCCCTTGAGTGTTCCATTTCTATCCAGCTTTTGCATTGATTTTTCAAGCTTGTGAGAAAGACCATAACCTCCAAATCTGGCAGTTTGAATTAGCATGGCTGATTGAGAATATTAAGAGCAAATCCCTGAGGTCAAGTATCCTCAAATTGGATTGAAAATCCAGTGGTATTTTATTTAGCAAGAAAGGAATTCTCGATTACATGGGAAGCAGGGCAGGCAGGTTACTGATTTGTTTAGGCCGACTAAAACTTCAATAAATGATACTCTTTATTCAGTGTAAACTCTGACTAGTTCCTAATCAGATAAACAAAGCTTACTTATAAGAAAAAGTGAAGACTAGAATACAACTTGCCAATGGAGAATGTTGCTACAAGTTAACGTAGCCTTGCTCATAGTGTTATTTCTGCTCGAGTTTGACAAGGAAATGAGAATATCATTGATTTTGATATTCTGTTATTGCTCATTTTTAATCTTGCTGTTATTTCAATTGATTTTAGATACTGAGATGGAGAGCTGCGAAAAGGAAAGGGGCATCTTGAAGCGAAGGCTTGCTGCATCTGCTGTTGAAATTGAACGACAGGTAAGGTGTTTAAGAGTCCTCATTGCTGTGTGATTAAAATCAGCATCATTTGATTTCTGTTTGTAAGGTTTGGTTGATACTGTTCCATTGCAGCGAATGAAATGCTTCCCTTGAACGTCTAAACAACATCTGGATCGGCAAAGAAAATGGCCAAGACCTTGATATTTTATAAAGTCAGAGATAGCATTACAGATACCAGTTATGGTAGAAATTTGGTGACCAGAAAAGTGTTCTATACGTTGTACCTAGCTCGTTCTAAAAGAACGAAACAAAATGTATCTTGACCTGATTTCCTTTGTTTTACTTTGTGAGAAATAATAATGGTTGTTGACCTAGTGAAGTTGTGTCACCATCAGGCACCTACAATAATACTATGAGGGATTGCTGACTGTGATTAAAGTCTGCCGTCTGCGGAAAGCCAATTGCTTGATATCTGGGGAAATATCAATCTGTAAATCTTTCAATTTCTCTATAGCACTCTGTTACCAGAACAAAAGGGGATTGTGTAGGTTCCTGGAAATCGAAAGCCCTTATCTGTATTTGTTTCTTACATGAACATGGTTAAGTGCATCTCTTGTCTTGTTCTAAAACAGTCGGTTATTTATACGTTGACTTTTACTGTCATCAACATGTAATTTACTCAACTTTGATATGTGGATGGGCCTAAACATGGGATATCATAATCATATGTATGATCGAGTCTGGGTATATAATTTTGGTCATGTCTGTGACGCGGCTAAAAGACGACAAGTTTCGAAATTTGTTATTGAATTGAAAATGTTAAACTTCTTGATAACATTTTCGGTTGGTTTTTTGAGTTTTTCTGCAAGTATCGATATTTATTTTGTAAGTATTAATACTTAATTTTTTTGATAAATTTTTAATTTGAGACAAAGTATCGCATGTTGTCATTTTTAGTCATTTTAAACATGCCCATAATTTTGAGACTCACTGTCACTCTATTAACCGTTTCTGTCTTTTCTCTGCCATTTTTCAATTAATTAACTGAAAAAACATTACATGTGCAGCCTCCTCCTGTCTTTGAGAGATCAAACTCAACTTTTCCAATCTTTGACAAATTTGAATTCCCTTGTCCCCACCGGTGTGTCCTTAGAATATGCATTACCCCATTTGTTCATCCTCTATCACATTTCTTATGAACACTGCTGAAGCAGAAATACAATAAAATCCAAATTGAAAAACAAGTTCAGCTATTTTACCAACTTAT
Organism: Hibiscus mutabilis; assembly: GCA_019671005.1. Lineage (NCBI taxonomy): Eukaryota > Viridiplantae > Streptophyta > Magnoliopsida > Malvales > Malvaceae > Hibiscus > Hibiscus mutabilis. The sequence goes on along the minus strand of CM033718.1, from coordinate 59,311,880 downwards.
CATGAACAGGTTTCAGGTTGCTGTCTTGTCTTAAAAGAACGACAGAGGAAACTGAATCACATGGTTCAAATTTCCATATGAAAGCAGGGTTGTTGCAGTCTTAGGATGCATAAGTTGAAGCCCTTCAAGATTGATGTCTGAAACGAACATCCCACATGGTGAAATTGCAAAGAGAATGGCTCAAGGTTTGGTTTCACACATTAACTTGGACCACATCCCTCTCCTTGCATGGCGATTTGGGCCAGTCTCAAGGGGGGATTGACTGTTCTCAGACAATAAAGCTAACAGTCACATGAATAATATAGACTATGGAGCAAAAACATTCACATTTTAATGTCTGGTTATGGTGTCCACATCGATGCCTCCAAATACATCATGCGTGGCTGTTGTGTAATGTTTGTTGATCCAAAGTTTCAAAGCCATCGGATAAAAAAAAACAAGACTGATAAAATAAAATAACAGAAAAAACTATCAAACTGAGAAAGAAAAGAGGAGACCCAAATCATAAACAGAAGTGTATATATATATATTTAATTCATACCTGGAAATAACAAAACCCTAAAGAAAATAACGTAGTTATTTGCATGATAATCTTGGTATTTTGTGCTGAGGTAATATTGACGTATGAAAAAAGATTTATTTTGAGGAATAAATAAAAGAAAATAAGGAGGGTGGTGGTGGTGCAGATGCTTGAGCTTGTCTGGGGTTTGAACAACATCAAATGGTCAGCCGTTTGGGCAGCAAATGGGCAGTGTCGTGGCTTTGTCAAATGTGATCCTACTTGTTCATTCACATCATTGCCCAACATGCCTGCCTTCCTTCCTCCTCCATTATTATTACTCATTCACTCCTTATGTCCATTAATTTAATCTATTATTACATCAAATTTTGAGTAAAATCCATCCATCATCCATTATTAAACTTTTGTTTTTATTTATTATCTTTTAAATTATCGTCCATAATTTTTTTAAAAAATTTACTATCCGAACCTAACATATAGTTCCAATAGAGAAGATAATGATGTTCATCTTAGTAGATTATCATATTATCGTCAAAGGGTTAAAAATATATGACCCGATACTATCATATAAGCACACCAATATATTCAAAAACAAGAATTTACCATCCACCTGAACACATTTGTCGAGTACTTCTCACATTGGATATTGATACAGTTCATTATACCAATTTGCATGTCAATAAAAAACACAATAAAAAATATTATGAAAAAAATTGAATCAAAGTATTGAGATTAAATTTCAAGTGATGACATGATATAATTTCAAAGTGTTGTGTAATTATCTGAAAAATGAACTAAAGTATTGAGATTAAATTATGAAAAATTCGAGAATAATATGAAGAAAAAAAAAAGGAACTAAGAAAAATTACAAAGTTTAGAGTCTCTTTATCACAATTTATTACAATTGACTAGCAGAAAAGGATGGATGATACAATTTTTTAAAGAATGTAGAAGATAAATATCATTTTAAAAAATAATAGATGAAAAATAAAACTTCACTAATAGATGAAAAATAATAGATGAAAAATGTAATTTAGTAGTAGACAGTAGATGATAAGTGAATTTTTACCGATTAATTTTTACTTTTTGAATAGGGAAATGTGAATGTTTGGTTTCTAAATTAAATACTTTGATTAGTGAACGTTGCGGGTTCGAATAAATTTAAATGGATAAAATTAAAAATTTGTAAAATTAAAAAGTTTTATTTCAGATATTTTTTTTATAATATCAAATATTTCAATAATTCCAAACCCACCATTTTACAAATGAGTAATATATAATAAAATGTGGGTAGGATATAAAGTACTTAAAAGTGCAAAATTAAGCAGTCAGTATATATCATAGGAAATGACATTTTTATTACGAACACAACACATGATATTATCAGCAGAAATTCCGGTATTAATTAATATAGGGTAAATACATCAGATATCATGGAATTTTAACGTATTATTTATACCATTAAACTTTTAATTTGTTTAATTATAGTACTGAATTTTTATTTTGTTTTAATTATATCATTAGACAGTTAAAATTCAAACGAATGATTACATAAACAAAATGACGTTGTTTTGGTGTGGCTATTGATGGCCTAAACGACGTCATTTAAGAAATTGAACGTTAGGGGTGTCGATTTTATCACTAAACTTTAAAATGATTCTATTTTAACCACTGAATATTTCAGTTGTCGTTTTCGGTCACCATTTCACAACAAAACCAGTATCAAAACATTCGTATTCCACTTATTTTTTCTCTTCGCATTGATTTTTCACGAAACCCACTTAAAATTATGAAAGTAAACCAAAAAATCACCATTTTTAGGGTTTAGGGGCTTTCTTAGGTTTGAGCAGTTTTTTTTGAAATTTCGTCGATTTTGAGTGACTTTCATGGAAAATCAATCCAATAAGAAAACGAAACATCTAAAACTTTCATGAAATTATAACGGTCATTATACAAGAGAAACATAAAACTTTCATCATGTTTCTTTGCATTAAATCCAAATAATAAAGCAGTTGGTTAACTATTTGAGCAGCAAGTTTTGGTTGTGATTCCCTTGATGGTTGCCGATTTTAATGCAGAGATGAGATGTATACATGCTGGGACTTTGAGAGTTGTAGGATTTGTCAATGGACGCACATGGAGCACTACGACCACTTCCCACCAAAAATAGACAACACTCAAATCATTGATTAACAAAGCAATGCTTTCGGAACTCAACATATGTTCCAGTGAAAAAACAGATGATGTTCATCCTAAGAGATACGAGTTCAAATCGTTTTGTCGACGAGATGTATGAGTATTGTCAAAGGGTTAAAAATATGTATGAACATATACTATCTTTTAATCACCTTTAAACTATTAAAAAAACAATGCTTTCATGTTTTTCATATTTACTTCATTTTTAGCATGCATGCTGTTCTCAAAATGTTAACTTACGTCGTTTGTCATGAGTTCTTTCCCTCTTTTTTTTGTTCAAAACACATGAGAAGAATGATGTCGTGATTGTGCACATGGTTAATATTTGATATTTTTTCATACATGTTTAATGATATACGTTTAGGGTTCTTTTTCTTCTTTATCTTTAAGATTCAAAATTTCATTTTTTTCTTATGAATATCTTATCACTATGTGTGCACGGTTCGGCGCGTTATTAAAAGACTAAGAAAATTAAACAAATACTACATTGTAATCACATCAGCATATTAAAAAAAAACTGTATGTAAGTTCTCATGGAGTAGAATCCCATAAATAACATTATTGAAGGATCTTACTTCTTTTTAGAGAATCTTATTGAAAGTTTTTAATTATGTGTAAATGGTACGGTGATTATTATAGCTAATTCTTCAAGTTTAAGTAGAAACATAAAATACAAACTTTATACTTGCAAAATGTGACCACTAAAATATGTTGTTAATTTCTTAAATTTTGAACCAACAAAAGGGTAAATAAAATTTGATTTGATTCAGAAAAATAGTTTTTTTGAGTTATTTGGTTTATCGAATCAAATTATTTGAGTAACTTGTTTTTTTTTTAATTCTATCGAGTTAAATTTTACAAATTGAATAACAATTCGGGGTATTGATATTCCTTTGTTCTCTGTCAGTTTTGAAAAATGTGCAACTTGGTTCGTATATATAAAAAATTAAAAAAATATATTTTCCAAAATTTTATAAAAAAATTTTACTTTTTTAAAACTAAAAAAATCATATATAATTTTAAAATATATATGCAAAATTCTAAAAATTCTATTAAATTTAAAAACGATATATAAAAATGTTAATTATAAAAAAATTCCAACATAATAAATTTGAGGACTTAAAAAATAAGTTATGAAATCAAGTTTATCATACCAAAATATCTTATTTCTATTTATTTTATTTTGAAATATTTTCAAATATATATGGTCTTAAATTTACTGCTCTAACTTGAATTCTAATTATATTGCAAGCAATGTTTAAATTTAACATATTTACTTTTTTAAATTTAAATCAAACAAACTTATTCAACTCAAAATTCATTTTACTTCACTTTATTCAGAAAAATCAAATTAAATTAGAATGATAAAATAAGATTTATTAATTAAACTAACTTAAAAAAATCACTCAAATCGATAGAATACTCGCTCTACTAAAAATAAGTTGTTTGTTGTAGCTAAAAACAATAGCGGATCTAGACTTCATATCAAGTGAACTAATCAAAGTAAAACAAATTAAGTGGGCTCAGGTGGATTCAAATATATTAATTTTCTCTCTACCCTCAAACTTTTCTATTTTTACAATGATTCTCTGGAATAAGTAGAGTTAATGACCCTACTAAACTCTACTTAAATCCGCCCCCGGCTAAAAAAACATGTTTTGGGGATCATGAGTCATCATCCAGGAGCTGCAGATCTATTGCTTCAGATGAAAAAGAGGTGGCGGAAATCTACCTTGTACCAGCGGGAATCTAGCCGGAAAACTTGCAAGACCAACTGATATATTTCACGTGTGGGCACGAAGCAACCTCTTTTTACTGCTATAAGATATGATATACTGTCAATAGGTATACTATTATATACATATATTTACTCAATTTCTATATTAAACAGAACTATATATATATACTGTATACACCTATAAGTTATAATATTTGAAAAGATATAGATTCAGACATGTTTAAACATGCATTCTCTTTCGATTTGGATATTGAGAGATTCAAATAGTTATAAGCATCAGTATTCAGTACCAAAAAAAACCTTACATATACTTTTAAACCATTGATAATTTTCATATTTAGATTTATTTTTTCCATTGGAAATTGTTCGGTTTAAGTGCTGCAATAAAAACTCAAAATTTCTGTTCGAATATTGTGAATGAAACAAATTATATTAAGAAGATCACTTTTGGTTATGTAATACTCAATTCAAATTAGTTAACCAATAAATCACATACCGATGATTGTAAAAAAAACCCAAAATTTTAAGATATTTATGATAAAAAAAGCTTTTGAAAAAAAATGAAAGAACATTTTTTTAGGAATAGGAAGTTGGGATTTAAATCTGGACTTAATACATTGTGATTGATTCAAGTAGCATAGACCAACAATCAATTTGTAGTTAGGATATAAATATACTTGATGCCTTTTTTCAATAGATTTGCACTTAATAAATTATCCCAACTTGCCTAATATAATAATTTAGTTTTTTTTGGCAAAACAAATTCATTGAATTACAAAAAAAAAACTAACAATTGGATTAGGGGTAATTGATTAATTGGATTAGGTGAAATTAGAGTTTCATGTTCACAATTTGATTGAGAAATCCGAACGTTTTCATTGCCATTAGCTTAACTAATTATTTTATTTTGTGTCATTTACTTTCAATATTGATTAAATATTATTTTATTGACCTAGAATAGATAAACGTGGATAGTTTTCTACTTGTTAACTTAGAATTTGGTCTTCGTGTAAATGATATCACTAATCACTTTAATACTTAATCCATACGTACACTAGCGTTTACCATTCAATCATCGAGCTTTGGGTGTTGATTAGTTATGTACCAAAATTTTAAGTCATATTCTACTAATAGTATTAATTTTATTCATTAGTAATCCCTATTAAATCTTTGATATAATAAACATGAAGATATAAGATTGAGTATGTTTAAGAGTCTAGGTAGTATAATTACACGCAAGGTTAGATGAGGTTTTTAATGATGCCCGTCTTCCTTTTAAAAAAAGAGAGTCTAAGTAGTATAAATATCGTACACTGAATGTTCAAAAATATTACATGCATAAATTTAGATAGATTCTTTGATACATTTAATCTAAAATTAAAATGGATTATTACTTTTCATATTTAATAATTATGGAGATATTTATTGGGGGTGTTTGGTCATGTTTTTGTCACGGCCCGCACATTTGGGTCCGAGACAGATGCGCAACCAGCAACCCAAGAGGTTCTAGGCTTGCCGAGAAGACCACCTGACTTGGTCCGATCGTTGGAGACTAAAAGAAAGTCCAAATACATTGAGCCTGGTAAATTAATAGATGACATCTTACCAGGAAATATTCCAATGGATAAGACTATCTCTCAATGTAAACACAAACTTAAGGAAAAAATTTCATAGTGATAGAGTTTCCTTAGTTAGTGTAGATTTGGTAGGTGGCTTTCGATCTGAGTCGCTGGTGTGATTCGATCTCGTTCGTTCATTGTATGGGGATTCAACTATAAATAGAGGCCTCCCCACCTCAATTGTAATCATCCATCATTTGATTAATACACTTGGCATTTACTTTAAAAACACTCTGTAGTGTTCTTCGCGTTCTTTCTTTTGTTCTTGTTGCCTTTCTCTTTTGTTCGGTTCCTCTTGGAACGATCTTGTGTTTGTGTGCCTTGGAAGAATTCGATCTTCCGGAGAAAGATTTCAGGCTTACTTAGTCGTTTGTATAAGAACATCGACTAAGGCCGCACGTTGGGCTGGTTCAGAAGTCTAGCCCCGTGACAGTTGGTATCAGAGAGAGTGTTCGAGCGCAAACACTGATTGGAGATGGCAAAGAAAGGAAGGAATGTTGCAGCACAAAAGGGTGCAGAGACCCAGGCTAACGATGGAAAGCGAGACAGTTCGAGCAATAGTGTGCCTACGCTGAAAGAAAGGGTGAAAAAGCTCGAAGGATCCATGAAGGATGTCCGAGAGGAGATTGACGTTGCGAGAGTACGTCTTGACGAGCTGGACTCTTCGGGAGAGGAGCTCGAAAGCAGCGTGCAGGATCTAAAGAACAACGTGCAAGACCTTGACCAGTGTGCCGACAGTGCAGATAGACGGAGCGATGCACTCGAAGCCGAGCTAAAGGCTTTGAAGGTAGAGATGATGGGGGAAATTAAGGGGCTCAAGGGAGAGCTTCAAGTTTACAACGCTACCGTGACTGGTATGTTAAACACGGAAACAATCAGACCAATGTTAGACGTGCCAAAGCCGAAGGAGTTTAGTGGAACTAGATCGGCCCAGGACGTGGAGAAACTTGTGTGGAGCATGGAGCAATACTTTCGTGCTACACTTTTATGGTGGCGACGCAGATGCTCTGAGGAGAAGAGCAAGGATATTCCCATCTGGACTTGGGAAGAGTTTCAGGCTGAGTTCAAAGAACAATTCTACCCAAAGAACGCCCAACAGGAGGCTCGAGAGAAGCTGCACGAACTCAAGCATGAATGTTCCATCATGGAGTATGTCAGACGGTTCACTGAACTCAAACTCCAAATCACGGACATCACTGAAGCAGAAGGCCTCTTTATCTTCAAAAACGGGCTTAACCGATGGGCCAAAATGGAGCTGAAGAGGATGAGAGTCGAGGAACTCTCCAAGGTTATGGCCGCAGCTGAATCATAGCCGAGTTCGAGATGGCGGAGTCCCTCAAGCCCCGAGGCAAGGGCTATGGTGGGGGAGTCAAGAATGGGGAATGTCTTGTGTGTTGCATCTGCGGAGGGAAGCACATGATGAAGGATTATCCCCAGAATGATCATCTTAATACTGTCAAAAGCGATGAGTCCGATGAGTCGGAAGAAGAAGTGACGAGACTTGGTGCGATTGCGAGTGTCAAAGCAATCAAGCTGAGGGTAGAGAAGCAACTAAAGTGCTACCAATGTAAGGGGCCACACAAGTTGCGAGCATTCCCACATCGAGTCAAGCCATCCAAGGGGTTGGAAGAGCCCGAACAGAGCGAGGCTACGAGACTTGGTTCGATGATACTGAGTTCTGCTAAGGCAAGAGTACGCAAGCAGAAAGGGTTGATGTTTGTCGACATCAACATTGCGGGATAATCGAGGAGTGCTCTAGTGGAAACCGGAGCAACCGATCTATTCATGTCCAAGAAAGCTACTGACAAACTTGGTCTTAGAGTTGTGGGTTCAACTGGAAAGATCAAGACTGTGAATGCTAAAGAAGTTCCAATTGTTGGAACGGCACGGAAGGTTGAGCTGCAGATTGGTGAATGGAAGGGCAAGGAAGACATCAAGGTAATCAATTTAGATGACTTTGATTTTGTTTTGGGACTAAGCTTCCTTGACCGTATAGATGCTCTTATCGTTCCTTGTGCCGAGGTTGTTTGTGTTTTGGATCGCAAACAACGTTGCGTTGTGCCCACGTACCGAGACAAGGGTAAAGGAACCAAGACGCTGACTGCCGTTCAGCTTGCCGAGGATGCTCCAAGCCAATGAGACATCGCTTTGGGGTCTACTGTTGGAGGGACTACTTTAGTAGGGTAAGATCTGCCCGAGTCAGCTAGCGACATGAGGCCCGTGGAAGAAGCACCTTTGGGCAAGGTGGAAAAAACATTGAACTTCAAGTGTGAAGAAGGGTCAATGCGGGAAAAGTTGCCAATGGGCAATGGGGCAACGGGGCACCAAACTTCACGAGGGAAGGGTTGATGCCGGTTAGAGTGAATGCCACGGAAGAGGTGCATCTCAAACTTCATCGAGATGTGCGTAATGATGCGGAGCGAGGAAAAGTTACATGGCGGAAGGAACCAAGGCGAGCAGTCTGTATGGGAAGACAACCCAGTCCGAGTCGAGCGCTCCTTATGGGTGAAGCCGTTCTTATAGGGGAACATCATTGCCCAATTCTGAGTTGGGAGCAAGCCAAGGTACCATGGAAGATCCAAGATCAACCAAGCGAAGTCCTTTATGAGACAGCGATAAGGGCATCGCCGGATTTGGTGGGGGAGAATGTCACAGCCCGTACATTTGGGTCCAAGACAGATGCGCAACCAGCAACCCAAGAGGTTCTAGGCTTGCCGAGAAGACCACCTGACTTGGTCCGATCGTTGGAGACTAAAAGAAAGCCCAAATACATTGAGCCTGGTAAATTAATAGATGGCATCTTACCAGGGAGTATTCCAAGGGATAAGAATATCTCTCAATGTAAACACAAACTTAAGGAAATAATTTCATAGTGATAGAGTTTTCTTAGTTGGTGTAGATTTGGTAGGTGGCTTTCGATCTGAGTCGTTAGTGTGATTCGATCTCGTCCGTTCATTGTATGGAGATTCAACTATAAATAGAGGCCTCCCCACCTCAATTGTAATCATCCATCATTTGAGTAATACACTTGGCATTTACTCTAAATACACTCTGTAGTGTTCTTCGCTTTCTTGAGCGTTCTTTCTTTTGTTCTTGTTGCCTTTCTCTTTTGTTCGGTTCCTCTTGGAACGATCTTGTGTTTGTGTGCCTTGGAAGAATTCGATCTTCCGGAGAAGGATTTCAGGCTTACTTAGTCGTTTGTCTAAGAACATCGATTAAGGCCGCACGTTGGGCTGGTTCAGAAGTCTAGCCCCGTGACATTTTCATAAAAAAATAAAATAAAAAATATTTTTATCAATAAACTAAATATCGGTAATTATAAAAAATCAAATCGAGTGTGTAACATGACATGCATATATTACATCGTTACGGGAGGACATTTAGATGATAGAACGTGACTCACAGAGCGGTCAACAAAGTCACCTACTATACCCTTACCTTCCCCGATTAGGCTACCTCATTTCCCTATTCTCTCTTTGCGACTTTCACGCCCCAACTAGGAAGAAACACCACGCTAGCTCATTCTCCTCTAACTAGCCATCTTTTTTTTTAGAGTTTGGTATTTTTATAATTGTATGAGTATAGTTTATATTTGAAGTTAACTTCAATTTAGGGATAATTTAAAGATTTAAGAAGTTGTATAATTTATTAAAACATAATATTTAATTAAAAAAATATGTATTGATTTGTGTGCGTAATATGTTAACTTAATGAGTTTAACATGACTTGAACTCATAAAGTACAATTGATTTTGAATACACTGTTTTTCATTGGTTTAGAACTATATTTTATTTTTCTTCTTATAAACATTTAATTTAATTCGTTTTAAAATCTTTTTGAGACCATAGACGATCACTCATATTACAACTGTCCAGAACTACCTATGAACCTACAGTTGAATTAAATCCTTAAATTGAGGGTAGAACTCTTATACGTCATTATTTTTATCTATAAAACTTATAGATATCAAACTCCTTAATTTTTACCATTTAACTCATATATGTCGGTATCTCTGTCACTATGCAACATGGCTCAGCTGAATAGAGAAAATCAATAAAGAGGGGGATTTTGTTTTTGACTGAAATTGAAATATTTTTAGAAAATAATGTTTGATGGAATGAAAAATTATACACTGAAAAATTAAGTATAGAAAAATTAAACACTAAAAAATTAACAGTTGAATTTAAATTATAAATTTATTTAGCATTTTACTTAAAATTAAACATTATATATAATTAGATTGTCTGATAAATATAAAATTTAAAACAGAATATAGTTAAAAGAAATAAAAAAAAAATTAAATAATGTAGAAAATATGATATTATTTAATAGTCTTAAGATGATTATAAGATAGTATCTGCCCATACATATTCTTAAGCCTTTGACATTTGCATACACACATTGCAGATAAAACGATTTGAACTCAATCTCCTAGGATGAACATCATCCTCTTTTTCACTGGGGACAACTTGTTGGGTTCATGCACAAGCGCTTGTGTAAAAACTTTGTTTACACAAGCACCTTAGTTTTAGGGGTTAGTGACTCTGTTTAGGGTTTAGGGCTTAGTTGAATCTAGGGGTTGTTGATAGAATTTTAGGTTTATAGGTTAAAACCTAAACCCCTAACCATATTACCATAAAACATAAACTCTAATTCTAAACCCTATATTCTAACCCTAAACCTTAAATTCTAACCATAGACCCTAAATTCTAACCATAGCCCTAAATTCTAAACACCTACACTAATCCAGTTGCATTGTGTAAGACTCTCTAAGTTTTACACGTTTTTTAGATCATTGGATGGGTGAAACAGATGGCTGAGATTAACAATAGAATATGTGAAGATTATCACTTGAGAAAAAAGTAAACAGTTAATCTCGGTCATTTATTTATCTGTCTAATAATCCAAAAAACGTGTAAAACTTAAAAAGTATTACAATGTGTAATTGGATCCTAACCACCCTCTCTATATATAATATACTTGAAACATATAATATGAGGATAACGTAGGCTTGCATGCTAAATTGACAGAAAGGAGGGCCTTGTAGTTGGGTGATTACATGGAGCAGATCACATCTTGCCCTTAACTCACTTGATTTTGCCTACTACCCCAGTTTGGGGACATGTTAGGGAAGGACAGTATGGCATACATATCTCGATTTCCTCCTCCTTTTTGGCATAATTTCAATCATGGTGCACTCCAACCCTAAACTAATCTCATGTAATTTGATTGTTTTAAAAGTGATATAATAAGTCATTTATTATAAAAGTGTTTGTTTGATACAAGATTTTTAGTTTAATACCATACAACTAATGTCAAAGGTGTTTTTTTCCAAGCATGTTTAAGTGTTTTAAATATCGTTCATGTTTCACTCAACTTTAATTTTTTTTATTCCACTTTTATTCTCACCCAATAGTCAACAACCACATATTACAAGTGGTATGGTGTCTTTGTCTCATTGTAAAACCAAAAATTACATATACAGGTTAATTTAAACAATATAAAAAATAAAATACTGCATTATTTATGTATACTAATTACATAATATTTATATATTTTTAAATAAAACTACATCGAAAAAATGGTGAAAAAAAAGGAGGAATTTGTGTTTTCACCGCAAGAACAATTTCTTTTGTCCTTTTTAATTTTTTATTCATGTCTCAACATTAAAAAAATTAAATCCTAAGTCCTAACTTTAATTTTTAAATTTTAAACTCTACAAAATAAATCATACACTCAATGTCCTATACCTAAACCGTAAACCTTAAATTTAATATTTTAGTGTGGGACGTAAATAGAAGCGTTAAAAAAAGACATAAGATTTCTGTCCTCGTCCCAAAATGTAATTTTCAATTCAAGTGTTATCTTATCTTATTCTTACCATTGAATCTCCAAATGACGTTCGGTGAAAATCATATCAAGTGGACGCATTTTCTTTCCTTTTCTTTGATTCAATCCTCTTCTTGGGTGCATGCACACTAGGAGTAGAAGAACCCTATTTAATAAGCAGCATAGCCCACGGCAGTTTTCCACGCACTTATCTTTTCTCTTGTAATTCACTACCTGAGAGCTTCTTCATTGCTCTTCTCTTTTCTCAGCTTCAATTCCCCTCTTCTTTATAATATCTCTATTCCCATTTCTCTTAGGTTTTCTTTGCTCAAAACTCCATTTGTCCATCTATTCAAGAGTTGCATATATCCTCAGTTTATACACAATGTCAGGCAGAAGATCACGTTCCAAGCAGTCGAGTGTTTCCAGGATCACCGACGACCAAATCGCCGATCTTGTTTCGAAGCTGCAGCAGCTTATCCCCGAGGTTCGTCGACGGCGCTTTGACAAGGTACCGTTTTCTCCTCCTTCCACTTTTTTTTTTTTATCAATACAATATGATTTTATTCAGAGGCGAGAATCATGCAAGTACTATCACGTGCCTCGTTAAAAGCACTCCTAATCCTAAATCAGAGGAAAAGAGTATAACACGCCCGTAATAAACAACACTACTATCCCATGAAAGGTTCAAAGAGCAACACTACCCCTCTCTCTTTCTACATTGAAATTCAAAAAAATAAAAATAAATAAATAAATCCATTGTTTTGTGAGGACTTGGTTCACTTTCGTAGATAAGTCTTACATATTCACAGCCTCATATCTAGCAAACCAACAAGTTGAAGGTGTGGGACTCGATCTGTTCCTTTTTAGCACGTTATGTGATTTAATTTAGCCATCGCACTCAAATATATCATCAAAACTTAATCCAATTATTACTTCAAAACAAAATTCACGTTCTTTTAATTAATCTTTCTCTTTAATTTCTATTTAGGTGTCATCTTCAAAGGTCTTGCAGGAGACCTGCAACTATATCAGAAGCTTACACCGAGAAGTGGACGACCTAAGCGACCGGTTATCCCAGCTGTTAGCTTCCACAGACAGCGATAGCGACCAAGCAGCCATTATCAGAAGCTTACTTATGTAATAATAATGTCCACTTGTCATTCTCTCTCAGTACCTGTGTTTTTTTTTTACATTATTAAGTACTGTTTCTATATATCCAAGGATTTGGTGATCTTTCATCACTAGCAGTAATATTGCAGAGAACAAGGGTTAAAAACATGGGGTGCCACGCATGTTTTATGATTCTTGTCTTAAACAGACTTTGTATATTATTGAAGTCTACCATCATCTATTTATATAGTAAAAAGAGACTTAATTTATTCTGATGAATATGTTATATTGCTGTGTTTGAAGAATATGTTGGTTTATTGACGGTGACGCTAATTCTAATGAAAATGGCAATCGGCAAAGTTTCAAAGTACGTTGGTTTTTGTGTTAATGGAGGAGTATTTGGATTTCGAGAAGCGGTGGTGGACAGGGACCCAAAGGGCATAAAAATTTATAATTCATATATGATTTAATTTTTAAATTTTTTTTTATATATTTTTTTGTTAAAAATTTATTTTCGCAAACTCTCAAATTTTATAATTTTATCCTCTTAAAATTTTATATTTCGCTCATAATATAAAATTTTGCATAAGTGCCCGTGGTGGACCCTGAAAGGCCAGTCTCAAAAGCTGATGAGAGTCGCTGACACGTGATTTGCCGCACACCAAATTCTGCTCGGGTGGTATAACATTATCAATACTGTTCTTTTGAAATAGTTTTGCAATTTGAACCCGTGAATTCTTGATAACGTATTTGATTTGTTTGGAGAAAATCAGTCGATGAATGTTCACGCAGCAATGAGATTGTTATAACATATACTTATTTTTCTTTTTTTTCTCGGCAAATGAAATTTATTAATGGATTAAGAACCATAACTTACATTGTGTGCCTTATTAAAAATTCCACTACTTTTAAATGAAGAAAAAAAATACACACAAATGACGTATAAAGTCCAATTGAACAATATCGCCAAAATATAAAACATCAACACTTATCCTAAAGAAACCAACTAAACGCCAAAGCTTCACCCTTCAAACTCAAAAAAACCTACCAATAACATGCTACCCCTGAAAAATAAATACAAGTACTTCCACAACACTAACAAGTACTTCCACAACTTACTTCATATCGCACGATCAACAACAGAGCACCATCTTTCCACAATAGCACAAAGAAGCATTCGAGTAGGGGAAACAGAACACAAAACCAAGCTCGCCAATCCAACACCACCAATAATCAAACCAGCCAACACGAAGATGCACTTACAATTTTAAACCCTAAACCCTAAACCCATAAAAAGCTTTGTAAGGAGCCATTTTAATCGAAGCTTGGTAACTATTATTGTATACCAACTCCACTAATGGTAGAGATCTCTCCCACGTATTCTCAAAATCAACAACACATGGTCAAAGCATATCTTCTAAAATCTAGATAACCCTTTCAAATTGGCCATCAGTTTGAGGGTAGAAAGCAATGCTTAAGTGTACTCGGGTTCCCAAAGCCTCATGTAGGGTTCTCTAAAATCGGGATGTAAAACGTGGATCACGGTCAGAATAATAGACACATGAACTCTGTGCAAACGGATGACTTTACTAAGGTACAACTCAGCAAGTCTAAGCAAGTTGAAATCTATTATCACCCGAAGAAAATGAGCAGACTTGGTGAAACGATCTACAATGACCCAAATAACATTATTTTTCTTTTGTGTCATTGGTAGCCCGCTTACAAAATCCATCGTAACATGCTCCCATTTCCAATGTGAAAGCTCAATAGGTTGCAATAGACTAGTAGGTACCTTGTGCTCGGCTTTAACCCGCTAGCAGGTCAAACATCTAGCCACAAAGTTAGTAATTTCAGCTTTCATACCAGACCACCAATATAGCTCCTTTAAGTCTTTATACATCTTGATGGCCCTAGGAAGAACAGAAAAAAGACTCAAATGAGCTTCACTCAGAATTTGATTCTGAAGATCATCATCATCGGGAACAAAGATACAATTTTGAAAGAACAACAAACCTTTAGAATTCATAGCAAAGTCAGGATCCGGTTTATCCTTGGCCTTAGCAATAAGAGTTTGCAACTCCTCATTAGACTCTTGGAGTGCCTTGATTTGGGACACGATGGTTGATTGAACTCTCAATTCCGCCATTAGCTTGTTGTGCTTCTTAAGCCGGAAATGAGCATTCAAACATCTTGGAGAGGGAGTGGGCTTCCGGCTAAGGGCATCAGCTACGACATTGGCTTTACCAGTATGGTAATCAATAACCAAGTCATAGTCCTTCAAAAGTTCCATCCACCGATGTTGGCAGAGATTCAGCTCTTTTTGAGTCAAGAGATATTTCAGGCTTTTGTGATCGGTGAACAAGTAACACTTCTCACTGTACAAATAATGCATCCAAAATTTTAAGGCAAACACCACAACAGTTAGCTCTAGGTCATGTGTTAGGTAGTTTAGCTCGTGGGATTTGAGATGACGTGGGGCATAAGCTATGACTCTTCCCTCTTGCATCAGTACACAGCCTAATCCCATGTGGGATGCATAACTGTACACAGTGAAGTCATTGCCCGACTTAGGTTGCACCAAAATAGGGGCATGAGTTAGGACTTGTTTAAATTGATCAAAACTCTTTTGTTGTTCCACTGTCCACACAAAGGGAGTTTCTTTACGGAGAAGCTTCATCAAGGGTGCAACAATCATTGAAAACCCTTTAACGAATCTACAGTAGTAGCCTGCAAGGCCCAGAAAACTACGAACTTCTCTAACATTCCTGGGAGGGATCCAATCAAGAACTGCTTAAATCTTTTTTGGGTCAACTTGAATTCCCGCAGAAAAGATCACATGTCCCAAAAGGGATACTTTAGATAGCTAGAACTCACATTTACTAAGCTTGGCGTATAGCTGCTCTCTTGGAGAGTCTGAAGTACAATCCGAAGATGTTCTTCATGATTGGCAGTGTCCTTGGAATAAATCAGGATGTCATCTATGAACACAACCATGAATTTATCCAGATAAGGCTGAAACACATGATTCATCAAATCCATGAAGGCTGCGGGTGTATTTGTAAGCCCAAAAAGCATCACCAGAAACTCATAATGGCTATATCTAGTTCGCAAGGCAGTCTTTGGGACGTCAAACTCCTTCACTAACATTTTATAGTACCCCGATCACAGGTCTATCTTGGAAAAGACAGAAGTACCCTTCAACTGATCGAAGAGGTCATCAATCCTTGGTAACGAATACTTATTCTTGATTGTTACTTTATTCAACTAAAGGTAGTCAATGCACAGACGCATCGACCCATTCTTCTTCTTAACAAACAAAACTGGTGCTCCCAGGGTGAGAAACTTGGTTGGATAAACCCATTGTCCAGAAGATCTTGGATTTGGGCCTTCAGCTCTTTCAATTCGACCGAAGCCATCCTATACGGAGAAATAGAGACTTGTGTAGTCCCCGGTTGCACTTCCATTTCGAATTCTACTTCTCGAATCGGAGGGAGTCCCGGAAGTTCATCGAGAAACACATTAGGAAATTCTTTCACTACCAGCACATTCTCAAGCTTTGGATCTTCTTTAGACTCCATAACACACATAATAGCTTTATTAGGCTCGGGTTTGGTTTTCATCAAAGTTATACTTTCCTTACCGAGTCCATGGAGGTATAGTTTCTTCTTCGAGCAATCTACCCAGGCTTGATGTTCAGCTAGACAATCAAGGCCTAGGATAAGGTCAAACTCATGGAAAGACAATGCCATCAAATTGGTCAAAAATGGGATACCTTGGATCCTCAGAGGACAAGCTTTACAAATCAACCGTATAACCACACTATCTCCTAGTGGGTTAGAAACAACTATCTCAGAAGTGATTGATTCAGGTTTTAGGGCATACTTCTCGATCAATGGTTCGCTAATAAAGGAATGCGTAGAGCCTAGATCTACCAAAGCATAGACAAGATCAGAACATAATTCCACCATACCTACTATCACATAATAGGTTAGATGTTTTTCTTTAATTTTTCAATTTTTGATTCAATTGTTATTTTCTTTTTGTTATTTTATTTTTATTTTCTTTTTCTGTTTTGAAAGGATTTCTTTGAGTGAATACATGATTATGTTGCCAGGCAATATACCAAGATCAGGATTGACATGTGCGATCCAACATCACGCACAAGTTGGACTTTGTTTAATTTAAGCCCAAGAGAAGAGGATTTTTGCTAAGTGCGGGAAAAATCCTACCCGCTTAGGGTAAAACTTGAAATTCAAATTTTCACCTTATCATTCTATCCTTTTTCCCGCGCCGTCTGTTCATTTTCATCCCTCAGCCCATAATTATCCCTTCTCCCTAAACATGCCACTTCCTCATCATTATCCCCATTAAATTGCCCAACTTAAAAATCCCCATTAAAACAGTCAACCGTTTCTTTTTCCCTCTACTTAAACCCCGACCTTTGCCTTAGCTAAAATTTTACACTCTCTCTTTTCATCTTCCTCGACAAGAAAGCAAGAATACAACTTTTCTTTTCCCCAAATTTCTCTGATTTCTTCAAAAGTTTCTCTATGGCATCTTTTTCAACACCTTTCAAGATCTTCTTTAATGAAGAAATTCAAAAGTATGAAGAGAACTTTGAAGCACGAACGTTTTGTTATGAGAAGAATTTTAAGTTTAAGAATAAACCCAATTTGGGTTATTCATCGGAGTTCATAGCAGTGATTAAAAAGCACAAGTTAGAGTTATTTTGCCAACAATCTGGGGATATCCATTCCAATATTGTTCGAGAGTTTTATGACCACCTCATGACCAAAGATTCACCTTTATTTCTTATACGAGGTGCATGTGTTAGATTTGATGAGGGATCTATTAATAATATGTTTAAATTGGATGGTGCAGGGGAAGAGCACTCTAAGTTTGTTGACTCGTTGAACGCTGCCAAGAGACAAATGCTATTGAAGGATTTATGCGAGCTTGGCCCCAATTGGAACATGTCATCGAAAGGTCACCGGACCATGAAACGGCTGGCACTGGAGCCACAGCTAAAGGGTTGAAACCACTTCTTGAAAACAAATCTTATGCCAACCACTCATAACGAGACTATCTCGGAGAAGAAGATGGCTTTGTTGCATTTGATCATCGTAGGCCGCAAGATCAACGTCGATCGTATCATTATAGATGAGACTTATAAATGTGCTGGTAAGAGCAAAGGAACAACTATCACTCCCGCCCTATAGAGGCAACTCATTGCCAAGGAGAAAGGCAAAGGAAAGGCTACATAGTTGGTGTCCAAGGCCAAGGTGCCCAAGGCAGAACCTACGACTCTTATGCCAACTGGTTCAGTGACAATGCTTTCTCAAATCTACCAATGCCAGGAGCTCATTCTTCAAAAGCTGGAGAAAGCAGAGGAGCAGAACACCAATCTCTTGCAATATACTTATGCATGAGACTGTGCCCTTAAGAAAACTCTTGAGGGCATATCCGCGCATACTTTACAAGTATTCCCTGAGTTCCCCGCTGACCTTCTTGCCAACGATGATATGCCAACCAATCGTCATTTTGTCCATACTCCGATGCAATCAGATGCCACCGTACCAGTGTCCTTTGTCCAAGTCGAGTCTGAAAGAACAGACACCTGCCTGAATCAGAAGAAGAAGAAGAAATTCAAGCCAAAGCTGTTGCAACACCTATTGCACCTACCTCATCTGCTGCAACTGAAGTCCCTGCTTCCTCTAAGCCAGTGAGGATTGTTGAGGAGGTCTTTCGTGACATAGGAGCTTCCACAGCAGCATCAAAGCCCACCTTGAAGAGGAAGAAATGCATGGCTCCTGATCGCGGGAGCTTTGTCCAAGAGAAAAACCCGTGTATCACGCCCAGAAAACTCTGAAGGAGAGTCATCTTCCCCTTAAACTCATTACATTCATTTTGTTCATTTGCCCATGCATGTCATTCTATTTCATATGTATACATGTCTTCATACATTAAAGATAATGCACACCTTTGGTTTGTGGTTGTGTGTTGCCTCATATTTTTTTATATGTCGTGCATTCATGTTTATGTTTCTGTTTGCATTCTGTTGACATATAGATTAGGTATAACCATGCATACCAAACCACTAAAAAAAATTTACCTCGAGTAAATTTGGAATAATTCCATCACTTTAATAGCATAGTTAGAATTTGTTTTAGTATACCCTGTCTGATGATGAAA
The DNA here is from genome assembly GCA_019671005.1 of Hibiscus mutabilis. Taxonomy (NCBI): domain Eukaryota; kingdom Viridiplantae; phylum Streptophyta; class Magnoliopsida; order Malvales; family Malvaceae; genus Hibiscus; species Hibiscus mutabilis. The sequence continues at coordinate 59,292,673 of CM033718.1, read as the reverse complement.
TTTGGAAATCCTTAGTTTGCGTGTGTAGGTAGGATAGTAATGCCAAGTTGTTTGGCAATTGATCTCTAGCTTAGGAAACCGAAGTCTCACTTAACACGTAGTAGGCATCTAGTTCCCAAACAAACTTAGAATTCTTGAAACTAAGCTTAGAATAAAAAAATATATAAAAATGATGTCAGGGTAAAAAGAAAGAATAAGGCAACAATGTTTTACCAAGGCAAGAAAAAAATATAACTCTCCTCTGCCTTAGAGATAATAAGTAACTTGGGACTTCGTGGTTTGCTCCCTCTTAGTTTTTAAGTCAAAAACTTTAGGGTATAAGTTGAATAGTGAAACCTAGTAATGCTTAGATTAACGTGGGGGTTCGTGATATGCTCCCTCTTATTTCTCAGGTCAAACAGTATTACAATGCAACCCTAAAAATATTGCCAACAAAAACCCTTGGTGAATAAAAGAAAAAAATAGTTCTAAGTTTGGGTAGTAAATTTGACTATGGGAGTTAAAAGATACTTAATGCATATTGTCTGCACTTCATGACCCTAGATTAGTGTTATATTGTTGCACTGGGATATCTGAGGATAGAACTAGGGTCAGATTCTGCTTAGTAGAACTTGTTGACATTCAGAACAATTTTGCCGAGGTACCTATTTTTATTTTTTCTGTTTTCTTAATTGCATTACTTAAGGACAAGCAATGAGCTAGGTTTGGAGGAGTGTTAACTCCTAGAAAGTACTTCTTTTTGTACATATTTCACAATGCTTTTGCTTGCCTTTAGGTATATATGTTTGCATTTAGTTTTTAAAATCATGCATTTGTATAAGGAGTTAGAGAGTTGTTATTTTGCCAGTTTGAAGGGTTGTTTTGCTGGTATTGATGTAGGATAGGAGCAAGGCAAGCTTGGTAGAGCCGCGCAGAAGCAGAAAAAGCAAAAGAGAATTGTCGAGTCATAGTTGGCAAAGTTGGACCAGAGACTGCCAAGCTCGGTTGACAAAGAATTAATGTCCGATGCCCGGTCAAAGTAGTCGTGGATCCCAGTATACGTCAGCCCTAAAATTCAAAAGAAGATAAGGGGATAACATGCTTATCTTGGTGTGTAATCAAAATTCAAATTTCAAACCCATCCTAGGGTTTTCACAGTTGGTTGAGGATGTTTGCGATTAACGCTCAGTTGGTTGAGAATGTTTGCGTTTAACGCTCAGTTAATTTTGGTTTTTAATAATTTGAATGCCTTAACATTGTTTTCTATCCTGCTAGCACTTTATTTCCTTAAATTCTTTTCCATAGGACAATTGGTATTGTATGCTTATTATGTCTTAATATCTTAACAGACTTAAAGGGTAACGATCAATTGTCAGGTACCAAGGAGAGAAACTTCGACAGAAGATGTTCAAGTAGATGAGCTTACTTCGGAAGTTAATCTACCCCTTAGGAGTATAGATTGAAACTTAATCAAGTTAATCTATGAAAAGCTGCACTATAGACATATAGAGATTTAACGTGGTTAACTTAGGGTGTTGCCATCGACAGAGGTAATACTAATCTTGAAATCTACTCGGAAATTAATCCAATATGGGACATTATTAATAACTAGCATAGCTAGCATGAAATCCAGACACCCCTTGCCAACGCCCATCATCCATTTGAATACTTCTTCTTGCCAAACTGTTTTTACTTCCATTGCATTGTCTTAGCCATTGCCTAAATCTAGAATCCAAATCAATTTCAACATTCTTAATTCCTTTAACAAGTAAACCATTGAACACTTAAATTCTTGGTCAATCCATGTGGATACGATACTCAGCTTACTACTGTATTAATTGCTGACAGAGTATACTTGCATGTAATAGACTCACTCTTGACATTATTTCTTACATATTTACACTATATTCTCAATCTTTTGCCAAGCGTTAGCAAAGCTGATAGGCAATTACCTTCGCAAGAAACTCCCATACTTTCAAGTGATTGTAGAAAGGTTTTCAACCTTTCCATAATTCATATGGTATCTTGTCTCTTTTTCTTGTGGGGAACCTTATTTAAAGGTAATTAGTTGATAAAATGGCTTCCCCTCACATGTTCTGTGATAACCCAGAGCTTCCTAGCAAAACGTTCATCATTTCCTTTAGAGTCTGACCGTTCGAATACGCTATTGGATTGAGGAGAGTAAGGTGATGTTACTTCGTGAATAATACCTTGTTGTGAATAATATTCACCAAATGGTTCAACGTATTCACCACCACGACCACTTCTTACCATCTTAATCTTTTTATTAAGTTGTTTTTCAACTTCTTGCTTATAGAGTATAAATTTCTCTATAACTTTGTCTTTGCTTCTAAGCAAATATAAATAGCATTATTTTGTGCTATCATCAACGAAGGTAATAAAATATTTATACCCTAATCTAGTTTGGACGAACTTTAAGTCACAAACATCGCTATGTATTAAATCAAGAGGTTATGTACTAATTTCAACAATTTGAAATGAAGACCTTGTTAATATTAACTCAACACAAGTTTCACATTTATGCTTTTTTATTTGAAAAGTCATCGGGCCTCATTAAAAACCCCCCTCTAACTCTAAATAGGGTGAAAAGAATGCCATCCAATATATTAATAATAATAAAGTACAAACGTCCAACATTTTACAAAGAAACCAGTAGCAATACACAACCATCAACTCAACCTACTAATTGCCATAACCCAGAACCAGAAAATAATCACAAAACATTACTCAATACAAGATTTGGCTAGAGAGTCAGCTAACGAGTTGCAGCAGTGCGGAATCCATTTAGTCAAAAAACCTTGTTCCCTGATTGTGCCAACCAAATCGAGAACCAGATCTAATAAATTTGAAGGGGACGGACAAGAGAAAAATCCAATCCATGGCAATCTTACAGTTAGATTCAATAATTAATCTGAACTTATCAACCCAATTTGAGGCAAGGAATTTTGCTATCCCGAATTTAATAGCATAGATCTCCACCACTACAAGCGGACCCAAAATGCAAGCATCAGAAAATTGGAACAATAATTCACCCTCCGACCCCCTAAGAACCCCTCCAACACTACATTTATCACCCAATAACGAAAATGCCCCGTCAACATTCAGCTTAAAAAAGCCATAAGGGGAGGGAGCCATTGTGGAGTAGATAGGGTTTTCGTAACTCTCAAACAACAGTTCTCAGCCAACAGAGGATCAACCATCAAACTCTCTAAAGGAATACTACATTAACAGAACTTAGCTTTTATCCAAGAAGCTAATCGCAACTTAACCAAGGAAATCAACTGGAACCATTCCATCTTTTTATCATTAAACACCAGATCATTTCTAAAGAGCCAAATAATAGCAAATGGGATAAACGATCATACCTCATTCACCGGGGGAGCAGCCAAGGCTCCCCATGCTTCTAAAAACGCGACATGATCCCTCAACAATACCAAAAGAAATCCTCAGTCGAGCGCAGAAAAACATCCACACCTTCCAACTATGCCAACAATTAAAAAATAGGTGAGTAGAGGATTCGAGGAAAGAATTACATAAGGAACAAAGGTTATTAGAAATGAATGAGACTCTCCTTTTAATCTGTTACACTTTCACCAGAACGTGATTCAATATTACCAACCATATGAAGAGTTCGACCTTAGGAGGGGCAAACCCCAACCAAACAAATTTTTCCCAGAAGCTCCCCGAAGGTAGAGGTCCATTGAATAGTTTTTTAAAAGATTTAACCGAGAACGAGCCATCACTAGTCCTCAACCAGCGAACCTAGTCATGATCCAACCCACTCGATTTAAAGCTGTTAAGGCACAGCAGCAGCTCATCCCAGGTTTGATTTTTACAATCGAAGAGGATCCTTCTCAAAGTAATGTTCCAAAGCCATCCAACTTCGCCTTTAACTCCAAACTCAACAATCGAACCCATTTTATTTAGAGCCAAAGCATAAATTCGGGGGAACCTGGACTTCAACGGAGAGTTGCCAAGCCACACATCCTCCCAAAAAGAAATCTGCTCACCATTCCCCACTTGTAGAGACAAGTTTGCCTTCAAACAAACACCAAACTGATCATCACTTTGAAATGACAAGAATCCCATTCCAAATCCAAGAGAAATGTTTAAGAGAAGATTTGGAAGGAAGTAAACCAGCAACTGTTGGAGTATGCCCAAAAACCAATTATAAGATGGTTGTAAAAAACATACTTCTTTTATCTTGTTTATTAATAAGAAGTCATTATTATTATTTCAGTCTTATTCTGTATATCTATAAATAAACTAAATTATAATAAAGTCCTTAGAATAATATAGTTATTATTGAATGTCCTTAGTCGAGAATTATTGTGGGCTTGGACAACAATAATGTATTAAGACTAATATATAGTTAATTGATGACAAAGTGTTTTCATTGACATGGAAATGTCAAAATCAATACATAATTATGTGTTAGAGAACGACATACTGGACTGACCCGCTATGAGCATGTTTCTTAAATTATTATGTGACAGTCACAACATTGCTCATGGTGATAACTACATGTATGATCCTCGGACTTGAGATCATCGTTATTTCAACATCGTAAGTGACATTTTGATATGGTCAAATGTGTATCGTAATTAACTACACTATAAAGACTGATATTGGATATGTCACAATCCATGTAGCGAAATATGGTTGATCAAGATAGAATTTGTTCCTCCTACATAATAGGAGCAATATCATAGGCCACTTGATTGAGTGCGATTAAAAAATGCATGGTCATGCTCGAATAAATTGATATAGAATATCATAGTTATTCGTTTATAATAGTCTACTCAAGATATCAAGAAACATTAGATGAACTATACAAGTGTAACTAATCCATGTTCGATCTAGATATGAGGACAAAATGATGAAATACATAGAAGAAGCTAATCACGGAAAAAGGTTAAATCGAACCACGATTTCATATAACTTAGGTAGCAATGATATATTACTAGATGTCACTCATTGCTTGTAATATTAGAATTGTTCTGTATATTACTGCTAACGTTACATGAACCTACAAGAGTCACACCCTATGATTGAAACGAACAAATATCGACTAGATAGCATGTGTACAAACTTGTTGTACACGTAATTAGTGAGAAATCGAAATTACTATAATTATTGTAATTATGGATAATTTCATTTTTATATATATGTTAATATTTGATAAGTTATTGTAATTATCAAATACTAGTAATATATATATATATATATATATATCTTAAAGAAATCTAATTAAAGTAGAATCAGATTCTATATATTTAATTATATTTAATTAAATATATTGTATATTTAAAGAATCAAAATTTAATTAGAATTAGGTTTTTAAATGTTATATAAAGGCATAAAGTCTAGCAGCCAACATATGTTTTTGTTTTTCGAAAATTCTCTCTAACAATTAGAGAAGAGAAATTATTCGTTTTATTCGAGTAGACTGCGTAGAGATCGGAACGCTGCTATGACGACTCGGATTTGATTTGAATTCTCCTATACTCGCTACAAAATTTCAGATTACTTGAAGTAATATTTTCATCCTTTATCACCCCGAATTCGTTCCTTGTACGTGGATCACTGGTATATTACGTCGAATAATTTTTCAATTGCGCCATGGGGTGTACCGGCTTTTCCCAACAGCAACACCACCAGATGCTTTACAAGACACCACACGTCGCCATAGATAGGATTTTTCATTCCCATAACGCCAACACCATTTATATAACAGTGCCCTATTAGTGATGCTAAGATTAGTTATATTTAACCCCCTTCATGATAGGGTTTGCACAATTGATCCCACCGAACCCAATGGATCTTAGTCTTGTCCGCATCGCCACCCCAAAAGAAGTTAGCCATAAGCTTATTCAAACAGTTAGAAATCGCAGCCGACATACGAAATAATGATAAGAAATAGACAGGTAAGCTAGAGAGAACAGATTTTAGAAGAATTAACCTGCCACCCATGGAGAGAAGCTTAGGTTTCCAACCTTCAAGCCTTTTCGTGAATTTGCTGACTATTGGCTCCCAAAGGGCAGCTGAGTTCTGATTTGCCCCTAGCGACAAGGGAAGCTCTCCACCAAACAACCAAGACCGCTAGCCCAACTTTGAAGAACAGAATCCTCAATATTAATCCCAAGAAGTTTACTTTTCTTTAGGTTAAGCTTAAGCCCCGAGGCAAGTTCGAAAGTATTCTTTTAACATTGCGAACCTGCATTTTCGAAGCTCCACAAAAAAACAAGAGGTCATCCACGAACTAAAGGAAGGAGATCACAACATTCTCGTCTCTTCTGCCGACAGTAAAGCCTGTAAATAACCCAAGATTAACAGTTTTGTTTAACATCAAGTTCAACGCTTAACCCACAACATTGAAAAGTAATGGGGACAAGGAACACCCCTGCCTAAGCCCCCTGGAGATGGAGAAAGCCTCAGTTGGGGACCCATTAACCATTACTGAGATTTTGGCCGAGAAAATGCACTACAATATCCATCTGCACCACTTAGCACCGAACCCACACTTTTTTAAAACATGAATCCGGAATTCCCAGCTTACAGTATCGTATGCCTTATGGAAATCAATTTTGAAAGCCACCCCACTGAGGCCAGCTTTGGAAACAAAATCTATCGACTCATTAGCAATTAAAGCACAATCTAAAATCTGCCGGCCTAAAATGAAGGCAAACTGTGATTCCCCAATAAGCTGGCCGATGCACGATCTGAATCTAATAGTTAGCACCTTTGATAATAATTTATACAAACCACCAACCAAGCTAATGGGACAAAAGTCTTCAAGCGACTCAGGATTGACCAACTTTGGTATAAGAGTTATGAAGGAGTGGTTAATACATGCTTCCCATTCACGACCTTTATGAAAATCTTCAAAAAATAGCATAATATCAGTTTTCAATACTGAGCAGAATTTTTTTGAAAAAACCTAGGTTAAATCCATCAGGCCCAGGCGCCTGGTTGTTGCTGGCCGTAGAAAGGGCTTCCCAGACTTCCTCCTCAGTGAACCTTCTTTCCAAATTAAAAACTTGCTCACTACTAAGCTTGTTGAAATCAAGGTCAATGTTTTCAAGCTCAAGAGCGTGTTTGTTGTAGGCCTTGGAGAAAAATTCAAATACACTCTTTGATCAGAGCCAGATTCGAGAACACACTACCTTCACTTCTCAAAAAATTGGCCTAGACTTTTGTAACCAGGCACTTCCTTACTTGTGGTACATCTCCCACAAATTGGCTTTCAACACCGTAAGTTTGGAAATCAAGTCTGGATTAAGGTTTCCTATTTAAGGCTACACTCCACTGAAGTAATCTCCTTCTCAATGTTAGAAATCAGCTTGCTGTAACCACCAGCAAAGCCCTGAGACAAATCCTTGAGGGCCAGCTTAGTATCCTTAATTAAGCCACCTATTTAATGTGAGGATTTTTCTGCTTTGACTTCCTGAAAGTATGCAACACCGTATCTTCGAATCCCACTTCCTCGTACCAAAAATTAAAACACCTAAATGGTTTAGGTCCCCAATTCAACAAAGTCTCGGACAGCAAAATCACATTATGATTGGATATCGATTTGTCTAAAAGACTTTGAAAAATGTCTGGGAAGGCGATCTCAAACTCAACTGAAACAAGAAATTGATCAAGGTGAACAAAAGTGGGGGGGTCTCGATTATTACTCCAAGTGAAACTACCACCCTGTAGAGGAAGATCATTAAGACCCGAATCAAATAAGTTAAAATCACCCCCAATACACCAAGGGATCTGCCAAAGCTTCAAAAAATCCAACAATTCTTTGATGAAGTTCCCTTTATCAGAATCTACTGCAGGCCCATAAACATTAATCATCCCACATCTCAAGTTCCTGGATGGAATATCCCCAATCAAAGCTACAAATCTGGGAAAATGTACTGATCAGATACACAGAAGAAATCCGAATCCCACAAGCTTAGGATCCCTCCAAAAGTACCACTCGATGGAGAAGTCACAAACACGATATTATCACTAGGCCAAAGCCTCTTAATAAGATTTCTACTAATACCTTTAGTTTCTTGGATAAAAGCCATACATGGTTTAAACTTTTGAATAACAGCCCTAATTTTCTCCCTTCTTCTAGTACTTCTGACATTCCATGAGATTATAGCTAGCTTCATCATCATCAAAAATATGGAAAAGTCTTGGGAATACTCAACAATGATTGCGAAGCTCCTTCTCGAGCTCACATACCCTTTTAGTAACAACCTCCCTACCCCCTTTGAAGGAAACTCCAAGAAGATTACTGACCTCCCATATTGTTTCCGCCTCCAACTCTTCAACAGAAAAACAACCTTCAGAGCTGGAAAGATGAACTGTATTCCTAGGAGGCAAAGGAGCATCGTCCAAAGAATCCCTGATCTGACGCCGTATCACTCGTCTAATGTTGGCACGAAAAAATCCTTTACCAGCAACCTCCTCTGAACGATAATCTCCCCGATAATTCAAACTAGGCTGGTTTGAAACTTCGATTGAATTGTCAAGACCATCCAGGCTGTCCGAAACCATCTCCACAAAGAAACCGCTATTTATTTTAGAAGAAAGGGGTTGAGAAGATTCAGGGGCAAAACAGCTCTCAGGATCTCTACAAATCGTCCCCCCCTCCCCCCCACCATCAACTTCATTTAGAAACCTAAAATTACCAGACCCATTAAGATTCAGGCCTGAACCTGGTCGGTTATGATAAACAGGATCCATGTTGGAGGGAGCCGACTCAACAGGCCCACCTCCCAGACCCGTCTTAGTACCATATTGACCCAAATTTGATAAACCCACGTGACTAATATCATTGAATTTATCATTATTATTAGCTAAATTATGCATGGGACACAGAGCTTCCGGGGGATGAGAGCCCACATTAATACCCTTAGACGTGGAATCCAAGGAGTTGTTGGAGGGACCTGCACCGTCCGCTGAACCACTTACCGCCAGCCGGATAAGCCCCTCCGAGGGCTGCAGATGGGGATCAAGAACTTTGCGGCCTTGATCACTGTCATCCTTTAAGGGATCATCAGCCCAAATATCTGCAAAATTTTCATCAGGATCATCACAACTAACGACCAGATCATCTTCGGGCTTGCCCATACTAACCTCAACTCTGAAGGAGAACCCCATGGACCTCACCATGACAAAGTTAGGAATTTCCAGGGGACTAACGACCCTGATAATCAAGCTGGCCTTATCCATTCTGACCGCTTAATGGTAATCACATCAGAGCAAACATAAACTCCCCAGCGGTTCCCCAGGCTAGAAAAGAATCCTTCATGCCAACACGTTAAAGGAACACCAACAAGATTAATGCAACAGAACTGACGGGGAACTCCATTAATGAGCAAAGGAGCTATCTGATCAAACCAGAGGCATAACTCATCCTTTTTTAGCTCCCAAGTTTTTTCCATCTCTGCTACAGTCTCGAACACAATAAGGAAGGAGCCATTTGCACCTTCCCACTTCACCAACTTAGCTTTGATACCGTCATGCAACAAACCCTGTTGGACTAACTCTTCCTCAAATGAGTTTTTCTTTATTCCCGCCAAGTAAATCTTCAACCACTCATTATCTGCCGCTGGGATACTAACGCCAGCACTGATCCCACCATTAGTATCTTCCAATTCTATCACAACAAGGAAGTCCTTGGCCTCCGTACTTGATCTACCAGGCCTAGGATTACTTAATAAGACATCCTTGTAGCATGTCTTCACCGAGTCAACCCCAGTTGTTTTCCCTGAAGATTTCACCCCCTCTTTCTCATAAAAAAACGGAGTACTTCTATTTGAATGATGTTGAGGACCACCTTGGTTTCCAACATAAGGAGGACGGGACAAAGAGACTTTGTTCGATATTTAGCTTTTGATACCCTAATCGTTTTACCATCGATGAGAGTTTTATCCAGATTTTCAATCACTCAGTATACCTGAATCTTTTGTTAACCACAGGGATAAAAACTCTTACAACCTTACCGTAATGGTTTACGAATTCCTTTAAAGCTGCTCTTGATACTCGTTTGCTGAGATTGTCGAAAATAAAGTCCACTCACCGGCCTGAGAAGCGTTTGCTGAACCTCCATTAGATTTCGCCGCCGTAGCTTTTGGCATCCCAATCACCTCCATTTTTGAAAACAGGTACACAATTTGAAATGAGGGAATGTGCTCCAAGTTAATCAACCTATCATAATTGACATGCCCGAGCCTATCGTGCCATAAATCATATGACTCAAGCATATAAACAGAAGAAAAAATATTTTTCTTATTTATTGTTTTAGTTTTTACAAAAGTAGTATTGAGTGTATTCAATACATATTCTTTTTCTCACAAATATTCTCCCTTTTAACAAAATCAACTTCTGGGATTCAAACACCATCTTAAAGCCATGCATATTTAGGAGGGCCCCTGAAACAAGATTCTTTTGTATGTCAGGTATATACAATACGTTTTGAAGCTTCAACTCTTTGCCCAAAGTCATCTTCAAAATTACAGTTCCTTTTTCGCTTGATCTTGGAAGTTGCATCATTGACCATGTAGAACTTCTCCTCGTTCTCACTAGGAACCAACTTAACGAATAAGTCATTGTCACTACAGATGTGACGTGTGGCACCAGTATCAAGCCATCATTCTCTTGGATATGAGTTAACTATGTTAATTTCATAAATCACAGCACATACATCCATATTGGATACTTGCTTGGAAATTTCTTCCACGGCATTGGCCTTGTTCATTATGCCTCTTTTGAAGTCCTTATCGACTTCCATCATGTTTGCCTTGACAATATTAGGGTTAACAGCTTTGTCGAGCCTTTTGTTGTACCTCTATTATGACTCATTGTCACAATGTTCACACGATATACGAGAAATCTTAATAATGAACAATGCACCAGTAGGTTAGCATGAAAGAGAGGAAGTGCACTAGGCACGCTTAAATGCCAAGTCTTTTAAGAAATCAATCCTAGACATGCATTTTCAAAAGGATTTCCAATTATCCATTTAAGAGTGTTTCTCAGAATTAGCAATATTTCTGTAATAACCAGAAAATTAATTCTTGATTATTTTAATTTTGTTATCCAACATAATTATAATCCTAAAACAAAACCAGTAACCAATGTCACTTCCAATGACAATTTCTGTTTAAACAGATTTGTCCACAACAAATTTTAATAAATAAATTTATTTAAATTGTTTCTTGTTTGAAAGAGATATCACGTAAACCCGTTAAAACTGCAGGAATTAAATCCTGAAACAAATTATTTACAATATCTTACTTTCCAAAACTGATGAAGATTTCACTGATTTTCATTCGAAAAAAATCAAGTAAATCCGTTAAAATCGCAAGAATTAAATTCCCAAAAACAAATTTAATTACTAGATCTCAATTTCACCTGGATATTTTGTTCGTCTCTATAAATTTCTTAAATATAATTATTAATGCCGAAATTTATAAGGTAATAGCACCATAAATATTATGGTAATATTTACACAAATGTATATTTTAAGTCATATAACGTTAAAAATGGACGAGACGTTAATCGAGGGTAAATTTACCTTATACTGAAACTTACTTTCCAATAACGCATGAAATCACTTTGAATGGGGCTTTCAAATCCTAATTTCGCAGTCAAGTAATTTCCTTGCCTTGTTGAGCAAAACATAACCCCGTACACCACACAAAAAGTGTTAAATCCTTGCCATTCAAAATATAATATCGTTGCCCATTAAATCGATTACGAGGTGATCACCTTGTTGCGATATAAATTATTGTTTTATTTATAATAATTTGCTCGTCTTAGATTAAATTGAAATCTATCTTAAAATTATTAGAATATCGTTAATTCAAGACATAATATATTCAATAAAATATAAATATTATATTAAAATATTGAACAAACATAACAAAAAATATATAGATAGAATTCATCTAAAACTAAATCGATTGGGAACGAGTTGAGGCTTATAGCTACACAGTTTCTTAAGATAAATTTTCGGCCACTCCTTGGTGCTTGAGATTTTTGGTCGTCTGTCTCAGAAAACAACTAGATGGTCAGCTACAGTAGCACAGTTGTAGAGATCACGAACTACAACCTTGTTTTTTCCTATCACCAAAAATTATTTTTAAAATCACAGATTAAAACAAAAGAAAATTATCTATGTTTTTAGTTGTATAAAACCTAGAAGGAAGGTTTACGTCCTATTTATAGAAGTTTCACGAGGGGTATAAGTGAAAACTTTTGACCTAATGGAACATTTATAATTTTGAGAATTAATGAGCCTTTAAAGAGCAGTTTCTAATATTACTGTCTGAATTAAAGGAAAATTTAATATTTATCCTTTTAATTTCAAAATAGAATTTGGCAAATATATGCTCTTATTTGAGGAAAAAATATTTCAAATTTGGGTCAAAATATTCGCAGGCCCACGGAGGACCAGACGGTTCGGACATTTGCGTTACCCACGTCGTGCATGTTTGCACATTTACGAACCAACAATTGGTTCCACATTTTCCTCAACAACGTTTGGATCAATTTCTCATTCAAAGCTCCAAAAGTATCGATTTTTTCTAACAAGCAGTATAAACTTTAGTTTATACTTGCCTTTTAGTTTTAGGGGTTAGAATTTTAGTTTAGGGTTTAAAGTTTAGGGCTTTAGGTTGTTGGGTTTAGAATTTAAGGTTAGTGTTTAGCATTTAGGGTACAAGATTTAAGGCTTAGGGTTTAGTTTTTTAGGGTTAAGGTTAGAAATTTAAGATTTGAGTTTTATAGGGTAAACATGTAGCCTGTGTATCAAAATTTTATCCATAAAAAAATTCACCACCTAAATCTTAGACTTATCTTAAAAGAATGAAGAATGAGATGGAGAATTCTAGAACATGAAAGAAATTTCTGGAATTCTGTAGGAAAATCTAGATCACTTTAGAAAGTTCTAGAATGCGATGAAATGTTCTACAATACCATAGAACATAGAAGGCTCTAGAAGAATCTAAAAGGATCTGGAACATTATGGAAAGATCTAGAATAAGGTGAAAGATAATGAAATATTGTAGAATAAGGGTAGTAATAGGGCGGGGACGATTTTGCATTATCCACTTTGTCCCCAAAATTTGCAGGTACAATTTCGGAGAATCCCCATTAAATGTTTCGAGGATTTTTTCATCCTTATACTCATCTTTTACGATTCCCCGCAGTTTTCAATTACTCTTCGTACCCAAAAAATAAATAAAACTTAATACATTAAAACAAATACTCAATATTAAATCTCCAAAATTATAAACATAAATGATAAATTTAATTTTACCAACAACAAACAAACCATTTCAAAACTATAAAACATGACTAAAATATTAACTGTTGAAACATGTCAGCCTGCACTACCTTTAAAGAAAATGTAACTAATAATCTACAGTTCTAAATCATGATCTATTTGTTCTAAAAGGAACTAAGTTCGACAATATTTCCAACCATATAAATTACATCTTCTAATTTTACTCGTACAGTTTATGGTGATTTTTTAAAGTCACTGCCATTGTTGTTTTTGGAAACAAGCTGCAGTCTTTTCCTTTTACCTTTACTCACTCAAAAATTAATAACTCCTAATATATAACTTGAAATCAAGAAGTGTTTGTTTTAAATGAATTCAAACTTCCGTGTGGTTATAAAAATATAAGGCTCACTTATTGATTTATCTTGTAGATTTTTAATGATTTTTAATAGTCACTGCTAAAACTGTTTTCTAAGACATCTGTTGCCAAATTTGTATGACTTTTCAACATTCAAAAATTCATATTTTTTAAAATACATATGGAAATTGATCATCGTGCATTTTAAACAAAACTAGACTGAATCATGTTACCACGATGTATAGACCATTTCTAATTATTTTATGGAATTTACGAAGAATTTCCAAACTTACTCTAGCATGCCAAGTTATAAGAAATTAGATTTTGTTAAAAAATAGGTAAATTACCCTTATGGACATCCAACTTTGTAAAGTACCTTGCGAATATTTTTCGGGGATTCCTACGTGATTTATACGGGTATAGTTTGGTTATCCCCACGGTTCGATATAGTGATCTTCGTCCCTATCCTTATTTGAGCTTCAGTGATAAAATTTCATCTGTCTCTGTGGGTGAAGATTTCTGTTATTCTGCATACCCATTAGTTTAGATTTTCACGATTTTCGGTTATTTCTCACCCGATTGCCACCCATATTGTAGAAGCTTGTGGAAGAATTCTCCAAGACTATTCCATTCTAGGGTTGTGTAGAAAGATCTAGGAGTTGTAAGATAATTTTAGGTTGTATAATTTCTCTATAAGCTAAATATTTACCGTAAGATTAGATTGATTTCTATCATTAATTAAGGAGGTTGAAGTATATAAATATGTGGTCTTGGTCATTTGGCAAGGCAACCATGGTATATAAGAATCCAGTGCCTTGTAAAATATTCTCTAAGTTAGTAAACTTTTTTTTTCAAGTATTTCATATTTTTGTTCTTTTATTTTTACTTAAAGCACATTTTTCTTATTATTTTTTACTACAGTTAGCTTACACTTAAAAATTCTTCCCGCAAAAGTGCATATCCAACTTGAACTCATAACCCGAGTAAAGGAGCTCAGTCGAATTCTTCACATCTATACAAAATATTTTTACTTGGCAACCAACGAACACTCCAAACTATTTCATATTCTTTTAGATTTTGGAATACTTCAGTCCAGACATTTTCGGGTCTTCTGAATGACAAATCTTCTTTTTTAAAAATTACTCAAGTGTTGAAAAACGACTAGTAAACATTAGTCACAACTCTTTTTTCAGGGAGGCTCGACGTTTTAAAAGGAAAACAAAATTCAACGGAGTCACCACCAATCTTTTAAAAGGTGTGATTGGATCACCTAAAAATATGTCATTTTAATAAAACTTTTTATTTTATTAAAACAACGGTTTTGGTCTACGAAAAATACCAAAAACGGGTTCGGAAGTCAGTTACGCGTGGGGAAAGGTTAGCACCCCATAGCGCCTAAAAATTGGTACCTAACCGAATACAAATATTTTAATGTCGGAATTTACAAGTTCATATAAAATTCAATTTATTTTGTCCATTTATGAATATGATTCTATTTTAACGGCGCCTTACCATTCGGAAAATGAACTTTAATCACCGCCAACACTCCTGGTGCTAGCCCGTCATTTTCATTTGATAAGACACCGCATTTATTAAGATTCCAATTAAACATTACATTAAGAAACAAATTTAGTGTGTTAAAGCTTTTACCATTCTAAGTTGTCGATTATTAATCCCAAAGAATTGTCTAAATAACTTTTACCTATTAGGGGTTAAATATAATTAAGAGTGTTTTATGATTTTTAATGTGAAGAGAATTTTATTAAACTTTAAGGCTTTAACTAGGCCTTTAAGAATCTAAACCTAGGGTTTTTACCTAAACTAATAAGACAAACAAATAAAGGTTTTAGCGGAGAAATAAATTAAATATAGAAAGGTAATATTAATCTAATTTATAAAATTAAATAAAATAACAAAAATGAAAAGAATTCAATAAAATTTTAAGTGACCCACTTTTGTTTGAAATTGGTATAAAGCTCAAAAACACCATTCACCCACTTTTATTTTAAAACAAAGATCAAATACTCTATTTTAAAGAGTTCATCAAGTGTTCATGTAAAAGATTGAAAACGAAGATCAAGGTCTTTAAAACTTAAAAAAAATAATTTAGAATTGCTCTAATTATAGTTAAATTCGAAATAAAAGGAATAAATAAAGAACAAAAGCAAGATACCTAAAAACCAAGCTTTTCTTCTTGTATTCAACTTGAAAATGCCAATACAAACTTGAGAATTTTTATGTAAATTTCGGATGCTTGTTGTGTGTAATGGTGAGCGAGAATTACAAGGATGAGTGAGTGGTGAAAAATAAGAGTATTGAAGGAATTGTGTTTTCGTGTCCATTACAAGTGATAAAAAGGATGTTTATATAGTAGTTTCACTACCATAATTACATGGAAAAAAATTAAAAATCAAATCCCCTAATCCCGATGAGTACTTGACATGTTTGAGTGATTCCAATTTCCCTTCCAAATATGTTGGTGAGTGGCCTTTTTCCTTGAATCAAAACTGCATAATTAAGGATGATTTATTCCCTTTTTCCCACGTTTAAATCAACCACATTCTTCTTTCCCTTTTTCCATTCGATCAATCCTTTCTTTTCTTTTTTATTTTCATTTGAATTGAATCGGTCCAACTTCCCTTTCTTTTTTTCTCTAGAAGATTCAATCCAAATTTTAATATGTTTCCTCTTTCTTTTGCTTCATGCTATGGAGATTGCAAAAGAAGAAAAGGATGTTGCTGACGCGTGGAGATGGGGTTGACATGCAGGGGTATGACTCGTGGAGGCCACACACACGTGTAGAGTAGGCTCTCTTCTTGATCCAACCTGAATCGTTAGATCCGAATAGAATTCAACGATTAATAATTGACTGCACATAAGGAAATAATAAATTAATTAGATTTCTATTTGCACCAAATGAGTTATTAAATGGGTATTATTAAAATTAAATGGACCTTTCATTTAAATTAGACCCTTTATTATTTATTTTTGTGTCATTTATTAAACTAAATAATCAAGGCAAATAATTAAAATTAAAATAAAAATAAATGAAAAAGATAGCTAAAAATCAGTGACAACAACATCACAATAGGTAATGAAAAATAAAAGGTTCCATTCTCCTCATGCTCGAATGAATAAGCAGGTACTGAAAAGTAAAGGTTCCATTCCCCTCATGCTTGAATGGATAAGCAAGTTCTATTCTCCTCAAGCCCGAATAGATAGGCGGGTTTTAAAAAATAAAGGTTTCATCCTCCTCATTCTTGAATGGATAAGCGGGTTCTATTCTCCTCATGCTTGAATAGATAAGCAGGTTCCGTTCTCCTTACGCTTGAACGGATAAGCGGGTTTCATTCTCCTTACGTCCGAATGGATAGACGGTTCCATTCTCCTTATGCCTGAACGAATAGGCGGGTTCCATTCTCCTTACGCTTAAACGGATAAGCAGGTTCCATTCTCCTTACGCTTGAACGGATAAGTGGGCTCTATTCTCCTTACGTTCGAACGGATAGACGGGTTCCACTCTCCTTACGCTTGAACGGATAAACGGGTTCTATTCTCCTTACGTCTGAACAGATAGATGGGTTCCAT
Source organism: Hibiscus mutabilis (assembly GCA_019671005.1). Classification (NCBI taxonomy): domain Eukaryota; kingdom Viridiplantae; phylum Streptophyta; class Magnoliopsida; order Malvales; family Malvaceae; genus Hibiscus; species Hibiscus mutabilis. The sequence continues at coordinate 59,275,451 of CM033718.1, read as the reverse complement.
TCTCCTTATTCATGAATGAATAGGCGGGTTCCATTCTCCTTACGCTTGAACGGATAAGCAGTTCCATTCTCCTTACGCTTGAACGGATAAGCGACTTTTTCCTTTCGCTGTGAAAGCTTTTATATACCTGTCGAAATCCAACGATTGATGCAACTATGATTATCATGCACCTAAGGATGTCTAAAACATGAATGCATGTCATTTTTATATTTTCTTTTTACTTTGCTCGTTTTACCCAGTCAAGCAATCATCTCCACTGTCTCTGCTCCGCCAATCTCATTCCTTGTGCCCCTTTGCTTCTGGTATTTGTACGCAAGTATCGTACAATTCCACAAATCATACTATCATTGTAGTTGATACATCAATGTTAAGTGCAATGTCTCTCTTCCTTGGTTCCGAAAGCTTTAGATCTTTCGATGTCTCTTGAAATACACTTATTCTCCTTTCAAGGCTCCCTATGAGTTTCCAAATTACTCATAGGGGAATCTCTACCTTAAATGTCTTCAAATGATATTTGCACTTTAATCTCTTCCTCTTGCGCTTATCAAAGTCAGGGATCTTGAATCAGTGCTCAACATAAATTGCCCCAATTGGTGGCGCAGTTTGCCCACAAGGCGCCATTCTATCCCCTTTTCATGCTTTAGGGATCTTATATCTTATGTGCGGATCTTGCTCGACAACAAGGCCCACTTAAAACTCTTCAACACATGTGTTTTTACCTTCTTAATGCAAGGTAATACCCCCATTCAAAATGAGGTTCAATTATTGGCCACTTCATTATTTCCTGATGCGACAATGAACATTTGCCCCTGATTCCTTTTAGTAGAGATCAATACCAAGAAATCTTTTGTCTTCCATGAATCTACGTCAATCTACTCGTAAGATACAAGGAAATGCTAGAAATGGGAAAAGAAAACGATCATGGCAGACATGGAAAAGAGGAGTGTCAAGTGCCCCAAAATTCATAGTATGAATGATTCATGAATCTATCAACTGGATAGTGTCCCACTGTTAAGTGGCTCTATTTGACTCACACACTCCCCAAATTTTAAATTTCACACTTTTCTAATCTCAATTAGACATTGGAAGTTTTGAGGTCCCTGAAGAAAGGTTAACTCAATAAGGCAGAATGTGTTCTGAAGACAAACTCCTTTTCTCAAATACTCAAGCGCGATCCAAATGGTCTTTAAAGGCTTGTAATGTAGGGTACGCTCGGTTGCCAGAAAAAGATATATAGGCTCAAATACATGTTTCAAGGATAATTAAACCAAGGATCAATCTTTATTGATGAAATCTTTGTTCCTTTTTTTAGATCACTCTAGACTACCTATTTTGGGTTTTCACCTTAGAATTCATTTCCTTTTTTTTGGCACATGTCTCATTTGAAGGATTTGTTTCAAGTTTTCCTTCGTACTCCAGCTTTCATTTCTCACTTTTTCCTTCTTCTTTTTTCTCTTTTATTCTTTCTTCTTTTTTCCTTTTTTGTGTCCTTTTCATTTTCAATTTAGGGCATTCAACTTGATATAACATGTTTTTTCCTTTGCTTGCAAATAGCTTTTCATCCTCTTTACCCCCTAATGTGGGGAGTGATCTTTGGTTAGGGTTCAAACACAAGAAAAATATCAGGCTCAAAATGGGCCAATAATGAATTTTTTCATTTTCTTAATCATGAAGGGAAATGAAGGAATGCCAAATGTCATTTCACACACAAACATCATCGAAGAGAAACAATCTTCAGTTGGTAGGTGTTTTAGAGTTATCACTTCATTCAAAGACCTTAACAACAATGTCTGAGAAGAAAATTCACTCAAAATCTGTATATAGGAGTTCTCATTAATCCCGAACACACTTTATTGCCCCTCTATCTTGGGATTGGATCCAAAAATCATTCATACAATCAATAATAGGGGCTTTGCAAAGAATGTATTCTAGAAGAGAAATGGAAAATGGAAAGAAAAATGAAATGTTTGCCACTTGAGAAAATAAAGGGAATGCATATTTAAAACAAAGTAAATTAACATAGAATCCTTTACAAAATATCCCTAATGCTTGTGAGTAAAAGCAAAAGGGTTAGTTCTAAGTATGACCCCAACATTGTCGGGAAAAAATCTCTATTGTCTGAGCATTATTCCAAGAAGGCATGGATGAATTCCAACCAAGCAAGCCCACATCTACTCTATGCCAAGATTCTATTGCTGGAGTAGTTATAGGTGCTGGTCATATTCTTCTTCCTCGAGTCTCCCATGTTTTATGGCTGCCAGTATCAACTCTCTGTTCATGACCATGTTTGCGAAACCTTCGGTGGCATGGTTTAACATATGGTTGTAGAAGGGATCATTTAAAGTTTCCACAAACATTGGAGTAACCTCATTTTCTAATAGTGGATGTTAAACTTGGGCTACCACGTCCCGCCAGCTCTGAGCGTATTGGTGAAAACTCTTGTTGGGCCCTTGTTCCATGCTTTGTAGTATGATCCTATTTGGGACCATATCTGTTACATGCTTGTACTATTTGAGGAAAGCTCTTGACGGATCTCTCCAGGTGCGTACGTTGACCCAGTTCAATTGGGTATACCATCGGGTAGCAGACCCAAATAGACTATCTTAAAAACAATGGATTAACAGTTTCTTATTTCCCAAGTGTGGTGACATTTTTTGGCAGTACGTGGTCAAGTGTGCCGAAGGGCAAGTGGTCCCATCATACTTCTCAAAGTCAGGAGCTTTGAATTTTGGAGGAACCACCAAGTCAGACACTAGGCTTAGATCCCTAGCGTCCATGCCACCATAAATATTTTCTCCTTGTATGGCTCTAATGATCTCTTCGAGCTTGTCACATCGGTCCTCTAACTTCTTATTCATTTTGGACCTATCGGCTGCCTTATAGAGATCCTACACCTTAATGCCTTAGTTTTCCCCATGATTTATCCTAGACCTTACGGGAGTATGAGCTGAGGTTTCTACCATGCGTGCAATACCCTCAACCCGGTTTAGTAGTAAACTAAAATTAAGGATGTCACTACAAGAAGACCGAAAAATATGAACCAAAAAATTCAATTTCTCTAAATTAACCTTAGCTAACAATATGGATATTGATTCATATAATCAAACTTCAAACGCATAACCACCAATCCTTTAATCTATTTAGTAATTCCTTGAACAAGTCTAAAGTGTCTTATCTAATAAGGATTCATTTTAGACATAAACATAAAGCTGGAAACTTGATAGACAAAACATTAAAGAAACTCAAGAAAAACCTATTCAGACCATAAAATTTCATTTCCTTGGTTTATTAATGGAAACCATATACCCTTTTATAAGTTACAAGAATTTTATTGTTAAATCCCAATTCTACTCAACATAGGTGAGACCCTAGTCCATTTTTGGAAAGTAAATTCATATCCATTACTTGATTCAAGGAATAGTTTCAAATTGATTACGTAGGTATACATGCAAGGGGTTAACTTGATGTACAAGATAACCCTTATTCAAGTTTCCAACCCAATCAAAGTCATTTCCTTTTTCTAAGATCGAACTTCTTAACAAAACCATATTTCTTGACCTATGTTCAGACTTTCAGATTACTCATATATAGACTATTCTATTGATTAACAAGTATTCGAAGCATTGACACATATCTTGTGTCTCAAGTTATTATTGAATGGATAAACATTTTCTTAGCATATGGTATTCGAGACTAAAGCACCCTCACACTTATTCATTTATCAAATGACCAAACCTGACATTTCATTACTCACTTATCAATCAGTCAAATTATAACTTATTTACCCTTATTTCTTTATCTTATAATTCATTAAGAGGTTTGAGCTATAGCCCGAAATTAGACCGCAAAAAAATTAATGTTACGCAAGTTCTTATGCTGCAACATTCGAATCTTATAGTCATTTAAATAGCAAATCAACAATCATATCTCATCTCTAAATATGTCAAACCTTAGGCAGCTATTTGGGTTATGAATTAATCAATTAACATATAAATAATTTGAACCATAATATAGCATCATTTCATCACTAAACCATTTATTATACATCAAACATTCACAGCTTAGATTTCAAGCAACCAAATAGATTATTAGAATATACAAGTAACATAAAACATTTAAGACATTACATATATAGGGTTTCATTACAAGCATCAATTTGAACCCTGTGCCACCATTCTAGGAGTATGCTAACTAAGGAGGAAATCAAACTCTACTTGATTCTTGAGTACAGATTTGCAACCCAAACACAATTGAATAAAAAAGCTTTAATCGACCTGCAATGCATATGAATGAATGTATTAAGCTTATATAGCCTAAGTGGGGTAGGGATATCAAATAAAGACAAGCATTTAATACATGAATCTCAATGATACGCACAACCAATTATACAATCATATGTTAGCATATGTTATTTAGTCTTAATTTAACTTTTATAATATTTATGGTGCTCAAATAGTTTATCCAAGCTTCATTATAAAACATATCGATCTTATCAAAGATCGGCTTATCACATTGAAGTCCTCTTGAGACTTGTCGAATATTCATTAGATTTTGAAATTCATATTAACTTAACAAGTATTTACCAATGGTTCGATTCAATGATTGTTGCCTCATACAATAAGGGCATTTATTCATCTCTTGTAAAACTTATAACATATGCTCACCAAGAGCCAATTATACCATAAGCTCACCAAGAGCCAATTATTATTGTAGTATATACACATCTTTCTTATAATTCTTATTTAGCCTCATTTAGAGTTCATGTCTTTTATAAGGTTTGCCTTGGATTACATTTGGTCATGAATGACATTGGTTCGTGTTTGACCATATAGGTACAAGCGATAATTAGCTCAAAGCACATAGCAATGGCTAATATCAAAAACATATCAATCCTATCTTCTCACTATCCAACCAAACTGTCGCCAATCTCCGTACAACTTTCTTGTTACCTCATACTGTCGCCAACAAATATATCACATATAATGGGGCGTCCCCCGAGCCGTAGTTCATGGACCGTAGTCCCAATATACCATGCATCATACCAATGTATCCAAGGACTTCCATTGTAGGCAACTTAATGTATCTTATCTAATATTTGAATGTTGGAGTGTTTCTTTTTGTACAAGTAACCTTATTTGTTACTCACTCAATGCCTTATGGACACTTTTGAACTTTTGATTCTTTAAGCTTTATGTCATCTTTTCGATCAATGGTTAGCTTCCAAGCTCAATATACAATAACATAAACAATCATGGCAAAGTACAAGCATTTATATAATGCATAACAACATGTTATCAAGAATGCCATGCTATGAATGTATGCCCTTTCCCCAAGTTGCTCTAAATGAGCTCTATGCACAATGTAAATGTATAATGAAATCCATCTATAACCATTCAATGATTTAGTTACTATAAAATGGTAACATCGAGATGACACCGTGTCACCCGAGACTCAAACAACTACACTCACCTGCTATTCCAAAGTTATGGAATACCTGAACCACAAATACTCCTAGCTTTCAACCATTTCTTTTCTCTTGTTCTTCCCTTTCACGTCATGTACTTCAAGTCAAGTAACAAGCCATTAATACCAATTTTTATTTATTCGACTTGCAAAACAATTCTATTGATTACTAGCCAAATCAAACTTCCTAAACATACATGTATATAGGCTCAAATCATATTACTATTGTTCATAGCAACCCCGAATTCATATACAGTTCATATATATTAAAACAATCCACTACATACATATGTGTACACACTCACATACAATCATACTAAAAAACAGTCCACTTATGCTTTCAAACATACAAAACAATCCACAACAATACCAAATACTCAAAACAGCCCACAACTTATCAACTCATATATATTCAAGAAATATTTCCCCTTGTTTTTAATCTACCTAAAACAGTCCAATGATTATACATACACTTTCATGTGCGCAAAACAGTCTCATTTTGAGTTTTTTTTAACAAGTTAAGCTATACAAGCAATTCAACTACCCATAAATATTTCAAGGCAGCACTCAAAACATATATATACACCCCAAACTGTCCATTTTAACTTATAAACACAATTTTAATATTACCAAAACAGCCTCTATATAATCATATATGGCAAAAACAGTCCATTTTAATTGTGTACATTCTATCAACATCAAAACAAGTCATAATCTATTTATCATCATACAAAGCAGTTCCCAAATTCTTTATTCCATTAAAACAGTCCTTAAGACACATGTATACACATTTATACTTCCATGATTAACTTCTATTTCATTTTCTTATGCGTTAACAGTCTATAAGTACAATAAACCTCCAAATACAATCTTATTTATGAATACAAGCATTAGACAAATTCCAATTGTACCAATTATACTTCAAAACAATCCCTTTTAAGGTTTCTATTCATATAATTCTATCCAGTTCCTTTTAAAGCACTTATTCAAATTCAAAATTGATTCATTTGCTTGTCCTTACTTAAGACAACTCAATTAATTAATTAATCAGTATGTCAAGGTTCATAGCAATATTAAACAGCCCCCAAACCATATGTGATCCTTATACATTCACAAATTAATATGTCTTTATTCATTTTATTTCAAGCCAGCTTATTACAAAGCATATAGTCTATTCTCTTAATGACAAAGCAGCCCTTTATCATTTTCCATGACTTAAAACAGCCTCATTTCCTTACATACACATATTTTCACCTATATTCCTACAAAATAGTCCACTATTTAAATACATACTTATATGCATCAAAACTGTCTTCATCATGTATATTTACATTCAAAACAGTCCATTTACTTATCATATATGCCCATATGTATTAAGACAGTCCCTAACACGTTTATATACACTCAAAAACAGTCCATACTCTTTGTATATATACTTTGTATATGTCAAAACAGTCCACAATGAATTCTTTTTACATAAAATAGTCCAAAAAAGTTCTACAAAACAATCTTACAAATTTACCAATTCATTACATATCTTATTTCGCCAGATTAGACCTCTTTTGACTTTTAAGACAGTTCTTAACTTTGCAAAACAGCTCATATACAATTTCATATAATAGCAGAACAGTCCCAAAAGATTGTTGATCCATTTCACATTCTATAATAACAATTTAGTCCTTTAATTGCTTTCATCGATCAAGAAACACCTTAACTTTTATGTAATAATTCATGCATAAATCAATTCATCAACAACTTCAATTGAACAGCCCTTAAACTCCATATATGCTCTTTCGCAACATGACAACCACATGACACTCAAAATGCTAAGGAACACATAACATGAACTCATTTCTCTATCATGTCTAATCTCAACCTAATTCATGAATGACTAAAATCAGTTTCAAGCAATTTAAATCATGAATAAAAAGAGGAAAGAGCATCATCACCTTCCTCGCCAAGCTTAGCCAAATCAAGAACTCAAGAAATTGGGTTAGATCGTAGCCATCCTTGTATTTCTTCTCAAAATTCACTCTCTTACAAGCCTTAGAACATTTCGGTCCAAGGAGATGAAAATGATGAAGAATTTTGGTTATTTTGCTCCATGACCGATACTTCCCCTTCCACATACCTAATTCAATATCATGACACATGTACAACTCCTTGAGTTATCTTAAAGTTTACATGCAAACCTTATAGAAACAAATCATTCAATTTAAGCCTTAACAATTTGGCCACAAATTTCTCTTTTATTCTCAATTAGTCTTAGCTTTCTTAATTAATCTAATAGAGGATAATTCCATAACAATTTAACTAGTAGTTCCATGTTACATACCCATAACATTCGATTTATCCCCATTTTAATCCAGCTAGCATAATTATTATGCTTCATTTTTTATCCTTAAAACATTCATTTGTCTGATCCAAAGATATCTTTAACCAATTTAGTCACTCTTGAATTAGTGGCATACTTCTAGACCATATTTTAGGGTATTACAATTCCTCCCCCTTCATGACAATAATTGAGTGATAACAATCTCAGAATGTTTCCATATATTATGAGAATCAAACAGAGTAAACAGATTGTATTGGTTGCAAGCTACCAATACCAAACAAAATTTAGACTCCTAGATGGCACAACGACTTATGAAGATACAGTGGGTCCATGTTTAGTCCGAGAATCGACTAAGCCATTCTATGATACCAAATTGTAACACCCTCAATTTTGGTTTACTACTAAACCGGGTTGAGGGTGTTACAATACGGATATGGACACTCCCCTTCGATGGAAATGTCTCACAAGTCATCCCGGGTTGGGGCGACAAAAGGTCAACGACTTCAACCGTTTTTCCTTCTTTTGGGTCTTTGAATCCCAACATAGCCTCTATCTGGCTGACCATGTTTTTCTAAGCTTGTGCAATTTCTTCCTTCAATTTCTTCTCCATCTTATCGAGTCTATCTTGGGTACTCTTGTGGTTTATTTCAAAACTTGTCAATATGCCCTCATAGCTTGAGTATTGTATTCGTGCGAAATATTGCTACTTGAATAGAATATGCCATAATTATTATGTGTGTATGTATGTAATGATCAAAACATAAACTAATGCGCACAAAAAAAATACATATGCATGAATGCATGCGAAGGGCCATCGATTCCAGTAAGGTATTGCTCTAGAAGTAGCTTTCAATGGATGACAAGGGTCCATATTACGAAAGGTTAAAGACATATTCTACAAATACGTCTCAGCTTGAGCACCCATTTCCTTTATTTCTTCGACCAGCCTCTGGATTCTTGGTCTCACTTTCCCTATCGGTCTGACGTATGGGCGAAGAGCTGTAACTTCTTGACTAGCATTATCATATTTTTAGCTACGTATTCAATTTAGGATGTGATAGTTTTGTGAACTCGTCTCACTCTTAGGTCCTTATGACCTTGCCCCTAAGCCGAGTGGACCAATAACATCCCTTCCTTAGCTTCTTCAAAAACCAATATCTTCATTTTGTGATAATTGTTTGGTTACACCGTCGAAGTGGTCCCATAGCACTTGCAGCTTATGCACAATATTCTGCTTGACACTGACATGATCAACTGTCAAACTGTCGCATACGCTTGCTAGTTGCCCTCAGATCAGTGACGTACATCCGTATTGTCTTTCTCTTTCTTTAGGTACCTTCCATCCATGACGAAAACTTTTTCTAATTGATCAATGTGCTTTAGAATCGATCCCTTCTAGATATGAGATGTGAATGCAATAAAAATATGCAAAACATCAAAACACAAAAAATAAGGATTAGTAAACTTGAAAACATAAAAGGCCCAAAATTATTTCGTTGTATGAATAATAACTGAACAACGCATTCCAACACTTTTGGACATGCCTCCACGGATTATTCTTACGAAATAATTTTGACCAAACTCTAATATTAAGGTTTTCCACGTGGCTCTATTGGGGTGGGCTTCTAGATTCACACACACATGTTTGGTTCTAGAAAGGTCCCCGAGCTGTCCTCGTTGTCCCCTACTAAGGGTAGCAAGGCCCTGGTTCTCACCTATTATAGGCTTCAAATGAATCAAGTTCAACTCAAGGGAACTCATTTCCTATTTGTTCACGAAGGATCGGTATCCTTACGAAGACATAAGGCATATGAGTCCCGAAGGTACTTGCTAGGCTCAAACGGAGAATCAGTACTCTCACATGAGCAAAGCGTTTTTCCCTCACTTAAAAAATTGGGACAAAACTCGGGTGAAGAGCTTAACCAATTTTTAAATGCGTAAAATAGAATCATATTCATAAATGGGCGATTAAATTAAATTTTATGTGAACTTGCAAATTCCAACATTAAAACAAAATGTAATCGGCTTATGGCCTGACTCTTTTTGGACATGTCTCCACAGATTATTCTTACGAAATAATTTTGACCAAACTCTAATATTAAGGTTTTCCACGTGGCTCTATTGGGGTGGGCTTCTAGATTCACACACATATGTTTGGTTCTAGAAAGGTCCCAAGCTGTCCTCGTTGTCCCCTACTAAGGGTAGCAAGGCCCTGGTTCTCACCTATTATAGGCTTCAAACGAATCAAGTTCAACTCAAGGGAACTCATTTCCTATTTGTTCACAAAGGATCGGTATCCTTACGAAGACATAAGGCATATGAGTCTCGAAGGTACTTGCTAGGCTCATACGGAGAATCAGTACTCTCACATGAGCAAAGCATTTTTCCCTCACTTAAACAATTGGGACAAAGCTCGGGTGAAGAGCTTAACCAATTTTTAAATGCGTAAAATAGAATCATATTCATAAATGGGCGATTAAATTAAATTTTATGTGAACTTGCAAATTCCAATGTTAAAACAAAATGTAATCGGTTTATGGCCTGACTCTTTTTTTGTAAAAACAAAAAGTCCCTAGCGGAGCCGCCAAGCTGTCGCAACCCTTTTTTCAGGGAGGCTCGACATTTTAAAAGAAAAACAAAAATCAATGAAATCGCTACCAATCTATTAAAAGGTGTGATTGGATCACCTAAAAACATATCATTTTAATAAAACTTTTTATTTTATTAAAACAACGGTTTTGGTCTGCGAAAAACACCAAAAATGGGTTCAGGAGTCGGTTACGCGTGGGGAAGGGCTAGCACCCCCACAGTGCCCAAAAATTGGTACCTAACCGATTACAAAATGTTTTAATGTCGAAATTTGCACGTTCATATAAAATTCAGTTTATTTGTCTATTTATGAAATATGATTCTATTTTAACGGCCTTACTATTCGGAAAATGAATTTTAATCACTGCCAACACTCATGGCGCTAACCCGTCATTTCCATTTGATAAGGCACCGCATTTATTAAGATTCCAATTAAACATTACATTAAGAAACAAATTTAGTGTGTTAAAGCTTTTACCATTCTAAGTTGTAGATCATTAATCCTAAATAATTGTCTAAATAACTTTTACCTATTAGGGGTTAAATATAATTAAGAGTGTTTAATAATTTTTAATGTGAAGAGAATTTTATTAAACTTTAAGGCTTTAACTAGGCCTTTGAGAACCTAAACCTAGGGGTTTTACCTAAATTAATAAGACAAACAAATAAAGGTTTTAGCAGAGAAATAAATTAAATATAGAAAGGTAATATTAATCAAATTTATAAAATTAAATAAAATAACAAAAATGAAAATAATTTAATAAAATTTTAAATGACCCACTTTTGTTTGAAATGAGTACAAAGCTCAAAAACATCATTTACCCACTTTTATTTTAAAATAAATATCAAACACTCTATTTTAAAGAGTTCATCAAGTGTTCATGTAAAAGATTGAAAACAAAGATCAAGGGTCTTTAAAACTTAAAAAAATTTAGAATTGCTCCAATTATAATTAAATTCGAAATAAAAGGAATAACAAAAGAACAAGAGCAAGATACCTAAAAACCAAACTTTTCTTCTTGTATTCAACTTGAAAATGCAGATACAAATTTGAAAATTTTTATGTAAATTTCGGATGCTTGTGGTGTGTAATGGTGGGCGAAAATTACAAGGATGAGTGTCGAAGGAATTGTGTTGTCGTGCCCATTACAAGTGATAAAAAGGGTGTTTATATAGTAGTTTCACTACCATAATTACATGGAGAAAAATAAAAATCAAATCCCCTAATCCCGATGAGTATTTGTCATGTTTGAGAGATTCCAATTTCCCTTCCAAATATGTTGGTGAGTGGCCTTTTTCCTTGAATCAAATCTGCATAATTAGGGATGATTTATTCCCTTTTTCCCATGTTTGACTCAATCACATTCTTCTTTCCCTTTTTCCATTCGATCAGTCCTTTCTTTTCTTTTATATTTTCATTTGAATTGAATCGATTCAGCTTCCCTTTCCCTTTTCTCTATAAGATTCAATCCAAATTTTAATATGGTTCCTCTTTCTTTTGCTTCATGTTATGGAGATTGCAGAAGAAGAAAAGGATGTTGTAGACGCGTGGAGATGGGTTGACATGCAGGGGTATGACGCGTGGGGGCCACGCACACGTGTAGAGCTGACTCTCTTCTTGATCCAATAACTGTTAAATCCGAATAGGATCTAACGATTAATAATTGGCTTTTATTTGAGTTAAATGGGTTATTAAATGTGTTTTATTAACAAATTAAATAGACTTTTTATTTAAATTGGATCTTTTATTATTTACTTTTGGGTCCTCTATTAAACTAAATAAATAAGGCAAATAATTAAAATAAAAAATAAAATTAAACGAAAAAGATAACTAAAAATTAGGGACAATAACATCACAACAGGAAATTTGGTGTTGAACTAACGGTTATCGTGAAACTAAACAGTTAGTAGTTGACCACATCCTTGAAAAAAAACCACCACCATTCTTTTTGCAAAAGGTTAGCGATCTAAAATTTTCTGCTAATATTATTGATACATAGTTGACTTTCTCACCTAATTGATCAAAAATATTTATAACAACCATTTTGATGCAATTTAAAACTTTCAGAAAAATTATTAAACCATAAATCAATAAAGCAAATAAGTCTTGTTGATTTTTTTTCTTCTTAAAGAGCCGAAACTATTACCTACACTTCTTTCTATTTGAGATTGTTTTTTTCATTTTATTAAGAATTTGATTTGCAACCCATGTTTGAGTTGTATCGGTAATTATTGATAGCTTAGCTCTAAAAAACTTATTTTTACTCGGTTTAAAATTAATCTGATATATTTTTTTTAATTTTACTACAGTTTATCATGGCCATGTACTGCTCAAAAGTTGTTATATCAATTTATCCGGAAGTAAAGCAACTATACGCTAGGTTCTAATATTGTGCTTGCAATAGTAGCTCATCAGCCAGATCATCAAGTAAATAGAAAATATTCTCATAATCTGATCTAAAGTTTTCTTTCATTTCATAATTCTAAGTCTTCTATACACTTTTCTATTATGACAATTGATTTTGACTTACACTAATTTGTGTTACCCTTCAATTTTTGCTCGTGTTTTTTTAATTAATCTTGAACCTTAGAATTCCTTTCCTTTTCGTTATTGACTCTATCTTCCATTAAAAAAAAATTCAACTTTAAACTATTTATGAATCAATACTTTTATATGAAAATAGCATGAATATGCAGCAAAAAAATACAAAAACAAAAAACCGTGTCAGTATTAGAGTAAAGATAATTGATAATTGTAATACTCATTTTATGTCCGAGCTATAATCACTTATTTTTTTGTCCTGATAATATTATTATATAGTATTATTAAATTTTATTATTATAATAAAAAAGATAAAAATAAATTAAAAATAAATTAAAAAAAAGAAAAAAAGAAAAGGAAAGCATGTGGACGCCATGCAGGCGACCACCTCAGCCCCCAATTGCCTATAAAAGATCGGGGGAGGCAGCCTCAAACAAGGGGATAACCATTGAGAAATGGCGCAAGGGCAGTGCCCTTTTGAAGCTCGAGAGAAGTGCTCTCATCGGGGAATTTTTTCTAGCAGTTCGTTCGATCGGAGGCTCTGCTGAGGTTCGCTCGAATTGATTTTCGGGCCATGACGAGATGATGCAGAGATCTTGTTAGAGGTCGATCGAAGTTTTTCATTTGAGCTTCCAGTAGGGTAAATTTTTTATTTATTTTAACGTCGGCTTAGATATAAGGTAATATATATTTATTGGCATGTTTTTGTAATAAATATCTTTGGTATGCCATGTTTGTATATTTTAAGTTATATGAATTTTATTAGCATATTATATTTATTCTCTTATTTATCTTTATATTTATTCGTTTATTTATCTTTATGTTCCATATTTCTGTTTTTATTTTTTGTACATATTTATATATTATATTATATATTTTTACTATGATATTTAATATTTAAAGGATATTTTCCAATTTATTTCGGGAACTGGCTAAGAAGTGATGTCCTGATTTTTTTCAGGTGTCATCTTCTTCGGTTGTCGTAAAAAAATGAAATATTCTCCTTAGAGCGTTTTTTTTGGATTAATTTTTAAATTAAAATTTGAATTTTTATTTTCTTGCAACGACAACACAAAATCAACAAGGTACCAATTTTAGGCGTCGTGGGGGTGCTAATCTTTCCCCACGCGTAACCGACTCCCGAACCCGAACATTTTAGAATCTCTTGTTGACTTTTTGGTGTCCGGCCTACCAAGTGGTCGGTGGCGACTCCACCTCCCATTTTCCCATTTTTAATATGATTCAAAAAACCCTTGATTACAGATGACGACTCCACTGGGGAATTTTTGTGTTGTCTTGCAAAAAAATTAAAAAATTGATTTAATTTAATTTTTAATCCTTTTGCATTCATGCATGAGCTATCTGAGCTCTATGACCACTAAGTGGGAGCGATTACTTTGTCTCGTGGGCTCTTCACCTCCGTATGGCATTGTAATTCATTTTCGGGATACCAAACTTATATTTCGTGAGGTTTTCACCTCCGTATGGTATAAGGGGAAATATCCTCCCGAATCGGTGTCCTAGAGACAATTCAGGTACCATTTTTCTCTAGATCTTAACCGCATATAGTGGCCATGGAGCCTACCTTTTAGAGTCATACCGATACTCTGCCCGTTTAGCAGTAACCCTATTAGGCCTTGCTTGCCTATTCGATGCCTTTATTTGCTATTTATGTACAATTTTTTACCTGTTTTAATTTTTACTTTATTTACCATTAATTTATTCATTCATTTTAATCTGAACTAATCATTTTTTCTTTTTTTGATCGCATCATATCAAACTTATTCATTTTGCATTAACTGCATGACACCATTATCATATTCTAATCTTTGCATTTCACAAGCATGAAATACTGATTCATAACAAGTTCTCAATTAAAAAAGATTTGTCACCGGGAGAAAATCTAGTACCCTAGATGTCAATGCAACATTCAAAGTTGCAAATGAATCCCGTGAGTTCAGGATTGTGTGCCACGAGAACTATTCTTGAATCAGTAATATCGCATCTTGAATTTACATGTATACATTTCAAAATTTCAAAACTGGTCATCGGGATGCCCCATGCTAGCAAATACCGGATAACGCAAAGTCGACCGATCTAACACCATACTAAACCTATGCAAGAGCCTAGTCTAAGGGCATTTGTTGCAGTCCCCGATGAGTTCAGGAAGCGAGCCTCCGATGCCAAGTCAGACTTCTGCACCCTAGACGTATACATCAATTATTGTCTATAGCACTTTGCCAAAGCCAAAAATAATGAGCTTTCATGAACCAATGCAACAAATTAATAAACCTGATCAGAGGGAAACATAACATAATACGTTCATGAGAACAATGAAAGCCTTTCAAGAAAAGGCGAAAACATACTTCAAGCTTCGAATTCACTACAAGAGTAGTCTTAGACGAAAACGTTGGGGCATTCACTCAAGGGGTAATTCATAAGATGATCGAACCCAAGGAAGATTGGGGCATCCTTACATACAAGGCATCACCATAGAATCAGAGGCACCCCTTTGAAGGGAAAAATAGAATCTGGCATCCACACATTCATTGAGACCATTCTTCATTAACTATATATACCGCACATGCATTTAAGTCATCATGCATTTAGGCATAACACATGCATTAAGCACAAAGTTAGGTGCATCCATAACACATTCATTTTTTTGTACATACAAACAGGTCCAAGGAAGAGACCAAAGAACCTCAACTACGGGGGCAACAACATGATAACCAACCTTTAACCCCAAAGAAAGCCGAACACACAAAAAGCTCAAACATCCAGATAACAACGGTGAAATTTTTTGAACAATTACTAACTAATGATTTCTTTCATTTTCAGGGTCAATTCTCCCTGCCATGGAGTAGTAGATCAAACTTTTTTCTGATCTTGCCCCGTCAGTGGTATAGCGGATCAAAATATTTTGTTAGATCTTGCTTCCATCAGTGGTATAGTAGATCAAAATCTTTTTTTTCAAATCTTGCCTTCATTAGTGGTGTAGCAAATCAAAATCTCTTTTCCCGATCTTGCCCCTATCAATGGTGTAGCGGATCAAAATCTTTTTTTAGATCCTGCCTTCGTTAGTGGTGCAGCAGATCAAAATCTTTTTTAGATCCTCCCTCCTTCAATGGTGTAGCATATCAAATCTAAATTAATAGATCTCGCCTCTCCGTCAGTGGTGTAGCAAGATCAAACTTCTTCCAGATCTAGTCTCTCTATCAGCGGTGCAGCGGATCAAACCCTTTTCAGGTCTTACCTCTTTATCATTGTTACAGCTAGACCAAACTTTTCTCATCAGATATCACTTCAAAATCATAGCTAGGTTCAAAAAAAAATCAAAAGAAAAAAAAGGCAAAAGCAAAAAAATATAAAAAATCAAGAAAAATCAAAAGAAAAAAAATAATCAATCAAAGATTTATCCTCTAATCCTGCCTCTTCGTCGGTTTTGTAGCTGGATCAAAACTTTTACCTTTAGACCTTGTCTCTTCGTCAATATTGTAGCTTGGTCAAATCTTGGTCTTGCCTCTTCATTAGTGTTGTAGCTGGTCCAAATGTGCCAAAATTCTGATCACGCCTCTTTGTCGGTGTTGCAGCAGGATCAAAAATTTTAACTTCAGACCCTGCCTCTTTGTTGGTGTTATAGCTAGGTCAAACCTTACTAACTCCCTGTCTTGCCTCTTTTTCGGTGTTGTAGCTAGACCAAATTCACTAACTCTTGATCTTGCCTCTTCGTCGGTGTCGTAGCTGGATCAACCCCATTAACTCCAGACTTGCCTCTTCGTCAGTGTTGTAGCTGGGTCAAACCTCTTCGTCGGTGTTGTAGCTAGACCAAATACACTAACTCCTGATCTTTCTCCTTCGTCGGTGTCGTAGCTGGATCAACCTTACTAACTCTAGACCTTACCTCTTTGTCGGTGTTGTAGCTGGGTCAAAATTTACTGATTTTTAAATTCCTCTCATTGTAAATGTTGTAGTCAGTAGAAAAGGGAAAGAATAAGAAAAAAAAGAATAAAAAGCAAAGAAAAAAGAAAAAGAAGAATAAAGAATAAAGAATAAAGAATAAAGAAAAAAAGAAAACTTGTCAGATCTTATTTCTTCATCGGTGTTATAGCTAGATCAAACATCAGAACCTTCATCATTCGATCCTGCCTCTTTGTCAGTGTTGCAACTGGATCAAATATCATAACCTTTATTATTAGATCCTGCCTCTTCATTAGCGTTGTAGCTGGATCAAACATCAGATCCTTCATCATTCAATCTTGTCTCCTCGTCGCTGTTGTAGTCAGATCAAATGTCAGAACCTTCATCCTTCAATTCGACCTTTTCGTCGAAGTTACAGCTGGATCAAAATTTTCAAAAAACCTTGCTTCTTCATCGATGCTGTAGCTTGGTCAAATCTTAGTCTTGCCTCTTCATCAGTGTTGCGGTTGGACCAAATATGCCAAAATTATGATCCGGTCTCTTTGCCAGTGTTGTAGCTGGATTAACCTTCATCCTCAGATCCGGTCTCTTCTCAATATTGCAGCTGGATCAAACATCAGAACCTTCATTCTGTCAGATCTGGTCTCTTCATCAATGTTGCAGCTAGATCAACGGTACAACCTTCATCCCTCGATCTGGTCTTTTCGACAGTGTTGCAACTGGATACAATTTTGCAGACCTTGCCTCTTCGTTAGTGTTGCAGCTAGGTTAAATTTTCTTTAGGTATTGTGTCACCGTCGGATTCGTAGCAAGACGAACTTATTTTACCCTAGGCCAAAGATTTTGCTTCCTCAACAGATCCTCCATTTTGAAGACTTTACCTTCAAAGATTGTGATTAAGTGAAGCCCGTGAATGAGCAGTGGCCAGAGAAAGGAACTTAGACTCGACCGAACATAAAATCTCCTGTTACACAACAATGAGCAAAGAGAGGCAGCTGTAATACCCATTTTATGTGCATCAAATTTTCTCCAGGTATTGTGTCGTCGTTGGAGTCTTAGCAAGACGAGCTCATTTTACCCCATGCCAAAGATTTTGCTTCCTCAATAGATCATCCGTTTTGAAGATTTTGCCTCCAAAGATCATGATCAAGTGAAGCCTGTGAATGAACAGTGACCAGAGAAAGGAACCCAGACTCAACCGGACATAAAATGGTTATTCTTTTGTCTTTTCTCCATTCATGTTACACAACAATGATCAAAGAGGGGCAGTTGTAATACCCATTTTATGTTCGGGCTATAATTACTCATTTTTTGTCCGGATAATATTATTATATAGTATTATTAAATTTTATTATTATAATAAAAAAATAGAAGTGAATTAAAAAAAGCAAGAAAGGGAAAGCATGTGGATGCCATGCAGGCGTCCACCTCACCCCCCAATTGCCTATAAAAGGTCGGGGAGGCAGCCTCAAACTAGGGGATAGCCATTGAGAAATGGCCCAAGGGTAGTGCCCTTTTGAAGCTTGAGAGTAGTGCTCTCATCGGGGAATTTTTTCCCGAAAGTTCGTTTGATCAAAGTCTCTGTTGAGGTTCGTTCGAATTAATTTTTGGGCCATGACGAGATGATGTGGAGATCTTGTTAGGGGTCGGTCGAAGTTCTTCATTCGAGCTTCTAGTAGGGTAAATTTTGTATTTATTTTAATGTCGGCTTAGATATAAGGTAATATATATTTATTGACATGTTTTTGTAATAAATATCTTTGGTATGTCATGTTTATATATTTTAAGTTATATGAATTTTATTAGCATATTATATTTATTCGCTTATTTATCTTTATGTTCTATATTTCTGTTTTTATGTTTTGTACATATTTATATATTATATTATATATTTTTACTATGATATTTTATATTTAAAGGATATTTTCCAATTTATTTCAGGAATTGGTTAAGAAGTGATGTCGTGATTTATTTGGGTGTATTATTCTTCAGTTGTCATAAATAAGGAAATATTCTCCTTAGAGCGTTTTATTGGGATTAATTTTTAAATTAAAATTTGAATTTTTATTTTCTTTCAACGACAACACTTAATCAACAAGGTATCAATTTTAGGCGTCGTGGGGTGCTAATCCTTCCCCATGCATAACCGACTCCCAAACCCCGAATGTTTTAGAATATCTGGTTGACTTTTTGGTGTCCGACCTACCAAGTGGTCGATGGCGACTCCACCTCCTATTTTCCCATTTTTAATATGATTCAAAAATAACCTTGATTACAATAATCAATACTTTTATTAAATGAAAATACTAAATAAAAAACAAATTAAATAAAGGATTAAACACGCAAAAATAATAAAAGGCCCTAACAGAATGAATTTTTAATTCTTTATGGTTTTTCGCATGGCTCTAATGGGGTGAGCTTCTTAAATTCTCAATCATGTGAGTTTGGTTCTAGAAAAGAGTAGACGAACTAAGGTAGAAGAACTCTGATTCTGACCCATTATAGGTTTGGAAACTAAATTCAATTCGAGGGAAAACATAAGCTAATGTTGCAGAGGATTACTCACAAATCAAAAGGCATAAATTCCGGGAATGAATTGTTGACCCACAGAGAGTTACTCACAAAGGTATGTAGCGTTTCACTCCCACTTATGGGACAGAGCTCGGATAGGAAGCTCAATAATATGAATGCAACATATGTCAGCGATTTTTTAATCAAAAAATAATGATTAATGTAAAAATCACTAATCATTAAAATTCATTTTTTTATAATATTGAATTTATCAACATAAATTTAATTAAAGTTAAATTTAATTTTAATAATTTCCACCAATATTACAATGCGTAATTAATTTTTTCTAACTCTTAAATGTTTCTAGTGGAGTTGCCAAGCTGTTGAAATAATTCTTTAGTTCGACGATTAATTTTAGGGTTGTTTAAGCGAATTTTTAAAATGTTTTTGAAAATAAAAGTCGTCACGAGTTACTTTAGTATCATTTCAATGATTATATTTGTAAATGTTAATGACTAAATTTGTTATCATGTCAAATTTATAATTCTTCACATATGTCTTCTGTTACAGAGTTTGGTGAAAAAATCGATAAGTTGAGTGATCATTTTGTAATATTTTATAGTAAAGTGACCAAAAGAGAAAAAAGTTGATAGTCGAATGACTAATTGTGTAGTTTAACCATATCTATCTTCGGGTAAAGTTCATAAATAATCACTAAACTATGACTCAATGTTCATTTTGGTCACTATATTTTCAATTGTTACAAAATGACAACGAATTATCGATTTTGTTACAAAATGGTAAGCCCTTACTGCCATTGTTAAGTGTGTAAAAGTACCTTATTTTCTACCCTTTTGACTTATATTATTGTTACACTTAGGCTCATTTTAGTTGCATTGTTAGGTATTCATACATAACTTCCAAGTTTCCTTCACTATTGAGCTTGGTATTGCATTTTGATTGATTTTTGTTGAAAACTCGCTGTTGGTGTGCGTTATTTTGTGCAGGACAGGACTTCCGTGACAAGCAGGAATTACTGTGGCAACTAAGGAGCATACTGAAGGGATTGCCGTGGAAATTAAGGAGAATACTGAATGAGTTTCCAGAGCTGATTGCCTACGATATCTGGATAAGTCCACCCAATTTCAAGTTAAATACGAAAAGCAAGGGATAAATCCCTAGATTTAGATTTTCACGCAGAATGGGATAAAGATAAAGACTCAGATATGTAAGGAGTTTTTGAGGACAAAAATAAAAGAGATTAATTATCTCTTTTATTCAATTTAATTCAAGCTTAATCTTATATTAATCAACAACAAATCTGATCGCAAACTCTCCTACAAATATAGATCAAACACACAGCATGAAAGAGGGTTCGATGAGAGAAAAAGAAAGAGGGTTGATCGCACAACTCCATCTTCTTCTTCATTGTATTTTCATGCGATTCATGTTGGGGGATTACTCTTTTGTAACTCTTTTGAACCCAGCCATGAATTGATTTTAATTGGCTTGGGTTATTGGGTTTTTCTGGTTGTGCAAAATGATTGGATTGTTTAGGATTTTGATTGCAATTAAATTCAAAGTTTGTTCATTCTTAGTTCTTACTTTTGGTTCGAGTGATTTGGGAGAGGATCTTGAGAATTATCCATTTATCTGGACTCAGGAGAGTTAGATTCAATAAACGAATGAGCATGACCTTCATTCAACAAATCATCGATGAAGGTTAATCCACCTTAGGAATAAGATTTGGATTTTAACGACTAAGAGGAGCGTAGATCGGTTGTTGTTCACCCAAGGTTAATGCAGGGATGTATCACCAAGGCATGTACAATCAACCAGTTCTTTGGTTAGGGATAACAAAAGACATTGAAGAACGCTTCGCCAAGCTTTTGAAGGAAGGAACCCAGTTGCTACGACAATCGAACCAGTCCCAGTTGCAACGGCATAAGTAGTTGCCACAGCAATTCAGTCAGTCTTAGTTGCCACAAAAATTGAGTTGCTGCAGCAATCAACTGTCACGACAATCTATTCGGCCATCACACCACTACTCACAATAACCTGGCCTACTCTCTTATTCGATCGCATTCCTCATTTAATTTACTTGCGTATTTATTTTACTTGTTATTTCCAAACTCCTATCATCATTACTCATTTATCTTTTCAGTGTAAGAAGTTAGAACTTAGAGTTTCACCAATCTCTGTGGAGAGATATCTATACTATACTATAACTTGTGACGTGTATACTTGCACCAATTGTGAATCACTCAAAACACGCAACAAGTTTTTGGCACCGTTGCGGAGGATTGGCAATAGTGACTTTATTTTTATTTTCTTGCACCTTTATTTATTTTATTTTTGTGTTCAGTTTCAAGAGGCTAATAACTTTGGTTTTGCATTGGTGTATGACTAGGGCGAGACTGACAGCACCAGATTATCCATTTGAACCAAAGATCGAACGTGTTTTTCGTAGACGAAGAAGAGAATTAAGAGAAGAAATGGCAGATCCACCTAATGATCTAGTTGGAAATTTGAATGCCAACGGAAATTAGAATGTCGTAGCATGAGGCGTGGTAGCTCTACCGGGTCAACTTGTTATCGTACGAAATAGACCCATCTGGGATTACTTAGAGCAAGATCTTAACAGTCTCACTCCAGGAGTTGTCACAACTGAGATTCAAGCCACCCACTTTGAGTTGAAGCTAGTAATTTTTAATATGATCAATATAGTTGGTCATTTTGGCAGATCAGCGACTGAGAATGCCAGACAACATCTTAAATCATTCTTAGAAATCTGCGATTCATTCAAGCAACAAGGAGTCCCTAAGGATGTCCTAAGGCTGAAATTATTCCCCTATTCACTGAGGGATATGGAGAAAACATGGTTAAATAGTATCACGTCCGGATCTTTAGAATCTTGGACAGATATATGCCAGAGTTTCCTTTCTAGATTTAGTTTTACAAATATGACTGATAAACTACGTAATGACATTACTTCTTTCTTTCAGGCATATGACAAGTCTATATACGAGGCTTGGGAGCATTATAAAGAGCTTTTACGCAAATGTCCCATACACGGATTCAGAGACTGGACGCAAGTAACAATGTTTTAAAATTCAATCAACGTACCAACGAGATTGATGTTGGATACCTCGGCGACTGACACACTTCTAGACAAATCAGTAGAGGAAGCTTGGGAGATTTTGGATATACTTACCAAAAATGATTATTCCCAACCAGTAGAAGGGGAATAGTCAGACGAAATGCATCGATAATTGAACTTGATTCGTTAGATACTATTTTAGCACAGTTGGCCACATTAACCAATTTGGTTAAGAATATGTAGCCACCAAGCAACACATAAGAAATCAAGGTAGTAGATGTATTTTGTAATTTATGTAATAATAACCATGATTCTTCTGAGTGTCCACAGAACCTAGAGTCATGTTTTTATGTTGGAAACTACAACCGAAGCAACAATGCATACTCCAACACGTACAATCCAACATGGCAGAAGCACCCCAAGTTTTCATGGAGTAACCAGAGCAATTATTAATTAGAACCGTCAGAATGCAGAGGTAACATGATTTCAATAGAACATGCCACGGTAACAGATGCCTCAGTAACAATCAACACTAGCTAGTTCTTTGGAAAACTCTTTAAATGTTTTCATGTTTAAAACCGAATCTTATATGGCTGAGACTAGTAATTTCATGAAAAAGATTAAAGATTTTATTAACAAGACCGAGGTGAAAATATAGAGTCAATGAGTAGCTTTGAAAGCATTGGAGATGCAAGTCGGGCAATTCGCCCAGATCTTGAATACATGACCACAAGGCGGTCTACCCAATGACACTGAGATTGTACGAGGAACAGGCCATGAACAATGTAAGGTGGTCACCACCCGAAATGGAACAAAAGCAAGTGATGGATCTATCCAATCTGCGGACAGTAATCCTGCTCAGAAAGATGTATCCAACAACAATGCCACAATAATCATTAATGATGAGCCCTCAATAGTTGCCACGGCAAGTCTCTCTGCCGCGACAAGCCCATCCAATAGTCCCAAGTCAAATAAGTCAGGCAAGGACAAGGAGATTAGATTGCCACCACCGTTCCCATAGAGGATGAAGAGGTAGAAACATGAGTACCATTTCAAAAAATTCATTGACATCTTGAAGCAAGTCCACATCAACTTACCGTTGTTTGAAGCAATAGAACAAATGCTAGACTATGCCAAGTTCCTTAAAGTCATTGTTTCTAAGCAGACTAGGATATGAGAGTTTGAGACAGTTGCTGTGATTGAGGGATGTATGACAATGTTGCACAATAGAATGCCACCCAAACTAAAAGATCCAGAAAGTTTTTCAATACCTTGTGGAATCAAAAATCACTATGTCATGAAGACGTTATGCAATCTTGGAGCAAGCATAAACCTTATACCAAAATCTGTCTTTCAAAGATTAGGCATAAGAAAGACTAGACCCACGACAGTTATGTTACAACTTGTAGACAGATCCTATGTGCATTGTTGCGCGTAATAAGTGCTACGCAAATGTGCAAGTATACACGTCGCAAGTTATAGTATAAAAGATATCGTCTCCACAGGGATTGGTGCCACTTCAAGGATCTAATCTCTTGCACTGTAAAAAGTAAAAACAC
Organism: Hibiscus mutabilis; assembly: GCA_019671005.1. NCBI lineage: Eukaryota > Viridiplantae > Streptophyta > Magnoliopsida > Malvales > Malvaceae > Hibiscus > Hibiscus mutabilis. The sequence goes on along the minus strand of CM033718.1, from coordinate 59,251,431 downwards.
AAGTAAAGGATTATCGGAGTTTAACTAATGACTAATCTAGAAAGCAATAAAGTAAAAGAAAAGATGAGTTCAAATGAGAGAGAGATAGGCCAGGTTATCGTGAGTTGAGGTGTGATAGCCGATTGGATCGTTTTGGTAAAAGAGTGCACGGGCAACTCAGTTGCCGTGGCAACTTGCACAACGGGGTTGCCTTGGCAACTAATTGATGGCTTGCCCGGGCGACTAGTTGGGCAACTACTTGGGCGACTGTGCAGCAACTTCAAGGTTCGGCGGAGCGTTCTTCAATGGTTTCTTCTTATCCCTAAGTCGAAACTCTAGCTACTTGTGCATGCCTTGATAATACATCCCTGTGTGAATCAAAGGTGAACAACAACCAATCTTGCGCTCCTCTTAGCCGTTGAAATCCTTAACTTATTCCTAAGCCGGATTAATCTTCACCATCATTGGATTGAATAAAGATCATATTCATTCGTTTCTTGAATCTAACTCTCCCGATATTAGATAAATGGATGAAATCACGAGATCCTCTCCCAATTCACTCGCAAACAATAATAAGAATCAAGAATGAATAAACCTTGAAATAGAAAAGTGCAAACTCTTATTACCTAAACAAAAACCAATAGTTTCTCACAACTACAAAACACAATAACCATAGCCAAGTAAATTTAGTTCATGGCTAGGTTCCAAAGAAACACAAGATAAACAATCCCTAGCATGAACCCAATCGAACAAGGAAGAAAAGATGAAGGAGGAGGCTTGTCGAAATCCTCCTTGCCCTTGATGCTTGTCGAAAATTCTCTCCTCTTGCCCTACTTGAACTTGTCGAAATTTCCCTCTTGCTCTCTCCATTGGTCTTGTCGAAATTCCCTTGATATTTATAGGGCTAGGCCAAAGTCCTTCCTTGAGGAGGAGTTTGAGTTGGAATTAAATTATCTTTAAAGAATATAATTCTTTATTATAATTTTATTCCTATTAGAACTTCTCCTATCTTCTTGGAATTTAATTCTTCTTTAATCTCTGCATGGCAATCAAATTCCTTTGGGCTTGGGCCTTGCTCCATGTCATCTTGGGCTTGTAAAATCATGAATTTCGACATCCCTATTGCATTTAGTTTTTTGTCGACAAATGCCATTGCAACTGGCTCGGCGTCTCCTTCATGCATTGCCCTGGCATCTAGCTCGGCATATCCTTCATGCATTGCCCTGGAAACTAGCTCGGCATTGCTTTGGCAAGTGATCCTGCACATACACACACAAAGCACACCAAAGCAGCATCTTTTCCACAAAACTACCAATTTATGTAATCAAGCTCAACGATGGAAGGAAACATGGATTAATGCATGAATGGCTAACTATGCAACTAATATGAGCCTAAGTCTAACAATAATATGAGTAAAAAGGGTAAGAAAAATAGTACTTTTGAACACTTATCACACCCCCAAACTCGAACTATTGCTTGTCCTCAAGCAATGCAAACTCATAATTACCTGCCAAGACTTCAAATTTTCACAAACTTAGCTTTGAACTTGATTTCAATTCTCTGAACCGGGACACAAAGTATGATTGGCTTTTTATTTTTCGGAAAACTGAGGAGTTACTCGGAATCAAAGTATAATGATTGTGAGTGTGTGCGGAGTTGTGTGCAAGTTGATTTTTCGGATTCTATGCAAACAATAGGTTTTCAAATTACTTCATTGGGTTCTTTTTAACATGTTTTAACTAGAGCCAATTTCGGGCACCTCTAGTGTTTTATTTTTAGTTTTCTTAAGTTAATTTAATCGACTAGAGCCGGTTTCGGGCACCTCTAGTTAAAAAAATATTTTTAACGCCTCCTAGAGCCAGTTTCGGGCACCTCTAGTGATCAATTTTTTTAGCATATGCTAGAGCCAATTTCGGGCACCTCTAGCATTCATCCAATTTTTATTCTAATCCCCCAATTAGTTAATTATCAACCTAAGTTTACTAGAACTCCTTAAATCAATCAAACCACAACAGTGTTTCATCAAATTTAGCATCATAGTAAAATTCTAAGTTTTTTCCATGGTTATCCTAGAATAAAAATTCTATCAATTAAGTGCATTGGTAAAGTCATCATTGAATATTCATCAAATCTAAGCAATTCTTGTTCCAATTAAAGGCATGGCAAGCAATTTATGTATCCTAAATGTAATACTTAAGTGAATGTAACTAAACATGGTAACTACTAATAACAATCCCCCCAAACTCGAGTGAGGCATTGTCCTCAATGCATGCATAAAAATAACGAAAAATAAAAATGCATACGAGGACTTACTCCGAGAGTTCGTCATCATAGATGATTAGTTTCCTTCTAGTTGGCGTCTTGATTTTCTTGCTTGAACGCGATGGTTGTTTTCTTGTTGCCGGGATGTCTTTAGCTTTGGTTGCCGTGGCATCTTCAGGGTTGGTTGCCGTGGCATCAGCTTGTGTAGGCACGATGTAGGTTGCCACGGCATCTTCTTCATTGGTTGCTGGGGCAAGGATCTTGGCAGTAAATTTCCTTAGCATAGTAGTTGTGAGTCTTGTTGTGAAAAAGAAAACAAAGAAAACCTGAAAACTAAAGATAATGAAGAAAAATAAAATATCTCCTAAAAATAAAAATGAAAAGAAAAAGAAAAAGAAAAAGAAAATACTAAAAGGAGAGCATGCTCATGCATCTCCTAAGTTGACCACTTCCTTGTTACGTTCCACATGGGCACCATTGTAGTGCTTCAATCTTTGTCCATTAACTTTGAATTCATGGTTGTCAGAGATGGACTTGATTATCACAGCACCATGGGAGAATGGTTTGACGACTTCAAATGGTCCTGACCATCTTGATTTCAGCTTTCCCGGGAAAAGTTTTAGCCGAGAATTGAATAGGAGAACTAGTTGCCCTGGCGTGAATTGTCGTGGCAATAGTTTCTTGTCATGCCATCGCTTTGCTTTCTCCTTGTAGATTCGTGCATTGTTATAGGCGAGTGCATGAAATTCTTCTATCTCATTGAGATCCATCAAACGCTTTTGTCCGGCACTTTCCCAATCCATATTCACGGTCTTGATTGCCCAGTACGCCTTGTGCTCGATTTCCACCGGTAGATGGCATGTTTTGCCATAGACAAGTCGGAAGGGGGACATACCTAAGGGTGTTTTGAATGCAGTGCGATATGCCCAAAGTGCGTCATCTAGTCTTAATGACCAATCATTCCTTGAGGGATTTACAACTTTCTCGAGTATTCCCTTCAACTCCCGGTTGGAAATTTCTGCTTGCCCGTTGGTTTGTGGGTGATATGCCGTGGCGATCTTGTGTGATATGCCGAAGCGTTGCAACATCTTGGCAATTAGTCTGTTGTCAAAATGCTTGCCCCCGTCGCTGATAATTGCTCTCGGCATCCCAAACCATGTAAATATGTTTTTCTCGCAGAATCGTTGCACCGCCTTGGAATCGTCGTTGGGAACTGCAAATGCCTCTACCCCATTTAGACACATAGTCGACGGCGAGTAAGATGTACAGGTTGCCGAATGAAGATGGGAAAGGTCCCATAAAATCGATCCCCATACATCGAACAGTTCCACCTCGATGATGTTCGAGTGGCATCTCATGTCGTCTAGAGATATTGCCCGCCCTCCGCAACGATCACATTGCTTGTAAAAGTCCCGGGCATCTTTGTACAATGTTGGCCAATACAAACCGGATTGCAAGACTTTGGTCGCGGTACGAGTTCCTCCAAAATGTTCTCCATAGGGTGAAGAATGGCATTGCCGGAGTACATTCTGTTGCTCTTCTTCAGGGACACATCGGCGTATAACCTGATCTGCACATTGTTTAAACAAAAGAGGCTCGTCCCAAAAGTAATGCTTAGCATCATGGCGGAACCGCTTCTTCCCTTGGTGAGTAATGCCATACGGAAAAATACCACAAACAAGGAAGTTAACTAAATCTGCGTACCAGGGTATTACCGAGGCATGTGCTGCCGTAGTGTCTGCTCCCAAAATTGCCGCGGCGTGTGCGTCAAAGACTGCTGCGGCGTCGAGAGTTGCCGAGGCGTGTGCATCCATGGTTGCCGAGGCGTCTAGGGTTGCTGAGGCGTCAAGGGTTGCCGATGCAATTAAAATTTGTTCATCCGGGAATGCATCGCATATCTCTAGATCCGCGTCCTCCTCCCTATTGCGTTCCAAACGTGATAAGTGATCGACCACTTGATTTTCTGTTCCTTTCCTGTCCTTAATTTCAATATCAAATTCTTGTAAAAGTAATATCCAACGAATCAAACGAGGTTTAGCATCCTTTTTAGCAAATAAGTATTTGATTGCCGAATGGTCCGTATGAACAATTACCTTTGTACGAATTAAATAGGATCGGAACTTGTCAAATGCGAAAACTACAGCTAGTAACTCTTTCTCTGTTGTTGTGTAATTCACTTGAGCACCATTAAGAGTTTTACTAGCGTAGTATATCACATGGAAGGTCTTACCTGTGCGTTGGCCTAGGACTGCTCCTACCGCGAAATCACTTGCATCACACATTAGCTCAAAAGGTAGCGTCCAATCTGGTGGAACGACAATGGGTGCCGAGGCAAGCTTTTTCTTTAGGGTTTCGAATGCTTGAGTGCAAGAATCATCAAAATCGAAGACTTTATCCTGTTCAAGCAGATTACACAAAGGTTTAGTGATTTTAGAAAAATTATGAATGAACCTCCTGTAAAAACCTCGCATGTCCGAAAAAACTTCAATTCCTTTAACCGAATTTGGTGGGGTAATCTCTCGATCACGTCCACCTTGGCTTTGTCTACTTCAATTCCCTTGATGAAATCTTGTGGCGAGCACTATTCCTTCATCTACCATAAAGTGGCATTTCTCCCAATTGAGGACTAAGTCCGTTTCTTCGTATCTTGCTAACACCCTCTCTAAATTGCCGAGACAGCCGTCGAAGTCATTACCAAAAACTGAAAAATCATCCATGAAGATCTCAAGGAAGTCTTCGACCATGTCTGAAAAGAGCGCCATCATGCATCTTTGGAAGGTTGCCGGGGCGTTACACAATCCGAACGGCATCCTTCGGAAGGCATAAGTACCGTATGGGCATGTGAAGGTTTTCTTTTCTTGATCTTCTGGTGCTATGGCAAACTGATTGTAACCTGAATAACCATCAAGAAAACAATAAAAGGGTTTACCTACAAGACGGTCAAGCATTTGATCAATAAAAGGTAATGGGAAGTGATCTTTCCTAGTGGCTTTGTTTAGCTTTCTATAGTCCATACAAACCCTCCAACCGGTCATAGTCCTGGTTGGTATAAGTTCATTATTTTCATTGCTTACCACTATTATACCTCCCTTTTTCGGCACACATTGTACCGGACTTACCCACGTACTATCGGAGATAGGGTATATAATGCCGGCGTCAAGCCACTTGATGATTTCTTTCATTACAACCCCTTTCATGCATGATTAAGTCTCCTCTGGGCCTCAATTGAAGGTTTGTGATCATCTTCCAACAATATCTTGTGCATGCACACCGCCGGGCTAATTCCCTTCAAGTCGGCAATTGTCCACCCTATTGCCTTTTTATGTAGCTTCAACATGTTGATCAGCTTCTTTTCCTGCTCAGGCTGTAACTTAGAAGAAATAATTACAGCTAATGTATTATCGGTCCCTAAGTATACATATTTCAGTTGCTCTGGCAATTGTTTCAACTCAAAAATTGGTGGATTTTCGATAGAGGGTTTTTCGAGCTTACCTTCCTTACCTGAGTAGTCCAGTGGTTCAAAGTATGTACCTGGTCGGTTGACTAGCCAATTTGCCTCTTCTTGTTGTTCCTCATCGACCGGTTCTTCATACTCCTCATGTTCCTCTTGGTCGGCAATGTAGTTTCCGAGGCAACTAAATTCCTCATCGGTTAAACTCGCCGTGGCATGAAGTAGTTGGCATTCTCTTCGATCATCGGCATGCCTTAGTGTTTGGAACATTAGTTTGACCTGCTGGTCATTCACCCTCATTGTGAGTTCTCCTTTTCAACGCCGATCAAGGTTCTCCCTGTCGCTAGGAATGGTCTCCCGAGAATGATAGGTGCATGCTCATCTGCTTCACAATCCAAAACAATAAAGTCAGCGGGAAAAATAAATTTATCGACTTTTACCAATATGTCCTCGATTTTTCCCTCGGATGCACATAGGATCTGGCTTGGCTAGCTGCAGCATGATCATTGTAGGTCTTGCCTTCCCGATTCCTAGTTTTTGGAAAATCGATTTAGGCATCAAGTTTATGCTCGCCCCTAGGTCGCATAGTGCTTTCCCGACATAGTGATTTCCAATAGAACAGGGTATTGTGAAACTTTCGGGATCCTTCAACTTAGGTGGCATACGATTGTGCAACATTGCCATGCATCCTCTCTCACGGCAATCAAGCTTTCAAACTCTCCTAGCCTTGTTCTTTTGGACATAATGTCTTTAAGGAACTTGGCATAGTTGGGCATTTGTTCAATTGCTTCCACCAGTGGAAAGTTGATGTGGACTTGCTTTAGGATATCTAGAAACTTCTTGAATTGGTATTCTTGCTTTTGTCGCTTCAACCTTTGTGGGAATGGTGGTGGAAGTCGGATATCTTCGATCCTTTCATTGGTTTGAAACCTGATTGACGGCATTGCCGGGACATCTGGAGTTGCCGATGCGTTATCATCTGGGGTTGCTGAGGCATGCTTATCACAAGAAGCCGAGGCGTCATCGGTTGCCGAGGCATGTTTATTGCCGGTTGCCGCAGCAATTCCTGGTTCAGCATCTGAGGCTTTGCTGCTAGGTTCATTTTGATCTTTTTGTGGAGTTTTGTTTGACGAGCGGGTTTGAACCTCTCTAAGTTGTTGGCCACTTCTGGTGGTGATTGCCTTACATTGCTCATGGCCAGTTCCTCTTGCGACTTCAGTATCGCTAGGTAAACCTCATTGTGGTCTAGTGTTCAAATTTTGAGCAAACTGTCCGACTTGATTTTCCAATGATTTGATTGCCGCCTCTTGGTTTTGCAATCTCATCTCGGTCCTGTTAATAAAAGCATCAGTTCTTTTTATGAAATTACTATTCTCAGCAATATAAGATTCAGTTTTAATCATAAAAGCATTTAGAGAATTTTCCAAAGAACTAGATGTCGTCGGTTGTTGCTGCGGTATCTGTTGCCGTGGCATATTCTGCTGGAATCCCGATGCTTGTGCATTCTGATTGTTCTGGTTTAGAGCATTGTTGGGATTACTCCATGAAAAATTCAGGTGCTTCTTCCAAGCTGGATTGTATGAGACATCATGTTGTTGCTCCGATTGTAATTCCCCACATAGAAGCTAGATTCCGGATTCTGCATACATTCAGAAGAATTATGGTTATCGCCACATAACTCACAAAAAGAATCCATTACCTTGACTTCATGTGTGTTGTTTGGTTTTTGCATGTTCTGGACCATCTTGGTTAAAGCGGCCAATTGTGCCGAAATTGAATCGATGATCCTAGTTCATGTATTGTGGCTTAGCGCCTAACTCCTCCTCTTCTAGTAGATGGGAATTGATAATCATTCTTGGCCAGCCTGTTTAAAATTTGCATTGCTTCTTCCGGCGACTTATCTAGGAGTATGCCGTTTGCCGAGGCATCTAGCATCATCCTTGTTGGTGTATTCACGGCGTTGTAAAACATTGTTACTTGAGTCCACACCGAATCCGTGTAAAGGGCATTTGTGTAGAAGTTCTCTATATCGCTCCCAAGCCTCGTACATGGATTCATCATCCGCTCGGGCTGCCGAAAAGAAGTAATGTCGTTACGGCTTATCACCAAATTTGCAGGATTAAATCTAGCAAGGAAATCAAGACAAAGATCAGTCCAAGATGCTATGGATCCGGCAGAATGGTATTCAACCATGCTTTCGCCTATCCCTCGGTGAATAGGGAATAATCTTAATCGTAGGACATCGGGGTGACTCCGTGTATCTTGAACGAGTTGCAAATCTCGAGGAAAGATTTCAGATGTTGCCGTGCATCTTCGATTCTTGAGCCGCAAAATTGACCTATTGTGTTGATCATATTAAACATTACCGGTTTCAACTCAAAGTGGTCGGCTTCAATTTCAGGTGCGACAACTCCTGGGTTAAGTCCATCAAGATCTTCTTCAAGATAGTCTCGAATAGTTCTGTTTCGTGCAAGAATCACTCCTCCTCTTGCTCGAACATCTTGATTCATATTGCCGTCTTGATTTGCCATTGCTTCTCTTATCCTTCGTCTAAGTCTTTGTAAGGTTCGTTCGATTTACGGATCAAAGGGATATTCTGGTGAAGTCGGTCTCGCCTACAGTCATATACCAATGCAAAACCAAAGTTTGTTAGCCCTTTGAATTTTAAACAAGAAAAATAAAAAGAAAGTGCAAGAAAGTAAAAACAAAGTCGCTATTGCCACCCCGACAACGGCGCGCCAAAAACTTGTTGCGCGTAATAAGTGCTACGCAAATGTGCAAGTATACACGCCGCAAGTTATAGTATAAAAGATATCGTCTCCACGGATTGGTGCCACTTCAAGGATCTAATCTCTTGCAATCGTAAAAAGTAAAAACACAAGTAAAGGATTATCGGAGTTTAACTAATGACTAATCTAGAAAGCAATAAAGTAAAAGAAAAGATGAGTTCAAATGAGAGAGAGATAGGCCAGGTTATCGTGAGTTGAGGTGTGATAGCCGATTGGATCGTTTTGGTAAAAGAGTGCACGGGCAACTCAGTTGCCGTGGCAACTTGCACAACGGGGTTGCCTTGGCAACTAATTGATGGCTTGCCTGGGCAACTAGTTGGGCAACTACTTGGGCGACTGGGCAGCAACTTCAAGGTTCGGTGGAGCGTTCTTCAATGGTTTCTTCTTATCCCTAAGTCGAAACTCTAGCTACTTGTGCATGCCTTGATAATACATCCCTGCGTGAATCAAGGGTGAACAACAACCAATCTTGCGCTCCTCTTAGCCGTTGAAATCCTTAACTTATTCCTAAGCCGGATTAATCTTCACCATCATTGGATTGAATAAAGATCATATTCATTCGTTTCTTGAATCTAACTCTCCCGATATTAGATAAATGGATGAAATCACGAGATCCTCTCCCAATTCACTCGCAAACAATAATAAGAATCAAGAATGAATAAACCTTGAAATAGAAAAGTGCAAACTCTTATTACCTAAACAAAAACCAATAGTTTCTCACAACCACAAAACACAATAACCATAGCCAAGTAAATTTAGTTCATGGCTAGGTTCCAAAGAAACACAAGATAAACAATCCCTAGCATGAGCCCAATCGAACAAGGAAGAAAAGATGAAGGAGGAGGCTTGTCGAAATCCTCCTTGCCCTTGATGCTTGTCGAAAATTCTCTCCTCTTGCCCTACTTGGACTTGTCGAAATTTCCCTCTTGCTCTCTCCATTGGTCTTGTCGAAATTCCCTTGATATTTATAGGGCTAGGCCAAAGTCCTTCCTTGAGGAGGAGTTTGAGTTGGAATTAAATTATCTTTAAAGAATATAATTCTTTATTATAATTTTATTCCTATTAGAACTTCTCCTATCTTCTTGGAATTTAATTCTTCTTTAATCTCTGCATGGCAATCAAATTCCTTTGGGCTTGGGCCTTGCTCCATGTCATCTTGGGCTTGTAAAATCATGAATTTCGACATCCCTATTGCATTTAGTTTTTTGTCGACAAATGCCATGGCAACTGGCTCGGCGTCTCCTTCATGCATTGCCCTGGCATCTAGCTCGGCATATCCTTCATGCATTGCCCTGGCAACTAGCTCGGCATTGCTTTGGCAAGTGATCCTGCACATACACACACAAAGCACACCAAAGCAGCATCTTTTCCACAAAAACTACCAATTTATGTAATCAAGCTCAACGATGGAAGGAAACATGGATTAATGCATGAATGGCTAACTATGCAACTAATATGAGCCTAAGTCTAACAATAATATGAGTAAAAAGGGTAAGAAAAATAGTACTTTTGAACACTTATCATGCATCTAGAGGGAAAAATTAAGGCTATTTTGGTAAGAGACGATAAATTTATTTTTCCCGATGATTTCATTGTTTTGGATTGTGAAGCAGATGAGTCCGCACCTATTATTCTTAGGAGACTGTTCTTAGCAATAAGAAGGACCTTGATTGATGTCAAGAGAGGAAGGCTCACTATGAGGGTGAATGACCAACAAGTTAAGCTAAATATTTTCCAAACCCTAAAGCGTGCTGACGATCTAGAAGAATGCCAAGTCATTCAGGCCACCACCAAATTCAATTTTGATATGGAGGATTATTGCCACGGCAATTGCATTGCCGAGCCTGGGGAACTTGAGGAGCTAGACGACGAGGAACAGAATGAAGCAAATTGGATAATTAGTCGACCGAGTAAGAATTTCAAATTTTTGGACTACTTAGGTAAGAAAGGTAAACTCGGAAAACCCTCTATTGAACAACTTCCCATTTTAGAATTGAAACCATTTCCAAGGCAATTGGAATAATATAGTTTATTTATACATACTCAGTTCTTTGTTTTCATTACTTTCCATGATTATTATATTATTTATTAATATAAAACCATTATTATTATTTCAGTCTTATTCTGTGTATCTATAAATAAACTGAATTATAATAAAGTCCTTAGAATAATATAGTTATTCTTGAATGTCCTTAGTTAAGAATTATTGTGGGCTTGGACAACAATAATGTATTAAGACTAATATGTAGTTGATTGATGACAAACTGTTGTTATTGACATGGAGATGTCAAAATCAATACATAAGTATGTGTTAGGGAAGAACATACTGAACTGACCTGCTATGAGCATGTTTCTTGGATTATTATATAACAATCACAACATTGCTTATGGTGATAACTACATGTATGATCCTCAGGCTTGAGATCATCATTATTTCAACATCGTGAGTGACATATTATGATACGATCAAACATGTGTCGTAACTGACTACACTATAAAGACTGATATTGGATATGCCATAATACATGTAGCGAAATATGGTTGATCAAGATAAGATTTGTCCCTCCTACATAATAGGAGTAATATCATAGGCCACTTGATTGAGTGATACTAGAAAATGCATGGCCATGCTCGAATAAATTTATATAGGATATCATAATTATTCGTTTATAATAGTATACTCAAGATATCAAGAAACATTATATGGACTATACAAGTGTGACTAATCCATGACTTGTATCCAATCTAGATATGAGGACAAATGGATGAAATACATAAAAGAAGTTAATCATGGAAAAAAGGTTAAACCGAACCACGATTTCATGTAACTTAGGTAGCAATGATGTATTGCCAGATGCCACTCATTGCTTGTAATATTAGAATTGTTCTGGATATTACTGCTAATGTTACATTAACCTACAATGGTCACACTCTATGATTGAAACGAACAAATATCGATTAGATAGCATGTGTACAAACTTGTTGTACACGTAATTAGTGAGAAACCAAAATTGTTATAATTGTTGTAATTATGAATAATTTCATTTATATATATATGTTAATATTTGATAAGTTATTGTAATTATCAAATATTATTAAAGTATATATATCTAAAAGAAACCTAATTAAAGTAGAATCAGATTCTACATATTTAATTATATTCGGTTAAATATATTGTATATTTAAGAATTCGAATTAGGTTTTTAAATGGTATATAAAGGCATAAGGTCTAGCAACCATTTATTCCTGGTTTTTGAATAACCTCTCTAATAGTTAGAGAAGAGAAAATATTGTTCGTTTCATTCAGGTGGACTACGTAGAGGTCGGAATGCTATTGTGACGACTCAGATTCAATTTGGTTATTTCGAATTCCCTACGGATTTCCATATTCCAGATTTATTAAGGTAACGTTTCATCCTTTATCACCCCGAATTCATTCCTTGTACATGGATCACTGGTGGATTACGCTGGATAATTTTTTCGCTACGCCATGAGGTGTACCGGCGTTTTCCAACAGTGGTATCAGAGCCACTTGTACGATACAAATTTAGACTTAAATTCTTGGATGATGTTTTTGTATGAGATGCATGTTTTAATTTTTCTGTTTTAATGAGTATGTGATGTTTGTGCGAAATGTAGAAATTGAATCTAGTCATGATTAATTTATTAATCTATTTTAACAAGTTTTTACGATTGATGGTTAAGTGTTAATCCTGTGTTTGTTGCGGTAAGCTTTTGATAATCATATGTTAATAGTTGACATGATGAACATGCAGTTAAGATAGTAGATCCTTTTGGAAGAGAAATAATGGTTGTTCCAGAGTGAAAAACCTCAGGGATTGAAAAATCCCAAAAACATGAATCTGTTGATAAAAGTTATCAAATCGTGAGATTTTTCCATACGGGCGGACCAGACGGGCCCGGATCTACCAGACCGCGTAGGCAACAAAGGTCATAGGAACTATTTAGGTAATCTTAATTAACAAGATAAAACATGTGTATGTTTTGGATGATATGCACGGTGTTTGAAAATGCATGGTTATAGCCCAAATAACCTATTTACTTTGGTTTTATATAAATACGGCCTGCGTGTCGTGCCTTTCTTTCTTCTATTATAATTCTCTTCTCATCTTATTCCCTCGTATGTAAAACGAGTTTCTAAAAAATTGTAATATTTACGGAGAAAGCTTGGACCAAATGAGCAGACTGATGGGCCAATCAAATGTGGATTAGGTGCTTGAGAAGCAAGTTTTATCTTTAGTAATTTTGGTTATCCCATTGGCTTGGGATGGGCCAGCTTAGTTTTAAGGGCTATAACCATTGCATTTATATTTACTACTTTACATGTATGTGATACAATGTATGTTCTTTTAGCTTGATGGTAGCTGATTAGATCATAATAGAATGGTGAGATTAATATAACAAAAAGCCCTCCATATTTAATTAAAATTAGTCATCCAATATTAGCCCTCGTTAAAACCTTGATCGATACTATGTAGGTTTTGCCAAAGCAAAATACTTAGATCTATCCTGGTTAAACGCGAAGAATAAACAAGTGATATTCAGTGGTAGTAATATTGGTTAAACTAGGTTGTTCTAATAAGATTAGAAACCTAAAGACTAATGATTGTTCAAGAAATTTAGTGATTGAAAAACAATACGAAAGTACATGTCTAGGATTGGTTCTTTGAAAAACTTGGTATTTAAGCTTGCCCAGTACACCACCTCTCTTACATAAGTTACCTACCTGGTGCACTGTTCATTATTGTTCTTTCTATTAGACCATATGAACTTTGTTTTGGACAAATAGTTGTTCATCAAATATAGGAATTACATGAGATGTAATTAGCAAGTGTTGCTTACCTAAATAATTGAATTCTAGGAGTAAAGCCAAAGCTGACTTAGAATAAAATGAAATATAGATCCTTACCCACTAGAAATACTTTTAGCAAGTTTTTCGATTTTAAGGGTTTTTAATAGTGGGAATATTATTACTTTATAAACATGATAAATAGGTACTTATAAAACATATTTTATCGTTGTAGATTTAGGGAAAACACATTATCATTGCGATTCGTCCTTGAGAAGGACAAATTAAATGGCTTGAACTTCCTTGACTAGTTCCGCAATTTGAAGATTGTCCTCAAACAAGAAAGGAAACTAACAGTCATCGAAGAACTTGTCCCTAAAAAGCCAGCAGATGATGCCTCTAAAGATGAAGTGGAAGCCTTTGAAAAATACTCAAGTGACAGGTCGATGTCGGTTGTTTGATGCTTGCGAACATGACCCCTGAGCTTCAGAAGCAACATGAGGACATGGTTCCCTATGAGATGGTTAAAAATCTCAAGGAATTATATGAGGGGCAAGCTCGTCAAGAGAGGTATGAGACCTCTAAGGCTTTGTTTTGATGCAAGATGGTTGAGGGAACTCCAGTGGGAACTCATGTTCTCAAAATGATAGGGTATATTCAGACCCTGGAAAAGTTGGGCTTCCCTCTAAGTGTTGAATTGGTTACTGATGTTATCCTGCAATCGTTGCTGGATAGTTTTAATCAGTTTGTTCTTAATTTCAATATGAATGAAATTAACAAATCGTTGCCCCAATTGCTTGGTCTGTTAAGAACATCAGAGAACAATATGAAAAAGGTTGGCTGCAAACCTATTCTGATGGTCCGAAAAGATAACAGAAAAGAAAAGCCCGACACCAAGGCAAAGCCAAAGCCCAACAAAGGAAAGGCTGCATTGAAACCTAAAGGAGGAGTTGCAAAAGAAGGAAAGTGTTTCCATTGCAACAATGCTAGACATTGGAAGAGAAACTGCCCTATCTATCTTAAGGACATCAAGAAGGTAAGAGAAAATGGACAGTCCGGATCAGGTATTTATGTTATTGATATTAATATATCAACATCTACTTCTTGGGTATTAGATATCGGTTGTGGTTCTCATATTTGTACTTCTGTACAGGGACTAAAAAGGAGTAAAAAATTGGCAAAAGGAGATGTGGACCTACGAGTTGGAAATGGAGCAAGAGTTGCTGCATTAGCCATAGGAACATATACTTTGTCATTACCTAGTGGACTTGTTTTAGATTTAGAGGATTTTTATTTCGTACCTAGTTTGACTAAAACATTTTTTCAATTTCTTGTTTGGACAAGATTGGTTTTGAGATTATTATTAAGAATAATAGTTGTTCTTTTTCCCTCAATAATGTTTTTTATGGTATGGCTCAATTAATCAATGGCCTCTATATCTTAGATCAAGACAATTCCATATATAACATAAATAGGAAAAAATAAAAAACAAATGACTCTAATCAAACTTATCTCTGGCATTGTCGCTTGGGTCATATAAGTGAGAAACACATATCAAAACTTCATAAAGATGGATTTTTGGATTTTTTTTTGTTTTCGAACAATTAGATATTTGTGAACCTTGCTTAATGGGAAAAATGACCAAATCACTTTTTGACGGTAAAAAGGAATGAGCAAGTGATTTATTAGGTGTAATACATAGTGATGTATGTGGACCGATGAATACACAAGCCAGAGGAGGGTTTCAATACTTCATTACTTTCACTGACGACTTCAGTAGATATGAGTACGTTTACCTAATGCATCATAAATCTAAAGCCCTTGAAAATTTCAAGGAATTTAAGAATGAAGTACAAAACCAATTAGGAAAGAGTATCAAAGCTCTTCGATCAGATCAAGGAGGAGAATACTTAAGCCTAGAGTTTGATGAACTTCTTAAAGAATGTAGGATTGTCTCACAACTTACACCTCCAGATACTCCACAACACAATGGAGTATTTGAAAGGAGAAATCGAACATTGTTAGAGATGGTTCGGTCAATGATGAGTCATGCTGATTTTCCAACTTCGTTTTGGGGATATGCGCTAGAAACTGCTGCTTTCACACTAAATCGTGTTCCATCTAAATCGGTTCAAAAGACACCATATGAGATGTGGACTAGGAAATGTCCTAGTATGTCTTTTATGAAAATTTGGGGATGCGAAGTTTATGTTAAACATCAGATGTCTACAAAACTCGAACCTAAATCTCATAAGTGTAATTTTGTAGGGTATCCTAAAGAAACAAAAGGATACTATTTCTTCAATCCATCTGAGAACAAAATGTTTGTTGCTCGAACGGGAGTTTTCCTCGAAAGAGAATTTATTTTCAGAAAAGGAAGTGAGAGAAATATTGAACTTGGGGAAATTCAAGATCAACCACAGATCACTGAACCAGAGATTGAAAAATAACAAGTTCCACAAATAGTTGAGGAACATCCAATCGTTCTTGTAACACAACCACTACGAAGGTCTATGAGAGAACACAATGAGCCCGAGAGAAATGGATTTCTTGTCACATTGCATGGAGATGTTCTTTTCATGGACCAAGATGAGCCTAAGACTTATCAAGAAGTAGTGGAGAGCCCGGACTCTAAGAAATGACTAGAAGCCATGAAATCCAAGATGGATTCCATGTCAGAAAACCAAGTATGGACTTTGGTTGACCCACCCGAAGAAATTAAGCCCATAGGGTGCAAATGGGTTTTCAAAAAGAAAACAACATGGATGGCAATATACAAACATACAAAGGGCGATTGGTCGCTAAGAGATTTCGTCAAATTCATGGTATAGACTATGATGAAACCTTTTCCCCTGTTGCTATGTTTAAATCTATCCGGATATTGCTTGCAATAGCTGCATATTAAGATTATGAAATCTGGTAAATGGATGTCAAAACCGCTTTCCTTAATGGAAAATTAGATGAGGATATGTATATGACACAACTTGGGGGTTTTGTCGATCCAAAAGATGCCCTAAAAGTATGCAAGCTACAAAGATCTATTTATAGGTTGAAGCAAGCTTCTCGAAGTTGGAATCTTTGTTTTAATGAGGCAATCAAAGAGTTTGGTTTCATTAAAAATGAAGATAAGCCATGTGTTTTCAAGAAAACTACTGGGAGCACTGTTACATTCTTGGTATTATATGTGGATGACATACTAATAATAGGAAATGACATACCTACCTTACAGTCTGTAAAGACTTGGTTAGGAAAATGTTTTTCTATGAAAGACTTGGGTGAAGTAACCTACATATTAGGAGTCAAGATCTATAAAGATAGATCAAGACGACTTCTTGGACTAAGTCAAAATACATACATAGATAAAGTACTGAAAAGATTCAATATGGAAGAATCTAAAAGAGGATTCTTACCTATGAGACATGGTATTTCGCTCTCAAATGAAATGTGTCCTTCAACACCTCAAGAGAGAGGGCGCATGAGTAAGATTCCATATGCTTCGGCCATTGGATCTATAATGTATGCCATGCTATGTACATGTCTATATGTATCATATGCACTAAGTATGACAAGTCGATACCAAGTGGATCCCGATGAAGGTCATTGGATTGCAGTAAAAAACATCCTTAAGTACTTAAGAAGAACTAAGGATACATTCCTTATGTATGAATGTGAGGAGGAGCTAAGTATAAAAGGTTATACTGACGCAATCTTCTAAACTGATAAGGATGATTCTCGATCGCAATCAGGTTTTGTGTTTTGCCTTAATAGAGGTGCTGTAAGCTGGAAAAGTTCAAAACAAGATACAGTAGCAAATTCTACAACAGAAGCCGAGTATATTGCAGCAAGAGATGCTGCAAAAGAGGCTGATTGGATCAAAAAGTTCATATCTGAACTAGGGGTCGTGCTTAGCATATCAAATACCATATATCTATGTTGTGACAATAATGGAGCCATCACACAAGCAAAAGAACCCATATCTCACTAGCGATCCAAACACATACTTAGGTGTTACCATCTCATTCGTGAAATCATTGATCAAGGAGATGTAGAATTATGCAGAGTACCAACAGATGACAATATTGCCGATCCACTAACAAAGCCTCTAACACAACAGAAGCATGAATGTCACACTAAGTCTCTTGGTATTAGATACATGAGTGATTTGTCTTAGTGTTAGTGGGAGATTCTTAGAGTATGCCCAAAGACCAATCATGAGATGGTTGTAAAAGACATACTTATTTTATCTTGTTTTTTAATATAAAGCCATTATTATTATTATTTCAGTCTTATTCTGTGTATCTATAAATAAGCTGAATTATAATAAAGTCCTTAGAATAATATAGTTATTCTTGAATGTCCTTAGTCAAGAATTATTGTGGGCTTGGACAAGAATAATGTATTAAGACTAATATGTAGTTGATTGATGACAAAGTGTTGTCATTG
Organism: Hibiscus mutabilis; assembly: GCA_019671005.1. Classification (NCBI taxonomy): domain Eukaryota; kingdom Viridiplantae; phylum Streptophyta; class Magnoliopsida; order Malvales; family Malvaceae; genus Hibiscus; species Hibiscus mutabilis. The sequence goes on along the minus strand of CM033718.1, from coordinate 59,233,697 downwards.
ACATGGAGATGTCAAAATCAATATATAAGTATGTGTTAGGGAACAACATACTGAACTGACCCGCTATGAGCATGTTTCTTGGATTATTATGTGACAGTCACAATATTGCTTATAGTGATAACTATAAGTATGCTCTTCAGACTTGAGATCATCATTATTTCAACATCATGAGTGACATATTTTGATACGGTCAAATGTGTGTCGTAACTGACTGCACTATAAAGACTGATATTGGATATGTCATAATCCATGTAGCGAAATATGGTTGATCAAGATAGGATTTGTCCCTCCTACATAATAGGAGTAATATCATAGGCCACTTGATTGAGTGAGACTCGAAAATGCATGGCCATGCTTGAATAAATTGATATGGGATATCATAATTATTCGTTTATAATAGTCTACTCAAGATATCAAGAAACATTAGATGGACTATACAAGTGTGACTAATCCATGACTTGTGTCCAATCTAGATATGAGGACAAAAGGATGAAATACATAAAAGAAGTTAATCACGAAAAAAGGTTAAATCGAACCATGATTTCATGTAACTTAGGTAGCAATGATGTATTTCTAGATGTCACTCATTGCTTGTAATATTAGAATTATTCTGGATATTACTGCTAACGTTACATGAACCTACAAGGGTCACACCCTATGATTGAAACGAACAAATATCGATTAGATAGCATGTGTACAAACTTGTTGTGCACGTAATTAGTGAGAAACTGAAATTGTTATAATTATTGTAATTATAGATAATTTCGTTTATATATATATGTTAATATTTGATAAGTTATTGTAATTATCAAATATTATTAAAGTATATATATCTCTAAAAGAAACCTAATTAAAGTAGAATCAGATTCTACATATTTAATTATATTCGGTTAAAAATATTGTATATTTAAGAATCCGAATTTAATTAGAATAAGTTTTTAAATGCTATATAAAGGCATACGGTCTAGTAGCCATTTATTCTTGGTTTTTGAAAAACCTCTCTAATAGTTAGAGAAGAGAAAATATTGTTCGTTTTATTCGGGTGGACTGCTTAGAGGTCGGAATGCTATTGTGACGACTCAGATTCAATTTGGTTATTCCAAATAACTTACGGATTTCTAGATTCCAGATTTATTAAGGTAACGTTTCATCCTTTATTACCCCGAATTCGTCCCTTGTATATGGATCACTGGTGGATTACGCCGAATAATTTTTTCGTTGTGCCATGGTATGTACAGGCGTTTCCCAACAAGCAATCTATAAAGGATTCGACCTAGTTTTAAATTGGGAAAAGTACCATTTTATGGTGGATGAAGGTATTGTACTTGGTCATAAGATCTCATCCAAGGGAATCGAAGTAGATAGAGCCAAGGTGGACGTGATTGAGAAATCGCCGCCTCCGAATTTAGTCAAAGGGATTCGAAGTTTTCTCGGACACGCGGGTTTTTACAGAAGGTTTATTCATAATTTTTCTAAGATTTCTAAACCCTTATGTCATCTACTTGAACAGGACAAAGCTTTCAATTTTGACGATTCTTGTGCCACGACATTTGAAGCCCTAAAGAAGCAACTTGCCACGACACCCATTGTTGTTCCACCTGATTGATCCCTACCTTTCGAACTCATGTGTTATGTGAGTGATTTCACGGTAGGAGCTGTTTTAGGCCAGCGAAAAGTTAAAATTTTCCATGTGATATATTACGCTAGTAAAACCCTTAATGGTGCTCAATTGAATTACACCACGACGGAAAAAGAATTACTAGCTGTAGTTTTCGCATTTGATAAGTTTTGTTCCTATTTGATTGGAACAAAGGAAATCATCCATACTGACCATTCGACAATTAAGTATTTATTTGCTAAAAAGATGTCAAACCTCGTTTAATTCGTTGGATATTACTTTTACAAGAGTTTGACATTGAAATTAAGGATAGGAAAGGATCAAGATTTAGGTTGTTGATCACTTGTCAAGGCTAGAAGGAGGCAATGAAGATGATGACTCTTTAGAGATCCACGATGCATTCCCGGATGAGCAGATGTTAGTTGCCACGACAACACCATGGTATGCAGATCTAGTTAATTTTCTGGTTTATGGTATTTTACCTTATGACCTTACTCACCAAGGAAAGAAGCGGTTTCGAACAATGTGCAGATTAGGTCATACGATGATGTGTTCCCGAGGAGGAACAACAAAATGTGCTTCGATAATGCCATTCTTCACCCTACAAAGGGCATTTTGGAGGAACTCGCACAGTAGCCAAAGTCACACAGTCCGGTTTTACTGGCCCACTCTTTATAAAGATGCCCATGATTTCTACAAAGGGTGTGACCATTGCCAATGAACGGGAAATATATCAAGGCGGCACGAGATGCCATTTTTAAATATCCTTGAGGTTGAATTGTTTGATGTGTGGGGCATCAATTTTATGGGGCCCTTCCCATCATCGTTCGACAACCTCTACATCTTACTCGTCGTAGACTATGTGCCCAAATGGGTGGAGCCAGTTGCATTTCCCAAGAACGATTCAAAGACTGTACAACGATTCTTATAAAGGAATATCTTTACGCAGTTCAAGACACCGAGGGCAATTATCAGCGATGGAGGCACACATTTTGACAATAAGCTGATTGCCATGATGTTGGAGCACTTTGTAGTGACACATAAAATTGCCATGACATATCACCCACAGACTAATGGGCAGGCCGAAAGTTCCAACCGTGAATTGAAAGGGATTCCTAAGAAAGTTGTTAATCATTCTCGAAAGGATTGGTCTTTGAGAATTGATGACACACTTTGGGCTTACCGAATGACGTACAAGACACCCTTAGGCATGTCTCATTACAGACTTGTCTACGGCAAGACTTGCCATCTACCGATGGAGGTCAAGCATAAGGCCTATTGGGCCATCAATACTATGAATATGGATTGGGAGAGTGCTGGGAAAAAACGTCTACTGGACCTAAACGAGATAGAAGAGTTATGTGCCTTAGCTTACGGCAATTACAAGATTTACAAAGAAAAAACGAAGCGTTGGCATGCCAAGAAGCTATTTTTGCGGCAATTCTTGGCAGGGCAACTGATGTTTCTCTATAATTCTCGGTTGAAACTTTTTCTGAGAAAACTGAAGTCAAGATAGTCTGGTCAATTCGAGGTAGTAAAACCTTTTTTCCCATGGAGCTGTTGTGATCAAGTTCACTGTCGACGGTCATGATTTTAAGGTTAACGGACAACGGTTGAAGCACTAAGTCGGTACCCATGTTGAGCGCGACAAAGAAGTAGTTACTTTGGAAGATGCATAAACATGCTCTTCTTTAGTATTATTAATTTATTGGTTTATTTTTAATTTTATGTTTGGACTTATTTTACATTTTTATTTTTATTTGGATATTTGGCTTTTATCTTTTTATTTAGCTTTTTCTCTTTATTTTTATTTTTGTTATTATTTTGGGATATTTATCTTCTATCTTTATCTTTGATTTTATTTTATTTTTTCTTTATCTTTATGATTTTATTTATTTATTTATTTTGTTTTTATCTTTATTTAATATTTATCTTTTTGTTTTGTTTGAATTTTAGGATTAGAGTTCAAAAGAATGAGAAGTTGGGCTAAAGATAGACTTTCATTTAAATGAAATCTATCCCTTGAAGAGGATAATGGGCTGATTTTTGGGGATTTAATCACCAAAATTTTCCCCTCCTATTATACCCTAGTCGCACACTTCACCTAATCCCCATTGATATCTTCATTTATTTTATTTTCCACCATTACTTGAGTACCCATCCATCACTTCTACCAAACTTTCACTCAACCATTAAACCCTCATCTTCTTATCTACTCCATCTTTTTGCCTTTACTCTTTCATCAACTTCGAACTCTTGCATTTGCTTTTCTTATTTTCTTTGTTTTCTTTTCCAATCAAGAACCACAAAGCCATGGCCAAGAATCTCAAGACTATGCCCAAGGCAAGTTTCTTAAGAGAAGTTGAGCCCTCTTTCCGCCGGTTTGCAACCCCGCTCATTCAGAAGCGATACCTTGCCAAGTTTGTAAATCAGAAGGTGTGGGAAGGGCAAGGGTTTGAATATGATGTTTCCCTAAAGAAATATGGCCTTGAAGCTTCAATCTTCAATATCATTGAGCACCATAAATGGCAAATTTTCTGCGAGCAACCAAAGCCCGGAAACATATCTTGGGTAAGTGAATTTTATTCACAGCATTCTAATTCGGATAACCCTTGTGTTTATGTTTGTGGTAGGGTGATTCTCGTTGATTTCGATGCAATCAACACATACTTTGGGTTGTATATTACAAAGAATGAGCACACGAAATTTGTTGAAAACATCACAGCCGACGAAGTGGAGGAGGTGTTCAAAGATCTTATGAATGAGGGAGCCACGTGGAACGAATGAGCCTTGAAAGAGATGGTGAACTGCATCATGTTGAAGCCCACGGCGAAATTATGGAACAATTTTCTTAAAACTTTTTTAATGCCTACTACCCATAATACTACAGTTTCTTATTCTCGTTTATTACTAATCCACTCTATTTTGCACAAGCGTTCTATAGATATTGGAAAAATTATTTTTGATGAAATATATGCTTGTAGCGAAAATGATGTAGGGGCACTCTTTTTTCCATTTTGATATCATGATTGTGCGAGAAAGAACACGTGTCAATTGATGCTATGGACAAGAAACTGCCTGAGAGAACTAGGTGGACTCGGAGCCAATACATGCGAATGATGGGTGAGGAACCCCCAAGAGGACCAACAGCTGTGAAAAAATCCTCTGCTCCAGCGACTGCCAGGGCAACTAAACATGTCGTTGCAAGTGAACATGCCACTTCCAACATAGAAAGGATTGCCGAAATCCTTCACCCGTTAACACGACGATTGGATCAAATGAAGGCATAACAGTTGTTGTTCATGTTGTACATGAAGGATCGCGATGTAGCCATCACAAGAGTTATTTTGGAAAATTACCCCGAGAGTACCGTTCCTTTCCCAATCTTCCTTGCTGAACTACTTGCCACGACAATTGAAGATGCTGTGGCAACTGCTGCCCCAGGAAAAGGTAAAAAAAACCTATTACTGAATCCCTTCATGGTTTTTTAGATTCGAATGACTCTATTTCTGCATTGATAAAGTCTCCACTGGTCGTCCCATCAGAATTGCAATTGAGGCGCAAAGCTTCTAACATAGAAGAGGCCACAAAAGAGAATGAACCGGGCGAAGAGGTTGCAGAAATAATGGTTCAAGATGCACCACCGGCTTCACGTCAACAATCACCACGAGGAGAAAATGGACCAAGCAAATGGCTCGAAGGAAACTCGTCATGCAAGGTGACAACCTCTCCGACTAACTCATTTACATGTCATTTCATTCTTTTTTAGCTTTATTGTGTTATTGCATGCATTGAGGACAATGCTTCTCTCGAATTTGGGGGGTTGTTTTGTTTTGTTTCATAGATAGTCGCATCCATTTAGTTATCTCATATAGTTTGCATATGTTACTTGCCATGTCTTTTACTGGAATAAACTATTTAGACCTGCTGTGATATCCTATAATGAACTTTTGCCACTACACTTACATGATAGAACCTTCGATCCTAGGACTAGCATGCAAAGTACTTGGAATTTTGCTATGATGTTAATTATTGATTGATACTATTGTGACTTGTTGATTAAGGGAGGCTTAGTGAACTTAGGTTATTTAAAAATTGGGTAATCTGTGCTAGATGTGCCTATCCGGCTCTAGCTTAAACTAAAATTGCAATCTAAAATAATTTCTTGCTAGAGTTACCTATCCGGCTCTAGTTTTCACAAACTAAGACTCACTAGAGGTGCCTAAAACTGGCTCTAGTTGATTGTATTTTAAAAAGAAATTAGTTTGCTAAAGGTGCCTAAAATGGCTCTAGCGGACTTAAATGCCCCGGAAAATAAATTGATAAAACTTATTGTTCACATGAAATCCTATTATTTGACTTGTACACAACTCCACACACACATTGTCACTAGCATTATCGTTTGATTTCGAGTAATTCTCTATGGGGTCCGAAAGATTGAAAGGCAATCAACTTGTGCCACGGTTCTGAGGATTGAAGTTAGGTAAGAAGCATGTTTTAGGTGGTAAAGACCTTCGCAAGTAATTGTTAGTTTTTGCATTGCTTGAGGACAAGCAATAGTTCAAGTTTGGAGGGGTGTTAAGTGTGTAAAAGTACCTTATTTTCTACCCCTTTGACTCATATTATTATTAGAATTAGGCTCATTTTAGTTAAATTTTTAGGTATTCATGCACAACTTCCTAGTTTCCTTCACTATTGAGCTTGGTATTGCATTTTGGTTGGTTTTTGTAGAAAACTCATTGCTGGTGTGTGTTATTTTTGCAGGACAGGATTGTTGTGACAAACAAGAATTGTCGTGGCAACTAAGGAGCATACTGAAGGGATTACCGTGGCAATTAAGGAGAAAACTGAAGGAGTTGTCATAGTTGATTGCCGACGATATCTGGATAAGTCCACCCAATTTCAAGATAAATACGAAAAGCAAGGGATAAATCCCTAGATTTGGATTTTCACGCAGAATAGGATAAATATAGAAACTCATATATGTGAGGAGTTTTTGAGGATAAAAATAAAAGAGATTAATTATCTATTTTATTCAAATTAATTCAAGCTTAATCTTATCCTCATCAACAACAAATCTGATTGCAAACTCTCCTACAAATAGAGATCAAAACACAGTGTGAAAAGGGGTTCGATGAGAGAGAAAGAGGGTTGATCACACAACTCCATCTTCTTTTTCATTATATTTTCATGCGATTCATGTTGGGGGATTACTCTTTTGTAATTCTTTTGAATCCAACCATGAACTGAGTTTAATTGGCTTGGGTTATCGGGTTTTGTGGTTGTGAAAAATGATTGGATTGTTTAAGTTTTTTATTGCAATTAAATTCAAAGTTTATTCAATATTGGTTCTTACTTTTGATTTCGAGTGAATTGGGAGATGATCTTGAGAGTTATCCATTTATCTAGACTCGAGAGAGTTAGATTCAAGAAACGAATGAGCATGATCTTCATTCAACAAATCATGGATGAAGGTTAATCCACCTTCAGAATAAGTGTTGGATTTCAACTGCTAAGAGGAGCGTAGATCGGTTGTTGTTCACCCAAGTTTAAAGCAGGGATGTATCACCAAGGCATGTACAATCAACCAGTTCTTTTGTTAGGGATAACAAGAAGACATTGAAGAACGCTTCGCCGAGCTTAGAAGGAATGAACCCAGTTACTATAGCAATCGAACCAGTCCCAATAGCCACGGAATAAGTAGTTGCCATGGCAATTCAGTCGGTCTTAGTTGCCACGTCAATTGAGTTGCTGCAGCAATCAATTGCCATGACAATTCATTCAGCCATCGCACCACTACTCACGATAACCCGACCTACTCTCTTATTCGATCACAATCCTCATTTAATTTACTTGCATTTTTATTTTACTTGTTATTTCCAAACTCCTATCATCATTACTCATTTATCTTTTCAGTGCAAGAAGTTAGAACTTAGAGTTTCACCAATCCCTGTGGAGAGATATCTATATTATACTATAACTTGCAACGTGTATACTTGCACCAATTGTGAAGCACGCAACAACCATTAAGTGGGGTGATGTAGTAGTTTGAATAAATTTTTTAACATCACAATTTGTCATCTATATTTATATATTCGATTAATTTGATCCTAATTTAAAAAAATCAATAAACTTAAGCTCATTATTTAAAAATTCTATAAATTTAGTCATATTTTTATTAGAAATAATTTAATATTATATTAAACTATTACTATTATATTTTAAATATATTAATCATATTAAATAATATACATTTATTAATAATTAAAAATATTATTAAATATGTAATAAAATACATTTATATTGAATTATTAATATTATACGTTAATAATGTACATTTATCAATAATTTAATAATATACATTTATATTAAATTATTAATTGAATAATATATATTTATATCTAATTAGTAATAATGTACATTATTAATAATTTAATAATATTTATTAGTATATTTTAATATTTCTATTAAAAATAGGACTAAATTGATAGAATTTGTACTATTAATAGTTTACTATGGAGGACTAATTGTACTATTACTCAAATTGCCATGTCACCCCACCTAACGACAATTAGGGCTCAGCGATCATTTTATAACAAAATCAATAATTTAATGACCATTTTGTAACAATTGAAAGTATAATGACTAAAATGAACATTGGGACATAATTTAGTGACCATTTATAAACTTTACTCAAGGTTTTATTTACTCTAATGAACGTGTCAAAACTACCCATATGAAATCCGAAAATAAAAGGCTTAAGATATTTCTAGGATCATTGGGTCCTATTTTTACCAAAGTAGGGCCTAAAATTTTAATTTTTTAAAAATATTATTACAGTGAACTTGCCGTAGAAGTACAGTGAGTTCAAATAAAATATATATATTTTAAATTTTTTAAAACTCGCCTATTTTTTCATGTTTTAACTTAATGAATTACTTAAAATGAAATTAACATATTCTAATTGGAACTCGTCATGCGTATGACAAGTTCCAATTAGAATTTTAAAAATCAAACTTTTTTACTAAATGATGAAAATGAAAAAAATAGAAGAAAATGCAAAAAATAAACTATTAAAAACCCACTTTGCATCTCGAATGTATTAAAGAATGAAAATAAAAAAATAAACTATTATAAACTAACTTGATATTAAGCTCCATAATTTACAAAGAAGGTGTAATCATTAATTTTGTCCGGGGTTAACCTTTTTATTTACATTTCAATAATGGGCTTATATATGTTTATCTTATTATTAGGTGACTAAAATGGGCTCATGTGTGTTAGTATACATATAAAGTGTATATCATAAGTGTATTTTCATTATGAGTGTCTATTTAAAACATGAATGTATATGTGTTGTTTGTCCAAATTGCATGTGATATATGTATGTCTTATTAGTATATTATGTGTGTTTACTATTGTTTTAATGTGAGTGTGCATATGTGTGTATTTTTTTAGAATATATATTGTATGTATAATTACATGTACGTGTGTATTAACATTTGAATGTATATGTGTTATAAAAGGTTATTACTGAAATTTCTATAATGTGGGTTGTTCATTAAAAATATAATTAATTAAAATATATAAATATATATATAAACAGATTAAATAAACAACATAAGCCCAGGTATTTATAAAGATTCCAAGTCCATACATATTAAAAAATCCAAAAAAATATACATTTCTGGCCCACATCCAATATAAACAAAAACCCTAAAAACTAATTATCCAACATCATTTTTGCAGCCACCTCAAATCTGACCATTAGATCAGATTTGATCCAACAGTCCAGATACACAGGGGCCGGCCGTCCAGATTCACCAGTTTCCCCACGCTCCGACGTGCCGTCTTCCACGCGCGGTCATGTTATCGTCCACGTGCTGCTGCCGATTCGTCCCCGGCCATGTGGCTTCGTCGCCGGCAATCTCGGGATATTATCACCGGCTCCCAACCACTAGCATGGGCAAAAATAATAAAAAATTCAGGGTTAGCAAAACCTAATTTTAGGTGTAATAAGCCACAATTACTCAATTAATGTTTGATTGAAAGTATGAACAAAAACTTGGGATAAAAGACGTAATCGGCAGTTTTCAGATTCAAGAAATAAAAAAAAGCACATTCTAATTCCCCTTTCATTTTCCTCGTCCTTTTTTCGAATATAATCACAATAAGCAACCAAAGAACAATCAATCATGCATAGTCAATCCTTCGTTATCGTATTAATCTTCTGAGTTCGAATATATATATATATATAAGGGAAAATAACAACAAAAAAGGGGAAAGTTTACCTCTCGGCAGTGACGCTTCCCGCTGAACGGAGGCTCTATCAGCAAATCCCAACAGTGAGGAGCTGGGCCGCAATGAGGAGAGTCACATACTTCAAGATCGCGTCAATCCAACGGCTGCCAGCGAGGATCTGAACCGAGGAAGCCGAAGGAGCTTCGACCAGTTTCGAGATGGACGACCTGTCTTGTGGAGGATCAATGCCGGTGAAAAGCATGAGTGAGCTGAGAGACTCTGACTAGTGGCGGCGACGTGCCAAGCAGACGGCGACTTGACGACGAGCGTCTTTCTCTCTCACTCTCTCTTAGGCTTGCGGCAGAAGGGGAAATAAAGAGAGGGGAAAACCTAATTTAGGTTATAACCCCTTTCTTTTATCACAATCGGTATAACCAGTTTCGTGACCGGCTAAGCCGGTTAACCTACTCGGATAGCGACCCGCTCCGAAACCCAACCCCGTCCGCTCCAACAGCCCAGCCCAGCAATCTGCAGCCCAATTTGTTTGGGCTTGGTAAACCCTTTACCTTATTTATCTAATGGCAGCCCATATTTATTTTTTTAGGTATAACATGTTTTATTTATCTTTTTTTTGTTATTAAATGTTGTATAATACATATATTTTACATAGTATTTAGGTGGTACATAAAATTTAATATTTAGTTTATAATATACTATACATGTATTTTTATTCAAATAGGTACCCCTCTAATATTAATATTTTATAAAAGCAATAGTGTAAAAATTTTAATGATTGTATATATATAAAATATTTGTAACACATGATGTATAACTTATTAACATAATATAGGATGTATATATGTAATATTTTTAAAATGTACTATACATACATACCTTATAATATGAATTTCTACCGTGTATATAAGATTTTTAAATACATGATTTTTCTATGAATATAGATAATATATTTTTCATTACGGTATATGTTTTCTTTGAAATAAAATATTAGTATTATTATGAATAAAGTTTTTCTCTAAATGCTAGTTTTATGTAATAAAAAGATCATAATATGTGTAATTTTTCTTTTTTTATATGATTCATAATTTTTGAAAGTACATAATATATTTAGTTTTTTTAAGGGGCAATAATATTTATAATTTTTAATGATTGTAACATAATCTCAAATTATATTTTGATAACAAATGTATGAAAATGTTTATGAGCTCTAAGCTTTTAGATTTGGTTTTTAGTAGTTTGGGCTTTTAGTTTTGGGCCTAATTTTAATAGTGTTAAGCTTTTGGGCTTAGATTGGGAATAACCAAATTAATTCGAATAAGTCGTGTGCTCGTATTATAGGGACATGATCCTAAAATTTATCAGATTAGTCTTAGTTTTTAGAATATTAATTAGATTAGCGTTTGGATTAATTTAGTGAATTTAAATTTATCCTTGACTTATTGGGATAAATGTTAAATTCATTAAATTAATTGAACAAATTTCAATTACTTTTTTAAAAAATAATAATAATATCAATTTAAAGTCTAATCTAGCATTAATTTACAATTTAGTCACCGTAAATTAGGTTTCTTAATCTTTTAAGCCTAAATGTATAATTGAGCTATATGTTAAATTAGGTCTTCCTTTTTTTTAAATGTTTACATTTATGCCCTTGATTGTCATACGTTAATCAACATTCATTTAATTTTTATTTTAATGGAATCGTTAATCAACATAAATCATAAAAAGGGAGGTATTCATTAATTCTAATATTTGTGTCGTAACAGTCCGAGCTTAAAGGATGTTGACCAAATATTCGAATTAATTTTTGCTATCCCAAGGTAAATGAACTAAAAATTAACAAAGCCATTACATCATATTTAAATATTTACATCATGCATAAGGGTGACGTACGAAGGTCGAACCATAAATTAACACGGCAATCAGGCTTATTCGATGTCGGATTAAACTATGGTCTGACATATCGTCAACCTTATTAATTAAATGTTTAATTAATTTGAGTCTACCAATTCGATAAGGCCCATGCAATCACGGTTAATCTTCATCTAAGAACTTCAAGTTAAATTCAATTTAAATTTCAATAACCTTCATTGTTTTAAGAGCAACAAATTTTCTGGTTCCGATCTCCGGGCGTGATGGGGGTGCTAATCCTTCCCCATACGTAACCAACTCCCGGACCCTTTCGCAATGAATCTCTGGTTTTACGGTGTCCGGCCTACCTTACCCAAGTGGCCGGTGGCGACTCCAAGTTTTCATCATCTTAGAAAATTTAAAGTTTTCAAAAGAAATCCCCCATCTTCCAAAGGATTTTCATTAACAATTCAGGGGATAATTAGTAGCTGACTTTTTTTCTAAACCAACGACCTTAACACGGCAAAATTTCTTTTTTTTCAAAAAGGGAAGAAAGAAAGGTCGCTACAGCTTGGCGACTCCGCTGGGGACGTTTCTTGTTTTAAAAAAAAAGAGTTAGGCCAAAGGAAAAATTGTTGCTCTTAAATAATGAAAGTTAATGGGATTTTAATTGATTTTAACCAAGAAGATTCTTCTTTGAAAATGTGATCGAGATTTTACGGGCTTTGATAATTGGTGGTCCTCGAATTAATTTTCATTTAATTTCTAAAGAATCACTGACGTGTGTTGCATCATATCATTAAGCTCTATACCCGAGCTTCTTCCCTTTAGTGGGATTGAAACGCCACATACCCATGTAAGTAGCCCTCCATGGGTCGGTAATTCACTTTCGGAATCCACGCCTTTTGACACGTTAGCATCCCTCCACGTCATCAGGTCGTGCTTTCCCTCAAATCGAAACCAATTCGTAGACTTGTAATGGGCCAGAATTGGGTTCTTGTTGCATTAGTAGGCAATAAGATAGATTCAGGTACCTTTAATTAGAACCGAACTCATGTGTGAGAATTTAAGAAAACCAACCCCTATTAGAGCCATGTGGATAACCTTAGCGAACTAGAACTCATGTGGTTAGGTTTCTTTCTAAACTGTTTATGTTTATCTTTCCTTACTTTCGTGTTTTTATCTCGTGACCAACTCTCTTCTTTTTTCTTTTCATTGCTGCTATTTTGTTTTGTGCATTATCGTCGTATCATAAAAAGCACATTGAGTTGGAAATAGTTTGAAGTTAAAGGCTAGATTGATGGGAGACCTAGTTCGTAGCAATGATGAAAAGAACTCCGACTTACAAATATGGTCCAAAGGGGAACAGTTGCATGAGGGAGACAATATTACTGCCGGGTTTAGGTCAACATTGGCAGCAGAGACATTCATGAATACAAAATACAATGATACTTCATGGCTGAAAACAACATGGAATAGTTGGGACTTGGAAACAAGGTGTATCTTCAAAAGGGAATATGGTGATATTGCATGTTTTCTAGATGTTCATGTGGATTAGGCACTGCTACAAGCCTTGGTGAGGTACTGGAATCCTACCTACAGTTGTTTTACGATCGGTAACTTTGATTTGACTCTTACGATTGAAAAATATCAAGACCTTTCAAACTATGAGAAGATTGATGAAACTCGGGTATACTCGAAGCCTAGTAAGAACAAAGCCTTCCGAGGCAAGCTCAAGAGATTCTCAGACATGTTGGAATCCTAGGTCGAGCACTAGGTTATCACTTGGAACAGTAAGGAGTATCTCAGGTGGGATGGGATTCTAGCCCTGGATTCTATACATCTGGTAGGCTGAGTTCAGCGGGATCTTTTCGCGTTGTTAATTTATGGGTTAGTGTTCTTTCCCCAGGCACGAAGACTAATTGACCCGGAAGTGTTAGACCTGTTTGACCGTTTGAGTGGTGGAACCAATGCAATGCCTGTAATTTTAGATGAAACTTTTCTATCTCTGAGGTTTTGACGGGAGCATGGCGGGGGTCGTTTCTATGGTTGCTCACAGCTTTTGACAGTCTGGTTCTACAGTCACTTGTGGTCAGATGCTAATTTCTTGAAACCTCTCTACAATGGCAGCTTCTCACCTTTAGAAGAGTTTCTGCGAAAGGAAGATTGGCCCACCAGAAGATCCGAGGAAGTTTGGTAGATGTTCTTAGCAACCTAAATGAGGAAGATATAGTTTAGAGGGCTCCGTTGCTTTCTGCAAGGAGTATCATCTACAGGTGCGAGATACGCTCTTGGGTGCCATTACTTGGACTTTGGGGGTACACTGCTTATGCTCCTCTCATGGTTTTGAGATAGTATGGCTCGAAGCAGTTTGTTCCGGCTACCAAGGGCTTGAATGAGTTCAAAATGAATTATGAGAAGGAAAAGGGCTAAAAGGCAGTGGTGTACGATGTTTCTTCATCCTGGAACAACGTGAAACGGGTCAAAGTCATGAGTGCTACCCATATGACCACTCCCGAGTACGAGGCATGGAGGTTCAGCCGCTTCAATGATAACGTTCCCCAGTTGAACCCCGATAAAAAAGGTCCATGGAAGAGAGGTTAGCCACACTTCCTACTGAAGCTGAGTTGATGAGGAAACAACTTGAAGAGGAGCAGGAAAGGTATCTCAAACTCGAGGAGAAAGCACGCCAAGAGAAATTTGACTTTGAGTTGGAGAATATACAGTTTGATGAAAATGGTTAAGGGTTTGCAAAAGAGAAATGATAAATTGGAACTCGAGCTCAAGTCAGAAAATGAAGAGATCTAGAAACTCAAAAGGTTAAGCAGAAGCAAGAGAGTTGTAGAAGACAGATCAAGCGAAGAGATAGAGCCCCGACTCAGGGAGGAGAAGGCAAGAGTCGAGAATTATAAAAGGATGTATTGTGAGAACAAGGACCATGTGCTCACTTTAACCCAAGAAATGAAGAACTTGCACACCTCCCACTCTAAGCAGCTCGAGAAAGAACATCGTCAAAATGAAGCTTTGAAGGATTAGGTTAAGTGTCTGGAGAAGTCTCTCTTCAAGCACAAAAGTTCGACTAGCAAGCTAAAGGAAAGTAAGACGGAGAACCAGGCTTTAGAGGCTCCCATTGAAGATTTGGAAACCGAGGTTCAACAGCTCAAGAATCATGTGGCAAGCTTTAGGGGAGCAATTCAAGTGCACCCAATATCAAGTTTGGAGCAACAACAGTTCGTTGCCAACACCATTTGGAGACAAGAGCAAGAGTTAGTGCAATAGATGGTTCGGATGCAGGGAGTTGCCCAGAAGATATAGCTCTTAGCAGAAGACGCTACTAAACTTCATGATTGTGTCGACGATGACCCTGAAGAAGGAGAGAGGATTGTTTGGATTTTGAGAGAGATCATCGACCTCGATACTACCCTGAAGCCATATTCTTACTTGGCTTTCTTTGGATTATTGTACCAAGACTATGTTTCTGTTAATGAAAGTCGTTTAACGATGATATTTTCCAGACTCAGTGTTGCTCATTGCATTCATGCATAATTCATTTATTCGCATTCTTTGTTTTGTTAACAAATAATTAACTAAAAAGCTTTCTATTTCAGAAACAAAAAGATTGCATTTTGGTTCTTTAAAATTACCATCATTCCACATCCATATCATAACCGTTTATGAACAAAGCAAATGGATGAAGGTTTTGCGAAATTGGAAATGGAACGAACCCAACAAGAATTGAGGGAAACCATTCTCAAATCCCAGGAAGACATGATGAGGGAGATATCGTAGCTATTGCAAGCTCAACTGAGGCAAGAGTCAAGAAATAAGGGTACCATCAAGAGCCCTACCCAGAACTTGGGGGATCGCCTTTATACCCAAACCGTCAAGAATCCTCTGCTCATTGATCTTTTGTCAAACCCTATACAAGGCGCATCTGCTTCTCATGCTGGTGCAGCAGCTCAAACTCAACCAGGGGTGACCTTCGGGAACCCCGAGGTTTTTGGAGATGGCATCCCAAATTTTGATGAATTAGAAAAACTGAATCAAATGAAAGCGGAGTTCACTAAGCAATTAGAAGACACTCGGAAGGACCTAAAAGAAAGGCTCCGAGTGAAGGAAGACGAAGATGACCTCTATAGGTTAAGTGCTAGGGAACTCAGACTGGTTCCTGATGTTGAGATTCCTTACAAGTTGAAGGCTCTAGACTTTGAGAAGTTTGACAGAAGCACATGTCCGTTCGCTCACATAGTGATGTTTTGCCGGAAGATGGCCGGTTTTACCAGAAACGAGAAGCTCTTGATTCACTGTTTCAAGACAGCTTAGTTGGGTCTGCTCTAAGGTGGTATAACCAACTGACCAGGGCTCAGATCAAGTCGTGGAGAGATCTGGCGAAAGCTTTTATTGATTAGTATAAGCATGTAACCGACATGGTTCCCAACCGACTACTGTTACAAGGCATGGAACATAAGCGCAAATGAGACCCTTCGTGAATATGCTCAAAGGTGGCGTGATGTAGCAGCCCAAGTCCAACCACCACTTCATGAACATAAGATCTCCCCGATGTTCGTAGACACACTAAAAGGGGCACTTTATGATCGGTTGATCAGTAACCCTATTAGTAACTTTGCAGAGATGGTCATGAATAGCAAACGCATTGAAGCGACCATCAAGAGAAAAAGGATTTATGTAGGGGATCATTCACGGAAGTAGTTCAAGAAGAAGGATCATGAGGTGAACAACACCAACACTTTTGAAAATACCAAGAACTTCACCATCTCCCAGTCGTAGGCTTCAGTAGGGAATTCCATAAACTTCAACAAGAGAGAAGATAAGAGACCTAAGAAAGAAAGGGATGATAGGTCTTTCACACCTTTACCAATTACCTATAAGAAAATCTACTCGCAGTTATACAAGGCTAATCTGGTTCGACCGTACCATGTTACCCCTTATAACCCACCGTACCTGGCTTGGTATAACCCTAAGGAGCACTGAGAGTATCATGCAGATGTCTCGGGTCACTCAATCGAGAATTGTATAGCTTTCAAAAAGTTCATTTAAAATTTGATTCGAACTGGGGTGCTACAGTTAGGGGAACCCAGTACGGCCAACAATCCGTTGCCGAACCACGGGGGATGAGGCGTAAATGCCACTGAAGCCATTGAAGACAAGTGCACTCAGAAAGTTAAAAAGAGCGTGTCCGAAGTCCAGTCTCCCCTGAGATTGCTCTTTCATATGTTATGCATGGCACGTCTCATCAATCGGGGAATGGTGATAGTCAAAGAAGGATGTGGCATGTACTGTGAGTACCATCAATCAGGAGATCATGATATTCAGCATTGTGAATTCTATCATTTGCTTCAAGCTATGATGGACAACAAGGAGATAGAGTTTTTTTAGAAGAGGAAAAGAGTAAAAGAGTTTGAAGTCTGTGCATCAGAGAGTCAAGAAACCAGATACAGTGCCAAGAGGCCACTTGTCCTCGGTCTCAGGATAAGCGATGCAAGCGAACCAAAAGTGGCTCCTAAAATCATAATTGCTACCCCAAAATTTTTCTCTTTTAAGGACACCAAGATGGTTCCGTGGAATTACACCGCGAGCATCACGATTCCAGGATCATCTACTGCACAAGAGGAAAAGAGGACGATGGAAACAGAACCTGCTCAATCGAGTAGCAGAGAAGCAAACAACGTGGGGCATCTTACAAGAAGTGGCCAGTGCTACATTCCAGAAAACTTGAGGGATCCAAAGCAGAAACCCTAGGAGGCTGGAGCAGGACCTGAAAGGTTGTTTGGAGAATACCCACATTCAAAGATCAATGAGCCCATCACAGAAACGCAAGCACAAGAGTTTCTAAAATTTCTGAAGCACAGTAAGTATAATGTTGTTGATCAACTCCGAAAACAACCAGCTCGCATTTTAGTACTCGATCTGTTACTGAATTCAGAAAACCGTCGAGAGGCATTGTTGAAGGTTTTGAATGAGACCTTCGATGCAAAAGACATCTCTATTGGGAGATTGAATCTGATCATCAGTCACATTACTGACGTCAATCACATTACTTTTAGTGATGACGAAATTCCAGGAGAAGGCACAAGGTTCGTCAAGGCCCTGAACATCACCACTCACTATAAGGTTTATGTGTTGCCAGGCGTTTTAATCCACGCTACAACGGCTACCAATTGACAGCTCGCATATGAAGCTATGTCATAGTGTGGTACGAGCTTTCGTCGGGACTCAAAGAGACGTGGTTGGGAAGATAGAAGTACCCCTACTCATTGGTCTAACTGAATATGTGGTCAATTTCGTGGTCATGGATATCCAGCCATCTTACAATTGCTTGTTGGAAAGGCCTTGGATACACTCGGCCGGCGCCGTTCCGTCCTCACTCTATCAAAAGTTGAAATTTGTCACCGATGGGAAGTTAGTAACAATGAATGTAGAAGATGACATCATCACTTCAGTGACTCCGGATACACCATACATCCCTACTGATGGAGAAACGATGGAGTACACCTTTAGAGCCTTGGAACTTATCAATGCCACTTTTGTTGCCGAAGAAAGTAAAGTTCCACACCCCAAACTGCACTAAAATGATGGTGCTCGAAACCCTGGGAAGAAGAGCAAGAAAGAATAAAGGTTTAGGGAGAAATCTACAAGGGCGTCTCCATCATGTTAGTGTGATTCACAAGGTGGACCACTTTGGACTTGGCTATAAGCCTAACTTTCTACAAAAGAGGCAAGAGCGGAAAAGAGACAAGAACAGAGGAAAGCCAGGTTGAGGGGGGAAGACATTCCCTGGGCTCCCATAACCTACTCAAACTTAAAATTTATCTTCATATCTGGGGGGATCCGAAACCCGGAGGAGGATATCCAAAAGGCAAACTAGGAGAGTGAAAGACACCTCCAAGAAGAGCTGATTAGTGAAGCTTTAGAAGAAATGAATGTAAACATGATCGGTGATGGGAGCATGCCTAACCAGTTTTTGGCCAGAATTTTCCCGTGCCTCCTAGGGGAAGAGCTCAACAACTGGACCTTCAGGGCCATGCCAACACTCAATAGGAACCAATCAAAGTAATGCCAAGAACCACTTCGTTACTTTGGCCCGGAAGTAACGGACATCTTTTGTAAAAAAAGGGCAACTATGTCATATTCATCTACAATGAAATATATCTATCCTTTCTTTCTCTCAAATGGAAAACATGGCATTCATTCCATTCATTATTTATTCATTCACCTATTCATTTATTTATTAGTTAGTGATATATTTATGTCATAAACTACACTATTATTTTCCCAATACGCATTTTTAAAATCGTGCAGGCCCCTTAATAAAAACTGTATGAACAATGTGGAACCTAATCCCAAAGTAGACTTCGAACGACCCATGTACTTGGCAGAGGTAGAGGAAGAAAATGATGAGATTCTCGAAGAGCTATTAAGAATGATGGTCGATGAGGAAAAGCAAATCTTCCCACACCAAGAGAAGCTAGAGATCCTAAATTTGGGAACGGATGAAGAAAAGAAAGAAGTAAAGATCGGGGGCACCCTATAACCAAAAGTCAGACAAGGGTTGGTGGAATTGCTTGTGGAATTTAGAGACATATTCGCATGGTCATACCAAGACATGCCGGGCTTAAACACTAACATTGTAATGCACAAGCTTCCCATTAGGCCAGAATGCAAGCTCGTTCAGCAAAAGCTTCGAAGAATGAGAATATACATGTTACTGAAAATCAGGGAAAGTGTGAAGAAACAGCTTGAGGCTGAGTTTTTGGAGGTCTCTAAGTACCCATAATGGGTGGCCAATATCGTGCCAGTACCAAAGAATTATGGAAAAGGTGCGTATGTGTGTGGATTATAGAGACCTTAATAAGGCGAGCCCCAAGGACAATTTTCCTTTGCCCCATATTGATACTTTAGTGGATAACACTACGGGGCATGCTTGGTTCTCGTTTATGGATGGCTTCTCGGGGTACAATCAGATCAAAATGCACCCCGAAGACATGGAGAAAACCACTTTTGTGACCATGTAGGGCACGTTTTGTTACAAAGTGATGCCCTTCGAATTAAAAAACGCCGGGGCAACTTACCAAAGAGCCATGGTAACCTTGTTTCATGACATGATGCATAAGGAAATTGAGGTGTACATGGATGACGATAGCGAAGTCTAAGACCGGGGAGGAGCACATCCAAAATTTGCGGAAACTCTTCTACAGGTTATGAAAATATCAGTTAAAGCTTAACCCGACCAAATGCACCTTCGCAGTCACATCAGGGAAGCTCTTGGGCTTTGTGGTAAGTTAGATGGGCATCAAGATCGACCCCGACAAGGTGAAAGAAATTCAAGATCTTCCGTCACCACAAACGCAAAAAGAGGTCCGAGGATTTTTAGGGAGGTTAAACTACATATCCTGATTCATATCTCACAATTCTAGTAGCACCAGTGCCGGATAGACCATTGATCATGTACCTGACAGTCTTTGAAAATTCTATGGGGTGCGTACTTGGACATCACAATGACTCGGGCAAGAAGGAAATGGCCATCTACTATTTGAGCAAGAAGTTCACGGATTGCGAAACAAGATACCCGCCAATTCAAAAGTTATGTTATGCCTTGGTATGGGCCACTAAGCGGTTAAGGCAATACATGTTGTATCATACCACTTGTCTAATTTCCCAATGGATCCGTTGAAATTTCTAATGGAAACGCCAGCTTTGACCAGGAAAATGATGGCAAATGCTCTTGTCGGAGTTTGACATTGTTTACGTAAACCAGAAAGCAATAAAAGGAAGCGTTGTGGCAGATCTTCTGGCAAGTCGCGCCTCGGATGACTATAAACCATTAGATTTCCATTTTCCAGACGAAGATTTGATCTGTGGGGTAACTGAAGGGAAATCTGTTGCCGAGAAAGAGGGCTAGAGGCTCTATTTTGACGGGGCGTCGAATGCCCTAGGCCATGGAATATGGGAAATATTAATTTCCTCTGAGGATGACCACTACCCTTTCACAAGTAGACTGGAATTCTTTTTCACCAACAACGTAGCCGAGTATGAAGCCTGTGTCATGGGACTCCGAGCAACCATTGAGATTAAGATCAAGGTGCTTCAAGTTTTCAGAGATTCTTCTTTGGTAGTATACCAACTTCGAAAAGAGTGGGAGACCAGAGATCCGAGGCTGATCAAGTATTACGATTTGATCCAAGATTTGGTCAGAAAGTTTGAAGAAGTCACTTTCACCTACTTACTAAGAGATGACAACCAAATGGCTGACGCCCTAGCCACTTTGGCCACCGTGTTCAAAGTAAATGGGATGGCCGAAATAAAGCCTGTCAAGTTGTAAACTTTTGAGGTACCGGGCCACTACTATAGTTTGGAGGAGGAAAAAGATGGCAATCCATGGTATTACGACATCCTCCAATACATCAAATATCAAACTTACCTAAAAGACGCCAACGATAATGAAAAAAGAACTATCAGAAGGTTGACATCAAGGTACGTCCTTGATGTAGAGGTTTTGTATAAAAGAAGCAAAGACTAGATACTGTTGAGGTGTGTCAATGCCCGGGAGGCCGAAACCATTTTAGTAGAGGTCCATGGAGGTTTATGCAGAACCTACGCTAGCGAATTCTCGATGGCTAGGAAAATCATGAGATACGGCTACTTTTGGTCAACAATGGAAGGAGATTGCATCAATTATGCAAAGAAATGCCATAAATGCCAAATCTACACCGATAAGATGCATTTCCCGCCGGTACCACTTCACGTCATGAACTCGCCTTGGCCTTTTACTGCATGGGAAATAGATGTCATTGGGCAGATCCACCCGAAAGCTTCTAATGGGCATCGCTTCATCTTAGTAGCCATCGATTACTTCACCAAAAGGGTAGAAGCCGCTTCATACGCCAATATCACAAGAATGACAGTTTGCAAGTTCCTCAAGAAAGAAATTATATGTCACTATGGCTTGCCCGAAAGGATCATCACCGACAACGCTTCCAGCTTGAATAAAAAAATAATGACTGAGGTGTGTAAACAGTTCAAAATTATACATCACAATTCTACTATTTATCGCCCCAAGATGAACGGAGCAGTGGAGGCGGCAAATAAGAATATTAAGAAGATCATAGGAAAAACCTTGAAAAATTACAAGGATTAGCATGAAAAGTTACCTTTTGCCCTATTTGCTTATCGGACCTCTGTGAGGACTTCCACCAGGGCAACGCCTTACTCTTTGGTATATGGCACGGAGGCGGTATTACCCATCAAGGTGGAGACCTCGTTGCATTAAATTTTGAACGAACTGAAGTTGGACGAAGCTGAATGGATACAAGCCAGAATTGATCAATTGAACCTCATATAAGAGAAAAGGTTGAAGGCCATCTATCACAGCCAAATGTATCAGAAAAGGATGATGCGGGCCTATAACAAGAAAGTTTGCCCTAGAGAGTTTCAAGAGGGGGATTTGGTGCTCAAAAAGATCTTACTTAACCAAAAGGACTTTCGAGGGAAGTGGATGCCTAATTGGGAAGGGCCTTATATTGTAAAGAAGACCTTCTTCGGACGAGCGTTAATCCTAGCCGAGATGGATGGGAAAGATTTAAGCAACCCAATAAACTTGGACTTGGTAAAAAAAGTATTATGCCTAAAGAAGAAGAAAAAAGAAAAAATAAGAAGAAAAGGAAAAAAGAAGAAGAAAGGAAAAAAGGAAAAAGAAAGAAAAAAAGGAAAAAGAAAAAAAAATAAAGAAAGAAAAAAAAATAAAGAAGAATGAGGGTTTAGGGCGAAAACCCTAAAATGGGCGTCCTAAAACCAGAGGGTGATCTGAATTGAAAATCCAAACATGACGGTTCAGATATGTGTGGATTTTGGCATACGACTGACAGACTTCATCAAAGGACAACGCTTCAATCTTCAGGACATTAAAAGTTGTAACCTAAGATGGCGATTAAAATGTCTACTGTGGATGACAGATCCTCATTTTTCATACAGTTGACGTTATTTGCATCTTTTCTTTTTCATGTTTGCCATAACTTTCAAAATTTTGTTAATATTTCTCTAAGTATTAATAAAATATTATTTATGTTATTCGTCTCATCATCATCTCATAGATGAATTGACATGGGTCACGAAAAGCAAAAGATTTCTTAGTATTACTATGATTTAACCCATTGAGTGCATGTTGTTCTAAGGTGGATGGCGAATCTGCCAAGGTTAAGACAAAAAGATCATTGGGGGTGAAAATGACGAGATTTGCCAAAGAAAGACAATGAGTACCTCACATATTATTGAAATCAGAGGAGCTAAGGGCGAAAACCTAGAAGAGCGTTAGAAAGAAAAGAAAAAGAAGAAAAAATAAAAAAGAAGAAGAGAAAAAAAAGAAAAAAGAAGAAGAAAGAAAAAAAGAGAAAAAAAGAAAAAAAGAGAGAAAAAACTAAAGTGAAAACCCGTAAAGGGCACTTTGGAAGTACAAGTCTAAAAGTGAAAACCTAAAAAGGCATTTTGGAACAAAGGAATCAAGAATGTGGCATAAATGGTGAACCCGAGTGACAAATGGGGCACTGCCGTCACGAGAAAGAGATGAGGAAAGTAAAGGAAAGTCTAAATCAAGGGACCAAGAAGAAGAAATGACCGAGTGAATTATTGTTATCCATGCATCATATTTAGTTAGACATTCCTAGGTTAGGAGCATGCTAACTCATACCATCGCATCATGTCGTCTCATTTTACAGGATAAAAAGGGAGACCTCTTAAGAAGAGAAACAAACATCAGAGTAGAAACTTGGAGAGAATTTCCAAGCAAAGGATTTCGAAAACACCATTTCCTGGTGAAAGAGGCTAGATGATAGAACCTTTCGTAAAAGGGGAAGAAGAAGTTAGCCTATCTGTTCAGGCTCACAAAGAATGGAAGCCTTCATGGAACCCTCATTTGAAGAACTTCTATTTATTTGTTGCCGCTTCGGAGGAACATGCCGTCTTCATCGGGTTATGTTTGCTTCCATTTCGGAGGGACATCCTAGCGTCACTAAGATTGCTTTTGACCACTTCGGGAAAGCAAAGTCATTTGGATTCATTCACTACCGCTTCGGAAGAATGAGTCGTTCAAAAGATATTTGGATTCGTTCGCTGCCGCTTCAGAGGAATGAGTCATTTGGTAACTGGTTTGTCTAATGCCGATCAGGAAAAGCACACCGGCGCTACCCACTTGTTTTTTGTCATTTCGGGGAAACAAGTTATCTCAATTTGCTCGCTACCATTTCAGAAGAGCAAATCATCCGACAGGGAAGTAGGACAAAATTAGTGCTTATGGTCTTTGTTTTATTCTTGTTTCACAAGTATAAGCAAAGAACGGCATCTGTAATCACTAATTTTGTCCAGGGTTAACCTTTTTTTTTACTTTTCAATAATGGGCTTATATATGTTTATCTTATTATTAGGTGATTAAAATCTCGTTTGTCCAAATTGCATGTGATATATGTATGTGTTATTAGTATATTATGTGTGTTTACTATTATTTTAATGTGAGTGTGCATATGTGTGTATTTTTTAGAATATATATTGTATGAATAATTGCATGTACGTGTGTATTAACATTTGAATGTATATGTGTTATAAAAGGTTATTACTGAAATTACTATAATGTGGGTTGTTCATTAAAAAAATATAATTAATTAAAATATGTAAATATAAATGTATATATATATATAACAGATTAAATAAACAACATAAGCCGAAGTATTTATAAAGAGTCCAAGTCCATACATATTAAAAAAATCCAAAAAAATAAATATACATTTCTGGCCCACATCCAATATAAACAAAAACCCTAAAAATCTAATTATCCAACATCTTTTTTACAGCCACCTCAAATCTGACCGTTGGATCAGATTTGATCCAAAAGTCCAGATGGCACCAGAGCCGGCCGTCCAGATTCACCAGTTTCCCCACGCGCCGTCTTTCACGCGCGGTCGCATTATCGTCCACGCGCTGCTGCCGATTCGTCCCTAGCCACGTGGCTTCGTCGCCGGCAATCTCGAGTTATTATCACTGTCTCCTAACCACCAGCATGGGCAAAAACAATAAAAAATTAGGGTTAGCAAAACCTAATTTTAGGTGTAATCAGCCACAATTACTCAATTAATGTTTGCTTGAAAGTATGAACAAAGACTGGGGATAAAAGATGTAATCGACAGTTTTCATATTCAAGAAATAAAAAAACACATTTTGATTCCCCTTTCATTTTCCTCGTCCTTTTTTCGAATATAATCATAGCAAGCAACCAAAGAACAATCAATCATGCATAGTCAATCCTTTGTTATCGTATTAATCTTCTGAGTTTGAATATATATATATGGGAAAGTAACAACAGAAAAGGGGAAAGTTTACCTCTCAGCGGTGACGCTTCCCGGTGAACTGAGGCTCTATCGGTGAATCCCAACGGTGAGGAGCTGGGCCGCAACGAGGAGAGTCACATACTTCAAGATCGCATCAATCCAACGGCTGCCAGCGAGGATCTGGCTCGAGGAAGCCGAAAGAGCTTCGGCCAGTTTCGAGACGAACGACCTATCTTCTTGAGGATTAATTCCGGCGAAAAGCATGAGTGAGCTGGGAGACTCCGACTAGTGGCGGCGACGCGCCAAGCGGACGGTGACTTGACGACGAGCGCTCTTTCTCTCTCACTCTCTCTTAGGCTTGCGGCAAAGGGGAAATAAAGAGAGGGGAAAACCTAATTTAGGTTATAACCCCTTTCTTTTTTCACAACCGGTATAACCAGTTTCGTGACCGGCTAAGCCGGTTAACCTACCCGGATAGCGACCCGCTCCGGAACCCTACCCGGTCCGCTCCAACAGCCCAGCAATCTGCAGCCCAATTTGTTTGGGCTTGGTAAACCCTTTACCTTGTTTATCTAATGGCAGCCCATATTTATTTTTTAGGTATAACATGTTTTATTTATCTTTTTTTTTGTTATTAAATGTTGTATAATACATATATTTTACGTAGTATTTAGGTGGTACATAAAATTTAATATTTAGTTTATAATATACTATACATGTATTTTTATTCAAATAGGTACCCCTCTAATATTAATATTTTATAAAAGCAATAGTGTAAAAATTTTAATGATTGTATATATATAAAATATTTGTAATACATGATTTATAACTTGTTAACATAATATAGGATGTATATATGTAATATTTTTAAAATGTACTATACATAGTTTTTAATACATACCTTTTAATATGAATTTCTACCGTGTATATAAGATTTTTAAATACATGAATTTTTTATGAATATAGATAATATATTTTTCATTACGGTATATGTTTTCTTTGAAATAAAATATTAGTATTATCATGAATAAAGTTTTTTCTCTAAATGCTAGTTTTATGTAATAAAAAGATCATAATATTTGTAATTTCCCTTTTTTTATAGGATTCATAATTTTTGAAAGCGCATAATATATTTAGTTTTTTTAAGGGATAATAATATTTATAATTTTTAATGATTGTAACATAATCTCAAATTATATTTTGATAACAAATGTATGAAAATGTTTATGAACCCTAAGCTTTTAGATTTGGTTTTTAGTAGTTTGGGCTTTTAGTTTTGGGCCTAATTTTAATAGTTTTAAGCTTTTGAGCTTAGGTTGGGAATAACCAAATTAATTCGAACAAGTCGTGTGCTCGTATTATAGGGACATGATCCTAAAATTTATCATATTAGTCTTAATTTTTAGAATATTAATTAGATTAGCGTTTGGATTAATTTAGTGAATTTAAATCTATCATTGGCTTATTGGGATAAATGTTAAATTTATTAAATTAATTGAACAATTTTCAATTACTTTTTTTAAAAAATAATAATAATATCAATTTTAAAGTCTAATCTAGCATTAAATTACAATTTAGTCACCGTAAATTGGGTTTCTTAATCTTTTAAGGCTAAATGTATAATTCAGCTATATGTTAAATTGGTCCTTCCTTTTTTAAATGTTTACATTTATGCCCTTGATTGTTATACGTTAATCGACATTCATTTAATTTGTATCTTAATGGCATCGCTAATCAACTTAAATCATAAAAAGGGATGTATTCATTAATTCTAATATTTGTGTCGTAACAGTCCGAGCTTAAAGGATGTTAACCAAATATTCGAATTAATTTTTGCTATCCCAAGGTAAATGAACTAAAAATTAACAAAGCCATTACATCATATTTAAATATTTTCATCATGCATAAGGGTGACGTACGAAGGTCGAATCATAAATTAACACGACAGTCGAGCTTATTTGATATCAGATTAATCTATGGTCTGACATATCGTCAACCTTATTAATTAAATATTTAATTAATTTGAGTCTATCAATTCGATAAGGCTCATGCAATCAAGGTTAATCTTCATCTAAGAACTTCAAGTTAAATTCAATTTAAATTTCAATAACCTTCATTCTTTTAAGAGCAACAAATTTTCTGGTATCGATCTCCGGGCGTGATGGGGGTGCTAATCCTTCTCCACATGTAACCAACTCCCGGACCCTTTCGCAACGAATCTCTGGTTTTACGGTGTTCGGCCTACCTTACCCAAATGGCCGGTGGCGACTCCAAGTTTTCATCATCTTAGAAAATTTAAAGTTTTCAAAAGAAATCCCCCATCTTCCAAAGGATTTTCATTAATAATTCAGGGGATATTTAGTAGCCGACTTTTTTTCTAAACTAACGCCCTTAACACGGTAAAATTTCTTTTTTTCAAAAAAAGAAGAAAGAAAGGTCGCTACAGAAGGATGTTGACATTAGTTATATATAGACCTAGTTAGAGTGTAAGCCTTTCTTTCTTAACAATATAGAATTCTTGGAGCTAAAGAGTTTGCTATTATATTTTAGCTTCAAGAATCTCACATTGATAATAAATAAAGACTTACACTCTAACTATGCCTATATTAACTAATGCTAACATTTTTTTAAAATTATAAAGTTAAATATTAAAGTTAGTTTCTAATAATTTAATATTTTTATTTTCATTCTTCAATATATTAAAAATGGGAAGTGAATTTTTAATCATTTGTCTTTAAACCGCCTTCAAAAGTAAAGTAACCAGTAACCACCAAAGTGACTTCTTTATTCTTCTCGTTCAATGACCGGTAAAACCCCAGTCCACGCGCTTCCCATTTCTTCCTTGTCATTCTACTAAATCCCAATCTCTCATCTCATCAGGTACTCTTTTTTTCTCCCTCCTTAATTATCTACGAAATTAATTCTTCTTTTGTTCATGATTAGTTATTAACTGTTCTTGCATTCTGCTTCTATTTCCGTCGATTTAATTTCGATTCTTGAATTTCTGCATTATTATCTTATTTTAAAGCTCAATTTTCGTGATCGTTTGACTAGGTTGAAATCCTTGATCAGCAGTCTTGCTTGTAGAAATGAATGACTTTGGATATACAGTAGAAGTGACTGGCCTGTCTCCCAAAGCTACTGAGAAAGATGTTTTTGATTTTTTCGCCTTCTCTGGTGCCATTGAACATGTTGAAATTGTTAGGTACTTGGAGTATTGATTCATATTTAACAAGATTTCTTCTTTTGACTACCGGAACTTATTGTTATTTATTGATTCTTGCAATATTGAATCATATTTAACTTTGTTGTTATATTTATCCTTCATATTTGCATCTTCTTGAAGTAGTCATTTGGATTATTTTTTTTTTGGATGAAAGCAGGTCCGGTGAATATGCAAGTACTGCCTATGTGACATTCAAAAATGCTTATTCTCGGGAGACTGCCATCTTGCTTAGTGTATGTATTCCGATTATTTCATTCGCAAACTTTATATTGCCTTCTACATTCTTGCCTTCCTGGCAGCTTTCATCTTTGCATCTATAAATCTACCTATTTTATCATAAAATTTATTGCCAACATCGCTTTTCTGGTATAAGTAAAGTTGAACTTTTATGTGACTGGTGTAGATTAATCGAGTATGAAATGGATGCTATTGAATTGATTACATATGAAATGGATTCAAGAGAATATATGTGCGCTTTATGAGAGGCGGTGTTTTCATGTATTGAACTCGTAATCTTAGTTTCAATAATTGAAATTACATGGCAAATAGATAATAAGAGAAGATACACAATTAAAACAAGTATTCTACTTTGGTTCAACAGTAGGACTATTACCTTGAACTCGGAATATGTCCGTTCATGTTTTGAGGAAATTGTATATGGGGGATTTATATTGGATTGATGCAAGTATACAGAGTTCTTTCCTGCAGTTATGATCATGGTGTTCTTTTTAAAACTGATAATTATCTTGTTGATGTAACTTCTGTCTTTTGATCTCTTTATCTGTCTTTTATTGTTATATCAGCCTTTGGGCATTTTACCTATGAC
This sequence comes from Hibiscus mutabilis, assembly GCA_019671005.1. Lineage (NCBI taxonomy): Eukaryota > Viridiplantae > Streptophyta > Magnoliopsida > Malvales > Malvaceae > Hibiscus > Hibiscus mutabilis. Next base: position 59,204,586 of record CM033718.1, on the reverse strand, counting down.
TGCATCAATTAACTTCTGAGTGAAGTATATCTCGTTGGTCTATTTAGTTCCGTTCCTTTTCCTATGCTACTATTTGTGTTCAGGATAATATTGAATCTTATCCATGAATTGTATAATTTGTTCGTATTTTTGCTCTTAAAATATCTTATCATTGTAGGGTGCGACACTTCTTGATCAACGTATATTCATATCTCGCTGGGGGCAATATGAGGAGGATTTTGATTTTAGCAGCGCTTTAAGAAGCCAAGAAGATGAAGCAAGTTCATGGGTACGTGACTTCTTATCCTTTTTATGCTCCTGAATTGATCCTTGTGGAAATTTTACTTGTATTATATCTTCTCATTTCTTTGCCCCCTATTGTAGCAACCTCCAATGAGAAGCCAATTTGTATCTCATGCTGGAGAAGCTGTTTCATTCGCTCAGGATGCTGTGAAAGCCATGTTGGCCAATGGATATGTGTTGGGCAAAGATGCTTTAAGCAAGGCCAAAGCCTTTGATGAATCTCATCAAGTTTCGGCAACCGCTGCCGCCAAAGTTGCTGAACTAAGTGAGAGGATTGGTCTCACGGATAAACTTCGTGTGGGTGTTGGTGCTGTTAGATCTGTGGATGATAGGTACCATGTATCAGAGAACACCAAATCAGCCATTTATGCTGCAGGAAGAACGGCTGCAGGTGCTGGAAAAACTGTGGTCAACAGCAGCTACTTTTCCCAGGGAGCTCTTTGGGTGTCAGGTGCATTAGAACGGGCAGCTAAAGCAGCAGCTGACTTGGGTAATCGCGGTGTTCATCAGTAATGTTTTGATAGCAATACATATATACACAGTTCTTGGTGTTGTACATAAGCACCTTCGCATATGTACTCAGTTAGCAGTTTGATGCTTATATAGAACAAATAGTCAGCGGTCTTTACATATTCGAAATAACATTAGAGAGAAAGAGAGGTATACATGTATAGTTTATTCATTGAAATTTTGAAAATATATATGCTTTGATGGGATCATGTCAAATGTGAGTGGATTTGCAAATACAATTGACGTGTGTGTAGAACGTTTTAAAAATTCAATTTTTTTTTAAATTTAAGTTCTAGTCAATAAACTCCTCTTCTGCCGTTATTCTCTTGTCGGTGGGCTACCCTTTCTCAGAAAGAAAAGCATCCCTTCAATAGACACTGCACCCTAAGCTCAACATTCCTCAATTTTTATTTTTTGATTGATTTTGTATTCAGAATTGTTAATGTGGAGTTTTGTTTGAGTTAACTATGGCGGGAATGAGTGACTCGTTTTCTATCAGAGTTCCCTACAGGAACTTAAAGAAGGAATTGGAGGTTGAAATGATCAACAACCCTCATCTTCGGATCAATCTAAATTCATCTCCTAACTCTCCTTCAGGCTTCAACCTTTTCTTCCGTGCCACCGCCTATGGTTCCTAATGGAAACACTAACTTATCTTCGCCGATCTATGCCGGTTTAATGCCTCTGTATTTATGATTTATTGAGTTGCTTGCATTTTGATCTTAGGTTCAACCTTGTGTTGGTATTTGGAGTTGTAAATGCTGTTCTAAATATGGAGGGAGGCGGCCTTTTTATTTTTGCTGTAAGCATTGAAGAAGTGTTTTTACCTGTGAAATAATTCATTCTTTTATGCTATGTTCAGATTTTTATATTATATTAATAGTCGAGTTTATTCTCTTCTCTTATATCCTCCTCCCCCTTCCCCTTCCTGCTACAGAAAATGAAGAGATTGACCACGTAATTTATGCAATGTACATTTAAAGGTGTACATGAACAAGGGCGGCCTTTGTCTTTGTTATAGGGTTCTGGATAGTAAGCCTTGCATGAAAATTGTTTCTTCATTTTATGCACTTAAGCTAATAATGGAAGTTTTTTAGGAACCAGCACGTGCCCTTTTGGCTGAGCTATCAGGTGAATCCCCTTGTTAAGAATAATGGAAAAAGAAAAAAAGTTATAGTCTATGCATATAGTAACATTGTGATGTCTAGCACTCGTGGGCAGGTTTCAAGCCCTGTGCAACCCATCCCCCTTCCCCCAAATTTATATTGATAGAAAATGTAATGTCTAGGTTGGATCTCTATCATTTACAGGGCCTTATTGATAAGTGTTCAAAAGTACTATTTTTATTACCCTTTTTACTCATATTATTGTTAGACTTAAGCTCATATTAGTTGCATAATTAGTTATTCATGCATTAATTCATATTTCTTTCCACCGTTGAGCTTGATTACATAACTTGGTGATTTTTGTGGGAAAAGATGCTGCTTTGGTGTATTTTTGTGTGTGTGCAGGATCACATGCCAAAGCAAGGCTAGTGCTAGTTGCCAGGGCAATGCATGAAGGAGATGCCGAGCCAGTTGCCATGGCAATTGTCGACAAGAGCAAAGGTGATATGGTAGTCGAAATTGATGACTAGACAAGCCCAAGATGACGTGGAGCAAAGCCCAAACCCAAAGGAATTTGATTTCCATGCAGAGATTAAAGAAGAATTAAATTCCAAGAAGATAGGAGAAGTTCTAGTAGGAATACAATTATAATAAAGAATTATATTCTTTAAAGATAATTTAATTCCAACTTAAACTCCTCCTCAAAGAAGGACTTTGGCCTAGCCCTATAAATAAGAAGGAGATTTCGACAATTCCATAGAGAGCAAGAGGAGAGGATTTTCGACAACTCCAAAGGGCAAGAAAGAAGAGATTTCGACAAGATAGCAAGGAGGGAGAGAGTTCGATTTCTTCTTCTTCTTTGCTTCCATTAGATTCATGGTTTGGGGATTATTCTTTGTATATCTTTTGAACCCAACCATGAACTAACTTGACTGGTTGGGGTTATTGTGTTTTGTTGTTGTGAGAAACAATTGGATTTTGTTTAGGTAATAAGAGTTTGCACTTTTCTATTCAAGGTTTACTCATTCTTGGCTTTTATTCTTGTTTGCGAGTGAATTGGGAGAGGATCTCGAAACTTCATCTATTTATCTAATATCGGGAGAGTTAGATTCAAGAAACGAATGAGTATGGTCTTTATTCAATCTATTGATGGTGAAGATTAATCCGGCTTAGGAATAAGTTAAGGATTTCAACGGCTAAGAGGAGCGCAAGATTGGTTGTTGTTCACCCTTGATTCACGCAGGGATGTATTATCAAGGCATGCACAAGTAGCTAGAGTTTCGACTTAGGGATAAGAAGAAACCATTGAATAACGCTCCGCCGAACCTTGAAGTTGTTGCCCAGACGCCCAAGTAGTTGCCCAGCTAGTCGCCCAGGCAACCATCGATTAGTTGCCAAGGCAACCCCGCTGTGCAAGTTGCCACGGCAACTGAGTTGCCCTTGCACTCTTTTACCAAGACGGTCCAATCGGCTATCACACCTCAACTCACGATAACCTGGCCTATTTACTCTATTTTAACTTCATCTATTCTTTTAGTTTATCGCTCTTAGTTTTCTCGTTAATTAAAACCTCTATTATCAATTGTGTTTTTATTTTCACAGTGCAGTAACTTAAGCAAAGTGGCCCAAACCAATCCCTGTGGAGACGATACTCGATACTCATATCACTTTATTACTTGCGACGTGTATACTTGCACATTTGCGTAGCACTTATCACACGCAACACTTATAATACCACACTTATTTGAATATCGTGCATGACAAGATATCGGATGCCTATGTTTTAGGTCTGGATCGACACAATTCTGCAAATGCTATATTTTGGTTGTGGATGGCTGTTGGAAACATCTTGGGATTTTCAGATGGTGCTTGTGGGAAGAACAAAATAGAAGACTATTCAGACAGAAGTGAAGGTGAGATGATAAACTCTGTTAAAGAAGTTGGTATAAGACTCAGGAAAAAGTGTATAGATAGATTTGGATGTACCCAATCTCATACATGAGAATGGAAGCATCCATATCTAATCAGATAACCTGTTAGGAACTTCATAGATTTAGTTGGAGAATCTTAGTTTAGTATGGAATTATAGGAACTAGTTTTTTTTGGGTAAACATCACCATTGGTCACTTACTATTATCGTTTTCTTGTTTTGGTCACCAAACTATTATTTTTGGCTAATTAGTCGCTAATATTACGTTGTTCTTTTATTTTGGTCACCCGCCGTTAACAAACTCATGGAAAAATAAAAAAGCGGAAATAGTTTAGTGACCAAAATAGAAAAGAAGCAATAGATTGGTGACCAAAACAGGAAAAAAGTAACGTTAGTGAACAAAATAGGGGGAATGTAACTTTAGGGATGATTTTGCACGAAATAATAGTTTGATGACCAAAATAAAAAAGTAAAAATAGTTTAGTGACCAATGTTGATGTTTACTTTTTTAATTGGAAATAAAATATTAAGTAAGATGGTAGAGTGAAGAAAGGGAAGACTGGTGACCAAAACAGAAAAAAAAGTAACGTTAGTGACTAAAATAGGAAAAATGTAACTTTAGGGATGATTTTTCACAAAATAATAACTTGGTGACCCAAAAAAAGTAAAAATAGTTTAGTGACCAATGGTGATGTTTACTTTTTTAATTGGAAATAAAATATTAAGTAAGATGGTAGAGTGATGAAAGAGAAGACAATGACGAATAATGTAACACCCCTTATAAAATAATAGAAGAGAAAAAATAAAGAAGTGAAAATAAGAAATTTCTGCGCCCTTATAAAATAACATAAGGGGATTTGAAATTGTAACCTTTGGCTTAAATAATCTAATCCTTAGCCGTTTAGGCTAAGGACCACCCTTGTTTAAATCTTGCACCAAATTTTTATTGAATCATGTTCTATCAGTCTGAACCAAAATATAGCCAACTAACCCACTTGCCATAATTAATACCTCTAATAATATCTAGATTTATGTCTCTCTCCCTACCTACCCTTTGCTTTCCACCGGCCGCCGCCTCGATCTTGGCCACCGTCGGTCCGTGGTGTATACCACCACCGTCGTTGTCATCCCCGCCTCTTTGCGACCAAAACTCGATGAGTCACTCGTCGTTTAACACAACCATTGATGTGGAGATTGAATTAAAAGTTCGACAAAAACCTTCGGCTCATTGTCTATATTTTCGTGTTTTTCATCGCCCTCCGGCGTCATGGCGTAAAGTTGAGGTTGCTACCGTACTCAGCAAACCGAGGCGAGCAAAACCAAACAGGTCGATCGGATGACTGACACCGGTAAGGGCTTTATCGAAGCTTCTTCGATTTTGACTATCTCAGTTTTATTTTAGAGCAGCAACCATTGGAGTCACCGGCGACGATTTTAGTGTACCGCCAGCGAGTCTGCTAAGTATGGGTAAATGGGCTTGAACCAGTCTGAAACCTTTTGAATCAGTCTGAGCCCAAACCAACCCAATATAAGCCTCATGGTCCAGCCCATTTTACCTGACCCGAATATATTCGACCAGACCCAACCTGAGTCTGACCCGAGTCAGACCCGTCCCGTTGATCGAGTCAACCTTGTTAACCAGTTGACTAATGACGTCAACATTGACTTTGAGTGCTGATGTCAACATTGACTTTGACCAAAAAGTTAAAATTTTCAAAAATCTTTATATTACGTTTTTTGACATCCCGAGTTCGATTTTGAAGTCTGTTTCATGAAATTCTAACCCGAAAGCCTCCAAATCTGATATTAGACCCGAACATGCTTTTGTGCTTCATTATTCAGTTTAAAGATAATGTGGTTAAGGACTGATTTTGGATTGTGGTTAAATGAAAGTATACGCATATCCTAGAATTTGAGATCTTGAGGGACGTCGAGTTCAGGAGTGGTTGAAGATAATTTTAAGAGCTAGAATGGTGTAGCTCGGAGTTTAGGTAATACATTACTACCTCTTGCATGCTTTATGAAACATGTTGGTATTTTGTTAAAGTATGCATCATTACGATTAAGTGTACTTTCAACTCTGCTTGAGTCAATTCGATTACGAAATAAAAGAATGGTAATCTGGATAAGATCAAACTATTTGAAAGAGAAGTTTAATAGACCGAAAGGATCTTGAATTTAGTAAGTGGTTAATAAGACATTTAATCTCCCAATTCGATTAATAATATTAAAGGATTTGATATCTTAAATATTTCGTTAAGAAATAACGATAATACCCTTAAGACGTAAGAATGACTAAAATACCCCTAACAAAGGAAATGACCTAGAATTTACACTTGACCTAATAAAATAATTACTTCATCTGAACTCCCTGATCTATTGGAAAAGACTTCAATACCAAGATGCAAATATGTGAAATATCAAAACACTTGGATTTTTCCTGAACTCTAGATAAACATTGAAGACAAATTTACTAGAAGTTCTTCTTATTCATGAACTGATCTAAATGTAAGTAAAGAATGAATTGATTGAATGATTAAAATGGCTAAAATAACCTCATGCACTGAAATTACCAAATTAACTTAAATGATGGATATACTCTTGAGTTATGAAATGAATGAGTTGTTTGTAAGGACCATAAGGATCAGGATGTTTGAACTACCATCAAGCACTTAAATAATTAAATACCTACGGACTTGAGATATGTGAAAGCTTGGAAATTTTGAAATTTCTAATAGACAACAAACGAATGTAATGCCCATGTGAGTTTGAAACCTAACTTATGTAAATCGATCATTCTTAATACTGTTACAATAATGAAAGAATTATAACGACCAAATTTTTTGGTTAGTGAATCGGGTCTCAGAATCGGGCTATGGGGCCATTATTTTGGGAGCGCGAGTTATGGATAATTAAGTGTGGGCCCATTAGTTTGGATGAGGATGGTTAATTGAATTTTAAATAGGTGGAGTGTGGGTGAAAAAGAGAAAGAAAATATGATTGAGGAGAGAGAAAAGGAAAAAATGGGTGAGAATGGTGGGGAGTATTTTAGAGAGAGAGTGAGTGGTCTTGTTTAGATCCAAGGGGTTCCAGCCACCGTGGAAGCTCACCACCGGCACCATTGGAAAGACCACACCAAGACGAGTCAGCTGGTGGTCACGGTGTCATCGTCAAAGGGGTAAGAGAGAGGAAGTTTCAAGGTTTCGTGTTGAGAAGGTTCGGGTGCTCAAAATTGAAAATCATCACCACCATCGAGCTTAGGAGGTGCTACAACATTGAACTAGAGCTTGCTGGCCAATTTCTATCGTTGGGAGCCGCCGCACATGCCGGCTCTATGCGTGGGTGACGTCTAGCTATGTGGGCAGCTATATCAGCTCAAGCCGAGCCATTGGGCCAGCTGGTCGGGTAGTCTTGTTAAGCCGACCATCAGCTGCGCTGCCAGCCTTCGTTGACTAGTGTTGACTTTTTCTGGGGGGGGCCCTATGTGATACCCCTAAAACCAGACTAGGAGTTTTTTAAATGATCACAAGCTTTGAAATGTTATCTTTGGATTTTTGAAGACTCAGTTGGAGCTAATTGAATAAGCTAGCTAATGAAATTGAAAGTAAAGTAGTTATAAATTAAAAGAGTTAAGGATCAATTAAGAATTGTTAAGTGAGCATATTACAAGGTTTGAGATGGACTGTATATCAAGAGATAGTATTATCAAAGAAATTAAAATTTCGTGTGATAGATTATAGTGATTGAGGATTAAAGTGAATTAAATAGAAACTTTGATTGAGGGCCATTTTGGTAGAAAGAGGAAATAGGAAATTGCATGGATGATTATTATACAAATTATGGTGGAATATACTTGTCAAGGAAATGAAATGGATGAGTGGCACATGTGGGGCTGCTGATCGGTAGATTTGAATGGAAGAAAGAGAGATTTTCTTCTCTCATTTTCAGCCTTCACTCAACTCTACATGTATCCACCAAAACCAACCACCATTGAAGGAAAAAGGGAAGCATGAAGAGAGGTTAAATTTGGGCAGCTTTGGTCTTTACTCTTGAAGTAAAAATCCATAATTGGTAAGCCAACTCCTTCACTCCATGATTTCGGTTATAAATTGCATTGAGGATTGAAGATTTAGATGATGTTAATTTGACAAATTGGATGATGTTTTTGTTAGAATTCAGCTTTGATTATGGCACCCTTAAGAATCTGATTTCATTTGTTCGTTGTTGAAAGTTAGACGCTGCTTTGGAAGGGAAAACAATGATTTAAAGTTGTAGTATAAAGGTTTGAATCGGTTGTAAATTGAGGTTAGTTAGTAAAGAAAGGGTTTGAATGAATGGTGGTTGAATATAGCTGAGTTTGGATCACTTAAACTGGTTAAAACAATTGATATGCAATATGTCCAAAAAAGCTATGTTTTTGCAGTAAGTTTATAAATTCATAGAAAATCAAATATGCTAACTTAGAGAACGAATTTTATATGTATAGAGTCATGTGTAAGTCTAGTTTTGTCTCTAAAAAATCGTGATTGATTTCGAGTTCTTAATCAAAAGTTATGAATTTTTAAGCGAGGGTAGTGCATAAAATCTAGAAATAGATTCTGCTCTGAATAGTTTCTATTTTAAGACTTCTAAGAATTCTCATAATTTTTGTAGATCTTGTTAAATTACGAGGCTAATACCATTAAAATCATAGTTGAATCTAGTTTGTAACAGTATAAAGATATTTAAAATTCAATGTGTACTTTGTTCTGAAGAGTCGGATCTTTTGTGCTGGCTCAAAATGCCAAAGGTTGAAAACAAGGATTTAACTTGAAAATGGAATTAAGGAATGACTAGTATATGTATGGTTATTGCTTGAATGATAATATTGGTTATGCATATTGAGGAAATGTGTGATGAAAGACATGTATATTAATGGATGCATTTGTGATTATTTTGAACTAAAGATTGGAATAGGAAGCAGGAAGTAAGGTCAAAGAAGAATGAAAGTTTAGAATTAAGGGTTCGGGTGGATCTAATATCGAATAGAGGAAGCTTGAAAGTGTTTGTGGAGCGGGATATAAGGTGAGTGTAACTAAACCTATGTGTGAAAATGATGTTAGTACTAAAACATCATTTAGTTGATAGATTAAAACTGATATGTAATTTTGGTTTACAACTTGGAAAAGATAAATAAGAAAGTATGTTAATGAAAGTTATTAATTAATCTAAGAAAGAAACAAGCTGGATTGATTGTATGAAATGTCATGAATAACAAATGAAATTTAAGATGGATAGTGAGTTATGATCATTGTTACCTAATAGACTTAGGTTCTTGACTAATGATATGCAATGAGTTTGATTTTGGGCACTTAGCGCACCAATGATCTATAACATGACAAACTTTGGTTGATTTTGGATGATCATGAAATGTAAAATGCTTTGTCAAACACCCAAGGTGAAAACAAGTAAGCTCAAGGTAAGCCATTTGTATGGATCCTTGATTAGTGAATAGATGACGGATGGTATGATTTCTAGATATATGAATGATTGTCCCTCTTTGCTCGAATGTGTAGTGTTAATTAGTTAAAGGTATGCAAAACAAATTGGAAATATTAAAATGATAATGGTATGTATGATTGCTATGCAAGGTGAAATGACTATGATTGATGAAAAAGATATGCATGTTATGTTTGAATGCTATGTAAGCACTATGCTTAATAAATGAAATGTTATGATAACATACTTAGTTATGCATTGAATTGTAATGTTTGTGTGTTTGTTTGGTAACACTTCCTAAAACGATTTAACTCCTAAATCAAGTAGGGCCCTACCCTGGGGTTTCTCGATGTTCTGAGTCTGATGGCGCAGTCTGTTTTGTGAGATTTGAACCCAAATTATTTGGGATTAAATATCAGATCAAGTGGAATATTTGGGAATCTTGGATGAGGATTTTAGCGATATTAGCTTAAGGTTAGTACACCTTGAACTCCTATTACTTTATGAGCATCATAAATATTATTGCTTTGCTTGTTAGTGTTCACAAAATATGTAGGCAATGAATAAGTATGTTGTGAGACCGGTATCATGAGACTTAATATATTTATGAGATGCATGATGATGTTGAGAATATGATGGGAATCGTGGAGGCTTTAAAGACTGTATAGGGTCATTTGAGATGCTCATATGATTAGTGATTGTTTGATTGATTGGAACAATTGTGGTGCCTTGTATGTTTGTTCGAATAGATTAATGTATTCGATGGAAATTTTGTAAGGGGTGAATAATTGTAATATTCGAATAAATGATCATGATGTCGGTAATTAATAATAATTGAATGAATGTGTTAGTAAACAAACCCTAATGATTTTTATAAGCTTTAGGGATCGAATAAAGTGTTGTAAAATCGTAAATTAAGGAAATGGTGCGAACTCATGAATAGAATATTGGTACAAGCTTTGGTTGTACTGGTAATTGTGGAACTCTAGGATTTCCAGTAAGCAGTTTCAGTATCGGTACGTGAGTGAGTACCGATACCCAAGAGTACCGTATCAATACTCGTGTTTGAGTACCAATATCTGATATGTTAAATAATCAACAAATGTAAATTAAGGGTGGATATTAATATGTATACTAATAATTGGATTATGCCTTGATAAATGAGATAAAGAGGATTAATGGAGGCAATTAATGAGAGTAATTGTATACTTATTCATAATGTACTAACAACTCGGTAATGTAAAATAAATGATGTGATGTTGATTAGCAACCATAGGGTGATCCTTGGGATCACATTGCTTGCATGTCGGATAGGCATTTTATTGGTTAAGTCTTCTTGATTAATGGGATCCAGATACCCAGTGAAAGTATGTTGCAACACCATGGTTAAAGATACTGAATGGAGGTTACTGATGTTATGTAACCCGAGCCTCATTCAAAGATACTCAATGGGGGATTTTGAGTATGGGTGTATGTTCTGATGCTACGTGACTCAGTCTCACCCAGAGAGTAAATGCTCGAGGGAGATTCCAAGCAAGGGTGTATGTTTTGATGCTATGTGACCCGGCCTTACCTGGAGTGTATGTTCTGATGCTACGTGACCCGGTCTCACTCCAGAGTTGTTGTTGTTGATATGCGTTTTTGCCTAGATGATCTATTGAGATCTCGGGATTGGTTGGGTCTTGTGTGCCATGTATGATGTTTCGCTATGATTGAGAGCGTGTGTTTAGGCAATTAGTGGTAACTTCATGTGTTTATTTATCTATCCTTATTGCTCGTACTAGCTTGCATAATTCTTATTTTGCATGTGGTGATCTTCGGAGTACGATACTTGTATTTAATGGATTATGTATTCATAGGACCTTACGTGGTGGAGTCTATAATTATTATTTTGCAAATTGTATTAATCAAATCATATGTTTAGATATTTTAATTTAAATAAAGCTCATTTATAACGTTTTAACCATATATATATTAATAGTGGGCTTTAAATGTTTTCAGAAAGTATTTTATTTGGGCCAAACTGAGTTGAGAATTTTATGGTTTTGGTTTGGGCTTAAGGCCTAAGTGTGAGATTCGGGTCGAGGTTGTTACATTTAGTGGTATTAGAGCTTAGATTTAGCCAGTTCTAGGAAACCCCATGGTGGTATAGGTGTTTTAGTAAGGTGTCTAGTGAATACAAACCCTTAAATTAAGTTCATGCTCTTTAAGACTAGAATCCTAATGGTGCGTTCAATGTTGCGATGCTAAGATGGTTACGATCGTGGTCGAGAGGGTCGAATTAAGTGTTGAGCCACTCATAGGAGCAATTTCGAGGGTAAGGTCACCCCAGATTATTGAGATGCGATTTGGTTGAATAATACCGAAGTCGAGGATGTGTCCTTTTCCCGCCACCTGAATGGTGTCTTCGTTGAGTGTGGTAGTCGCTTCAAAGCCTTCGGATATGTCATGAGATTTTGTGGCAAGGAATCTTCACCGTTATACGTGAATAATGTCTATGTTGCGGGTATGGATAACCCACTTTCGAAATCGATCAGTGGATGCACGTTGGGTGAATGACCATTTGTTCGTGTAAAAAGAGACTCGTTGATACTTGGAGAGTATCACCACCTTTCTCAAAGGAATTTCTCAAATATAGTGTATTGGGGCCCACTAGCTCGTTATAATGTGGCTGATGTTAGACGTTTTACGAGTTGATAGAGCTACCTTCTTGGGAGTTGTTACACCTTGGAAATTGCTTTGGTTAATCAAGCGTGACACTAACCTGTAATGTCGAGAGTTATACTCGAGGCTTTGAGACCTCGAGGGAACCCGACCTTTTGTAAAAAAAAATGTTAAACGTTTTCCTCCTACCGTGATTTTCGTTGTGGTTGTTTAGAGAATGGCACGATAGGGTTTTGAGACATGTTTGATCATTTGGCGGGTTACAATATGTGTAGTTCGATGCATAGGAGCTTTCAAACAGTCAGAGTGGTTGTTTATGTTTCTTGGATGAGTCGTCAGGACTTCCTGTAACACCCTAAATTGTAACTTAGGAAAATGTCTTGATATTACTTTTAAGGAATTAAATTGAGGTGACCACATAGTTTAATACTCAAAATTTGAGTGTTTCATGTTAATTAAAGTCTTATTAAGGGAATGAGAGTGTGGCATGGGTATGAAGGGGGCACGTGTGGTTAACCTTAGATAGAAAACAAACAAATTCCATCATCTTCTTCATTCTTCTTTACACCGAAATTTAGAAATGGAAAGAGAATGAGAGAATTTGTTCAAGGTGTTAACTTGCTTGGAAATTGATCATTTTGATGCTTGAATTGTGCTTGCATGCTTGTGAATGTAAGTCTCCTTTTTTATTCCTTTGATTTGAAGTGTTTCTTTGTAGTTGTTGCAATTGATTTGATTCTTGATTGATAAAGGTTGTTTCTTGATTGAATAAATTGGTGTTATAGAATGTTTGTATAGGAACATGAATTAGTAGATTGAAGCATGAATTGATAATCTAGAATCATGGCTGAATTGAATCATTAATTTGAATCTCAATGATGGAAATAAATATCTTGAGATCATATATAAATTTAGGAGTTTGAATTAAAAGAATTAGAAGCTACCCTGTTTTATAATTAACCGAAGTGAAACTATTTTGGATAATTGGCATGTTGGGGTCAGTTTAAACATTGAATTGATGACAAAATGTTTGGTTTGATGTATTGCAAGATCGTAGTGATCAATAGAAAACATGTGAGCGGCTTAGATTGAGCTGTAAAGCTGTTTAAATGAAATTATACGGAACTAGAAACTATCCTGCATTAAGTAGTATCTTACGAGACTGTTTTAGGAAAATAGATTAAATTAAGTATTGTTTAAAGGAAAACTAAGTGTTAAGTGTTGATTTAAAGCATGATAAGTGGTTTAATGGCAATTGGATGATTATAAGTTTGATAGAAAAGTGTTTAAATAAATGAAAGGGTGTAGGACATCAAAGAGCAGTTTCGAAGTGCTTGTGTTGTAAAGGGGGGCTGCTTTGTACATTTATGATATGTCCAATGATTGGAATTATTAAATTATGGAAATTGAATGATATGGTTTGGTGAATATATATATATAGAAGCATTAGAAAATTCTACTTTGAGGCTTGTTTGAACATGTGTGTGATAAATAGGTAACCATTAAATGATAATTGATTGATTCCATTGCCCCATTAAATTGTTGCTAATATTAGACAAAAAGAGAGTTGATCAAGGGGATGAGAGGCAAAAGGGAGTGGTGATTCATGATTAGGAATAGCTTGGCATATCTGTGAGTGTAAACTATGTTTTTTATTAAGCTTAAGGTTGTTGAATAATTTAAATCTAGTTGTTTATCACTTGAGGCTTGAATGCCTATGTTTGCTATTGCTTGCTTAAACCATGGTAAGGTAAGTACACCAAGGTCAGTATGTAAGTTTAGTTTGATAAATCAAGCATGAATGTAAATTGGTTGACTTAGAATGCTATAAATAGCATATTGTTTGGTTGATTGATTACTTGGTGATATAAAAGTTTACAATTGACTTATTGGAAACAATACAAAGAGCCTTGATTAGTATTAGTCCTAGATAGATTGGCATGCCAATAGAACCATGAGCTCAGCTTGATTCAGACTACGGTCCCTTGATTTGGTACTATTGTACCCTTGTATTATCTCAAAAAGGATATAAATATCAATGGTACCACGGTACCCTTGCTTGTTGATAATAGTGATTGAAAGTGTATATCTAAACTAAAAACTAGTCAAGGCAATTATAATCAACTAAGGTTGCTTGTAAAATTGACCATTAAAGTTGGAATGTTCTACCTTGTTGAGAAACTTGATAATCTGAATGATGATGTTTAATTCTTCTTGGTGAAGCATGGTTAAATTCGAAATTGTGTAAGACCAACCTTGAAATAAGTTTATTTGCTTAATATCTAGTGAGCATGATATCTATGTGATCATTTGTTAATATGTTGAAAAATAGTCTTGATGACATTAATGTATGAATTCGAACAACTAGGTATTGAAATAATTTTCCAAGATGCTTTACACTCAATTGTTTAAGTGATTTGCAAGGCTATCTAGCTAATTTCTCACCTTGATACTTTTCAGGAAAAGCTGATCTTAATCAAGGTCAGAAGATTAAGCAAGGTCACGAGGAAATTTAAAAGTATGTTTTGTATTTATGCTTTAAACTCCTAGAAGGTGGTACAAGTAAATTTATAAATTCTATGTCATGTTAAGCATTTTGCGATGGTTATGTAAATAGTCGCTTGTAAGTTCTTATGCTATGTGGATGTTTTATGTCTTCTTGCTTGTGGTTGATGGTTAGGTTAACATAGTCCTGGTTGAAGCTAACATAGCATACTAATCACTTTAGAGGTTTAATTTATATGTTTGGAGATATAGTTTGTTAATGCTTGTTCAATTTGGATTATGGTAAATTGTCTCACCTATACCTTCTTGCTAGTCGAACCTAAGTGTTAAAGTGAAGAAGTTCTTGTAAAACCCAAATGAGTGATATCATAAATTGTTAGGTGTTTAATTGGTTTGCTTGATTACTTGTTATGCAATTATGGGACTAAAGGGCTAAACTATTATATATACAGGTAGACTCAAAGATTAGGCTTTGTTTGAGTTGTTCAAATTAAGTCACTAATGTCCTAATTTTTATAAATCTATCTTGTCATTACATCTTTGTTATCAATTGGTTAGATATCTTAAAGGTTCAAGTAGGTTGATTCGAATATTATGGTAGATTTAACCTCGATATATGATTGCTTGGTTGGTTATTTGTCTTCGAATTGGGTTTCTTGATGTGGATCGAACACTAACTTGAATAACAAGTTAGTTTGTTTTACTCTAGTTTGACTATACCTTCTAAGTTAGATGAGGGGGTATTACAATTTGGTATTCTTGAATAACAAGTTTGTTTGTTTTACTCTAGTTTCTTGTATATGCCCTTTCTGACTCAAGTTCTACTCTCTCGTTTATTCGTTTCCCTTTGATTAAAAATTTTAGTTTGAACTATGAACTTGTTGATAAGGGCTTACTAGTTCCGAACCCTATAGGTGGGAGTGTAGCCCTAAATCTTATATGTAAGAATTGTCCTTTGTATATTCAAGGCATTCCATTTCCTAATGATCTTTATGTTCTACCCTTTTGTGAATTTGATATAATTCTGGGATTAGACTGGCTAGGGAAACACCAGGCTTTGGTAGATTTTCATAAAAGAAAACTTTATCTTTGTGGTTTAGGAAAGGAATCCATACTCCTAATTGACCAAAAACTCAAAGAATCGAACCCCCTTATTGCTGCTATGGTTGAAAATTTTGAATCTAAGCTTGATATCAATTCAATTCAGACTATATCTGAATTTCTCGATGTTTTTCTTGAGAAACTCCTAGGACTGCCACCGACTCGGGAAATGGAGGTCAAAATCGAGGTTCAGCCTAGAACCAATCTAGTATCCATCACTCTTTATCGGATGGCTCCATTCGAATTAAGGGAGCTTCAAAAATAGTTGCAAGAATTACAAGATAAAGGTTTTATTCGACCAAGATCGTCTCCTTGGGGAGCCCCGATGTTTTTCGTCAAAAAGAAAGACGGATCGATGAGGTTATGCATAAACTACCGGCACTTAATCAGCTTACTATTAAGAATAAGTACCCACTTCCAAGAATTGAAGACTTGTTTGATCAACTGAAGGGTGCTACGGTATTTTCCAAGATAGACCTTAGATCTGGATACTATCAAATGAAAGTCAAAGAGTCAGACATACCTAAGACTGCTTTCAGGACTTGATATGGTCACTATGAATTTCTGGTGACGTCTTTTGGCTTAACAAACGCCCCTGCTGCGTTTATTGATCTTATGAATCGAGTCTTCAAGCCTTATTTGGATAAGTTCATAGTAGTTTTCATAGACGACATTCTTGTCTACTCAAAGGATAAGAATGAGCATTCGAAACATCTTCGAATAGTGCTGCAGACACTTCTAGACAAACAACTATATGCTAAATTCAACAAGTGTGCTTTCTGGTTGTCTGAAGTGTCCTTTCTTGGACATGTGATATCAGCCGAGGGGATTAAAGTTGATCCAAAGAAAATCCAATCTGTTTTGGAGTGGAGATCCCCAAAGAACATTAGTGAAGTCAAAAGCTTTTTAGGTTTGGCCGGTTATTACCGAAGGTTCGTAAAGGGACTCTCAATTTTAGCTGCTCCCTTAACTAAACTTCTCCGAAAGGGTGTGACTTTTACTTGGTCTGAGGATCAACAACGAAGCTTCGACCAGTTGAAAGAGGTGCTCACTCAAGCTCCAGTTCTAACACAACCTGAACCAGAAAAGGAATTCACGGTTTTTAGTGACGCTTCCCACTTAGGATTAGGGTGTGTTCTCATGCAAGAAAATAAAGTAGTAGCGTATGCTTCTCGACAGTTGAAACCCAATGAATTGAACTACCCAACACATGATCTCGAGCTAGCTGCGGTGGCCTTCACTTTGAAAATCTGGAGACATTATTTGTATGGGGAGAAATGTTACCTTTATACAGATCATAAAAGTCTGAAGTATCCCCTAACCCAAAATGAGCTTAATCTTAGACAAAGAAGATGGATTGAGTTGCTCAAAGGCTACGATCTAATCATAGATTACCACTCGGAAAGGCCAATGTTGTGGCTGATGCACTCAGTCCCCAACATTCTTGTGGTAAGAATTTTGATCAAGTTTTTTCAACTCTTGCAATCATTCGAATTATAAAGATCACCATCTAAGTTCACCTTATTATTTTTGTAGCCTCAACTTCCATTAATGCACATTTTCGATTGTGAAAAAATTAGAAGTTCCTAGCTGAAATTCAAATTCAATCTGAATTGGTTTCAAGAATTCAACTTCTGCAGCAATCTGACACAGAATTGCAAGACATCGTGCGCAAACTTGTTGGGGGAGCCGACTTAGATTTTGCTATAAAAGAAAATGGTCTACTCTATTTTCGAAGTAGAGTTTGTGTGCCTAATGACCCATATCTAAGAAGAGAAATTTTAAAAGAGGCTTACAATAGTCCTTTTTCGATTCATCCTGGATCGGTGAAGATGTATAAAGACTTGATGGAGTTATACTGGTGGCCACGGATGAAATCTTCTATCACAGACTTTGTATCTAAATGCTTAGTATGCCAAAAGGTGAAATAAGAACATCAAGTTCCTTCGGGATTGTTGCAACCCATTAAAATACCTCAATGGAAATAGGATCAAATAACTATGGATTTTGTGAGCGGGCTGCCCTTGTCACCTAGGAAAAATGACGCAATTTGGGTGGTGGTTGATAGATTTTCCAAATCAGCTCACTTTCTTCCTATTCGAATGAGCATGAGCCTAGATCGACTGGCAGTGCTTTACATTCGAGAGATAATAAGACTACATGGTGTTCCAATCTCTATAATCTCTGATCAAGACTCTAGATTTACTTCTAGATTCTGGAAATCTCTACAAAAAGCTCTCGGGACTAAAACAAACCTTAGCACAGCCTTTCATCCTCAATCGGATGGTCAATCTGAAAGAACAATACAAGTTTTGGAAGACATGCTTCAATCTTGTATAATTGACTTCGGGAAGAATTGTAAGAAAGCCCTACCTTTAGCAGAATTTGCATACAATAATAGCTATCAATCTTCCATTCGAATGGCTTCCTTTGAAGCTCTTTATGGAAGAAAATGCATAAAACCTTTGTGTTGGTTGGAATTGGGAGAGAACAAAGCTTTAGGGCTTGAACTTCTTCGAGAGATGGAAGAGCAAGTCCAAGTCGTTTACAATCGATGAAAGAAGCTTTCGATCGACACAAGGCTTATGTTGATCGTAAAAGATGGGATATCCAATACAATGTGGGAGATAAAGTGTTTCTCAAGGTATCTCCGTGGAAAAAGATGTTTAGATTCGGAAAAAGAGGAAAACTCAGCCCCATTTCATTGGGCCATTCGAAATAATTGAGAGGATTAGCCCTGTTGCTTACCGGTTAGCACTTCCTGAGGAGTTTAATAGGATTCATAATGTATTCCATATGTCAATACTGCGTAGTTATCGATCTAATCCATCTCACATTCTTGAACCATATGAAGTTTAATTGAACCAAGACTTATCTTATGAAGAAGATCCAATTCAGATCCTCGATCGAGAAAATATGAAGCTTCGTAATAAAACGATCTCCCTTGTCAAAGTTTTATGGAAGAGTCATAAAGATAAAGAAGCTACGTGGGAGCCTGAATCTACCATGAGAGATCAATACCCATATCTATTTTCCTCAGGTAAATTCGGGGACAAATTTCCTTAAGGGGGAGGGATTTGTAACACCCTAAATTGTAACTTAGGAAAATGTCTTGATATAACTTTTAAGGAATTAAATTGAGGTGACCACATAGTTTAATACTCAGAATTTGAGTGTTGCATGGTAATTAAAGTCTTATTAAAGGAATGATAGTGTGGCATGGGTATGAAGGGGGCACGTGTGGTTAACCTTAGATGGAAAACAAACAAATTCCATCATCTTCTTCATTCTCCTTTACACCGAAATTTAGAAATAGAAAGAGAATGAGAGAATTTGTTCAAGGTGTTAACTTGCTTGGAAATTGATCATTTTGATGCTTGAATTGTGCTTGCATGCTTGTGAATGTTATTCCTTTGTTTCGAAGTGTAGCTTTGTAGTTGTTGTAATTGATTTGATTCTTGCTTGATAAAGATTGTTGCTTGATTGAATAAATTTGGTGTGATAGAATGTTAGTATAGGAACGAGAATTAGTAGATTGAAGCATGAATTGATAAGCTAGTATCAAGGTTGAATTGAATCAATAATTTAAATCCCAATGCCGGAAATAAATGTCTTGGGATCATATATGAATTTAGGACTTCGAATTAAAAGAATTAGAAGTTGCCCTGTTTTAGAATTAACCGAAGTGAAACTGTTTTCGATAATTGGCATATTGGGGTCGGTTTAAAATTGAATTGAGGACAAAATGTTTGGTTTTATGTATTGCAAGATCGTAGTGATCAATAGAAAACATGTGAATGGCTTAGATTGAGCTATAAAAGCTGTTTAAATGAAATTATACAGAACTAGAAACCGTCATGCATTAAGCAGTATCTTACGAGACTGTTTTGCGAAAATAGATTAAATTGAGTATTGTTTAAAGGAAAACTAAGTGTTAAGTGATGACTTAAATCCTGATAAGTAGTTAAATGGCAATTGGATGCTTATAAGTTTGATAGAAAAGTGTTTAAATAAACGAAAGGGTATAGGACATCAAAAAGCAGTTTCGAAATGCTTGTGTTGCAAATGGGGGCTGCTTTGTACATTTATGATATGTCCAATGATTGGAATTGTTAAATTATGGAAATTTAATGATATGGTTTGGTGAATATATATATAGAAGCATTAGAAATTTCTACTTTGAGGCTTGTTTGAACATGTGTGTGATAAATAGGTAACCATTAAATGATAATTGATTGATTCTAATGTCCCCATTAAATTGTTGCTAATATTAGACAAAAAAGGAGTTGATCAAGGGGATTAGAGGCAAAAGTGAGTGGTGATTCATGATCAAGAATAGCTTGGTGTATCTGTGAGTGTAAAGTATGTTTTTTATTAAGTTTAAGGTTGTTGAATAATTTAAATCTAGTTGTTTATCACTTGAGGCTTGAATGCCTACGTTTGCTATTGCTTGCTTAAACCTTGGTAAGGTAAGTACACCAAGGTAAATATGTAAGTTTAGTTTGATAAATCAAGCATGAATGTAAATTGGTTGACTTAGAATGTTATAAATAGCATATTGTATGGTTGATGGATTACTTGGTGATATAAAAGTTTACAATTGACTTATTGGAAACAATACAAAGAGCCTTGATTAGTATTAGACCTGGATAGATTGGCATGCCAATAAAACCCAAAGCTCAGCTTGATTCAGACTACGGTCCCTTGATTTGGTACTCTTGTACCCTTGTATTATCTCAAAAAGGATATAAATATCAATGGTACCACGGTACCCTTGTTTGTTGATAATAGTGATTGAAAGTGTATATCTAGACTAAAAACTAGTCAAGGCCATTATAATCAACTAAGGTTGCTTGTAAAATTGACCATTAAAGTTGGAATGTTCTACCTTGTTGAGCAACTTGATAATCTGAATGATGATGCTTAATTCTTCTTGGTGAAGCATGGTTAAATTCGAAATTGTGTAAGACCAACCTTGAAATAAGTTTATTTGCTTAATATCTAGTGAGCATGATATCTATGTGATCATTTGTTAATATGTTGAAAAATAGTCTTTATGACATTAATGTATGAATTCGAACAACTAGGTATTGAAGTAATTTGCCAAGATGCTTTACACTCAATTGTTTAAGTGATTTGCAAGGCTATCTAGCTAATTGCTCACCTTGATACTTTTCAGGAGAAGCTAATCTTAATCAAGGTCGGGAGACTAAGCAAGGTCACGAGGAACTTTAAAAGTATGTTTTGTATTTATGCTTTAAACTCCTAGAAGGTGGCACTAGTAAATTTATAAATTCTATGTCATGTTAAGCATTTTGAGATGGTTATGTAAATAGTTTCTTGTAAGTTCTTATACTATGTGGATGTTTTATGTCTTCTTAATTGTGGTTGATGGTTAGGTTAACATAGTCCTGGTTGAAGCTAACATAGCATACTAATCACCTTAGAGGTTTAATTGATAACTTTAGAGATATAGTTAGTTAATGCTTGTTCAATTTGGTTCATGGTAAATTCTCTCACCTATACCTTCTTGCTAGCTGAACCTAAGTATTAAAGTGAAAAAGTTATTGTAAAACCCAAATGAGTGATATCATAAATTGTTAGGTGTTTAATTGGTTTGCTTGATTACTTGTTATGCAATTATGGGACTAAAGGGCTAAACTATTATATATATATATAGGTAGAATCAAAGATTAGGCTTTGTTTGAGTTGTTCAAATTGAATCACTAATATCCTAATTTTGGTAAATTTATCTTGTCATTACATCCTTGTTATCAATTGGTTTGAAATCTTAAAGGTTCAAATAGGTTGATTCAAATCTTATGGTAGATTTAACCTTGATGTATGATTGCTTAGTTGGTTATTTGTCTTCGAATTGGGTTTCTTGAAGTATATCAAACACTAACTTGAATAATAAGTTAGTTTATTTTACTCTAGTTTGGCTATACCTTCTAAGTTAGATGAGGGGGTATTACAACTTCCTCCCCGTCGAGGACATGGGTAGATGTTGAGGTAAGGCTGAGTGGGATGTCAGTGCTCATCACCCTTGTTAGAGGACACCGACCCAGTTGAGAAAGTCAAAGGTTCTGTTGTGAAGGCACAACCTAAATAAGGTTTCTTTTGTTTAAGTGTTTCACCCAAGGGAGAGTTGGTCTTGTTCGCTAGTAAGAAGTTGGTTTATTGAGGTTCTTAAACCTTTGATAGCTTGTTAAGTGGAAGTGAAAGACTGTTACCTATCTCATAGGGTGGATGATTCGTTTAATCGATTGAGAAGTATATGTTTGTTACCCAGATTGGTTTGAGAATAAAATCGTTGCAGTAAAGGCTTGTAGCTTTGAAATGAATTTTGGATTAAGGATCTTTCTCTTTAAGGTGTGTCGTAGTAGCACTCGATGCATGTAGTGATATTTGAGGTGTTTCGGAGATGATAAGGTGGGCCGCCACTTTGCCTCTTGGATATAATTTTGATGCTTTGAGTGGCACGTTGAATGTGAAAGGAATATGGAAGGTCGGCTATTTGCGAGATAATTACCTTAACAATCTTGTGTGTGCGGGAGATTTTGGTTACCTTGCAATCAGTTAAGGAAGCAAGGGTTTGAGACTTCGTAAATGCTTTTTATTTGTATCACAGTTTCCTTGAGGCAAACCAAAGAACATTAGTGGAGAACCGAGTTGCGTAAGACCATTTTGTTGTGACAGTGGTGCTAACTCGATTAGAGTCAAATAAGATTTTGAGATGTTTTGTTGTATCGTTAGGGCTGCATTTTTGTGTTAGAAGTGGTAATGTTGTGTTCACCTCAACAACATGAAATTTGGGTGCTTTGTCTTTAA
This sequence comes from Hibiscus mutabilis, assembly GCA_019671005.1. Lineage (NCBI taxonomy): Eukaryota > Viridiplantae > Streptophyta > Magnoliopsida > Malvales > Malvaceae > Hibiscus > Hibiscus mutabilis. The sequence continues at coordinate 59,182,179 of CM033718.1, read as the reverse complement.
TGAATTTGAGATTTGGACAAAGACGTGAGTTGAAGTAATTAAGTGTTGCTGACCGTATGTGATCGATCACCACTTAGGTAAAGTGAACTTGATAAGTGATGAAGTGTACGAAGTTAGTTCGGGTTAGAGTATCATGTTTTCCATGTGGGGCGATCAAGGATTAACAATGATGGTTGTTTGAGGGAGTACCGATACTAGCTCTATACGGTACCAATATTTGTTTCTTTTGGTTTCGGTACATATCGACCAGTGTCGATACCCGTGTGGTTTAATTGTTAAGCTTCGTGTTGAGGATTAGTTAGTTTTGAAAGCTGTGAGAAGTATCGGTTGCTTATATTTAAGTGGGCTCAGTCTTATGGTTGAATTATAGTTTAGATTATTTTTTATGTAATATGAGATCTTTTGTGGCTATTTTAGAGAATGACATGTCAAAGCAAGATATTCTTCTCATATAGTACAGTGGTCAGTGTATGGTGAATTTTAGGAGCGGTAATTTATACCAAACTTTCGCTACGTGTTTTTGGGAAACAGTGTGGGTCGAGTGTTTGAGGTAGTGATAAGTGGTTGACCCACCGTTAGTTGGGAGTCTAACATTGAATTTTTTAGAATTTTTTTGATGCTTCGATGTTCTTCAATGCAAATTAAATAGATGACCGTGAATCTTGTAAGGGATTGTGAATGCACAGTTTCGATGGGATTTCTTGAGTAAGATGTAGTCCTTGGTGGGTGTTAACTCCTAAAAATTACAAAATTTGATGCATATTTTACAATGTTTTTGCTTGTCTTTAAGTATATATGTTTGCATTTAGTTGTTAAAATCATGCATTTGTATAAGGAGTTAGAGAGTTGTTATTTTGCCATCGTGAAGGGTTGTTTTGTTGGCGTTGATGCAGGATAGGAGCAGGGCAGGCTTGGTAGAGCAGCGCAAGCGCAAAAAGCAGGAAAAGTAGAAGAGAATTACCTAGTTGCAGTTGGCAAAGTTGGACCAGAGATTGCCAAGTTCGGTTGGCAAAGAAAATTTGATGCCCGGTCAATGTAATCGTTGAACCTAGTACATGTCAGCCCTAATATTAATAAGAGGATAATACACTTATCTTGGTGTGTTAATCAAAATTCAAATTTCTAACCCAATATAGATTTTCCAAGCGTGCCTATTTAAAGAAAGAGAAGAGATCGATCAAATGAGACTTAAAGAGAGCACGGTGGTGAAAGAGGAAGCTAGAGGCAACATGGTTCGACCATTTTAGACCGAGATCTCTAAAGCATTTGAAGGGCTGCATCAACGGACCTCATTCTTTTCCTATTCTCTTAGTTTAACTTTCATTTAAATTGTGATGTTCATATACAATATTTTGTGAATGGAACCCCTAACCATGAACTAAGCTTTTACAGTTGGTTGGTGATGTTTGCGATTAACGCTCACTTTATTTTTAGTTTTTAATAATTTAAAATGCCTTGGCATTATTTTCTATCTGGCTAGAACTTTATTTCCTTAAATTTTTTGCCATACGATAGTTGGCATTGTATGCTTATTGTGCCTTAATATCTTAATAGACTTAAGGGGGAACGATCAGTTGCCAAGTACTAAGGAGAGAAGCTTCGATAGAAGATGTTCAAGGAGATGAGCTTACTTCGGAAGTGAATCTATCCCTTAGGAGTAAAAATTCAAACTTAATCAAGTTAATTTATGAAAAATTGTACTATAGACATATAGGTGTTTATCGTGGTTAACTTAGGGTATTGCCACCCACGGAGGCAATACTACTCTTGAACTCTGCTCTGCAATAAATCCAAGGCAGGGTATTATTAATAACTAGCATAGCTAGTGTAGAATCTAGGCATCCCTTGCCAACGCTCATCACCCATTTGAATATTTCTTTTTGCCAAACTATTTTCACTTTCTCTACATTCCCTTAGCTATTATCTAAAACGAAAATTCAAATCAATCCAAACATACTTGATTCCGTTAACAAGTAAACCATTGAATAATTAAATTATTGATCAATCCTTGTAGATACGATACTCATCTTACTGTTGTATTACTTGCTGAACGTGTATACTTGCACGCAATAGACTCACTCTTGGCATTATTTCTTACATATTTACATTGCATCCCCAATCTTTTGCCAAGCGTTAGCAAAGTCGACAAGTTTTTGGCGCCGTTGCTGAGGATTGCAACAGAATTTATTGTTTTGTTTTACTTTATTTATTTTTTTTGTTTGGTGTATGACTAGGAGCCTCCATGTGACGGACGATTAGCCATACGACCCTGAGATTGAACGAACCTTACGAAGGCTGAAAAGAAAACTTAGATAGATGGCTCAGAATAGAAATGGCAGAGGAGATGGTGTCATAAACAATGAAGAGAATCCAACAATGCACAATGGGATACCACCAGTTCTAGCTGCTATTTTTGACAATACCGTAGATAGACCTATTAGAGAACACTTGACACCAAATCTAGACAATCTAATGCCAGAACTAGTTCATCCCAAGGTAAACACAACTAATTTTGAACTTAAACTGGTAATGATTCAGGCTCTTTTGAATGTAGGACAATTTGATGGATCACCTACTAGAAGTTTGCCAACTATTTCAGCAACTTGGAGTGTCTAAAGATACAGTGAAGCTAAAATTATTCACATTTCCCTGAGAGATAGAGCAAAATTGTGGTTAAGTTCTTTGCCACCTAGTTCAGAAACTACATGGGCAAATTATGCCAAAAGTTCCTTTTGCAATTCCAGCCACCTAAACTTAATGGCAAGCTGAGGAATGAGATCATTGCATTTAGGCAGGCTGATAACGAAACCTTGTATAATGCTTGAGAGAGATTCATAGACATGTTGATGAGCTTCCATATACATAGATTCCCTAATTGGACCCAGATAGAAACCTTTTACAATGGACTCAATGCTCATGACAGGACTGTGGTTGATGCTTTGGCAAATGGTTCACTGCTAGACAAGAATTATACAGAGGCATTTGACATCCTTGAAAGTATTTTTGCCAATGATTCTCAATATCCTACTACTAGACTAGGAATATGGACAAAAAATTTTGGAAAATTATGCACTAACATCCATCAACGCTCAGATTTCCAATCACACTAGCATTGTGAAAACTATGTAAAAGAGTAATGAATCTCAAGAAGTCAAGGCATTAGATCTATTCTGCACTATTTGTGGAGAAGATCATCATGTGGATGTTTTCCCAACAAACCCTGAATCAGTAAATTATGTTGGCAATTTTAATCACAATTTTAACCCACACTGCAATACTTATAATGCAGGTTGGAAGTAATATCCCAATTTTTCTTGGACAAACCAAGGTGGTAACTAATTCAATACCCAACGGCAGAACAATAATGCACTGCCAGGATTCAACCAAAATGCCATGCACAAAGAGCCCAAAGCAATTTCCATCAAGGGCAAAGATCTAATTAGGGGAACTCTTTATTTGATTACATAGAGAAAAATGATGCAACCGTTCAGAGTTTAGCAGCATCTATGAAAATTTTGGAGGTTTAGCTAGGGTAGATTACCAATACACTCAACAATCAACCCTAGGGAACTCTGTCAAGTGATACGAAAGATGCTCGGTATAAGGGCAATTAGAAATGCAAAGCAATATCTCTTCGGAGTGGCAAACTATGCGAGACTGAGGCGCTTGTCAAGCAGTCAACTCATTGCCAAGACGAAAAGTTGATGCCAACAGATGATTCCGAAGAAGAGGCAAAATTTGAAAATGTTAACCCACAAACTGATGTCGGACCTCAATTTGACGCTAGACCACAAATTGATGTCAGACAACAATCTGATGCTTGCATCACCTTAGCAAAGCCAGTGGAGCCAACATTTGCTTATCCACCACCACATTTCCCATAAAGATTCTAGAAACATAAGCAAGACTAGAAATTTAAGTACTTCTTGGAAGTTCTTAAACAGTTGCAAATCAACTGCCATTTGTAGAAGCTCTTGAGCAAATGCCTAACAATGTCAAATTCATGAAAGACATCTTGACCAAAAAGAGGAAATTGGGTGATTTTGAGACCGTAGCTATTACTGAAGGATGCAGTGCGAAAGATCCGAGAAGTTTCATTATTCCTTGTACCATTGGCAATAGATTCATAGGTAAGGCATCGTGTGACATGGGATCCTACATCAATTTGATGCCAATGTCAATCTTCAGAAAACTTTGAATTGAAGCGAGACCTACTACGGTAACACTTTAGCTGACTGACCGATCATTTGCACACCCTAAGGGTAAGATTGAGGATGTGTTGGTAAAGGGAGACAAATTTATATTTCCAGCTGATTTTATTATTTTAGATTATGAGGCAGGCGTGAATGTCCCAATTATACTAGGTAAACCATTCCTTGCCACAGGTAGGGCCCTAATTGATGTTCACAAAGGTGAACTTACAATGCGCATAAATGATCAACATGTTACATTTAATGTGTTTCAAGCTCTTAAATGCGTAGATGAACATGAGGATTGCCAAGCTAACGAGATGATAGAGTCCACTTTTACTATGGATGTGGCATAGTTTGCCGAGACCCAGATGATGATGGTAGAGAACTGGATAACGAAGTTGAGATGAGTGAAGAACCTTAAGGACCAACCTTGGAGACTGAAGTTGTGAGTTATTTTGGACAGCTAGAGCCACTAGAGTTGGCTGGCAGAGAAATCAAGGCACCTAAACCATCTATTCAGGAACCACCAGAATTGGAGCTGAAACCATTGCCAAATCACCTTAAGTATGCTTATTTAGGTAATAACTCAACTTTTCCAGTGATAATTGTTGTTAATCTCACTAATGATCAGGAAGAAAGATTATTGGAAATATTAAGCAATTATAAGCAAGCTTTAGGATGGACCTTGGCTGGTATCCAAGGAATGAGCCCAACAATTTGCATGCAGAAAATCATTTTGGAGGAGTACCATGGCAAAACCATTGAAGGCTAGAGAAATTTGAACCCGAGCATGAAAGAGGTAGTGAAAAAAGAAATCATAAAATAGCTAGATGTTGGGATAATTTATCCCATTTTTATAGCTCGTAGGTTAGCCCAGTGCAACACGTGCCAAAGAAGGGTAGCATGACCGTGGTAAAAAATAGCAAAGATGAGTTGATTCCCTCCAGGACTGTCACAGGTTGGAGAGTGTGCATGGACTACAAGAGGCTAAACAATGTCACACGAAATGATAACTTTCCCTTGCCCTTCATTGATCAGATGTTGGACAGGTTGACATATAAGGCATTTTATTGCTTCATGGACTGCTACTAGGGCTATAACCAAATTGCCATCGCCCTAGATGATCAAGAGAAAACCACGTTCACTTTTCCATATGGGACATTCGCTTTTAGAAGAAAGCCTTTTGGATTGTGTAACGCCCCAGCAACATTTCATCGTTGCATGATGTCTATTTTTCCGACATGATAGAAATCAACTTGGAAGTATTCATGGATGACTTCTCGGTGTTTGGTAAAACATTCGAGGAATGTCTTCAGAGTTTGGAACATGTTTTACAGAGATGTATTGATATTAACCTGGTCTTGAACTGAGAAAAATGCCACTTCATGGTGAAGGAGGGCATAGTTCTCGGACACAAAGTGACCAAGAGAGAACTGAAAGTGTAACACCTCAGAAAATGGGCTAGAAGATTTGGGTGAATTATCATAATCGTATTGGCATTTTTTGTTAGGCTTTAGCTAATTAATTTCGAAAAATAATTTGGGTAATTAAATTGATTTCCGATAAATTTATCATGTCAAGTATTTGTGAAAATATATTTAATAAGTTTAATAAGGGATGAAATTGAGTTTTGTTAATTTTAAATGGGTTGTTTTAATATTAATAAAATAGTGACTATTTTGCAAAAGGTTATAAAATATTAGTAATGGCAATATTGTAAAAAGAAATAAAGTGATGGTTTTATAGGATTATTTGGCACATTTACTAAATAAAGCTTTTGCCATCTATTTCTAACTAGAAAATGACGATGGTTATTATTTTCTCAAGAAAAGAAAACTATGTCTAAACTTATCTCCCTTTTTCTCTCAAGATTCTCCCAAACACCATTTTAATCTTCTTTGATTTTTTATCCAATTTCTACTCATTTTTCCCTAAACCATTTATAATCAATAGCCACATAAGAGATTTTGATTTTTCTCATCTTGCTCAATGGATTTCACGTTGAAAAATTGGAGGAGCAATTTTCATTTTCAATTTCCAATTTATTTGGGTAAGCTTTGATTTTCTAATGATCTCCTAATTATTTTGTGTTGATTTTCTATTAATTCTATTATCTTTCGATATTAAAATAAATTTTAATGAGTTTTCACATAAATCATGATTAGATTATAGTAGTTCTAACAACTTCTATAGAGTTCTAATGTTTTGTGCATAGGTAATAATAATATAAAGTTGATTTTGTAATTTAATTCACGAAATTAATCTAATTGGTTGAATTTAGATTTAGATTCTTGAATGGGGTAACTGGTGATGTGGTTGATTTAATTATTTGATCATATATGAGAATGCACAGAGTTGTTTGATTTATTTCTTATAAGAAAAAAAAAGAGATGAGCAGATTCGAAGTGCTTACCGTCGTGGTGTGCGCATAGCATTAAGGGGCTAACCATTAAGGGATGCGTAATTCCCGTGTGCAGCTGTTGTTTCTTTTCACGTGGTGTAAATGTTTTTAGTAGGGGTGTTTATGAAAACCCGAACCGATGTACCGTACCGAAAAATTAAAAAAAAAGGATTAAATGGCAGGTAACCGTATCGGTAAAAATTAGTTGAAACGGTACGATAATCGTACCGGTAAAATTAGCGGTTAAATGAGACGGTAACGGTTTCGATTTTTCGCTAAACGGTTAATCGAAAAAAACAATAAGAAATTTTAAAATTATTTTTATATTAATATTAGATTATTGATTATTACTAATATATGTGTAATTACCATACTTAAACTATATTTTATAATGATATTAAATTATTAGTAATAATCAAATGTGTATTGTACTTCTATTCGAACATGCATCTATTCTAGTATTGAGATATAGTGGGATATGTGTTGCATCCTTTTGTTTTTGTTAAGTTTTCTGGTGTGGTTGCAGGTAATTTGTGTCTTGGAGCATTGGTTTGATCTTGCAGCTCCTTTTACGGATCATAATGTCGTGTCTTTGTTTTATTTACATTTGCTCTTGAACAACTCTATTGACCTCATGTTCATGTTACTTTGATCTTGAAATAAAATAAATTTGGATTATTTTTTCCTCTTTTGGTGTTCTTGTCTAAATTTAGGTTGACACAAACGGCAAATGGGATTTTAACAAAATTCTTTTCCTTCAAAAAACTATAATTATATTAAATTATAATGATATCACATTATTGATTATAAAAATAATTATGTAATTAATATAAATTATTAATTATTACTAATATTTGTGTAATTAATATAATTTTTCTACACTTTTAATTGTTTTAAACTTTGAAGACTTTTTAAATATAAATATTGAAGACTTTATTTGGTTGATTTTCTAAAACAATTAAATTTAGTAGTAATAAATATATAAAACGGTTCATGGTTAACCGAGTAAACGTACTGAATAAAGTGGTTAACTGTTTAGGCAGTAACCGATTTAAACGGGACGGTAACGGTTTATCAAAATGTCATACCGAGACTTTCGGTAACCGTACCGATAAGTTTTACCGGTAAGGTTAACCTTCTATGAACACCCCTAATTTTTAGGAAGTGGGGTTTTACATGGTTAGGAAACAGGGTTGTACAGGATAGTGAAATGTTGCAAGCTTCTGGTGCGAGTTTTAGCAGGGCAGTAGTGAAAAATAGGAATTTCTCTTAGGGAATTTGTGCTATGGGGTATTTTAATAAAATGGTTACTTTAGTGTGGTCAAATTTATATTGACATTTGTATTTTTCTGTGGAAAATGACAAGGGTTTAGACGTTGTTTGGATTAGGCGTCGAGGCGTTGACATTGGGTCGTTGGCGTTGAGGCGATATCAAGTTATTGAGTGAAACTAAAAGTTGTTTCTTCAAATAAAGTTTGAACTAAGGTTTGGGGGTTTGGTTGTAGCCTAACAAGCAAAACTACGCTCGAAAGTAAGTTTTTCCCTATTTCGCCTTTAAATATCGGTTTGATATGAGTATTGATTTATACGAATTGATTTCAAGCATGATTTGTTATCTACTATTTTATACATGATTTTCCATGTGAAATGCATTTTAAATGGTGTTATAAATGAATGTCTATGAGGTTTGGCAAATGGTTTCCGAAAGGAGAATTCATGTTGGGTTAAATACATGGTTTATTTTATTGGAAATTGGTTTGGTTGATGTATATGTAAAACAGTAAGGTAATATGTTTTTAATGAATTATATTGGCAAGTGATGTGGTCTAAATGTTATCGTACATACTTGGCCGGCCATAGGATTGATAGTGCACTATAATAAGTCGACTCGGGTGTTGAGGGTTTTATGTGTACCGAATACTCCACCACAAGTACCCTAACGGTGGAGGGGTTATATGGTATCGAAAACTCCCGTTAGTGGATTATACATCTAATCGATGATTGGATTGTGATGGTACCCGGTTGTGATAGTACCTTAATTCCGATTGAGATTGTATGAAGTGTTGAGAGGAAAATTGTTGAATCCGTGTATCCGATGTAATATTTTTTAAAGTGGAACTTGGTTTATGATCACTTGAAAGCCAGTATAATTGATAACGTATCATGTTGGTGGATTATGTTGCATAATGTTAGTTTATACATGTTTACTCTTTAAGTCTTGCATATGGGTTGTTGTGCATGGGAAAGCTTAAATTGAGAGATTGCAAATGAGATTTTGTTGTTGATCCATGATACATGTTTATGCACATGGTTGTTATGCATTATTTGTTGGGAAACAAATGAGAAAATGATTTGGTTTAAATAAGCACGAGACTTGTAAAAAGTGTTTTGATGCATATGATTGTTATGCATGTTATGTTTTCAAAAGAAGTAAGCAAATTATGTTGGCTTTACACTTATATCTTACTTTACAATGAAGGCATGTGTTATGCTCGAAGAGATTATGCTTTTTATTTGGTTAAACATATTTTATTAAAATGTCATGAGAATAAAAAGATGGTTATGAAAGCATGAGGATATGTTTTGAATAAGCATGTTTTATTTAAATGATTTGGAAACGGAGAATTTAACTTGCTTTGTTGCGATTTTCTATCGGTTTTGACTTGAAAATAAATTGATATTTTACTTTTTGAGCGCACTCACTAGGCATTATATGTTTACACTCTATTTTCTTCAGTCAATGCAGTGAATTAAGCAAGTGTGGGGTGTGATTCGAGGCAAGGTGGGATCTCAAGACAAACGTATTTAAAAGAGTACGTTTATGGTGTTATTATTATTTATAATAAGGCAATATAGGTAAAATATTGGGATGGTTTGTTTATTTAGGGAATGAAAACTTGGTTGATTTTATATTACGTTAGATGATGGTTGTATTAAATGATTAATATATTGGTTTTATTTTAATTCTTTGTATCCTTGATAGTTATGATCAAATGGTTTAAATAGTGATTTGATTGATTTACTTGTGTTCATTGAGTTCATATGATCATATGCTTTAATTCCTTAATTAATCTATAGCCTACATTGATGTCTTGACCATTTGGTTCTTTGGATAATTTTTTATATTGTTAGCTAGCATGCCTCTAGTCTACTTGTATAATTATGAATTGTGTTGAATAATTGGTATGTGATTATTTGAGTCTATGTATTTAGTGGTGATATAATTTAGAAGCATGTCAATATTGTTCGTAAGTAATTGGATAAATTCGATTTGGGATTCAAATCCCCAAAATGCTTTTTAGTACAGCTCGAGTATTGGGAAGGTTGATGTTAATTCGGTTAATGGATTTTACCGAGTTTAGATTCTTTGCATTTTGATCACCGTATGTTGTTGCATCAATTGAATGGGTAAATGATGTTTGTTTGACCTGAGTTTTTGAAAGCATGTTTTAAATGTATCTAATTTCTGTGAGAAGCTTTATCAAACGTGTTAGTCCTTGTATTTTGGCAGTTTTACGATTTGGTCCTTAATTTCATATTTTGCTAAATTGGATGCTTATTTGTTATCCGTTGAAGCTGTAATTTGACATGTTGGCATGAAATATGATTAATTAATAATTGGTAACCTGAAAACTGTGTAAGTCCCTGTAAATATTCAAATTGACATTTTGGTCCTCAAAATGCTTGTATTTGCAATTGAGTGCATTATAGATGTTTGTATCGAATGAAAATTGAACTGCTGTTTGTATGAACACCTTAGGTCTTAATAATGCATCTATACAAGTTTAAAGAAAAAATGGACCTTAATTTGAGTTAGATTGTTAGGGTTTGCTTCGGCATACCTAATGTGATCTTCTTGGTTCGGGTCTAATGACTAGGCAAGGTCAAGGGGGTTACATGGAAGTTGACAAAGAAAAATTTGAGGTAATCAAACAAAATTTACCTCCTACAAGTGTAAAAGGTATTAGAAGCTTTTTGGGACATGTAGGTTTTTATCATCGTTTTACTAAAGATTTCTCAAAAAATTCTAAACCTTTATGTTTGCTTTTGGAATAAAATACCACTTTTGCATTTGATGATGTTTTTTTAAAAGCATTTTAGGAACTTAAAGAAAGATTAATTAATTCTCTGATAGTCGTAGCACCATATTGGAATAAGCCATTTGAGCTCATGTGCGATGCCAACGACTATGTCGTTGGAGCAGTGTTAGGACAAAGGTGTGGCAAAGTTTTCCATTCCATCTACTATGCTAGCCGAACGCTAAATAGAGCCCAGCTTAACTACACCACAATCAAGAAAGAACTTCTCGTTGTTGCCTTTGCATTTGACAAATTTAGATCTTACTTGGTAGGTAGCAAGGTTGTAGTGTACACAAACTATTCTACATTAAAATATCTCTTGGCAAAGAAGGATGCCAAGCCCAGTCTAATCTGATGGAAACTCTTATTGCAAGAATTCGATCTCGAGATTCGAGATAAGAAGGGGAGTGAGAACTTGGTAGCTGACCACCTGTCACGACTAGAGCATCATCCTGAGGATGGTAGACCTGTTGCCGTAAAGGACGAATTCCCTGATAAGTACTTACTTGCAGTCGATTCTATGCCATGGTATGCTGACATAGTTAACTACCTGGTAAGCAGTATTTTTCCACCGAATTTGGCAAGCAATGCAGAAAATGATTTTTGTGAGGTATTTGGCAATATTATTAGAACAAGCCAATTTTTTTAATCAGTGTGATGATCAAGTGATACGTCAGTGTGTGCCAAAAGATGAGCAACACAACATATTGCAATTATGCCACGCAGCACCATATGGAGGCCACTTTGCTGGGATAAAAACTACGGCCAAAATGTTGCAGTCAGGATTCTTTTGGCCTGCGTTGTTCAAGGATGCCCATAATTTTCCAAGGCATGTGATCGATGTCAAGGGACAAGTAATATCTCTGGAAAACATCAATTGCCACTCCAGAACATTATCCCAGTAGAACTATTCAGCATTTGGAGAATAGACTTCATGGGTCTCTTTCCCCCCATCAGTTGGTAATCTATATATCCTTGTGGTCGTTGACTACATTTCAAAATGGGTTAAAGTTGTTGCTTTACCAACAAACGATGCCAAGGTTGTTGCAAAGTTCTTGCATAAGCATATTTTTCACTCGATTCGATGCCCCAGAGCTATTATACGTGATGAAGGTACACACTTTAAATGTAATTTAATTTCTAAAGCTCTGTTCAAGTATGAAATCTAGCAATGAATTTCCATAGCCTACCATCCCCAAACGAATGGCCAAGCGGAGATCTCAAATAAGAAGATTAAGAACATTTTGGAGAAGACTGTGAATCCAACAAGGAATGATTGGCCCTTGAGGCTAGATAACTCCCTTTGGGCTTACAGAACAACTTTTAAGACTCCTTTGGGAACCTCCCCACACAAACTCATTTTTGGGAAGGCATGCCACTTGCTAGTGGAGTTGGAACATTAAGCTTATTGGGCAACCAAAAAGCTTAATATGGAATGGAGGGTTGTCGGTGAGAAAGGGCTATTAGATTTGAATGAGTTAGAGGAATTTCGAGCTCAAGCCTATGAGAATGCCAAGTTGTATAAAGAGAAGAAAAAGAGGTGGCATGATAACAAAATATTGTCAAGGCAGTTTGAAGTCGGTCAAAGGCTTCTATTATTTAACTATAGGTTAAAGCTATTTCCTGTGAAGCTTAAGTCCAAATGGTCATGACCCTTCAAAGATGTCAAACCATATGCTCACGGAGCAGTTGACATCAAGGATTTGAAGATTGGAATAACTTTTAAGGTAAACAACCAAAGGTTGAAACATTATCTAGAAGGTAATCAAGGTAATATCAATGAGATCATTCTCCTGGCAGAGATTGAATGATTCTGTTATTTTCAATCGATCAGTGTAAATAATTAGATTATTTTTTTCTTTTTCAGTGTTTTATTTAGTTTCTATTTTTATTTTAATTTTCGTTTGTTGCTTTGAAAGGTTTATTTTAAGTTAGTGTAGGTACAGGTTACATGGCCAGGCAGTATGCCGAGATGAGGGTTGGCATGTTGAATCCAACATTGCACAATTGGACTTGTGTGAATTAGGCCCTAGAAGAGTGAGAATTTTGGCTAAGTGTGGGATTTAAACCCTAGTCGTGTAGGGTAAAATTTAAAATTTAAAATTTCAACCCAATCTCTTTATCTTAACCATTTTCCCACACCGACTCTTCACCTTCAACCCTTAGCTTATCATTATCCCTTGGCTCATCATTATCTCTTAACCCTAAACATGCCACTACTTCATCATTATACCCATTTAATCACACCATTAAAACCCTCAACCATTACTTTTTCCCTCTACTTAAACCCTAACCTTAGCCTTAGCTCAACTTTTACATTCTCTCTTTTCATCTTCTTTGGCAAGGAAGCAAGACTACACTTTTTCTTTTCCTTAAAATTCTTCTGATTTCTTCAAAGTTTCTCCATGGCATCTTCTTCAACATCTTTCAAGATCTTCTTTAATGAAGAGATTCACAAGAAGTACGAGGAGACCTTTGCCGCAAGAATATTTTACTATGAGAAGAATATCAATTTCAAGAACGAACCCAACTTGGGTTATTCATCGGAGTTCATAGCAGTGATCAAAAAGTACAAGTGTGAGGTGTTTTTCCAGCAAGTTGGGTATATCAATTCTAATATTTTTTTTTAGATTTTTATGCCCACCTCACGACCAAATATTCACCTTTCTTGCTTATATGAGGTGCATGTGTTGGATTTGATGAGGGGAATATTAATAATATATTTAAATTAGATGGTGTAGGGGAAGAGAAATTGATGTCTTCTGACTCGTTGGACTCTGCTAAGAGACAAACGATATTGAAGGATTTATGCGAACCTGGAACTACCTAGAACATGTCATCAATAGGTTCTCGGACGATGAAGCGGCTAGCACTAAAGCCACTGCCAAAAGGGTAGACCACTTCTTGAAAGCAAATCTCATGCCAACTACCCATAATGAGACTGTCTCAAAAGAAATGATGGCCTTGTTACATTCAATCATCGTAGGCCTCAAGATCAATGTCGGTCGTATCATTATAGATGAGACTTATAAATATGCTGGTAAGGGCAACGATAGTTTGTTTTTCCTTATTAATCTCTAACATTTCCATGAAGCATAGCGTGTCGTGGTTGGATTCGAACAATGTCCAAGAAAGCAAAGTAACAACTATCAATCTTACCTTATAGAGGCAACTCATTGCCAATGAGAAAGGCAAAGGAAAGGCTGCAGAGCTGATGTCTAAGGCCAAGGTGCCCAAGGCAAAACCTGCGACTCATATGCCAGCCGGTTCAGTGGCAATGCTCTCTCAAATCTACCAATACCAGGAGATCATTCTTCAAAAGCTGGAGAAAGAAGAGGAGAAAAACACCAAGCTCTGGCAATATACTCATGCATGGGAATCTGCCCTCAAGAAAACTCTTGAAGGAATGTTCGCACATACTTTGGTACCATTTTCTGAGTTCCCTGTCGACCTCATTGCCAATGATGATATGTCATCCAGTCCTTATTTTGTCCATACCCCAACACAATCGGATGCCACCATACCATTGTCCCTTGTCCAAGTCGAGTCCACACAAACAGACACGCTGCCTAGATTAAAAGAAGAAAGAATCCAAGCCAAAGTTGCCGCAACACCTATTGCATCTGCCTCATCTGCTGCCACTGACGCTCCTACCGCCTTGGAGCCAGTAAAGATTGTCAAGGAAGTTCTCCATGACATTGGAGCTTCCACAGCCGCATCAAAGCCTAGCATGAAGGGAAGGAAACGCATGGCTCCTGATCGTGGGAGCTTTGTCAAGAGAAAGACTCGTGTATCACACCCAAAAAAACTCTGAAAGAGAGTCTTCTTCCCATTAAACTCCCTACATTCATGTTGTTCATTTGTTCATGCATGTCATTTTATTTCATTTGTACATATATCTTCATGCATTGAGGACAATGCACACCTTTGGTTTGGGTGTGTGTTGTATCACATATTTTTTATGCCATGCATTCATGTTTATATTTTTGTTTGTATTTTGTTGCCATATATATTAGGTATAACCATGCATACTAAACCACTAAAAAATTGTTGCCTCAGTTAAATTTGGAATTTTGTCAACACTTTGCTAGACTAGTTAGAATTTGCTTTAGTATACTATGTCTGATGATGAAATTTGGAAACCCTTAGTTTGCATGTGTCGCAGGATAGCAATGCTAGGTCTGCTTGGTAATTGATCTATAGTTTAGGAAACTGAAGTCTCACTTAACACGAAGTATGCATCTAGTCCCTAAACAAACTTAGAATTCTTGAAACTAAGCTCAGAATAATATATATATATTTGATTTTAGGGTAAAAGAAAATAATAAGGCAACAATGTTTTGCCAAGGCATGAAAAAATGTAGAACCCTCATCTGTCTTAGAGATAATAAGTCACTTGGGGCTTCATGGTTTGCTCCCTCTTAGTTCTCAAGTCAAAAACGTTAGGGTATGAGTTAAAGAATAAAGCCTAGTAATGCCTGGACTAACGTGGGGGTTCATGATATGTTCCCTCTTATTTCTCATGCCAAACAGTATTACAAAGCAAGCCTGAAAATATTGCCAGCAAAAACCCTTGGCAAATAAAAAAATGATAAATCTGAGTTTGGGTAGTAAATCTGACTAAGGGAGTTGGAGGATGCTTGATGCATATTGCCTACACTTCATGCATACTTCATGACCTTAGACTAGAGTTATATTTTTGCAGTTGAATTTGTTGATCTGCTTGACATTATTGCATTAGGATATCTGAGTACAGGACTAGGGTCAGATTCTACTTACTAGCACTTGTTGACAATCAGAACAACTTTATTTAGGTACTCTTTTTATATTTTTATGTTTTCCTAATTTTATTTGCATTACTTGAGGACAAGCAATGATCTAGGTTTGGGGGAGTGTTAAGTCCTAGAAAGTACTAATTTTGATGTATATTTTACAATGTTTTTGCTTGTCTTTAAGTATATATGTTTGCATTTAGTTGTTAAATTTATGCATTTGCATAAGGAGTTAGGGAGTTGTTCTTTTGCCAACGTGCAGGGTTATTTTGTTGGCATTGATGTAGGATAGGAGCAGAACAGGCTTGGCAAAGCAGCGTAGGAGCAG
The DNA here is from genome assembly GCA_019671005.1 of Hibiscus mutabilis. NCBI lineage: Eukaryota > Viridiplantae > Streptophyta > Magnoliopsida > Malvales > Malvaceae > Hibiscus > Hibiscus mutabilis. The sequence goes on along the minus strand of CM033718.1, from coordinate 59,166,406 downwards.
AAAGTATGAAAAGCAAAAGCGAATTGCTGAGTTGTAGTTGGCAAAGTTGGACTAGAGATTTCCAGGCTCGGTTGGCAAAGAATTGAAGTTTGATGCCCGGTTAAAGTAATTGTTGAACCCAGTACACGTCAGCCCTAATATTCAAAAGATTATAAGAGGATAACACGCTTATCTTGGTGTGTTAATCAAAATTCAAATTTTTAACCCAATCTAGGGTTCCCACTCGTGTCTATTTAAAGGAAGAGAAGATATCGATCAAATGAGACTTAGAGAGAGCACGGTGGTGAAAGAAGAAGCTAGAGGAAATCTGGTTCGACCATTTTAGACCGGGAGCTCTAAAGCATTCAAAGGGCTGCATCTACAGACCTCTTTCTTTGCCTATTCTCTTAGTTTAATTTTCATTTAAATGGTGATGTTTAGATACAATATTTTGTGGATAGAACCCTCAACCATGAACTAAGCTTTTACAGTTGGTTGGGGATGTTTGTGATTAATACTCAGTTTATTTCTAGTTTTTAATAATTTAAAATTCCTTGGCATTATTTTCTATCTGGCTAGCACTTTATTTCCTTAAATTATTTGTCATACGACAGTTGGCATTGTATGCTTATTATGCCTTAATATCTTAAGAGACTTAAGGGGTACGATCAGTTGCCAAGTACTAAGGAGGGAAGCTTTGACATAAGATGTTCAAGTATATGAGCTTACTTCGGAAGTGAATCTACCCCTTAGGAGTAAATATTCAAACTTAATCAAGTTAATTTATGAAAAACTGCACTATAGACATATAAGGGTTTTATCGTGGTTAACTTAGGGTATTACCATCGACAGAGGCAATACTGCTCTTGAAATCTGCTCGGCAATAAATCCAAGGCAGGGTATTATTAATAACTGGCACAGCTAATGTAGAATCTAGGCATCCCTTGCCAGCACTTATCACCCATTTGAATATTTCTTTTTGCCAAATTGTTTTCACTTTCGCTAAATTCCCTTAGCTATTATCTAAAATGAAAATTATAATCAATCCAGATATACTTGATTCCGTTAACAAGTAAACCATTGAACAATTAAATTATTGGTTAATCCATGTGGATACGATACTCAGCTTACCATTTTATTACTTGCTGGTCGTGTATACTTGCACACAATAGACTCACTCTTGGCACTATTTCAGACATATTTACATTGCATCCTCAATTTTTTGCCAAGTATTAGCAAACTCGACAATGGGTACCGTTTGATATTTTTGGCAAGGTAAGATCCAGATGGAAAGTCTGCTTGGTTTGTTTGCGGGTTTGGTTGTATGACAATATGGTGTGTACATGTTACCTTTTGACATAAGATTCAAGGTTTGTGATGAAACCTTATCCCTAGGTGGGGTTGAATGCAATGACAGATTCGAGTGATGGTATAGTTGGAAGTGTAAGACTCATGCGTAAACCGAGTTATGGGAGCTACATTAGTTGTCGATATGAGTTATCATGCCGAGTTTAAGGTAAGTGCTTGAGGTGAGCCAAGACGTCATTCGTTTTCAGAAGTCTTGCACCGGGCAAGGAATTTTATAGATATGGATGCCATCAAAGTTAGAGTCTCCTTCAAGGAGTCACCACGAGAGAAAGTTTTGGATGTAACGGTTGTTTAACCTTCTGTTATTTTTAGATCATACGAAATTGTGGAAGGTTTTTGTTGTGCATCAATCTTTTGGGTTCTACAGCATAAGTTAAGTTTCTTGATGACGTGTTTGTGTGATGTTTGGTCAAGGCACCATTGGGTTTGTTCCATGGCTTTGGTTATGCACCAAATAGTGATGGATCTCTATTGAGATATTTATTTTGATATAACTCAATGAAAAGTGTTTTTGGACTTATTCAAATATTGTAAAAATAATTCAGAGTCCATTCAACTTGAAAATATGTTTAAAAATGTTTTCTAAGTGTTTTGACTCATTCCTCAACTTAAAATATTTTCATAAAGTCAAAACTACTTAATTCTTGAAAATGCTGGAGCAAAGTTTCTAAAGTTTACCAGAAGTTTCAAAACTTCCTCTTACAAGAGTTTCCGTACTTCTACAGAAGTTTCTAAACTTCTAATTCGAGACAGTTTTCAAGTTTCAAAACTATAGATTAAGTTTCGAAACTTTGGGCTCTAACGGTCAATTTTTCTAATTTGACTCATAAAGTTTCAAAACTCTTTGAGTAGTTTCGAAACTTATATGTAGGTGAGTATTGAATGCTCTATTTTAAAGTTTCCCAACGGCTCCAAACCATCCCCAACAGATATAAACGGCTAGTAGCTCATTCCACACTATAAAACAAGGCTTGTGGCACTTGAAGAATAAAATGGTGGACATCCAAGCTTAAAGATCAAGAGAGTAGAGTTCTTTATTGTCTATTTTGTAATCTCTTGTAATTTAGTCCAATCCTAGTGAGCCAAAATGTGTAAACACCCACCTAGAGAGGTGATTAGTTTACAATGTCAATATCTCATTGTTGAGAGATAGGTTCTAGTTGATCCTTATAAAAACTATGGAGAGAGATCTATCTTAGCCCGTGAAAAGATAGGGATGTAAAGGTTAGCCCTCTAGCCTGTAAAAAGGAAGAATTCATTGTTAGTGAATTGGGAAATCCTTAGTGTGGATGCTAAGGTAGTGGATGTAGACCTTGGTTAAAAGGTCGAGCCACTCTGAAATCGATCATGTCAAATTGTCATTTTTTCGGTTTTGTTTCAAAAGAAACCTCTACACCCTTCATCGAAGCTAATTTCGGTTGAAGACATCGAGCCTTTCAATTGGTATCAGAACATGACTCAAATCGACGGTCTAACAACCATTGAGAAGATCCTAGGAGTGCTCGATCCATTTCTACATTCAACCGACCTTATATAGCTAATTTGTTCGACATCAAGCTCAAGGAATCAAGATGAACCGTTTCCCCTCTCATTTGCAAAAGTGGCATGCTTACACATTAAAGATGGGTAACCTCTAAGCTTAATCTTTTAGATTATCTCTTTGGTTGCTTATTTTAATGATAAAATTTCGTGCATATTTAATTTTTAAATTTTTATAAATGCATGACATCGAAAGAGTTTTATGCATAAATGTGTTTAACATACTCATTCTTGTTTTTTTCATAAACTCTAAAAAGACCTGGATAAATTAAACTTCAAGGATTTTTAATCATGATCATTTTTATTGAAATTCAATAACTTTCTTAACTGTCAAAGTATTTTGAGCTAAAATTTAAAATGGAATGCACTTATTAAGGGGGGGCTTTTGTTTTAAAAAAATCAAGTTACTCTCTATTGTTATTATTTTAACTTAAATGATTTGAATTATTTTTTATATAACAAAAAGAGGGAGAGATAAGTTTAAAAATTTTAATTTCAAAAAAGAAAATGAGGGCTTAAATATTTTTTTAAAATATTCTCTTTTTCTAAAATTATTTTTCAAAGGGGGAGCTTTTTCAAAAATAATTTTTCAAGTGGTTTCGTTATATCAAAAAGTGGGAGATTGTTGAAATATTTATTTTGATATAACTCAATGAAAAATGTTTTTGGACTTATTCAAATATTGTAAAAATAATTCAAAATCCATTCAACTTGAAAAATATGTTTAAAAATGTTTTCTAAGTGTTTTGACTCATTCCTCACCTTGAAATATTTTCATAAAGTCAAAACTACTTAATTCTTGAAAATGCTAGAGAAAAGTTTCTAAACTTTACTAGATGTTTCGAAACTTCCTCTTACAAGAGTTTCCATACTTCTGTAGAAGTTTCTAAACTTCTGATTCCATATAGTTTTTAAGTTTCGAAACTATAAAGTAAGTTTCGAAACTTTGGGCTCCAATGGTCAAATTTTCAAATTCGACTCGAAGAGTTTCGAAACTCCTTGAGTAGTTTCAAAACTTATATGCATGTGAGCATTGAATTCTCTGTTTTAAAGTTTCCCAGCGGCTCCAAACCATCCCCAACGGATATAAACGGTTAGTAGATCATTCCACACTATAAAAAAAGGTTTGGGACACTTGAAGAAGAAGATGATGGACATCCAAGCTTAAAGATCAAGAGAGTAAAGTTCTTTATTGTCTATTTTGTAATCTCTTGTAATTTAGTCCAATCCTAGTGATCCAAAATGTGTAAACACCCACCTAGAGAGGTAATTATTTTACAATGTCAAGACCTCATTGTTGAGGGATATGTTCTAGTTGATCCTTATAAAAACTAGGGAGAAGGTTCTATCTTAGCCCGTGAAAAGATAAGGATGTAAAGGTTAGCCGTTTAGCTTGTAAAAGTAAGAATTCATTGTTAGTAAATTGGGAAATACTTAGTGTGGATGCTAAGGTAGTGGATGTAGACCTTGGTTAGAAGGTCAAACCACTCTAAAATCGATCGTGTCAAATTGCCATTTCTTTTTCGGTTTTTGTTTTCTCAATTTCAAAAGAAACATGTACACCCTTCATCGGAGATAATTTCGGTTAAAACATCGAGCCTTTCAATCTCTATAAAGGAAATGGTCAGATGAATTGGGTAAGTACCTGGCAAAGATGGATTCCTTCTAAGAGAAAGAATCGGTTGAGATTATGTTATACTGTTAAAAGACAAAGGTTATGATAAGTGGTGCAAGAGATCAGAGTAGCGCAACGGGAAATGTTTGATAATCTTCTTTGAGTTATGGACACAAATTTCGAGGACAAAATTTCTTTTAAGGAGGGGAAAGTTCTAACGACCCAATTTTTGGGTTGTTGAATCGGGTCTCAAACCCAGGCTATGGGGGCATTATTTTGGGAGCCCAAGTTATGGATAATTAAGAGTGGCCCATTAGTTTGGATGAGGATGGTTAATTGAATTTTAAATAGGTGAAGTGTGGGTGAAAAAAAATGAGGGAGATATGATTGAGGAGAGAGAAAAGGAAAAAGTGGGTGAGAATGGTGGAGAGTATTTAAGAGAGAGATGAAGTGGTCTTGCTTAGATCCAAGGGGTTTCGACCATCGTGGAATCTTACCGCTGGTACTATTGGAAAGGCCTCGCCAAGACGAGTCGGTCGATGGTCACGGTGTTGCCGTCGAAGCCACCGTCGAAAGGATGAGAAAGAGAAAGTTTTGGGTTTTCATGTTGATGAGGTTCGGGTGTTCAAAACTGAAAATCGTCACCACCATTGAGCTCAAGAGGTGCCAAAACATCAAACTGGAGCTTACTGGCCGATTTCAGCTGCGTGGGCAAATATATCAGCTCAAGCCGAGCTGTTGGGCCAGCTGATCGATTCAACCTATTAAGCTGACCCAAGTCGAGCCGTAAGCTACGCTGTCAGCCGTCGTCGTGCCGCCGTTGACCGTTGACCAGTGTTGAATTTTTTTGGAGGATCCTACCCAGGGGTTTCTCGATGTTCTAAGTCCGATGGCGTAGTTCATTTCGCAAGATTCGAACCCAGATTATTCAGGATCAAATATTAGATCAAGTGGAATATTCAAGAAGCTCATATGAGGATTTTAGCGATATTGGCTTAAGGTTAGTACACCTCGAACTCATATTGCTTCATGAGCATCATAAATGTGATTACTTTTCTTGTTAGTGTTTGCAAAATAGGTAGACAATGAATAAGCTTGTTGTGGGACCGGTATCATGAGACTTAATATATTTATGAGATGCATGATGATGTTACGAATAGATGAGACTCTTAGAGGCTTTAGAGACCGTATAAGGTCGTTTGAGATGCTCATATGATTAGTGATTGTTTGATTAATTAGAATAATTGTGTCCTTGTATGCTTGTTCGAATAAATTAATGTATTCGATGGAAATTGTATAAGGGATGAATAATGGTAATATTCGAATAAATGATCATGAAGCCTATAATTAATAATAATTGAATGAATACGTTAGTAAACAAACCTTAATGACTTTTATAAGCTTTGGGGATCAAATAAAGTGTTGTAAAACCGTAAATCAAGGAAATGGTGCGAACTCGTCAATAGGATATCGATACAAGCTTTGGTTGTACCAGTACTTGTGTAAATCTAGGATTTTCTATAAGCAATTTTAGTATCGGTATGTGAGTGAGTACCGATACCCGAGGGTACTGTATCGATACTCGTGTTTGATTACCGGTACCCAATACGTTAAATAATCAATAAATGCAAATTAAGAGTGGAAATTAATGTGTATATTAATAATTGAATTATGCCTTGGTAAATGAGGTAACGAGGATTAATGGAGTTAATGAATAAGATTAATTATATACTTCTCCATAATGTACTAACAACTCGGTAATGTAAAATAAATTATGTGATGTTGATTAGCAACCATAGGGGGTCCTTGGGATCGTGTTGGTTGCATGTCGGGTAGGCATTTGATTGGTTGAGTCTTCTTGATTGATGGGATTCGAACACCTAGTGAAAGTGTGTTGCAACATCATGGTTAGAGATACCGAATGGAGGTTACCGATGCTATGTGACTCGGGCCTCATTCGAAGATACTTGATGGGGGATTCCAATTATAGGTGTATGTTCTGATGCTACGTGACCCAACCTCACCCAGAGAGTAGATGCTCGATGGGGGATTTCGAGCAAGGGTGTATGCTTCGATGCTATATGACATGGCCTCACCCGGAGTATATGTTCCAATGCTACGTGACTCGGTCTCACTCTAAAGATGTTGTTGTCGATATGTGTTTTCGCCTAGATGATCTGTTGAGATCTCAGGCTTGGTTGGGCCTTGTGTGCCATGTATGATGTTTTGCTATGATTGAGAGCATATGTTTAAACGACTAGTGGCGGTGCCACGTGTTTATTTATCTCTCCTTATTGCTCGTACTAGCTTGCATGCTTATGTTTGTGATTAGCATGAAGTATAGTATAGTAGATGTGCACCACTAAGCTTTGTAAGCTCAGCGCTCAGAATTGTTAGATCATGGAGCACTATTGGTATGAGATTCTAGCATGTGGTGATCTCCAGAGTACGGTACTTGTATTTAATGGGCTATGTATTCATAGGACTTTACGTGGTAGAGTCTGTAATTCTTATTTTGCAAATTGTATTAATCAAATTGAATGTTCATATATTTGATTTTAAATGAAGCTCATTTGTACTATTTTAATCATTTATATATATACTTTAATCGTGGGCTTTAAATGGTTTTGAAAAGTATTTTATTTGGCTAAACCGAGTTGAGAATTTTTATGGTTTTGGGTTGAGCTTGAGGCCCAAGTGTGACACTCGGGTCGAGGGTGTTACAAGAATACTGTATAAATACATGCTCAACCATTTAAGGCTTGTTCTAGGATAATTTGTGATAGTGACATGTTCAACTATGCCAGGAAACTTGAACTAAATGTTGAACACGTGTGAGGTGTACCTATTTGAATGCTTGACTCGTAACACATTAATGAGATGTGGTTTATGGAATGGACTTGGAAGCCTGGCATGCCGTCAACAATCTTCAACACAAAAAATCACTGACTTGCCTTATAAGGGTTAAACTACAAATTTGCCCATAAGTGTTAAAATGACCAAAATGCCCTTATGAGCAAAATTTACTGGTAATCTCCTAAAATATTTGAAATCTTGATTGATCTTGATCTACTCGAATTCCCAAAATCTATCTTGGTATATCTGAATTCCTGCATAATCATGATATATCAGAAATTCTAAATGATCTTGAGGTATAATTCCTTAATACCTAGATGAAGATGATAATTATTGAATTCTTTCGAATATGGTTCTTGATTCTAAAATCAGTCTAGATTGGACTATAGTTTAGTGTCTTCTTTCGGTAATTATCAAGGACCCCTGAGTGATAAATTGGACCATCTAGTGTATCCCATGTTTATATGAATAATCTCCCTGATTGGAAACCAGTCCATCCATTCTGATCCTAAGTGATCATGTTATATGAAGTAAAAACATGACTTTTTCTTCCTGATTTCTGATTCATGGGTCCTGGTACTCAGATTCTACTAATTAAACATATGCTTGTATCCTGAATTCTCGGTATACTACTACTAATTACTCAGATGATTGTTACCATTCAATATCGTTTTACTGGTACTGGACATTGACTAAAGACTTTAGGTTCAGCCCTAATCATACTGGTAATTCCGCCTGTATTTAGTTCTTACGCTTCGATTAGGGTCCGCCTGTATTCGGTTCCTACGTTTCGGCTAGGGTAATTCCGCTTGGGACCTAAGGTATCCCCTTAGGTCGGCACCTACGCCCATTGGGCATGGGTTAACGCCTGTATAGATGTAGTTTTGGGGAACTATATAATGGAATTCGGTTGGAAGGTAATTAGGCCAATACCATATTTTTTCCTGCCTCCTCATTTGCATCTGTCAAATTCTACAGTTATCTGAAACTTTCTATCTATCTTTCGATCTGTGATTGTTGGGACACACCAAACCCTCTGGCTCAATTCCTGTAAAATATCTCTCCTTTCTGATTCCTTTGGAGTGTAGAATGTCAGACTGATGCTCAGAAGTTCAAGTACTGATTAACCATGATGCCATGATCGATATTTTAATTTCATGTTTTGCCTTACACTTGCATGTGCTTACAACATCATTTGGTAGTTCTGTAATACTGAGTGATAAGTGTTCAAAAGTACTATTTTTCTTACCCTTTTTACTCATATTATTGTTAGACTTAGGCTCATAATAGTTGCATAGTTAGCCATTCATGCATTAATCCATGATTCCTTCAATTGTTGAGCTTGATTACATAACTTGGTGATTTTTGTGGAAATAGATGTTGCTTTGGTGTGTTTTTGTGTATGTATGTGCAGGATCACTTGCCAAAGCAATGCCGAGCTAGTTGCCAGGGCAATGCATGAAGGATATGCCGAGCTAGTTGCCAGGGCAGTGCATGAAGGAGACGCCGAGCCAGTTGCCATGGCATTTGTCGACAAAGACTAAAAGCAATATGGATGTCGAAATTCATGACTTTACAAGCCCAAGATGACATGGAGCAAGGTCCAAGCCCAAAGGAATTTGATTGCCATGCAGAGATTAAAGAAGAATTAAATTCCAAGAGGATAGGAGAAGTTCTAATAGGAATAAAATTATAATAAAGAATTATATTCTTTAAAGATAATTTAATTCCAACTCAAACTCCTCCTCAAAGAAGGACTTTGGCCTAGCCCTATAAATACCAAGGAGATTTCGACAAGATGAAGGGAGAGAGCAAGAGGGAATTTCGACAACTCCAAGAGAGGAAGCAAGGGAATTTTCGGCAAGCATCTAGGGCAAGGAGGATTTTTCGACAAGCCTCTTCCTTCATCTTTGTTCGATTGGGTTCATGCTAGGGATTAATTATCTTGTGTTTCTTTGGAACCTAGCCATGAACTAAATTTACTTGGCTATGGTTATTGTGTTTTGAGATTGTGAGAAACTATTGGTTTTTGTTTAGGTAATAAGAGTTTGCACTTTTCTATTTCAAGGTTTATTCATTCTTGATTCTTATTATTGTTTTGAGTGAATTGGGAGAGGATCTCGTGATTTCATCCATTTATCTAATATCGGGAGAGTTAGATTCAAGAAACGAATGAATATGATCTTTATTCAATCCAATGATGGTGAAGATTAATCCGGCTTAGGAATAAGTTAAGGATTTCAACGGCTAAGAGGAGCGCGCAAGATTGGTTGTTGTTCACCCTTGATTCACGCAGGATGTATTATCAAGGCATGCACAAATAGCTAGAGTTTCGACTTAGGGATAAGAAGAAACCATTGAAGAACGCTCCGCCGAACCTTGAAGTTGCTGCCCATCGCCCAAGTAGTTGCCCAACTAGTCGCCCAAGCAACCATCAATTAGTCGCTACGGCAACCCGTCGTGCAAGTTGCCACGGCAACCGAGTTGCCCGTGCACTCTTTTACCAAGACAATCCAATCGGCTATCACACCTCAACTCACGATAACCTAGCCTATCTCTCTCATTCGAATTCATCTTTTCTTTTACTTAATTGCTTTCTAGATTAGTTATTAGTTAAAACTTCTATAATCCTTCACTTGTGTTTTTACTTTTTACAAAGGCAAGAGACTGGATTCTTGAAGTGGCACCAATCCTCGTGGAGACGATATCTTTTATACTATAACTTGCGACGTGTATACTTGCATATTTGCGTAGCACTTATTACGCGCAATAAGTTTTTGGCGCCGTTGCCGGGGATTGGCAATAGCGACTTTGTTTTTACTTTCTTGCACTTTCTTTTTATTTTTCTTGTTTAAAATTCAAAGGGCTAACAAACTTTGGTTTTGCATTGGTATATGACCAGGGCGAGACCGACTTCACCGAATATCCCTTTGATCCGAAATCGAACGAACCTTACAAAGACTTAGACGAAGGATAAGAGAAGCAATGGCAAATCAAGACGGCAATATTAATCAAGATGTTCGAGCGGGAGGAGGAGTGATTCTTGCACGAAAAGAACTATTCGAGACTATCTTGAAGAAGATCTTGATGGACTTAACCCGAGAGTTGTCGCACCCAAAATTGAAGCCGACCACTTTGAGTTGAAACCGGTAATGTTTAATATGATCAACACAATAGGTCAATTTGGCGGCTCAACAATCAAGATGCACGACAACATCTGAAATCTTTCCTCGAGATTTGCAACTCGTTCAAGATACACGAGTCACCCCGATGTCTTACGATTAAGATTATTCCCTATTCACCGAGGGATAGGGCGAAAGCATGGCTAAATAGCATTCTGCCGGATCCATAGCATCTTGGACTGATCTTTGTCGTGATTTCCTTGCTAGATTTAATCCTACAAATTTAATCGATAAGCTTCGTAACGACATTACTTCTTTTCGGCAGGCGGATGATGAATCCATGTACGAGGCTTGGGAGCGATATAGAGAACTTCTACACAAATGCCCTCTACACGGATTCCCGGTGTGGACTCAAGTGACAATGTTTTACAATGTCGTGAATACACCAACAAGGATGATGCTAGACGCCTCGCAAACGGCATACTCCTAGATAAGTCACCGGAAGAAGCAATGCAAATTTTAAACAGGCTGGCCAAGAATGATTATCAATTCCCATCTACCGTAAGAGGAGGAGTTAGACGCCAAGCCACAATACATGAACTAGGATCATCGATTCAATTTCGCACAATTGGCGCTTTAACCAAGATGGTCCGAACATGCAAAAACCAAACAACACACATGAAGTCAAGGTAATGGATTCTTTTTGTGAGTTATGTGGCGATAACCATAATTCTTCCGAATGTATGCGAGAATCCGAATCTAGCTTCTATGTGGGGAATTACAATCGGGCAACAACATGATGTCAAATACATACAATCCAGCTTGGAAGAAGCACCCAAATTTTTCATGGAGTAATCCCAACAATGCTCTAAACCAGAACAATCGAATGCACAAGCATCGGGATTCCAAGAAAAATATGCCACGGCAATGTATACCGCAGCAACAACCGACAACATCTAGTTCTTTGGAAAATTCTCTAAATGCTTTTATGATGAAAACTGAATCTTATATGGCTGAGAATAGTAATTTCATAAAAAGAATCGATGCTTTTATTAACAGACCGAGATGAGATTGCAAAACCAAGAGGCGGCAATCAAATCATTGGAAAATCAAGTCGGACAATTTGCTCAAAATCAACACTAGACCACGAGGAGGTTTACCTAGCGATACTGAAGTCGCAAGAGGAACTGCCATGAGCAATGTAAGGCAATCACCACCGTAAGTGGCCAACAACTTAGAGAGGTTCAAACCCGCTCGTCAAACAAAACTCCACAAAAAGAGCAAGACGAACCTAGCGGCAAAGTCTCAGATGCTGAACCAAGAATTGCTGTGGCAACCGGCAATAAGCATGCCTCGGCAACCGATGACGCCTCGGCAACTTGCGATAAGCACGCCGCGGCAACCCGATTGGTAACACATCGGCAACTCGGATGTCCTTGTAATGCCGTCAATCAGGTTTCAAACCAATGAAAAGATCGAAGATATCCGACTTCCACCACCATTCCCACAAAGGTTGAAGCGACAAAAGCAAGAATACCAATTCAAGAAGTTTCTTGATATCCTAAAGCAAGTCCACATCAACTTGCCATTGGTGGAAGCAATTGAACAAATGCCAAACTATGCCAAGTTTCTTAAAGACATTGTGTCCAAGAGAACAAGGCTAGGAGAGTTTGAAACAATTGCCGCAACAGAGGGATGCATGGCAATGTTGCACAATCGTATGCCGCCCAAGTTGAAGGATCCCGGAAGTTTCACAATACCACTGTTCTATTGGAAATCACTATGTCGGGAAAGCACTATGCGACCTAGGGGCTAGCATAAACTTGATGCCTAAATCGGTTTTCCGAAACTAGGAATCGGGAAGGCAAGACCTACAACATTATGCTACTAATGAGCCGACAGATCCTATGTGCATCCGTAGGGGGAAAAATCGAGGACATACTGGTAAAAGTTGATAAATTTATTTTTCCCGCTGACTTTATTGTTTTAGATTGTGAAGCGAGATGAGCATGCGCCTATCATTCTCGGAAGACCATTCCTAGCGGCGGGGAGAACTTTGATTGATGTTGAAAAGGAGAACTCACAATGAGGGTGAATGACCAGTAGGTAAAACTAAATGTGTTCCAAACACTAAGGCATGCCGATGATCCAGAAGAATGCCAACTACTTCATGCCACGGCAGAGTTTAACTTCGATGAGGAATTTAGTTGCCTCGGCAACTACATTGCCGATCAAGAGGAACCTGAGGAGTATGAAGAACCGGTCGATGAGGAACAACCAGAAGAGGTAAATTGGCTAGTCAATCGACCAGGTACATACTTTGAACCACTGGACTACTCAGGTAAGGAAGGTAAGATCGAAAAACCCTCTATCGAAAATCCACCAATTCTTGAGTTGAAACAATTGCCAGAGCAATCAAATATGTATACTTAGGGATCGATAATACATTACCTGTAATTATTTCCTCTAAGTTACAGCCTGAAAGGTGAAAAGAAGCTGATCAACATGTTGAAGCTACATAAAAAGGCAATAGGGTGGACAATTGCCGACTTGAAGGGAATTAGCCCGGCGGTGTGCATGCACAAGATCTTGTTGGAAGATAACCACAAACCTTCAATTGAGGCCCAGAGAAGACTGAATCATGCCATGAAAGGGGTTGTAATGAAAGAAATCATCAAGTGGCTTGACGCCGGCATTATATACCCTATCTCCGATAGTACGTGGGTAAGTCCGGTACAATGTGTGCCGAAAAAGGAGGTATATAAAGTGGTAAGCAATGAAAATAATGAACTTATCCCAACCAGATCTGTGACCGGTTTGAGGGTTTGTATGGACTATCGAAAAAGCTAAACAAAGCCACTAGGAAAGATCACTTCCCATTACCCTTTATTGATCAAATGCTTGACCGTCTTGCGTAAAACCCTTTATTGTTTTCTTGATGGTTATTCAGGTTACAATCAGATTGCCATAGCACCGTAAGATCAAGAAAAGACAACCTTCACATGCCCCTACGGTACTTATGCCTTCCGAAGGATGCCGTTTGGATTATGTAACGCCCGCAACCTTCCAAAGATGCATGATGGCGCTCTTTTCGGACATGGTCGAAGACTTCCTTGAGATCTTCATGGATGATTTTTCGTTTTTGGTAATGACTTCGACGGCTGTCTCGGCAATTTAGAGAGGGTGTTGGCAAGATGCGAAGAAACGGATTTAGTCCTCAATTGGGAGAAATGCCACTTTATGGTAGATGAAGGAATAGTGCTCGCCATAAGATTTCATCCAAGGGAATTGAAGTAGACAAAGCCAAGGTGGACGTGATCGAGAGATTACCCCCACCAAATTCGATTAAAGGAATTCAAGTTTTCTGGACATGCGAGTTTTTACAGAGGTTCATTCATAACTTTTCTAAAATCACTAAACCTTTGTGTAATCTGCTTGAACAGGATAAAGTCTTCGATTTTGATGATTCTTGCACTCAAGCATTTGAAACCCTAAAGAAAAAGCTTGCCTCGCACCCATTGTTGTTCCACCCAGTTGACGCTACCTTTTGAGCTCATGTGTGATGCAAGTGATTTCGCGGTAGGAGCAGTCCTAGGCCAACGTCAGGTAAGACCTTCCATGTGATATACTACGCTAGTAAAACTCTTAACGATGCTCAAGTGAATTACACAACAACGGAGAAAGAGTTACTAGTCAGTAGTTTTCGCATTTGACAAGTTCCGATCCTATTTAATTGGTACAAAGGTAATTGTTCATACGGACCATTCGGCAATCAAATACTTATTTGCTAAAAAGGATGCTAAACCTCGTTTGATTCGTTGGATATTACTTTTACAAGAATTTGATATTGAAATTAAGGACAGAAAGGAAACAGAAAATCAAGTGGCGATCACTTATCACTTTTGGAACGCAATAGGGAGGAGGACGCGGATCTAGAGATATGTGATGCATTCCCGATGAACAAATTCTAATCGCCTCGAAACCCTTGACGCCTCGGCAGCCCATGACGCCTCGGCAACCATGGATGCACACGCCTCAACTCTCGACGCCACGCAGCGGTCTTTGACGCACACGCCTCAGCAATTTTGGGAGCGGACACTACGGCAAAGACATGCCTCGGCAATACCCGGTACGCAGATTTAGTTAACTTCCTTGTTTGTGGTATTTTTCCGTATGGCATTACTCACCAAGGGAAGAAGCGGTTCCGCCATGATGCTAAGCATTACTTTTGGGACGAGCCTCTTTTGTTTAAACAATGTGCGAGATCAGGTTATACGCCGATGTGTCCCCCTCAAGAGCAATGTAATGTACTCCGACAATGCCATTCTTCACCCTATGGAGGACATTTTGGAGGAACTCGTACACGCCAAAGTCTTGCAATCCGGTTTGTATTGGCCAACATTGTACAAAGATGCCCAAGACTTTTACAAGCAATGTGATCGTTGCGGAGGACGGGCAATATCTCTAGACGACATGAGATGCCACCTCGAACATCATTGAGGTAGAACTGTTCGATGTATGGGGGATCGATTTTATGGGACCTTTCCCATCGTCATTCGGCAACCTCTACATCTTACTCGCCGTCGACTATGTGTCTAAATGGGTAGAGGCAGCTGCAGTTCCCAACGATGATTCCAAGACCGTGCAACGATTCCTGCAGAAAAACATATTTACACGGTTTGGGATGCCGAGAGCAATTATCAGCGACGGGGGCAAGCATTTTGACAATAGACTAATTGCCAAGATGTTGCAACGCCACGGCATATCACCCACAAACCAACGGGCAAGCAGAAATTTCCAATCGGGAGTTGAAGGGAATACTCGAGAAAGTTGTAAATCCCTCAAGGAAGGATTGGTCATTAAGACTAGATGACGACTTTGGGCATATCGCACCGCATTCAAAACACCATTAGGTATGTCCCCTTCCGGCTTGTTTATGGTAAAACATGTCATCTACCGGTGGAAATCGAGCACAAGGCGTCTTGGGGCAATCAAGACCGTGAATATGGATTGGGAAAGTGCCGGACAAAAGCGCTTGATGGATCTCAATGAGATAGAAGAATTTCGTGCACTCGCCTATAACAATGCACGAATCTACAAGGAGAAAACAAAGCGATGGCACGACAAGAAACTATTGCCACGGTAATTCACGCCAGGGCAACTAGTTCTCCTATTCAATTCTCGGCTAAAACTTTTCCCGGGAAAGCTGAAATCAAGATGGTCGGGACCATTTGAAGTCGTCAAACCATTCTCCCATGGTGCTGTGATAATCAAGTCCATCTCTGACAACTATGAATTCAAAGTTAATGGACAAAGATTGAAGCACTACAATGGTGCCCATGTGGAACGTAACAAGGAAGTGGTCAACTTAGGAGATGCATGAGCATGCTCTCCTCTCAGTATTTCCTTTTTTTTCTTTTTCTTTTTATTTTTATTTTTATTTTTAGGAGATATTTTATTTTTTTCTTCATTATCTTTAGTTTTCAGGTTTTCTTTATTTTCTTTTTCACAACAAGACTCACAACTACTATGCTAAGGAAATTTATCACAAGATCCTTGCCCCGGCAACCAATGAAGAAGATGCCGCGGCAACCTACATCGTGCCTGCACAAGCTGATGCCACGGTAACCAACCATGAAGATGCCACGGCAACCAAAGCTAAAGACATCCCGGCAACAAGAAAACAACCATTGCATTCAAGCAAGAAAATCAAGACGCCAACTAGAAGGAAACTAATCATCTACGATGACGAACTCTCGAAGTAAGTCCTCGTATGCATTTTATTTTTATTTTTCGTTATTTTTATGCATGCATTGAGGACAATGCCTCACTCGAGTTTGGGGGGGATTGTTATTAGTAATTACCATGTTTAGTTACATTAATCTTAAGCATTACATTTAGGATACATAAATTGCTTGCCATGCCTTTAATTGGAACAAGAATTGGGGGATTTGATGAATATTCAATGATGACTTTACCAATGCACTTAATTGATAGAATTTTTATTCTAGGATAACCATGAAAAACTTAGAATTTTACTATGATGCTAAATTTGATGAAACACTGTTGTGGTTTGATTGATTTAAGGAGTTCTAGTAAACTTAGGTTGATAATTAACTAATTGGGGGATTAGAATAAAATTGGATGAATGCTAGAGGTGCCCGAAAATTGGCTCTAGCATATGCTAAAAAAATTGATCACTAGAGGTGCCCAAACTGGCTCTAGGAGGCGTTAAAATTTTTTCTGTTAACTAGAGGTGCCCAAACCGGCTCTAGTCGATTAAATTAACTTAAGAAAACTAAAAATAAAACACTAGAGGTGCCCAAAATTGGCTCTAGTTAAAACATGTTAAAAAGAACCCAATGAAGTAATTTGAAAACCTATTGTTTGCATAGAATCCGAAAAATCAACTTGCACACAACTCCGCACACACACAACAAGCATTATAGTTTGATTCCGAGTAATTCATCAGTTTTCTGAAAATAAAAAGCCAATCATACTTTGTGCCCCGTTCAGAGAATTGAAATCAAGTTCAAAGCTAAGTTTGTGAAAATTTGAAGTCTTGGCGTAAATTATGAGTTTGCATTGCTTGAGGACAAGCAATAGTTCGAGTTTGGGGGTGTGATAAGTGTTCAAAAGTACTATTTTTCTTACCCTTTTACTCATATTATTGTTAGACTTAGGCTCATAATAGTTGCATAGTTAGCCATTCATGCATTAATCCATGATTCCTTCAATTGTTGAGCTTGATTACATAACTTGGTGATTTTTGTGGAAATAGATGTTGCTTTGGTGTGTTTTTGTGTATGTATGTGCAGGATCACTTGCCAAAGCAATGCCGAGCTAGTTGCCGTGGCAATGCATGAAGGATATGCCGAGCTAGTTGCCAGGGCAGTGCATGAAGGAGACGCCGAGCCAGTTGCCATGGCATTTGTCGACAAAGACTAAAAGCAATATGGATGTCGAAATTCATGACTTTACAAGCCCAAGATGACATGGAGCAAGGTCCAAGCCCAAAGGAATTTGATTGCCATGCAGAGATTAAAGAAGAATTAAATTCCAAGAGGATAGGAGAAGTTCTAATAGGAATAAAATTATAATAAAGAATTATATTCTTTAAAGATAATTTAATTCCAACTCAAACTCCTCCTCAAAGAAGGACTTTGGCCTAGCCCTATAAATACCAAGGAGATTTCGACAAGATGAAGGGAGAGAGCAAGAGGGAATTTCGACAACTCCAAGAGAGGAAGCAAGGGGAATTTTCGGCAAGCATCTAGGGCAAGGAGGATTTCGACAAGCCTCTTCCTTCATCTTTGTTCGATTGGGTTCATGCTAGGGATTAATTATCTTGTGTTTCTTTGGAACCTAGCCATGAACTAAATTTACTTGGCTATGGTTATTGTGTTTTGAGATTGTGAGAAACTATTGGTTTTTGTTTAGGTAATAAGAGTTTGCACTTTTCTATTTCAAGGTTTATTCATTCTTGATTCTTATTATTGTTTGCGAGTGAATTGGGAGAGGATCTCGTGATTTCATCCATTTATCTAATATCGGGAGAGTTAGATTCAAGAAACGAATGAATATGATCTTTATTCAATCCAATGATGGTGAAGATTAATCCGGCTTAGGAATAAGTTAAGGATTTCAACGGCTAAGAGGAGCGCAAAGATTGGTTGTTGTTCACCCTTGATTCACGCAGGATGTATTATCAAGGCATGCACAAATAGCTAGAGTTTCGACTTAGGGATAAGAAGAAACCATTGAAGAACGCTCCGCCGAACCTTGAAGTTGCTGCCCAGTCGCCCAAGTAGTTGCCCAACTAGTCGCCCAAGCAACCATCAATTAGTCGCTACGGCAACCCCGTCGTGCAAGTTGCCACGGCAACTGAGTTGCCCGTGCACTCTTTTACCAAGACAATCCAATCGGCTATCACACCTCAACTCACGATAACCTAGCCTATCTCTCTCATTCGAATTCATCTTTTCTTTTACTTAATTGCTTTCTAGATTAGTTATTAGTTAAAACTTCTATAATCCTTCACTTGTGTTTTTACTTTTTACAGTGCAAGAGACTGGATTCTTGAAGTGGCACCAATCCCTGTGGAGACGATATCTTTTATACTATAACTTGCGACGTGTATACTTGCACATTTGCGTAGCACTTATTACGCGCAATAAGTTTGGGGGTGTGATAAGTGTTCAAAAGTACTATTTTTCTTACCCTTTTTACTCATATTATTGTTAGACTTAGGCTCATAATAGTTGCATAGTTAGCCATTCATGCATTAATCCATGATTCCTTCAATTGTTGAGCTTGATTACATAACTTGGTGATTTTTGTGGAAATAGATGTTGCTTTGGTGTGTTTTTGTGTATGTATGTGCAGGATCACTTGCCAAAGCAATGCCGAGCTAGTTGCCAGGGCAATGCATGAAGGATATGCCGAGCTAGTTGCCAGGGCAGTGCATGAAGGAGACGCCAAGCCAGTTGCCATGGCATTTGTCGACAAAGACTAAAAGCAATATGGATGTCGAAATTCATGACTTTACAAGCCCAAGATGACATGGAGCAAGGTCCAAGCCCAAAGGAATTTGATTGCCATGCAGATTTAAAGAAGAATTAAATTCCAAGAGGATAGGAGAAGTTCTAATAGGAATAAAATTATAATAAAGAATTATATTCTTTAAAGATAATTTAATTCCAACTCAAACTCCTCCTCAAAGAAGGACTTTGGCCTAGCCCTATAAATACCAAGGAGATTTCGACAAGATGAAAGGAGAGAGCAAGAGGGAATTTCGACAACTCCAAGAGAGGAAGCAAGGGGAATTTTCGGCAAGCATCTAGGGCAAGGAGGATTTCGACAAGCCTCTTCCTTCATCTTTGTTCGATTGGGTTCATGCTAGGGATTAATTATCTTGTGTTTCTTTGGAACCTAGCCATGAACTAAATTTACTTGGCTATGGTTATTGTGTTTTGAGATTGTGAGAAACTATTGGTTTTTGTTTAGGTAATAAGAGTTTGCACTTTTCTATTTCAAGGTTTATTCATTCTTGATTCTTATTATTGTTTGCGAGTGAATTGGGAGAGGATCTCGTGATTTCATCCATTTATCTAATATCGGGAGAGTTAGATTCAAGAAACGAATGAATATGATCTCTATTCAATCCAATGATGGTGAAGATTAATCCGCTTAGGAATAAGTTAAGGATTTCAACGGCTAAGAGGAGCGCAAGATTGGTTGTTGTTCACCCTGATTCACGCAGGATGTATTATCAAGGCATGCACAAATAGCTAGAGTTTCGACTTAGGGATAAGAAGAAACCATTGAAGAACGCCCGCCGAACCTTGAAGTTGCTGCCCGATCGCCCAAGTAGTTGCCCAACTAGTCGCCCAAGCAACCATCAATTAGTCGCTACGGCAACCCCGTCGTGCAAGTTGCCACGGCAACTGAGTTGCCCGTGCACTCTTTTACCAAGACAATCCAATCGGCTATCACACCTCAACTCACGATAACCTAGCCTATCTCTCTCATTCGAATTCATCTTTTCTTTTACTTAATTGCTTTCTAGATTAGTTATTAGTTAAAACTTCTATAATCCTTCACTTGTGTTTTTACTTTTACAAAGTGCAAGAGACTAGATTCTTGAAGTGGCACCAATCCCTGTGGAGACGATATCTTTTATACTATAACTTGCGACGTGTATACTTGCACATTTGCGTAGCACTTATTACGCGCAATAAGTTTTTGGCGCCGTTGCCGGGGATTGGCAATAGCGACTTTGTTTTTACTTTCTTGCACTTTCTTTTTATTTTTCTTGTTTAAAATTCAAAGGGCTAACAAACTTTGGTTTTGCATTGGTATATGACCAGTATGAGACCGACTTCACCGTAATATCCCTTTGATCCGTAAATCGAACGAACCTTACAAAGACTTAGACGAAGGATAAGAGAAGCAATGGCAAATCAAGACGGCAATATTAATCAAGATGTTCGAAAGCAGAGGAGGAGTGATTCTTGCACGAAATGAACTATTCGAGACTATCTTGAAGAAGATCTTGATGGACTTAACCCGTGAGTTGTCGCACCCGAAATTGAAGCCGACCACTTTGAGTTGAAACCGTAATGTTTAATATGATCAACACAATAGGTCAATTTGGCGGCTCAACAATCAAGATGCACGACAACATCTGAAATCTTTCCTCGAGATTTGCAACTCGCTCAAGATACACGGAGTCACCCCCGATGTCTTACGATTAAGATTATTCCCTATTCACCGAGGGATAGGGCGAAAGCATGGCTAAATAGCATTCTGCCGGATCCATAGCATCTTGGACTGATCTTTGTCGTGATTTCCTTGCTAGATTTAATCCTACAAATTTAATCGATAAGCTTCAGAAACGACATTACTTCTTTTCGGCAGTGCGGATGATGAATCCATGTACGAGGCTTGGGAGCGATATAGAGAACTTCTACACAAATGCCCTCTACACGGATTCCCGTGTGGACTCAAGTGACAATGTTTTACAATGCCGTGAATACACCAACAAGGATGATGCTAGACGCCTCGGCAAACGGCATACTCCTAGATAAGTCACCGGAAGAAGCAATGCAAATTTTAAACAGGCTGGCCAAGAATGATTATCAATTCCCATCTACCGTAAGAGGAGGAGTTAGACGCTAAGCCACAATACATGAACTAGGATCATCGATTCAATTTCGCACAATTGGCCGCTTTAACCAAGATGGTCCGAACATGCAAAAACCAAACAACACACATGAAGTCAAGGTAATGGATTCTTTTTGTGAGTTAGTGGCGATAACCATAATTCTTCCGAATGTATGCAGAATCCGAATCTAGCTTCTATGTGGGGAATTACAATCGGGCAACAACATGATGTCAAATACATACAATCCAGCTTGGAAGAAGCACCCAAATTTTTCATGGAGTAATCCCAACAATGCTCTAAACTGAACAATCGAATGCACAAGCATCGGGATTCCAAAAAAATATGCCACGGCAAATGATACCGCAAAGAACAAACAACAACATCTAGTTCTTTGGAAAATTCTCTAAATGCTTTTATGATGAAAACTCAATCTTATATGGCTGAGAATAGTAATTTCATAAAAAGAACTGATGCTTTTATTAATGGACCGAGATGAGATTGCAAAACCAAGAGGCGGCAATCAAATCATTGGAAAATCAAGTCGGACAATTTGCTCAAAATCTGAACACTAGACCACAAGGAGGTTTACCTAGCGATACCAAGTCGCAAGAGGAACTGCCATGAGCAATGTAAGGCAATCACCACCAGAAGTGGCCAACAACTTAGAGAGGTTCAAACCCGCTCGTCAAACAAAACTCCACAAAAAGAGCAAGACGAACCTAGCGGCAAAGTCTCAGATGCTGAACCAAGAATTGTTGTGGCAACCGGCAATAAGCATGCCTCGGCAACCGATGACGCCTCGGCAACTTGCGATAAGCACGCCGCGGCAACCCCAGTTGGTAACACATCGGCAACTCCAGATGTCCTTGTAATGCCGTCAATCAGGTTTCAAACCAATGAAAAGATCGAAGATATCCGACTTCCACCACCATTCCCACAAAGGTTGAAGCGACAAAAGCAAGAATACCAATTCAAGAAGTTTCTTGATATCCTAAAGCAAGTCCACATCAACTTGCCATTGGTGGAAGCAATTGAACAAATGCCAAACTATGCCAAGTTTCTTAAAGACATTGTGTCCAAGAGAACAAGGCTAGGAGAGTTTGAAACAATTGCCGCAACAGAGGGATGCATGGCAATGTTGCACAATCGTATGCCGCCCAAGTTGAAGGATCCCGGAAGTTTCACAATACCCTGTTCTATTGGAAATCACTATGTCGGGAAAGCACTATGCGACCTAGGGGCTAGCATAAACTTGATGCCTAAATCGGTTTTCCGAAAACTAGGAATCGGGAAGGCAAGACCTACAACAGTTTATGCTACAACTAGCCGACAGATCCTATGTGCATCCGAGGGAAAAATCGAGGACATACTGGGTAAAAGTTGATAAATTTATTTTTCCCGCTGACTTTATTGTTTTAGATTGTGAAGCAGATGAGCATGCGCCTATCATTCTCGGAAGACCATTCCTAGCGGCAGGAGAACTTTGATTGATGTTGAAAAGGAGAGAACTCACAATGAGGGTGAATGACCAGCGGGTAAAACTAAATGTGTTCCAAACACTAAGGCATGCCGATGATCCGTAAGAATGCCAACTACTTCATGCCACGGCAGAGTTTAACTGATGAGGAATTTAGTTGCCTCGGCAACTACATTGCCGATCAAGAGGAACCTGAGGAGTATGAAGAACCGGTCGATGAGGAACAACCGAAGAGGTAAATTGGCTAGTCAATCGACCAGTACATACTTTGAACCACCGGACTACTCGTAAGGAAGGTAAGATCGAAAAACCCTCTATCGAAAATCCACCAATTCTTGAGTTGAAACAATTACGAGCAATCAAATATGTATACTTAGGGATCGATAATACATTACCTATAATTATTTCCTCTAAGTTACAGCCTGAGCAGGAAAAGAAGCTGATCAACATGTTGAAGCTACATAAAAGGCAATAGGGTGGACAATTGCCGACTTGAAGGGAATTAGCCCGGCGGTGTGCATGCACAAGATCTTGTTGGAAGATAACCACAAACCTTCAATTGAGGCCCAGAGAAGACTGAATCATGCCATGAAAGGGGTTGTAATGAAAGAAATCATCAAGTGGCTTGACGCCGGCATTATATACCCTATCTCCGATAGTACGTGGGTAAGTCCGGTACAATGTGTGCCGAAAAAGGGAGGTATAACAGTGGTAAGCAATGAAAATAATGAACTTATCCCAACCAGGACTGTGACCGGTTGGAGGGTTTGTATGGACTATCGAAAGCTAAACAAAGCCACTAGGAAAGATCACTTCCCATTACCCTTTATTGATCAAATGCTTGACCGTCTTGCAGGTAAACCCTTTTACTGTTTTCTTGATGGTTATTCAGGTTACAATCAGATTGCCATAGCACCAGAAGATCAAGAAAAGACAACCTTCACATGCCCCTACGGTACTTATGCCTTCCGAAGGATGCCGTTTGGATTATGTAACGCCCCGGCAACCTTCCAAAGATGCATGATGGCGCTCTTTTCAGACATGGTCGAAGACTTCCTTGAGATCTTCATGGATGATTTTTCGGTTTTTGGTAATGACTTCGACGGCTGTCTCGGCAATTTAGAGAGGGTGTTGGCAAGATGCGAAGAAACGGATTTAGTCCTCAATTGGGAGAAATGCCACTTTATGGTAGATGAAGGAATAGTGCTCGGCCATAAGATTTCATCCAAGGGAATTGAAGTAGACAAAGCCAAGGTGGACGTGATCGAGAGATTACCCCCACCAAATTCGGTTAAAGGAATTCAAGTTTTCTGGACATGCAGGTTTTTACAGAGGTTCATTCATAACTTTTCTAAAATCACTAAACCTTTGTGTAATCTGCTTGAACAGGATAAAGTCTTCGATTTTGATGATTCTTGCACTCAAGCATTTGAAACCCTAAAGAAAAAAAAGCTTGCCTCGGCACCCATTGTTGTTCCACCAGATTGGGCGCTACCTTTTGAGCTCATGTGTGATGCAAGTGATTTCGCGGTAGGAGCAGTCCTAGGCCAACGTGTCAGGTAAGACCTTCCATGTGATATACTACGCTAGTAAAACTCTTAACGATGCTCAAGTGAATTACACAACAACGGAGAAAGAGTTACTAGCTGTAGTTTTCGCATTTGACAAGTTCCGATCCTATTTAATTGGTACAAAGGTAATTGTTCATACGGACCATTCGGCAATCAAATACTTATTTGCTAAAAAGGATGCTAAACCTCGTTTGATTCGTTGGATATTACTTTTACAAGAATTTGATATTGAAATTAAGGACATGAAAGGAACAGAAAATCAAGTGGCCGATCACTTATCACGTTTGGAACGCAATAGGGAGGAGGACGCGGATCTAGAGATATGTGATGCATTCCCGGATGAACAAATTCTAATCGCCTCGGAAACCCTTGACGCCTCGGCAGCCCATGACGCCTCGGCAACCATGGATGCACACGCCTCGGCAACTCTCGACGCCACAGCAGTCTTTGACGCACACGCCTCAGCAATTTTGGGAGCAGACACTACGGCAGCACATGCCTCGGCAATACCCTGGTACGCAGATTTAGTTAACTTCCTTGTTTGTGGTATTTTTCCGTATGGCATTACTCACCAAGGGAAGAAGCGGTTCCGCCATGATGCTAAGCATTACTTTTGGGACGAGCCTCTTTTGTTTAAACAATGTGCAGATCAGGTTATACGCCGATGTGTCCCTGAAGAAGAGCAACAGAATGTACTCCGACAATGCCATTCTTCACCCTATGGAGGACATTTTGGAGGAACTCGTACCGCGGCCAAAGTCTTGCAATCCGGTTTGTATTGGCCAACATTGTACAAAGATGCCCAAGACTTTTACAAGCAATGTGATCGTTGCCAGAGGACGGGCAATATCTCTAGACGACATGAGATGCCACTCCAGAACATCATCGAGGTAGAACTGTTCGATGTATGGGGGATCGATTTTATGGGACCTTTCCCATCGTCATTCGGCAACCTCTACATCTTACTCGCCGTCGACTATGTGTCTAAATGGGTAGAGGCAGCTGCAGTTCCCAACGATGATTCCAAGACCGTGCAACGATTCCTGCAGAAAAACATATTTACACGGTTTGGGATGCCGATAGCAATTATCAGCGACGGGGGCAAGCATTTTGACAATAGACTAATTGCCAAGATGTTGCAACGCCACGGCATATCACCCACAAACCAACGGGCAAGCAGAAATTTCCAACCGGGAGTTGAAGGGAATACTCGAGAAAGTTGTAAATCCCTCAAGGAAGGATTGGTCATTAAGACTAGATGACGCACTTTGGGCATATCGCACTGCATTCAAAACACCATTAGGTATGTCCCCCTTCCGGCTTGTTTATGGTAAAACATGTCATCTACCGGTGGAAATCGAGCACAAGGCGTACTGGGCAATCAAGACCGTGAATATGGATTGGGAAAGTGCCGGACAAAAGCGCTTGATGGATCTCAATGAGATAGAAGAATTTCGTGCACTCGCCTATAACAATGCACGAATCTACAAGGAGAAAACAAAGCGATGGCACGACAAGAAACTATTGCCACGGCAATTCACGCCAGGGCAACTAGTTCTCCTATTCAATTCTCGGCTAAAACTTTTCCCGGGAAAGCTGAAATCAAGATGGTCGGGACCATTTGAAGTCGTCAAACCATTCTCCCATGGTGCTGTGATAATCAAGTCCATCTCTGACAACTATGAATTCAAAGTTAATGGACAAAGATTGAAGCACTACAATGGTGCCCATGTGGAACGTAACAAGGAAGTGGTCAACTTAGGAGATGCATGAGCATGCTCTCCTCTCAGTATTTCCTTTTTTTTCTTTTTCTTTTTATTTTTATTTTTATTTTTAGGAGATATTTTATTTTTTTCTTCATTATCTTTAGTTTTCAGGTTTTCTTTATTTTCTTTTTCACAACAAGACTCACAACTACTATGCTAAGGAAATTTATCACAAGATCCTTGCCCCGCAACCAATGAAGAAGATGCCGCGGCAACCTACATCGTGCCTGCACAAGCTGATGCCACGGCAACCAACCATGAAGATGCCACGGCAACCAAAGCTAAAGACATCCCGGCAACAAGAAAACAACCATTGCATTCAAGCAAGAAAATCAAGACGCCAACTAGAAGGAAACTAATCATCTACGATGACGAACTCTCGAAGTAAGTCCTCGTATGCATTTTATTTTTATTTTTCGTTATTTTTATGCATGCATTGAGGACAATGCCTCACTCGAGTTTGGGGGGGATTGTTATTAGTAATTACCATGTTTAGTTACATTAATCTTAAGCATTACATTTAGGATACATAAATTGCTTGCCATGCCTTTAATTGGAACAAGAATTGGGGGATTTGATGAATATTCAATGATGACTTTACCAATGCACTTAATTGATAGAATTTTTATTCTAGGATAACCATGAAAAACTTAGAATTTTACTATGATGCTAAATTTGATGAAACACTGTTGTGGTTTGATTGATTTAAGGAGTTCTAGTAAACTTAGGTTGATAATTAACTAATTGGGGGATTAGAATAAAATTGGATGAATGCTAGAGGTGCCCGAAATTGGCTCTAGCATATGCTAAAAAAATTGATCACTAGAGGTGCCCGAAACTGGCTCTAGGAGGCGTTAAAATTTTTTCGGTTAACTAGAGGTGCCCGAAACCGGCTCTAGTCGATTAAATTAACTTAAGAAAACTAAAAATAAAACACTAGAGGTGCCCGAAATTGGCTCTAGTTAAAACATGTTAAAAAGAACCCAATGAAGTAATTTGAAAACCTATTGTTTGCATAGAATCCGAAAAATCAACTTGCACACAACTCCGCACACACTCACAAAGCATTATAGTTTGATTAAGAGTAATTCATCAGTTTTCTGAAAATAAAAAGCCAATCATACTTTGTGCCCAGTTGAGAGAATTGAAATCAAGTTCAAAGCTAAGTTTGTGAAAATTTGAAGTCTTGGCGGTAATTATGAGTTTGCATTGCTTGAGGACAAGCAATAGTTCGAGTTTGGGGTGTGATAAGTGTTCAAAAGTACTATTTTTCTTACCCTTTTTACTCATATTATTGTTAGACTTAGGCTCATAATAGTTGCATAGTTAGCCATTCATGCATTAATCCATGATTCCTTCAATTGTTGAGCTTGATTACATAACTTGGTGATTTTTGTGGAAATAGATGTTGCTTTGGTGTGTTTTTGTGTATGTATGTGCAGGATCACTTGCCAAAGCAATGCCGAGCTAGTTGCCAGGGCAATGCATGAAGGATATGCCGAGCTAGTTGCCGAGGCGGTGCATGAAGGAGGCAGCGAGCAGTTGCCATGGCATTTGTCGACAAAGACTAAAAGCAATATGGATGTCGAAATTCATGATTTTACAAGCCCAAGATGACATGGAGCAAGGTCAAGCCCAAAGGAATTTGATTGCCATGCAGAGATTAAAGAAGAATTAAATTCAAGAGGATAGGAGAAGTTCTAATAGGAATAAAATTATAATAAAGAATTATATTCTTTAAAGATAATTTAATTCCAACTCAAACTCCTCCTCAAAGAAGGACTTTGGCCTAGCCCTATAAATACCAAGGAGATTTCGACAAGATGAAAGGAGAGAGCAAGAGGAAATTTAGACAACTCCAAGAGAGGAAGCAAGGGAATTTTAGAACAAGCATCAAGGGCAAGGAGGATTTAGACAAGCCTCTTCCTTCATCTTTGTTCGATTGGGTTCATGCTAGGGATTAATTATCTTGTGTTTCTTTGGAACCTAGCCATGAACTAAATTTACTTGGCTATGGTTATTGTGTTTTGAGTTGTGAGAAACTATTGGTTTTTGTTTAGGTAATAAGAGTTTGCACTTTTCTATTTCAAGGTTTATTCATTCTTGATTCTTATTATTGTTTGCGAGTGAATTGGGAGAGGATCTCGTGATTTCATCCATTTATCTAATATCGGGAGAGTTAGATTCAAAAAGCGAATGAATATGATCTTTATTCAATCAATGATGGTGAAGATTAATCCGGCAGGAATAAGTTAAGGATTTCAGCGGCTAAGAAGGAGCGCAAGATTGGTTGTTGTTCACCCTTGATTCACGCGGGATGTATTATCAAGGCATGCACAAATAGCTAGAGTTTCGACTTAGGGATAAGAAGAAACCATTGAAGAACGCTCCGCCGAACCTTGAAGTTGCTGCCCGATCGCCCAAAGTAGTTGCCCAACTAGTCGCCCAAGCAACCATCAATTAGTTGCTCAAGGCAACCCGTCGTGCAAGTTGCCACGGCAACTGAGTTGCCCGTGCACTCTTTTACCAAGACAATCCAATCGGCTATCACACCTCAACTCACGATAACCTAGCCTATCTCTCATTCATTCATCTTTTCTTTTACTTAATTGCTTTCTTTTAGTTATTATTAAAACTTCTATAATTTCACTTGTTAGTTTTTACAGTTACAAGAGACTAGATTCTTGATAATCCTTGGAGACGATATCTTTTTTTATAACTTTTTTGCATTTTGCGTTGCGAGACTAGATTACTTTTTACACCAAAAAATTATTGCGTGTAATAAGTGATATCTTTTATACAAGTATACACGCCGCAAGTTATAGTATAAAAGATATCGCCTCCACAGGATTGGTGCCACTTCAAGAATCTAGTCTCTTGCACCGTAAAAAGTAAAAACACAAGTGAAGGATTATAGAAGTTTTAACTAATAGCCGATTGATTGTCTTGGTAAAAGAGTGCACGGGCAACTCAGCTTGCCGTGGCAACTTGCACGACGGGTTGCCGTGGCAACTAATTGATGGTTGCTTGGGCGACTAGTTGGGCAACTACTTGGGCGATCGGGCAGCAACTTCAAGGTTCGGGCGGAGCGCTCTTCAATGGTTTCTTCTTATCCCTAAGTCGAAACTCTAGCTACTTGTGCATGCCTTGATAATACATCCTCGCGTGAATCAAGGGTGAACAACAA
This sequence comes from Hibiscus mutabilis, assembly GCA_019671005.1. Lineage (NCBI taxonomy): Eukaryota > Viridiplantae > Streptophyta > Magnoliopsida > Malvales > Malvaceae > Hibiscus > Hibiscus mutabilis. Next base: position 59,137,260 of record CM033718.1, on the reverse strand, counting down.
CCAATCTTGCGCCCCTTCTTAGCCGCTGAAATCCTTAACTTATTCCTAAGCCGGATTAATCTTCACCATCATTGATTGAATAAAGATCATATTCATTCGCTTTTTGAATCTAACTCTCCCGATATTAGATAAATGGATGAAATCACGAGATCCTCTCCCAATTCACTCGCAAACAATAATAAGAATCAAGAATGAATAAACCTTGAAATAGAAAAGTGCAAACTCTTATTACCTAAACAAAAACCAATAGTTTCTCACAACCACAAAACACAATAACCATAGCCAAGTAAATTTAGTTCATGGCTAGGTTCCAAAGAAACACAAGATAATTAATCCCTAGCATGAACCCAATCGAACAAAGATGAAGGAAGAGGCTTGTCGAAATCCTCCTTGCCCTTGATGCTTGTCGAAAATTCCCTCTCTTCTTGCTCTACTTGGAGTTGTCAAAATTTCCTCTTGCTCTCTCCCTTCATCTTGTCGAAATCTCCTTGGTATTTATAGGGCTAGGCCAAAGTCCTTCTTTGAGGAGGAGTTTGAGTTGAATTAAATTATCTTTAAAGAATATAATTTTATTATAATTTTATTCCTATTAGAACTTCTCCTATCCTCTTGGAATTTAATTCTTCTTTAATCTCTGCATGGCAATCAAATTCCTTTGGGCTTGGACCTTGCTCCATGTCATCTTGGGCTTGTAAAATCATGAATTTCGACATCCATATTGCTTTTGGTCTTTGTCGACAAAATGCCATGGCAACTGCCTCGCCTCTCTTCATGCACCGCCTGCAACTAGCTCGGCATATCCTTCATGCATTGCCCTCGCAACTAGCTCGCATTGCTTTGGCAAGTGATCCTGCACATACATACACAAAAACACACCAAAGCAACATCTATTTCCACAAAAATCACCAAGTTATGTAATCAAGCTCAACAATTGAAGGAATCATGGATTAATGCATGAATGGCTAACTATGCAACTATTATGAGCCTAAGTCTAACAATAATATGAGTAAAAAGGGTAAGAAAATAGTACTTTTGAACACTTATCACACCCCAAACTCAACTATTGCTTGTCCTCAAGCAATGCAAACTCATAATTACCCGCCAAGACTTCAAATTTTCACAAACTTAGCTTTGAACTTGATTTCACCTCTCTCAAGGGCACAAAGTATGATTGGCTTTTTATTTTTCGAAAACTGATGAATTACTCTAATCAAACTATAATGCTTGTGAGTGTGTGTGAGTTGTGTGCAAGTTGATTTTTCGGATTCTATGCAAACAATAGGTTTTCAAATTACTTCATTGGGTTCTTTTTAACATGTTTTAACTAGAGCCAATTTCGCACACCTCTAGTGTTTTATTTTTAGTTTTCTTAAGTTAATTTAATCGACTAGAGCCGGTTTCGCACCTCTAGTTAACCGAAAAAATTTAACGCCTCCTAGAGCCAGCCGGCACCTCTAGTGATCAATTTTTTTAGCATATGCTAGAGCCAATTTCGGGCACCTCTAGCATTCATCCAATTTTATTCCAATCCCCCAATTAGTTAATTATCAACCTAAGTTAACCATGATGCCATGATCGATATTTTAATTTCATGTTTTGCCTTACACTTGCATGTGCTTACAACATCATTTGGTAGTTCTGTAATACTGAGCTTTTAAAAGCTCACGTTGTTTTTACCATCGCAGGTTAAAAGAGTTCTATCATGGTATAGTGACCGACATCAGTGTTTAGAATTCCCTCGGTGTTGCTTTCGAAGTACGGTACTGGTACAATTAGTGGGCATGTATGTCGTGTCTTATTTTATGTCAGAGTTTGTAATATACTTATTGAATTTTTGTTTTATAATTTTCTGTAATGATGTTCTGACAAAGATTTTCATATTACAGTTTTAAATGTATTAGAAAGAAGAAAAAAAATATTTGGGTTTTTATTGTGGGTCGCTCTTGTAACCCTAATGTGACCTCCTAGAATTAGGTGTAAAGCATAGGGGGTCTAGAGGTTACAAATAGAAATCTTCCCTTTTTGAGTGCCTTATTTATGTCTTCACACTAAAACATTAGGTATAAGATTTAATATTAAAGTTTAAGGTTAGAATTTAGTATTAGGGTTTAGGAAATTAAGTATAGGGCATATTTTTAAGATTTAGTGTTTATGGTTTAGAGTTATGTAGCGACTAAAAAATTCGAAAAGAATTTCCTGCTTTTTTTAAAAAAATGATTTGGGGGATTTTCTTTAAAATCGTATTTTTGAATAAAACTGAAGTCGCCATCGGTCACTTGGGTTAGGTAGACCGGACACCAAAAAAGAAACCAGAGATTCTCATTCTTTTGGGTTCGGGAGTCGGTTACGTGTAGGGAAGGTTTTGCGCACCCCCACCATGCCCAAAATTGGTACTAAATCAATTAATATTTTATTAATATCGAATTTTACGAGTTGAAGTGATGATTAAATTAAAATTCAGTTATACATGTAAGTTTATTTTAAAGGTTTCCGGTGTTCGAGGAATAAACGAAAACCACCACCTACAACCTTAAGTACTAGCCAAGTTTACCCTCCGAAAAGGGAGCGCCACATAGACAGTTTATATTCCGGATGCAACATAAATATGATACGACAAATAAAGGAAAGACATTAATTAAAGCCTAGCTATATAATGTATATACGTATACATATGGCACGTACATATAAAAAACAATAAAATATAATATATATATATATATATATTATATATAGCAACTACGGATTATACACATATTATACAAATACACTACTATAAATAAAATCTATATATATTAAGGTATTAAAAGAAACGTACATATATTAAATGGAAACAAAATCACTTTACATTTACACATATTAAAAGGTAATGCAAAAAAAGTACATATATACATGATGTAAATAAACATATAAGAAGACAATTATACCAAATATACAACATAATAAATATAGAATTATATACCATAAAAATTCACATTTTAACAAATAATACAGACATTAACGTAATATTGAAGCAACGGAGACTTAATTCTGCAAATTAAGGGTTAAAAAGGAAAGAAATAAAATTAGAGATTTTGAAATAGGTAAAATAAGTGACCAGGTCGTAAAATTAAAAACAAAAAGGACGGTGGAGAGGATTAAAGTGGGCGGAGGTCCTTAAAAACGCAATAAAACCAAACTTTTATTACACCCGTACCAAGTATAAAACCCAAATATAACAAGCACAAGCCATTTCTTCCAACCATTTGAAAACAGATCAAAAGGAAAACCCCAAAATTCTAGAGAACTGTTCATACGAGTTCATGAGGAACTCATGAACACTGCCACAGTTTTCAGAAACCGACGGCCTTCAGACGCATCCACCGCCGCGAGCGCCGGCAATTTTAAAACTTACACCCAAAATAAACTCTACCTTCTCCTAAACTCGAATCCAACACTCGTTTTTCAAAATAAAACCTCACTTACCCTAGATCTAAAAAATTAGAGATGAAAAACCATTCTTTGAAATCCTTTTTCTGAAAATCCTAACCTTTAAAATTCTGCCAGTGTAAAGAAAGGGAAGGCGAAGAGACACAGAAGCAGAGGTGCCGATCATCAGCGGCACCAACCTCGGCCACCAGAACGAGGCGATTCGTAATCAGAACTGGGTAAGAACACTCAATCCCTTTTTATTTCGAAATGCAACAAGAGAGAAAAATACCTTTCTGAAACCTTTTTTTCTTGTATTGATTTCTAATATGATATTATAAATGGATGGTTACATACTTTATATTCGTTTTTTTACAAAAATAAGCAAACTTCAATGAATACACTGTGGCTGATTTCATTCTGATATCCTCTCTTTTCTTTATCAATTTTTGCCCTGCATGGTGGTTGGAGAGCCGGTGAGAGGACGGCGTAATTTTCGACGATGAAGGAAACTGTCGATCTGAACACGTGGTGAGATTCGACGTGGGCGCGTGGAAGTGTGTGGGAGATGAAGCGTCGGCAGTGGGCTTCACTCACGCATGGGAAAAATGGATGGCCTCTCTAAACTGTTGGATCAGATCTGATTAGGGTTTTGACTTAAATTTTTGAGCCCAAACGGGCCTAGTATGTAATAAATATTATTGGGTTATGTAAATAGACTTTGAACATTTAATTAAAATAGGTTTTAATATATCTCCAGATTTGTTTTTAATTGATATTCTAGCCCAAAATAATGACATTAACCAACATAATAAAGATAATAATAATTACTTAATAAACCATGTTAATATAAAATAATATTATTATACAACTCTGATAAAAATGAATGATTACAAGTTAAAATTGAAAATCTAATTTAAAAAGGGGCATAGGGATGGCAATATAATTTGATCCGAATTCGATTTGTTCGAAGAAAAAATACGATTCAAATTCGATCGAAAAAGTTTGAATCCGAATTTGAAAATAATAATCTGAGTCCTAATAGGAGGCGTATCGAATATGAACATTGCCATGATCTGATTCGAATTCGATTCAAATCCATATTCGATTCATATATGAATCTAAATAAAAACATTTAAAACTCTTAGATTGAAATTCTAATTTAACTTTAATTAGGATTTTAATATATATATATATATATATTGAAATTCTAATTAAATTGAATTGAGATTATATATATATATATATATATATATATATATATATATATATATATATATATATATATATCGAAATCCTACTATGAGTTAAATTAGGATTACAAAGACTATATAAAGGCATGAAAGATCTAACAATCATTAATTCTTTTTGAAAAACTCATCTAAATAGTTTAGAGAATTTTATATATATAACAGTCAACTTTTATTGTTTAGCATCAATGGCTCCTCCTAAAAGTAGGGGTACGTTACATATTTTTTCACATTAAATTTTTGGTTTAATGTACTCTTGATATTTATATTTTTTATGTATTTTCAATTGAAATTTTCTATAAAAAGAGAATAAATTCATTCGTTTTTATTGTTATAATATTAATAGGAATGCGAGATAAAAAAAATTTTATTCCTTTTGTATCATCTCCTCCTTTTTTAGGAGATTAATCAGTAAAAGAAAAAGAGACGTGTTCAAACTACAAATGACGAGAATTGCGTGATTCGTGGTGGTAAGAGAAGTTTGATGAAAAATATTTTTTATTTAAAGATATTTGTTTGAGATGTTACTTTAAAAGAGGAGAAAATTAATTAGATTCGAACTTTCGAATTTGGATTTTAAATATTTTATTGGATCGGACTTAGATTTATGTAATTAGACTTGGATTCGGACTTGAATTTTTTAAGTTTGATTATTAATTGGATTGGACTTGAACTTTATAAAGACAGATCCAAATCCGATCTATTGCCATGCATGACAGGAAATGAGGATTGGGATAGAGATGGGGCACAAAGACAAAATAGACCAGCTCCTGTTGGGTCCGTTTTTGTTTCGGCTTTTCAATTTTAGATGATGGGAACATTCACAATTAAAACTTCAGATTTTAATAAAGGATACAGTTTGAAATGGATACGCATTCATTCAATTCAAATGCAGAGGACTGAAACTGGTGAAAGGGAAATGGATGGGAACGAGGCCTAATGCACCATCCCTGTTGGTGGTTAGGTAGCAGTCTCAGTCCCTGCCCTCTCTGCCTCTGGTCCCATTCCATAGATTCCTTCTCTACACCCTAACCCATCTCTTTTCTCTTAAGCAACCCTATAATATGAAACCCTGCCCTCTTCTCACCCCTATGAGCACTCTACTTCTGGTTTTAATATGTCTAAACAAAGGAATAAAATCAGATTTGTTTAGGCCTGTTGTGGTATTCCTTTTCCTCTCTCAAAGTCACCCATTTCACATTAAAAATTATGAAATACGCCATTCTCTATGTACCTTATAGCTATGGATGGAGTCAAGCTTCTTGCAAATTTTTAATTTTTCCTTGTATTTCAAAGACAACTGTCTTTGTTGAGAAACCTCCACTACTTTGTCTCTTTAAGTGTCGGAAAAAGATGACAATGACCTCAAATTATTGAACCTTGAAAATGTTTTCAGGGGCACCCCCTTTGCTATTACCAGGTTTAGTTCCCATTCAATTTTCTAACTATGCCTTCTTTTCCTTCTCTCTCCTTTGTCCTAAACAAACAAGCAAATGATGTGTCAAAATTTGTTGTTATCCTTATCGATTATTGATTAGCCTTATGTTCTTATGGTCATAGGTTTAAATTCTGTCATTATAAATAATTTAATTAAAGGGGTCATTTCATAATAATCTCGATGTATTTGATAAAAAAAAAAACAGCTTTTCCCTTGCAATAACAAAGTCCTATATTTATTAAAGCAAATAAAACTAAAGGTCCTTTCTTTTTTTTTTCCTTTTAACTAAAATAGATCAATCTTCATATAAAGAGAAGTGGAAACTTTATTAATCATCCATGCATCTCTCTCTCTCATAAGTCATAATATAGTATTATAAAGAAAGAGAGTGCTTTTTTCCCCTAGAAGTTGATAAGGTATATAAGCTATCTCCTTTTAACAAATCACTGCATCACCCTTCCAATTCAAGAATTTCCAGTTTTTTTTCCTTACATCAAAATCAAATCTATCTTTTGCTTTTCTTGCATTAAACTCTGTGTCCAATCCGAGGATCTGCAGCCTCCAGGACACTCATGAGACAATGAATATAGAGTTCTGTTAATAGTATTGGTAGTCTCATAAGAACCCGCCTGCTGGATCATGTCTTGCAATGGTATGGCTTGTTTCCCAGCAGATTTCATGCTCCAAACTCCTCAAGAAGAAGATCATCATCAACCCTCAACTTCTATCAATCAAATGATTCGTTCTTCCCCACCTCAATACTTCCATGGTATTTATATACATCTTTCATCTGATCATACTGATGAAATTATAATATGTATATGTATATGTATATGTATATGTATATGTATATGTATATGTATATGTATATGTATATGATTGGTGATGGTTTTGATTTGGTTTTAGGCGCGGCATCGTTTCTTGGGAAGCGATCAATGTCATTTTCAGGGATAGATGTGTGTGAAGAAGCAAATGGAGAGGATGATTTATCAGACGACGGTTCACAGGCAGGAGAAAAGAAGAGGAGGCTTAACATGGAACAGGTGAAGACTCTTGAGAAGAACTTTGAGTTGGGTAACAAGCTTGAACCCGAGAGAAAAATGCAGCTGGCTCGGGCTCTTGGGCTGCAACCGAGGCAGATCGCCATTTGGTTCCAAAACAGAAGAGCTAGGTGGAAGACCAAGCAACTTGAAAAGGACTATGACCTCCTGAAGAGACAGTACGAAGCAATCAAAGCTGATAATTCTGCACTTCAAGCTCTGAACCAAAAGCTTCATGCTGAGGTATTAATTATGTTAATCAAAAGTTTTAAGGCTTCCATTTCCTTAATCATGTTTTTCAGAACCTTATTTCTGCCAGCATAATCATGCAGATAATGGCACTGAAAAGTAGAGAACCAACTGAGTCTATCAACCTCAATAAAGAAACCGAAGGTTCTTGCAGTAACAGAAGTGAAAACAGCTCTGATATAAAGTTGGATATCTCTAGGACACCGGCAACTGATAGCCCCTTATCGACTCATCCGACAAGCATAACCTTCTTCCCAACATCCAATATTAGGCCGGAAGGCAGTGGAGGTGGAGGTGGAGGTGGCGGTGGTGGTGGTGCACAACTATTCCAGACTTCATCATCAAGGCCGGATCATCACCATCAATGCCAAAAGATGGATCAAATGGTTAAAGAAGAAAGCCTCAGCAACATGTTCTGTACCATTGAAGATCAAACCGGGTTTTGGCCATGGCTTGAGCAACAACAACATTTCAATTGATCATGGCGTCTTATATGATTATAATATCGATGTTTTGGTACCTTTAGAGTGGTGTATAAAAGTTGAATTATATCCGGTTAAAACAATAATCTCTCTTTTTTTATTGCTTTGGAATCAACCATGCATGTCGTTTGTACTGTTGAGTGTTGAAGAGAAGAAAGAAATGCTTGAGATTTGCATTGAAATAGATCCCATTGTGGTGACCATTTTGCTGGTTTGATCCTGCAGTGAACCAAATATACTCGAAGTTAATTATATCAAACATTTTCTTTTTTTAAGAAATGAAGAGAGAATCCAACACACATTTCAAGGGGAGAAGAAGACAAAGAGAAGAAAAAAACAAGGGGAATTGGAAAATGGTGCATCCTCGTGAAAGGGGACGTAGGCAATGGCAAATCCTGTGCTGACAAACAAGGGAATGGCATCCAAAAGCAATGTATCCCTCCTTTTTTGCTGTGTTTGATTGCTGCAGCAAACCAAAATACTAATAATAATAAACACTCATGTGACCCACTTACTGTCACCCACTCCCTAGCATCCAGCACAGTCCTCTCTTTACCCCACTTCCATGATTCTCCCTTTTCTTCTACGTTCTACTCCTTTCAGTTTCTTCTTTTCAGTCACAGGTGCAAAGTAACTGTCAATTGCATCACTTATTTTTTCTCAGTTCAATCCAAACCAATAATGTTCGTTTACATTCCGGTACATGCGTGCACCAAAGAGACGATAAACGTTAATCTCACATCGAAAATAAAAACATAATTCTTAGAATATAAAAGCGGTGGACATGTCTTTTAAGAAGAGAATAATGACCGCCCAATTATCTCACCGTCTGCTATATACACACATAACCAGGGACTGAGCTATTTGTTATCCTATATAATTTTTTAAAAAATTGGTTTATTTATATATTTGCCCTCCACTTTCAAATATTTATATTTTGCACCCCAACTCCAAATCATAGCTCCGTCCATCCCTAGCTAGCAGATTCAAATTCTTTTTCGCTGTTTTGATGATGCATCAAAACATATTCTGTCAACACCCAAATTGGGACATCATAATCTTCATATATATTATGTGTGGGTAAGATAAGTTGTTCGAGCTTGTCACTGTACAGTCCCACTGCTTTCAGTCTGTGATTTGGACATGGTTTTTATAACTTAGTGCCGATGGAATAGGATGGATGATCTGTGTGTCACGCTACTACAGTGATATTAAACAAATGAATTTTGTTTATATGACCTGGGGTTGCCCACAATGTACACATGGAAACAAGAAAAGTACAACTAGGGTTTTGGTTCTTGCTTGCTAGCCCACCCTTGCATAGGATTCTTTCCTGTGTATTTGTTTATATTATAAAGAAAAACCTATCATGCAGATTAGTTGGGTATATTAATCAAATCAATTTCATTTGGTGGACTCCATAAACAAATATGTAGACAGATGGTTCAGAAAATCATGCAATAAATCTTAGATTCTGGGGCTGTAATTAGCCAATAACCCCAATTAGATACGTAAGAAAACTGTGTACTTCTGAAATAGTTTATTTGAAATAGTATACATATATGTTTTTATGGGATCATGTGAAGAGATTTGAGGTAATCTTCGTTTGGCAACATGTCTGGAAACCTTGGCATTTGGTTTACGCAGTTTTAAAATGACAACATGGATTAGTGGTTTTAAATTATGTTTAGTGACCGAAAAAAGAATGATTAAGAAATGGGGGGTAATGCTGGTTAAGTAGAGCTTGTTTCCTGGTCACGTGCATCCTGTAGCTGGTTTTAAATTTAGTTCCTTTGATTTGAAGAAGGATTTGTTAATTTTTTTTTTGAACAAATTTGTTAATTATTAATTATTAACAAAAAAATATCGGATGATATAATAAAGAAAAAATTACCCCAGTGACCATCCAACTATTGCCCGTAACCTGTTTTGACCACCTAACTAAAATAATTCAAAATTTAACCACCCAACTACTTAAAAAGATCTATTTTGACCACCGGCAGTTAAAAGTTAACGGAAAGGTGACGTGGCCGTTAAAGTAAAATTTGTATAATTACACATTTAGTTCTTGTTAGTTACCTATTATATCAATTTAGTCCTAATTTTAATTTAAATAAATAAAATTAATCAACCAATCTGGTGATGACACGTGTCGTCACCCGATTGGACGATTTTAATCTAATTATTATTTTATTTTTTAATATTTAATATATTTATTTTCCTCCAATCAAGTGGTGATACGTGTCACCACCTGATGGAAGGAAAATTCAAGAATAAATGTAAAAAAGAAAAATATTCAACTTAGTTTAAAAATATAATTTCATTTATTTTAAAATGAAATTATATATATGAAATTATTAAAATAAATATAAAAAAGAAATATATTCAATTTAGTTTAAAAATATAAAAATCATATATCTAATTTCATTTTAAATCTTGCTTTAACTATACATGAAAAATATTTAAAATATATTAATATTTAAATTAATTATTTGAATTGGTTAAGTGGTTTGTATAGTTTTACACATCACAAGTGATTTAGGCTCGAGTCCCCTTATTGCATTATAAGATATATAAAAACTGGTACAATTTATTTCATTAAGATTGAATTGGTGCAGTGGTAAAGTCATGAGGTTTCACCCATGAGGTTGTGGGTTTAAAACCCATGCCAAGCATTTCTCCTTTATTCTTGAATTTTCCTTCCTTCAGGTGATGATACGTATCACCATTTGATTGGAGGAAAATAAATATATTAAATATTAAAAAATAAAATAATATTTATATTAAAATTATCCAATCGGGTGACGACACATGTCATCACAAGTTTGGTTGATTAATTTTATTTATTTAAATTAAAGTTAAAATTAAATTGATATAATAAGTAACTAACAAGAATCAAATGTGTAATTATACAAATTTTATTTTAATGGTCACGTCACTTTTCCGTTAGCTTTTTAACGGCCGACGGTCGAAATAAGTTTATTAATTAATGAGAGAATTTAAGAAGGGGATTCCGATCCGTGCATGCCTGTGATTATTAATTAATTAATTACTGCATTTCTTTTTTAATTAGTTAGGTAATGGGATCTTTTATTCCTTTAGTGCTAATTGAATCTGTGGGCTTATAGCCTTGTCAGTGGAAAAGGTGTAGCGGGAGTTAGTTAGACAATTCAAAAAGATTTTTTACCACAAATAAATGTGAAGTAATCTGAATTGGTTTAACTCAAATAAGATACAAAAAAAAATCGAATTAATTTTTTTTAAATTTTTAAATATTCTTTTTTCATTTCTGGGGCGGAGATTCTTATTTTCCCGTTGTCCATTTGTTCTGTTAATATTATAATATTTTTTATTTTTATAATATTGAATTTTGAATAATAAATAATAATAATTAATAATTTTGATATTTATACTATATGGGAGCACATACATAATAATAATTAATAATTTTGATATTTTTATAATATTATAATAATTTGTCGAAACTAATCCATTAAATTAAAAATTAAGTTTAAATTTTGTAACTTTATGAATCATTATTTCTCTGAAAGACTCGACTCGATTTGAAAAAAAATAAATTTTTTGACTCAATTCGAAAAAAATCAAATGAAGTTTGAGCTATAAAAAAGAAATTCGATTTAAAAATAACTCAACTCATAATTTCTCGATTCGAAAAAATACTTGACTCAACACGAAAATTTCAAATTGAATTTTTAGTAATTAGTGGATCGATTTTCAAGTTCGAGTCGAGTCTCTCAAGTATGTATGTATGTATGTATGTATGTATGTATGTATGTATGTATAGGGTTAGGATCCACTTACACACACTGTAAAATTATGCGCTTTACATATTTTTTTGAATTGTTAGATGAGTAAAATGGATGATTGAGATTAATTTTTTACTTCTTTTCCAAGTAATAATCTCCACATATCCTATTATTAATCTCAGTCATTCATTCATTCATTTATGCGGACTTGTCCCTTGTAGATTTACATCTAAGAGAAACTTAAGAGCTATTAAGTTATAATAGTAGTATTCATGTTTGTTATGTTAATTGAACTTGAATGTTCCCAATCTAATTCGACTTTGAACATCTGATTGTTTTGTTTCTGATGTATTAAATGATGCTATTTACGTACTTTGGTCAAAAAATATGTTATTTACATATGATCAATGAAAATTAACTTTTACCCAAAATTTAATACATTGGAAAGTGATGTGAAAAAGAGTTGGGAGAGAATTAATCAAAATTTTAAGGTTCGGTGGTTGTTGAAGCATTAGACTTTTGAAAGAAAAAATTGTGGTCCTTCTATTGATAAAAATTATCATTGACTGCTATAGTGTTGACATGACAGTTTACGGTACTTACGTGAGGGTTTGCGATATAAATGTGACAATTCACTATAAACCATGAAATGATAGTATGGATAGTCATGTCAATATTGTAGATTGACATATTTTTTCTTGTTGTATCAGTTAATGACAGTCTGTTGGTTAAAGCTATATCAGTATTGTAAATTGTCATGTATTTTTTTGTTGTATCGGTCAATGACAGTATCTGTTGATTAAAACATATTCTTAATTTAAAAGTCATATCATATTAGGTGTAAAATAAGTTCATGTGTTATAATAATTCTTTTCAAAATATCAAAGACCTCAAGAATCATTATGTCAAAATTTAGATTTATAAAAAAAAAAATTAAAGAGATGATGATGTTGAATGTTTTAATTTTAATAATAGATTTAATTTTAGAAAAAAATAATATTTTTATAATTTTATAATATTTTAGTTATTTAAAATATTTTATTTTTTATAATTTTACTTAGACATGACATATTTGATTTGAATCCAATTACTAAAATCGATATAGACTCGAATATGATGGTCTAAACTTGATCTAGAACACGAACCAAACCAAACTAAACCAAAACGACTCAAATTTTAGATGGACCCATACAGACCCTTGTACCTAATTTGACCCAAACCGAAAGTAACTCGAATTTATTTTACGCCTATCTAATCTAAATTGAGCATCAACCCGATTTTAATCCGATAATTGAGTTAAAGTAAATGAATAATTTATTTTTATAATTATCTATTTTTTAGCAATATGATAAATAGTAAAATGATGTATGTTTTATACAACAAGTTAACCACCATATTTGTTAATAGGTTGATGGATCAATATCATCTTTTATGTTTTAAATGATCATCTTCATATTAAATATAGCCGCTTGCTTTTTCATTTTTTCTTTTTTTTAATCGGCAGCAACACCAATATTTATATTTATTGTCGACCGTCGGTAATTCATATTTCATTTATTTATTTTATTTTTTCGCACATTGTGTTGCGCTTTCTACTGTCTTTGTTGCTCGTTTTCTTTGCCTTTATGGCACGTCTTTGCCTTGTGTCATGTTTCTATGGTTACTTTTGTAAGTTTTTTGTGTTCGTACAGTGACCTTCACAGTGTTTATTTCTGATTTGTGTTATCAGTGGTCACGTAGAGCTTGATTCCCTTTTTGGGTTATTTGCATATATAATCTAGAACGAATCGTCGATTTTTGAGAATAGGCGTGAAAGGTGGTTGTCAATTTTGGGGATTTCATCTAGTTCGTGTTTCGACAATTCTCCAGGGACCCTTCCTACAATGGACTGTTGAGATTTTTTTTTGTACAAAAAGGAAATGTCTATATGACTGGTGCATCGTTTATTTTTTCTTATTAATTTTACTATTTTATTTTTTTGTTATTTTTTTATGTTCTAAATCTTACTTTATTTATCAATAAAATTGCCTAATTAATATGTCAAAAATGATCATCTTCTTATTTGATTTGATAATTTTTTAAAAAAATATTTAATATAAAACATACATTATCAATAATTTTATATATGGATTTAAAAATATTTTAAATAAACATACATCTGATATGAAAAATGTTTTTACAAAATCGAATCAAATAATGCCACTCCTATCCAATTTATCTCGAATCAATCCGGTAATTATATAAAAAGAAAATTCTCAAAACCCTACGCGGCTAACTTAAAAATACGAAGGCACTTAAAAGAAAGGGAATGGATATATTTAATTGGGTTCAAAATCCAAACCACTTTAATACCTAAACTATACAAAAAGAGCCCAAAATAATGAGGCTAAATTCAATATCAGATTTTGAAATTTGAACGTAAAACCCAATTTCAGAAATCCAGTTTTAAAGCCCACCAAACAAAAAGGATGAGTGGATCCTAAAAGTCACAGGAAGAGAAGTACATGAGTGAAACCATGAACACTGCCACGAAATATTCTAAAACTGATACCCAACCAAATCCTAATTGAATCAAGAGGATTGATTCCAAATTCTATGTATAAAGTAAAATATCCTTTTAAACATTTTAATACATAAAGGTTCACTTACACACATATATATATGAACAAATATAATATAATTTTGTTTATAGCGAGATGACTATAAAAGATAATATTTAGATATAAATATATCGTGTTATTAAAATATTATAAAATATAATTAAGGTTGATCCAAGTGGTAAGCAGCTTGATATTGCTTAAGTAGAATTCAAGTTTGAAGCTCTGTGTATGTAAAAAAATCCCCATTGAAAGACTCATCCACCAAAATCAGGTATGCAAATCAAATCAATCTGAATTAATTAGGACAAAGTCCAGAGGGTCAGGAGGCAGCAAAAAAATAAAAAAATATATATTAAATATTATTTGGGATTATTGCACGTGATTATTTATAATTATTCAATATCGATTATGGATTATATAAATTAGTTGGAATTAAAGATCTTTATAACATATAATTATATCCATTATATGTAATCATATGTATCAACTCAATAATAATTATATAACCGATATTTAACTATTAGAAAATATTTATTTGTATAAATATCTCGTACCATATTGGTTTGATAGATGATTATTGTTACGTATCATAGTTATAACAAACATTTGATACGTGATATTTATGTAAATAATGATACATACAATTAATTTTATACGTATGACAGATATCATATTCATTTAAAAGAAGAAAAAAAAAGTAAAAGGTCATTATGTGCCATTATCAAGTGACACCCTTCCCTAATGTATGGCATATGGGAGTCTCTAGCCAGCACCAATGACCCTACCCAAAACACTGCATTACACTTTTGTTTTACTTCTAATCAACCTTTAACTTACCATAATTAGCCTCTTAACCTCGAATTTAGACCATATATTGTTGACATACTAAATCAAGAAGGTCAAACTGTTGAGTTGACTCGGGCTGGACATGTCCAAAGCCCAAAGAGAAAAGTGAAGAATGGCCCAGGTTTTGTTTAAGGATTAGACATGATTAGACCAACACTGGCCCATATGCATCTCCAGGGACACTGCTATCATGACAAATAGACACACATGGGGGTTGGAGCCTGGCTCCATTCCAGTTAGGCTTCAGAGATTGTATCAAAATGTTTACGTGATTGAGTGAGTGGTGTCCCCATAAGTGAAAATATTCATTTGACAGACATGAACTTCAGTTAAAAAAATAAACTTTGGAAAGACCAATCAAAACATCCTTGCTGTTCCAATGAGATTTACTCATTAGAATCTGACAGATAAATGTGAATAAAAGTTAGCAATCATGCAAAGAGTAAGACACAATTGATTCACTAGGCTCAAAGAGTGAGCCTGCTTCTACTAACATCCTAAAATAATACTAAAATGTTACTCAACTTTCTATCCTGCTAATCTGCTATAACATTTCACTATGTATAGAAATCAATTAAAAAGTCTAGAGGGTATTAAATGTAAGGTATGTGGGCGACAGATTACTGCTAGGTGAACAAAAATTAATTCAATTTGAAAATTTAAAAGTTTTATTTGATTCTAATTATATAAACTCGAATCGACATGATTTAATTTTAAAAAATTAAATAAAACCTGAATGATAAAATAAAATTCGATAAATTAAATAATTTAAAATTTTAGTAACTAATAAATTAGTTTTCGAATTCGAGTTGAGTCCTTCCACTATGCATGATTTCCTTATTTTTTTTCAATTCCTCCTCCCTTTTAATTTTTTTCTTACCAAATTTGAATAATATGTTCCTCTAACATAGTAGAATACCTATTTATTAACTTCAATTCCATTTTTTGAAAATATTTTTTTTTTGCAATTTAAACTTTCGACTTTGTACTTTATTTAATATAGTCCTCAATCTGAAACTATTTGTAAATTCTTTCTTTTCCTTCAATTCTTTGTTTCTTTTATACTCCTAACAATATTTTTCTTCAAAACCTCCTCTTTAAAAGAAGGGATAGGATCCACCTACGTTATGTAAAATCCACTTAGTTTTGCATGGATTTATGACCATTGGATGAGTAAAATAGATGGATGAGATTAAAAGTTGAAAATAATAAGATTTTTAAGGAGAGAAAAAAAGATGAGTATTTAATCTCATCCATCCATTCACCCATCCAATGACCATGAATTAGTGTAAAGCTGAGTGAATTTTACATGGTGAAAGTGAAACCTAACCCTTAACATTAGAGTCAACTAGTACCATAACCTCATAGGAAGCCATTAAAATTAGATGGTATTTGATTTATAAAATAACATTACAAATCTTACTCACACTTGTGAAAAAATATAAAAAAATGTTTATGTATATCATATATAATTATAGAAAGTCATTTAAATTAGAATCAATCTGTACGATAACGTTATAAACTCGAATAACTCTACTAGAAAAAAAACAAATAAAATTTGAATGATAAAAATAAGACTCGCCAACTTGACTAATTTAAAATTTTTTGACTTAACTTGACTCAACTCGACTCGACTCGACTCAATCAAATACTCGCCCATTAACTACTGCTACCTACAACATCAACATCATATGTAGATAAACAATTGCAATATTGACAGAGATTATAATGATTGACACATAAGACTAGTCTGCTTTATCCACAACATCATCATATATTTGTACATACAAACAATAGTAACAGTGACAGAGATTATAATAATGACAAAAAAAAAGTTTAGTGCATGCATGGAGATATTTTAAGTGGATGGGGTAGCACAGGGTTTTGATAGCTGCTTCAAAGGGGTAGGCATATACTTTGGTTATAGGCTCCAAAGTTGATGGCTAGCAGTAGCCCCATGCATTGGTTATCAAATGCAGTGATCCCTACTTCACTCGGGCAGAGTTAAAGAAAATGGCCCATCCTCTATTAAGCCTTGTAAAAGAGGAGCTGGGGTTATCAAATTCATTAGAAATGAGTATACTTTTGACCAAGTTTCAGCACTCACCCAAGCTTCTTTTTCAGTTCCTATTTGTTTATGTAAAGGCAGGAGAATATTTGGGTTCAAGAATTAATTAAAAGAGTGTGTCAAGTCATGGTTTTGGGTTGCAGCTTTGCAAATCTCTGCTGTTTTGTGTAAGATGAGCTGTTTCTTTATTGAAAGTAGCTAAAGATGGAGACACCAGTTCAGAGTGACAGAATGTAAATTCATCTTCAATTCCCACTTTGCAGGTTTATATTTATGAAAAACTGAATGTTTCCCTTTTGTTTTTTGGTATTCACAAATAGTGATACCATCTAATGAATGGAACAGTGCAAAAATCTGAATATGATTGGGACATGGGAGATTGGCTCTTAGCTCTTTTAAGGATTATAGCCAGGATTGAGGAGTGTTGGAGGCTGGGATGGACCTAGAGGTGGTTGGAGGGGATAGTCCTCTCACTAAACATTTGAATTTATATATGATTTGGAATTTTTTAAGAAATTTTTTAAGATTTTTCTATTAAAAATCTATTTTTGTCCCCTAAAATTTTATAGGTTCACCCCCTAACATAAAATCTTGCGTCCGTACTGGAGGGACAGTCACACCCCTTAAATTTTTTTTAAATTTCCCTGAAGTTTAGATATTTTCTTTGTATTTTCTATTGATAATATAATTTCGTACTCTCTCAAATTTTGTAATTTTACACACCCTACATTTCTACTGTAACTTCTTAATAATTCGCACCACTTACATAAAATCATGTGTTCGTCCATGATTGTAGGATATAAACATTTATGAAGGTTCAAATTGAAATTTATTAATCTCAATTATGTACCGGATTGACAAAAGAAATGGAGCAAGGCCCCATAGTAGGGGTATGATTTGAATTATGGTTTGATTAAATACTAAATGAGGATCCTAGCCTTAATGATAAATCTATTACGGGGCCATTAACTATATAATTCTTGTGATTTGTTTATGCAAAGTAGCATATGGACATGGAAGTAGGTAGTGGTGTATTGTCTTATCCAGGTCTAATAACAACCCAAAAAATGGTTATTCATTAGCAATTTTTTTTTTTTAAATGTATGTTAGGCCCAAGAAGAAAATTTGGGTTCGAACCTTAAAACGACATTGTTAAGATGGAGAGTTACAAATCCTGAATATGAGTTATAAAATGAACATATATCTTACCAAAAATAAATTAAATTTTAAGCAATAATTCATCATATATTGGCATAAAAATAATATTTGGATAAGTTTTTTTTTTAAAAAAAATAAGATCAATCTCTAGGGTTTTCTTCTTCCTCTGAAAATCCATCTTTTTAAATTTAAATAGCTATTGTGGCATAAATATTGATATATTACACTAAAATTTCTAACCATATTACACTAAAATTAAAACCTTAACTTTAAACCCTAAATTCTAACTCAAAACCTAAATTTCTAATTATGATCCCTAAATTCTAAACACATACACTAAAACTCATATGTTCTAAACCCTAAACTAAAATCATAAAATTAATGTACTTGTGGAAACAAAAAAAAGTTTCTTTTGCTTGTGTATGAGATAATAATTTATATATATATATATATATATATATATATACATATCGCGGATAGGAAAATTTTACAACTCTCGACGAGCACCGTTGAGCACCATTAACGATGAGCATTACTGAATACCGTTAAATTAATTAATAAATATTAAAAATCTCAATGACTAAACATATAATTATAAATTATTTAAACATATAATTATTAATTATTTAAAATAAAATATTAATTAAATTATTTTTCATATATATAATTTTTTAATATTTTTTTAAAAATAATTAGATCAAATACCAACCACTAAACACAAAACCTAAAACCCTAAACCTAAACTAAAATCCTAAACCCTAAATTCATTATTTGGATTTAGGGTTTACAATGTAGGATTTAGTGTTTTAGGTTTAGAGTTTATGGTTTAGGATTTTATTTTTTTTAAATTGACTAAAGTTGGTATTTGATCTAATTATTAAAAAAAGATTAAAAAATTATATATATAGAAAATAATTTAATTAATATTTTATTTTAAATAATTTATAATTATATGTTTAAATAATTTATAATTATTCGTTGAGTCATTTAGATTTTTAATCTTTATAATTAATTTAATGACATTTATCGTTAGTGGTGTTCAGCGATGTTCATCGAGCGTGACATGGATAAAAGTAATTTTTTGGTGTCTTTTTAGTCAACTTCCGGATGAGGCGTTGTTTTTAGTTCATAAACATTGTATTAGTTTGAGTTTTGATGATTAATTTGAATAAAAGTTCATATTTTTTACCAAAAAAAGTATTATATTGGTTTTAAAACCCAGAATAATATTATTTAAAGTTGTATCTTAAATTCTTTTGTTTGCCCTTCCGATTCTCAGAGTTACGATCTGACTAATCCGAACCGACCCGCGTTGTATATATGACTTTGGTGGGTGAGTCTCCCGGCAGAAATTCTCTGCATACACAAGCCTCGAACTCGAGACCTGTTTAAGCGATGTCAAACTGCTTACCACATGGATCAATCCCGTTGGTTTTATCTTAACATTAATATTACATTAACCATATAAACATTCTATATATTTTTTTATCATGAAACATTTATTGGTAAATATTCTATTAGTTAAACTAATTTCAATAAAAATCTGGAAAAAAATCCACACAAATTAACTTACTTAACCCAAATAGGCAATTAACATGATTAAGTACTACCTAAAGATTATTTTAAATGAAATACACTTCAAGTTCAAATGGATTATTTAAAAAAACTAAAATTTAATCACTCAATAAAATCATTTCATTATTAAAATTGAAATGCGGTATGATATAATAGCAGTTTTAGTCCCTAAAACTTATATATTCTATTAATTTAGTTATAATTCAAAATAATTCAATAAATATAACTCTTCATATTTAAAAATTTTGACATTGTCACTTCACTAATAGACAATAAACTAATTAGATAGATCCAATATGACCATAATGTCGTCTACAAGTAGTTACTGTCATTTTATTAATAAAATTTTAAATACAAATGATTAAATTTATTAACCTATTTCGAAGTATGACTAAAATAATAGAATATAGGAATTTTTTAGACGAAAATTAGTTTCATACCAAGTCATGTTAAATGCTTTTTTAATTTTAATAATAAGTGATAGGTTTGTAATAACATTTTACTTAACTAAATTTATAATTTTTTTAAAAAAAATATGTTTATAACAAAACACATAATTATATAATTTGAAGGGTATTTTACTCATTATTTTATTAGGAGATAAGGGATCAAGTTAGTAGGAGATTTTAAAGTAATTCTTTAATAATCTGCAAAAGAGGAAGTTAATTTAATTTCCATGTGACATACTGACACTGCAGGAGAGTATTGTGCAAGATTAAGTGAGTCAAATGCTTAGTTTGACCACATATGTACCCTTATTTCCTGCAAAATAATCCAACACTCCCCGACACTTTTGTCATTTAATCATTTTGCTTCACAACTAATAAATGATCAAACAATATTAATAACTCCAATTGAACTTGAGCTTACATTTCAAATTAATAATCTTCTTTGACATTCATATAAGGTCTCATAGAGGCATGGAAAGTAAATTTTGGAAAACATAAGCTTTTTCTCCATCCTAACTAGCTAATTATACCAAGTTTCAAAGGGAGAAAAACAACATAACATGTATATGAGAATCTAGCTAAGCTAGGCTTGGCAAAATGGGGTTAACCTATAAGAAAGCAATTTAGTTATTGTTGGATTAGTAAAATGTAGGTGTAATGGTAAGATACATTATACTTTTTAAGTAGATAATTTTAATTATAAAAATAATTTTAAACTTTAAATATAAATATAAAATTAAAACGAAAATTGTTGCTGGGAATACAGGAATAGTGAGGAGGGCATAGGATTCCAAAACCTTTTTTCCTTTAACAAGAGCTAGCGTGCTTTAATATATATTATTTTTAGAAAAGATGAGTGGAAGTGAAGATCCGGGCTAGGGTTGAAAAGGTGGCTCAAATATCAAACAAAGGTGCCCACAAAAAGGTAGGAATCCCAAGCAACATGCACATAAAGCTAAATATGGATAAAAACTAGTGCTGCATATGCTCCAAATTCTGTTCCACACGTGGGTCCTTCCCGTTTTCTTTTATTTTTATTTATTTATTATTTAATCAGCGGTTCATATCGAGTATTATATATTTTATTATGGGCACGATTCTCAAAATTTAATTGTCTATTTATAACGTCAAAATTTAAATTTCTAGAATTGAAGAATGTTTTCTCCCCTCAATAAGAACAATGTTTGTCATTTCACAGAAAAGAAAAAAGGGAATAAAACCCGATTGTGTACCTTGACCATGTCACGTTTGAATCCATGCCATGCTTCATTTTAAGTGGAAGAATATCTTGACCAACGAAGCTGATATTCAATAATGCATTTTTATTGAACCCAACAAGTGTTCCAATAAAAAAACGGGTAATGTTCATATTAAAAGATACGGGTACAAATCGCTTTGTCTACAAAGTATATGTAGACTCATATGGTATAAATAGCTAAACACTTCCTTGACCATTTTATTAAGGGGAGAACTATCCTAATACCCTAACCAAAGGAAAGTGAGTGAAAACGAATACATAAATAGTAAAAATTCATTTCACATTTTTGTATTTGAATTTATCAAATGTTGAATTTTAATCATTGAAATTAATTAAAATTTTAACCTCTAAGATAACATAGGGACGAAGTTATTAAAAGAATAGGGGACTTGTGCCCTCAATTTTTTTTGTCTAATGAAAATTTTAGGTTTAGCTAATTTGAATACTTGTCAAATTAAACATTGTCCCTTTCAAATTTTGGATTAGATGCTTATTAGGTCCCTGTTAATTTTGAGGTTAGACAACTTTGTCTCTCAATGTCTAGTACTCACTCCATCCCTGGATAACACAATTATTGATATGAATACGGAAATCAATATGGCATTAGAAGAAAAAGAAGCGAGAATTAGCCAAAACCACGAGTTAATTAAAGAGAATTGTTTTTGAATATAGTAGTGTGATTACATGGTAGTATATATTCATATTTTTTAACTATCTGACAAGGCACACACACCTTACACATACTATTATTCGAATATGAGTCTCTTAAAATGAGCATCATCTTTTTTATTGGAGCCACTAATTGAGTTTTGAATTAAAAAGATACTAAAACTATAAATCTTTAAGAATAATGATTAAAACTAAGATAAACAAAAATGGTAGAAAGTGGTGTGTACTCATCGTCTAGTTTTATTTTATTTTTCCGTAGGGTAAAAACTCACACTCTTTTTCCAGCCTACTTTGTCGACCTTCTTGTCTACTTTTTACTAAGTCTTGGCTTTGAATGGTGAAGGGGGAGCGCTAAGCAAACCCCAAATTTGGGGCCCTTAGAACAAAAAGGAGAGATTAATCTTAGTGAAATGGCTAATCAATTGGCGTATCTATATATTATGAGACACTGCACAAACAACTAGACAAATTAGTAACTACTTGGCAAAAAATATTTTAAACCCATTGTATCCTACCAAAAAGGCAGCTCCGGATAAAGTTGGACCCATTAACAAATTGCTTGTATGTATATTTATTTATTTTTACTAATTTTAAATTTTAAGTTTCTTAATTATTGATTACGCATCTAATATAAGGATTATTATCTCATACACATGCAGTAGAATTTTTTGTTTCTACAAGCGCCTCATTTTTAGGGTTTAGGATTTAGAGTTTAGAGGTTTTAGTGTAGGAGTTTAGAATTTAGGGTTTAGGGTTAGGATTTAAGTTGTGGGGTAATATGATTAGAGATTTAGGTTTTAACCTATAAATCCTAAATTTTAACCATACACTCAAAATTCTATCAACAACCCCTAAATTCAAAACTACTACACTTAAACCCTAAACCTTAAATGAGGTCCCTAAACCCTAAAGTCTCCGAACACATTTGTGCATGAAATAAATACCCTAATATAATTCAATGATGGCGTATGAATTTATAGAGTTTATTGAACTAAATACAAACCCATTGAATGTATATAAAAATATATAGTATAAAACCCAACAAGTGGTATCAGTAAAAAATCGGATGATATTCATCTTAGGAGAGCTTTGTCTGCAAGGTGTGTGCACTATCAAAAGGTTAAAAATATGTATAAACAAATACTACATTGTAATCACATTTTAAGTATTTAAAGAATATGTATGAACAAATACTATATTGTAATCACCTTTTAGTATTTAATATATATAGTATATCTTGACCATATTTTTCCTCCCTTTGTCTCTTTAATTTTCTTTTGTCCTATGGCCCTCAAAAAATTGAAACTTAAAATGATCGATCGTGGACCATTGCAAATGGAAAATAGCTCGTAAAAATGAGACTTTTCATCCATGGGGGAGGTATTAGGAGATGTACCATAATTTTATTACATGGACCCAAAGTAAACCAAACTTATCAAAGATTGTAGGCTCCTAATTACAACTTTAGAAATGATCACTACTCTTTATATTAAAGCATAAAAGCTTAAAATACTCTTTCTTTGTTTTTTCCACGTCCAACGTGGTTAATTAATTCGTTATTCACTCAAATTATCTTGGTAGTACTTGATTCATTAACAAAATAATCATTCAAAACGAACATAGAGAAATGAAATTAATTAAATTAAACATGATATGCCAATGTATTTGAGATTCGAATTTTAATATCTTTATGTCAAAATCACCAAATCTAAACACATAGCATTTGAGGGTATATTCATGTAATGATCTAGCTATATAGAACCCATTGATTAAGCAATGCTTAGGGTTATTAATAGGCTAAAGCAAAACAACAAAACACATGTTATGATAAGATGATTGAATATTTTTGTACTTAAATCATTCTTATACTTCCTTTACGGGGGAGCTTGTAAAAGGCCCACGTGCTTTTAAATTTACCCAAGTCATTAGAGCAAAAAGAAAGAAAACGAAAGAAAGAGATGATGAAAAAGGCAGAAGGAGCGTATGAGACACATGGCTCGCAGCAATTGATTGTGAGAGCGCTCTACTTCGCTATGATGAAAGAGTTCATCAAAAGAAGATGAAAAATACAAGACCCACAGCGGCCACCCCCTATCTCATCACCTATCAATCTCTTTGGGAACTTGGGCCTCTCCTCTCAATCCTCCACTACCTTCATCATTTATTTACATTGTCATTCAAGAGATTACTGCAAATTATCATTACATCTTTTACTACATGTCTTGTAATTTTATTCTTGTTACCTGCTAATAGTAATGCATGCATTTGGAAAGTTGTGTTATTTCCTAGAACATTTATAAACTTGATATATAGTAGAATGGTATAGTAAACTATCACTAATTTTTGGTTTAGAGGCTATTGGCTACTATATTGTTGTATCTTTGTCTTCGAGCCCATCGCTGCTGTTTTTCGTTGTCACTCCTCTGCATTCATTCCTCCACATGTAGGGTCTGAAGTCTCCAGAGGTAACTTTTTCATACTCTATCCCTAAAAAATAACTTTTTCATACTCTTCGTTTAGCTACAATCCCTAAATAGTATCGTTGTTAAGTCCACTTGGCCCATCAGCTGACCCTTTTCTCCGACGACCCAATCTATGACCTTATCAACCTATCAATAAACATCATCCCTAGTACTGGCACCTACCAACCTATGATCATGGACATAAATACTCACGCAAGGTAAACTGACGGATCATCTTCTTAGATCCTTGTTTTCTCTCTCTTTCTACTCCAATGCTGAACACGACTCTCCGCTCAAACCAGAAAGAGCGAACCGCCTAAAACTACCACCATCCTACTTTTACCATCAACATCTTGTTAGAATGACTTTGAGATTTAACAAAGAATAGTAGTTTGCTATATTATTATAGGACTCCACTATGTAGAGTTAGACCAGTCAAATTCTACCTGCAAAGTCGGTTTAGGGAGGTTGGTCATATGGGAAAATTTGTATGAATGAGGCTTCTTTGTTAGGGACCCCTATTGCCTTTAGTAGCGCCAATAAGTTGAGACTTCTAATAATTCCCCCATGGCCGACCAAGTTTTTATTATACACAAGTAATCAAGTTGATATCTAACAAAATTTGTCTACCATCACATTGTGGGGATTGAAACTTTGGGCCTCTCCCAAATCCCATCAATCCCAGACCCCTCTCCTTCTCTACCTAATTCATAAAGTGGAAATGCAAATATAAATATAGGTATAGGTGTCGAGCCAAGACAAGAGATGGATCCAGATGACTAAAGTTTAATGTTTCATAAGCTGTCAATGAAGCCGAAACCTGACAAAATTAAGGCTTAGTGGGAGGATAAAGAAGGAAGGAGTGACATTTCTTTTCTTTTCCTTTTGAAACTAAGGTGCGGTCTATGGGAGCAGCTTCTTTGGGTGTGTATATACTATTGCTTTGTGGGAGATTTCTTTTTTCAAAGTTTGTAGTTTTTTTTATAAAGAGGGGTTTTAAGAGAGGTATATAGCAATTGAAACTTTTGCATAGGGTTCCACTAGGTCGGTCTTTTTCTGGGTCGGCTTGCTCTTTGATGGCTGCCTGTGGGACAAATATATATGATATATCACCCACTCCATCCCCTCCACCCTTCCCCTACCTTTCTTTACATATTATCTTTTCTCATATTCCTTCTTCGTATATACAAAATGTTTTTCTTTGTATTAAACCCAGTATAATCTCGAGTTCGAGTCACAGGGATAGGGTGCATGTGTACAAAGAAAACCAGTATCTTATCACTTTCATTTGCATCACTGTTCATGATACATGCATACTCTTCATAATTGTATCAATAATATAATGGTTGGATAGCAGCAAATTAATAGAAGAAAAACTTTGATGATACATGCATACTCTTTGGGAACTTGGGCCTCTCCTCTTAATAAATTAATTGTAATTGTTGTATATAATTTTATTGTCAAGTGAACTATTTTGATGGAGTCTCAGTCCAAGAAAAACTTCCCCTAACTTAATGACAAAAGGAATATATTTAGGCCATCTCTAATTTAAAATATGATTAAATTAATAAAATATGTAAATAATGAGGGTTAATTTTATTAAAAATTTAAATTAGACTAAATTGATTAAATGTGTCAATATAAAGTATTAAAAGTATTATTATATAAATTTTATTAACCATAACATTATCTCTCAACAACAGTTAACAACGTGGTGACTATTTTATAATAAAATCATAAATTTAATGTAAATTTTATAACATTTGAAAGTTGGATGACTTTTAAACTTTAGCTATAATATGTATTGCTAGGTAAGGTTTCAACATCTTGATATATTTGATAAGATGGAGTGAATTCTTCGTGTGACTGGAAAAGCTAAAGTCAACAAGCCCAACTACGCTAGTATTTTTTTTTGACCACCGGTATTAACCCATTGTTTGACTAATTCGGATTGGGTACTAAAGATGTCTATTATGAGAGTGACCCTTCTAACCTACTTTGCTCCATTCACAATATTAGAATTCGAACCCTAACCTTATTTAAAGAATCTTATGTCTCATCCTACAAGAAACTATACAAGTATATATATATATATATATATATATATCCAAACACTTAATAACACGAGCAAGAGCAATATTTGTTCTTCATTTCTAAATTTGAAATGTGATATCTTATACGTTATCTTTCTGCTTCGAATCGTCCATATTTAAAAGATAAACATAAACTAACGTAGGAGGGGGCTTGAATCGACTGGTCGTTTTTGGCGGGAGATTTTGCAATCAAGAAAGAGACCAATGGAAATGGCATTTTCTATGTGTTTTTTTGTCTTCCTGCAGTGTTGGCTCCCACCACTCCATCAATTTAAAAGTTTGAAGTTAGATAAGATGGCTCGATCCACATGTCATTCGATTTCCAAGTCCACGTGGCTATCGAGAAGTAAACAGTTAAAACCGTTTAATTGAGGGATAAGTTAAAATCTAAGACAACGTTAACAGGTAAAAAGCAGATAATACAGTAGCAGTAGATGATATTATTATTATTTTCTAGGGTTTCAGTAGGCTTTGCACTCCAACAAGGTATTAAGAAGTGATTGGGCGGCTAAGGTAAGGTCCACACGGTTTATTGTTAGTAAATTTCAACTTATTTAAGAGATGATGTTGGCCGGATCAACCTACTCCGAGAATAGTATTAGATTGCAGCTGCAATATTGGTCATATTTAAATGATTTTAAGGTTGTTGTAATATTGTAATCGTAATAAATCACGATGCAATATTCACACCACTGTAAATGTAATTTAGTTTTAAGTCATCATCCTCGACAAAGAAGGGAAAAAAGAAGAAAGAGGTTTCTATTTATTTTGTTTGAACTTTTAATATCCAAAACTATAAGCAAGAAGAGAAGTTTCCTAGTTTTGATTTTCATTTTGGATTTTCCCTCTAACATCTAAATGGAATTTATATGCTTCACATATCAAACTAACAAACCAACAAACAAATGGAAGCCATTTTCAAGTAAAAAAAAATACTCAGAGAAAATGCCATAATTTTCTATACACAACGCAACAGGAAAAAGAACTAACACGTCAGAAAACTGGAAATATTGCAAAGAATTCACGTGGACTACAGTAGCCAATGAAAAGCTAGCAACGTTTGACCGAGACATAGGCATTAAATCCAATAAAACACACGCGTTTCTTTCACGAGAATGTATTGCGCCTGACCGTCGTTTATGAATTTCAAAACTAAAATTCACCCTCTAAAAGAAGAAAACCAATGAACTTATATGAAAAAATATATATAAAAAAATTAGCTGTGGTGGGAAGAAAATGAAGATTCATGTACACTAAGAAATCACCATGATTATATTTCAGAGGGCTAAATTAGTAAATTAAAAAATAAAATAGTTGTAAAACGATATAATAATATTAGAAATAAGTTTTTTATGAAAAGAATAACATTAAATAACGACCTAGAAAATTAGCCCGCTGTTATTAGGGAACGAGCTATGATTAATAATAATAAACCAGAACATTTTGAGATGGGTAAAGATTTAATTGCACTGGTTTCAATTTTAGTAGGACCTACAATATAATTATACATATGACTTCTTCCCTAATGTTACAATTATCATGCAAAATAAATAAAATTTCATCTTAGAATCAAAGAAATATTATATTTCATCCCAAAATGTTGACTTTTTATTATATTATCCGTTAATAATAAATAATAAATATTTAATTAAAATTAATCAATTGATAAATTAAATATTTATTATTATAAAAAATAATGTTTTGTTTTAGGAGCACAGTGGGGTAGTCTCCACTCTCCAGGGCATTCATTAAAAACACTACAGCGTCATGAAATTTGGCGTTATTTATTTATTCAATTATACATTTCTCTTTTCTCTTTTTAATATTTTCAAACTCTCTTCATACCCGCGCACTAAAGCAAGAATCCGTTGATTTAAATTAATATTTTAACCTTCTTTTCCGTTTTAAAAAAAGGAAATGTGCCCAACTTATATTATTTTTTCGGTTTGGTACCTAATATTTTTAGTCTAGTTTGATGCTTAACGTTTCATTCCGTAATTTAGATTGAGGTTTTTTTGTCAACAGACGTTAAATTTTTTTTTGTTATCCAATAAAAACACGACACGTTGCATATTCGGGTATTTTTTTAATTTTTAATTTTCTAAAAATAAGAAAATGTTTAATTTTATAAAAAAAAACCAAAATCTTTAATTTCTCTAAAACCCTTAAATCCAAACCCTAGATCCCTAAATTCCTCCCCTCCCACCACCGATTCAACCACCACCGACCACCCTTGCCTTCGTCTGCCCCCACTATCGAAACCCCCATCATCCCATCGTCGAAAATCGGCGAATGCACCAACGATTGTTCCGTCGATGAACATTAAAAAATGAAAAAAAAGAGACCGATTAAGCTTCTAATCGACGACTAGAAGGTGCGGGATGTTGAACGGTGAGGTACCCAACACTTGGGTGGTGACCGGTGAACTACCGGCGTGTGGAAATGCCGGACGGCGAGGGAGATGTGATTTGAGGGTTTGATTGAAAGAGATTAAAACTTTAGGTTTTTTTTAAGAAGTTTATATTTTTAAGAAATTCATAAATTAAATAAATAGATAAAATAAGCCACGTGCCATGTTTTTATTGGATAACAAAAAAATTTAACGGCCGTTGACAGAAAAACTCAATCTGAATTACAAAATAAAACGTTAGACACCAAATTAGACCGAAAAAATATTAGGTACCAAATTAAAAAAATTGGTGTAGTTTGAACACTTTTTTAACTATTAAGCTTTAAAAAGACAACAAAAATAAAACCTAAAAAATCCAAAATCCCTGTGAGAAAAGAGTATTTTTCAAAACTTTTTCTTCATTTTGAAGAAAAAACCCAATATATATATATATCATGAGGACAGATCATCCATCAGTTCTTTCATTTTCCATATTTTCTATTCAAAGTTTGAATCTTTAGATCTACCCTTTTCGATTGTACGTATATACATGTAGTTTTGAATCACAAAGCTCAAGCTTTTTAGTGATCCTATTTTCCAAGTATAAACCGAAAAGAAGATTAAAAGGATAGGATCCGAGGAATAATGACGTAGAAGCATAGAGTTGTTGAGAGTTATGAGGATTCCGTTTGAACCCAACAGTGAGTTTTGTTGCAAAAAAGATAATAGAGAGGGAAATGGAAGTGTATTTCTTTTTTGTAATTTTATAAAGGGTTTGTAAAAGGGTTGGCTTTTTTGAGTATACGCCACTTGGGTTTTAATAAAAGGGAAGGGAGCGTCAAGGGAAGGCCAGACACTGAGAGACACAGAGTTTAGACTGAAATAAAATATGCAGGAAACAAGGAGGAAGAAGGACAATGGTGGAGCGGGTGGCAATGAAGATTCCAAGAAGAAGGAGCGTCATATCGTGACGTGGACTCAAGAGGTTTTCTTTTCTTTTTTTAAACAATCTTCTTCTTTGCCATACCCTCTGTTTTGTTTGTTCATCCGTTTATTGATTGATTCTTTGGATTGGGTTTCTTATTTGGATTTGGGGTTTGCAGGAAGATGATATACTTCGTGAACAAATCAGTTTACATGGAACTCAAAAGTGAGCCTTTTGTTTCATTCATTTCAAAGTGTTTGCCATTTTTTTTAATGAAGAATGAAATTTTTTATTCTTTGAATGCAGCTGGGCGATCATTGCCTCTAAATTCAAGGATAAAACCACAAGGCAGTGCAGAAGAAGGTTGGTGGTGAAAGTGAAATCATAATGATTCCAAAAAGTTCATTGATCATCTTTTGTTTTTGATCCAGTTTATCATTTAGTCCGATTCGACTTTTTGTTAATCCAATCCAATGTCCTTGTCACAATAAAAACTCAGGTGGTACACATACTTGAATTCTGATTTCAAGAAAGGAGGATGGTCACCAGAGGAAGATTTGCTTTTATGTGAGGTAATTAATAAGTTTATGTCCTCCATTTTTCCTTCAAGTTTAATGGAGCCACTGCTTTTTTCCCCCTTAAATAAAACTTCAAATGAACGTTTCAACAACTTATTTTCTGGTGATATATTTGGAGGAAATGTTTGTATCAGGCTATTGCATGTAGGAAATGTTTGTATCAGGCTATTGCATGTTACTGGTACCCTAGGTTTTGAGTTTTCCAAACAGGAAAAAAGAAATTTCAATTAGTTTAGTTTAGGCCATTAAAACTAATTGATACAAGTTTTTGTCTTTCAAAAGTAGGGCAACAACAGCCACTTAATTTCAGTTTGGATGTGTGTTGCTGTAGATCCTTGAATGTGGCTTCTGAGCTGATGACTTAAGGTGATTTGCAGGCTCAAAAAATATTTGGCAATAGATGGACAGAAATAGCAAAGGTGGTTTCAGGCAGGTATATATATATATATATATGGCTTCCCCTTTTTTTCTGAAAAAAAATTAAAGAAAAAGGCTTTTGTGGGAAGAAAGTGATACCTTTTCTACTATCATTTTTCCATTTTCTGTTCACTTTTATTGATCATGTCGTTAACGCAGAACCGATAACGCTGTTAAAAATCGATTCTCCACACTGTGCAAGAAGAGAGCCAAATATGAAGCCTTAGCCAAAGAGAATAGTAATTCATGTATAAATCCAAATAACAAAAGAACTTTGCTCGAAAATGGGTTCAATACAGATGGAACAACTGATTGTACTGCCCCTGTTAAGAGAATGAGGTACATGTACAAATGTATCTACATAGAAAGGACTCGGAACAATTACTCAAGTTGAAATCTTTTTTTTTTTCACTTCAGGAGATCCCACATTCCTGATCTAGCTGAAAGTTGCAACTTTGGAGATAGAGCACATAGGGTATCTGGGACAGTAATCAATCAGCAGCTAAGATACCCATTTGCTGTATTGGGTGAAAATATCCACAATGCTAATAACTTGGTGGTGCAATCTCAAGTCAACAAGGTCAAGGAGGTCTCTAATGATGGTAAATCACCTGCAGAGATGGTTTTTACAATAGTTAAATCATTTTTCAGTTTAGCCAAAACTGTGTATTCAGTCTTCTATTAGTTTGTATTCTTCATAATATAACACTAACATTCTTTTTCTCGTTTTTTTCATTCACAGCTCATAATTATAGAATTCAAGGAACATTTCTCAAAAAGGATGATCCTAAGGTATCCGCTTTGATGCAGCAAGCAGAGCCATTGAAGGTTAATACAGACAATACAAAACAGAGTCTCGAAAATGCTTGGAAGGTGAGATATAATTTTAGTTTCTACATTGTTTTTGGTTTATCAACAATTCAACATTCGATACTATCAACATGTAGCTTCTTAATATTGCTAAATTTTAAATATATTGGGGCTTATATAGTCCAATACATGCATTTATGTCCCTAACCTTGTTCCTAATAAATGTATATTCAGGTCCTCCAAGATTTTTTGAATCAGAGTAAAGAAAATGACACCTTGAGATATACAACCTCTGATATTGATTTTCAAATTGAAGATTTCAAAGACTTGCTAGAGGACTTAAGGAGCAGTAATGAGGGAAGTCAACCATCTTGGAGGTAACAGATGAATCAGTTGACTTAAAGTTCAGATTTAGTAAGACTCCTTATGCAATAGTAATCGATGATTGATATTTTGTAGGCAACCTGATCTCTATGAGGTGTCTCCATCCAGCTCTGAATATAGCACAGGGTCAACACTGATGCCTCATCCAGCTGGGGAAAGCAGAGAAAAAACTCAATCAAAAAGAGATGCACTGCTCCCGGATATAATGTCAAATCATGTTGGAGGGCAGAATTGCAGGACTGAGGAGAAAAGGGATCTTTCCAGTGCAAACACAGATCATGGTAATGCAATTCTATCTCCGGTATAAAGGCCTAGGAATCCCTTGTTTATCACCATACAATGGTTAAATAAGCTTAAATGATGTTTCTAACGAAATGTGTTTATGTTTCAACAGTTGAGATAATCTCATCCTCTGATGAACAAACAAACATTATAGTTGCTTCGACCTCATCAAGCTTAGAGTTCAGTTCCCCAGTTCAAGTTAACCCACTTTTCAGATCCCTAGCAGCAGGAATTCCCAGCCCAAAATTTTCAGAAAGTGTAAGTTATCTTGAACTGTTTAGTATACTAACTATAGATCCATTTAATAGGAGTAGGAGCGGTAGCATCAATAGAATTTGCATTAGCAAGTAGTAGCTCTTATTATCTTTATCAATACCATGATTCCATAGGCAGTTTTAGTAGAGTTGTTCATTGTCTGATGAGTTTTTTATACTTCAAAAATTCTCAGAGTTATTGCCTAGATGTCATCCTCTATAGAAAATGGTCTAAGTTCTAAGAAAAATGCTAAGAAAATAAGTGAAGACCTTGGTCATTGCCTAAGAAAGATTTGACCATAGTGGTCCTTGATAGTTATAAAAAAGAAAAACAGTTAACTGAATCATACTCCATACAGGACAAATTAGGGGAATATTACCCCTTGGAATTAAATTTAGGGAAATGGGGGTCTTTAAGTTTTATTTTGGAAACTACAGCAAAATGAACAGTGGAGGTGAAAGATGACACCTGCAGGTGGCGTCCTGGGTTTGTTTAATATTTTTATAACGTAAAATGTTCAGTGCATGGCAGCTTTGGGGAAAAAATAATTAAAAAATATTTTTTTATAACGTGAAGTCTTCACCCAGATCGCCGTCCGCAGGTGGCGTCTTGGACTTGCACTGTAGAATTTGCCATAGATTCTTAAATATATTTCAATGTCCCCTATTTCCCTAAATTTAATCCCTAAACATCCAACGAAGCCCTCCATACAAGTTATAGTCTGGATTGTAGTTTTTCCAAGTAAAGGAAAGAGTTTTGCAACTGCAACTTTTTACTTCAAAAAATATGTTTTAGGATCTTGTTAATGCTCAAGTGGTAATACTGATTTTGGCCTTGTTTCAATCTCTTACTGTTGTATTTTAGATTCTTTTACCCTGAAAACATGAGCAAGAGAAGCTCAGTATATTCAGTGAACCATCTTTACATGTATTGTTCTTTTTTATAATCTAACCTAGACATGAAAGCATACTCATGCATATAAGCATGCTATCTCAAACTACAATACATACTGACCATTGTGATTTTGTTTCTTTTTCAGGAAAGGAACTTCCTACTTAAGACACTCGGAATGGAGTCCCCTTCTCCTAATCCAGCAAATAATCTGTCACAGTCACCACCTTGCAAACGAGCCCTCCTCCATAGTCTATAAAAAACCCATGATCTTCTCTTATATACCGAAATCATATCAGTCTATAGTCCACATATCTCATCATTCACTCCCATGAGCAACAGCTCATTTTGAGTTTTCGTCCTTTTTTTGTCCAAGCATTGCAGCCATCTTGGCCTAGAATTTTACAAGTCCTTTAATGATCTGCATACCTAGCAACCTTGCTTAGAATGTTTTGGTGCATTCTAGCTTCTCAGACACATCCAGTAAGATGTGTCATGAGTTTCAATTTTTCCCTCTAATTCCCTAGAGAGTACTACCTCAATACTCACATTAAAACCAGTGTGTGCTTGTTAGCGTGTGTCAATTCTTTTGTTTTTCATCTCACTCGAGCGGTTTCGGGTGTCTTTTATTGCATATTTCAGCTCCATTTTTTGTTCTTGATTTGTAATCTTGTACAGAACCTACTATATAAAGTCCTTATGAGTGTAAGTAATACATTGGCGAGTTGCCTACATATGATAAAGAACAGATGAAGTAAAAAAAAAAAAAGAAACAGAAACAGAAAATGAGAATTAACCCCCTTGATATTTTTGGGTGTGCAGAGCCAGATGGTATAGAATAAGTTTTTACTTTGTGGTTTTCTATTCTGATTTCTAATGTAATGGAATTCGATATGATTTGAGTGAAGATGTGTTTTGGTTTTGGTGTGGAATGCTCTTGATCTTTTTCTTATATAAGCTCTCTTTGAATTCATGCATAATGAAATACAAGTTACACACACAGCTGAAAACATGATGCAGCAGTTGGCAATGAAATTACGTAAAACTAAGCTGAACTTGCATATTGGATCATTGGCAAAGCTGAGGATTTAACTAATTTCTGTGTTTCTTTCGAGTTTCGAAGATGAGAAAAATGAGAATGTATACTGTGAGGCAGCATACTTACAGAGAATGCTGCAGAAGAACATCAATTCTGTCTGACCAAACATGAAACAGAATCCACTCTTTCTTTCACTTGTCTGGTCTCAGGTCGTGTTAGCAGAGAAGAGGAAGAAGAGTTTTGAAAACTTTGTTATTAAGAATACAAATGGGGGGTTTGAGGGTAGAAGCTATAGTGGTGGACAACTATAATCATGAGCAAAGCAAAAGCAAAGGGTAAAAAGAATGGGAGGGAACCTCATACAAAATAAAGTGAAGTTCCAACTTTTTTCAATGGAAGATTTGGTTTAGACTGTTTTGACCCCCCGGATCCATGCAAATGCTAATGAACAACCATCGGCCAAGTATCACTGTGGAAGTTATGCCATGATTGCAGACAAAGACGAAAGAAGGATTTTATGTTAAGGGGCGAATCTATAAAATTTTAGAGTCGAATTTATAAAATTTTAAGCGGGCGAAAATAGATTTTCAATAGGGAATATATAAAAAAATTTAAAAAATCTAAATCAGATACGAATTTCAAACTTTTAGGGGACGTCGACCGGTTCTTCGAATCCTGCCTCGGTCCATCCATAATTGCAAAGTGATAGTTAGGGGCGGAGCCAGAATTTATTCCAGGGGTAGCACTTTTTTGAACGGCATTTAAAAAAATTATTTATTTATATAGGAATGTCATTTTATTTGTAAGAGAGTTTACATATAAGCATATACCATAGGTATACTACATACTTTTATGTTTACTACATATGTAAACTCTCACCATAGGTATACTACATACTTTTATGTATACTACACACCTCAACTATTAATGTGGCTCCGCCCATGGTGATAGTCAGCCATTCAAATCATATATCCAAATATTAATCGTTTTTTTTCTTCTTCTGAAAATACAAAATTATTTTCCTCAAAAAATTCTTGCGCCGCAACTTTCTTTTCTTTAATTTCTTGGCCAACGGTTGGCAATTAGTCTTAGTACTGGTTGTCAACCACCGATGTTTATTATCTTTCTTGTTCTTTCATGTTTTGTTTTTATAATTTTAATAAGAATTTTTGCTCTTGTGGTACATATTTTCTCTACCTTTTTGGTACGTTTTTTTATTGCTTTTGTCATTCATTTTATTTGTCGTTTGACACGATTTCAAAATACTTTAGCGGTCATTTAGTGCTCGTATATAGATCCCCACGACGATAGTTTTCTAATTTGATTCTGTCAATGGTCATAGAAAAGATTGATCCCCACTCGTTTGATGGTTTGTTAGCCGATATAATCAGAACTGTGTAGCGGAGCAATCTGCCTAATAGTTAGGTTCCCTCACCACTCATTTTTCATCCCATAAAGCATATCGTTTGGCTAGAGACAAAGAGATTCATGAATGTTTATGGGTTTTGATGGTATGTTAATTAGGGGTGTTCAAAAATACCCGACCCGACTACCCAAACATAAATAACTGGGTATTTACCCTAATTTTTTTACTCGGGTCGGGTACCCGGCCTGCTAAAATATACATTTTCTCGGGTCGGGTCCGAGCCCCAAGAATACCTATTATCGGGTACCCGGTGACCCGGTTCCCTATTTTTTTTAAATATAATTATTATTTAAACAAAATACCCTTATATTCACTATATTCCCAAATCAAACAACCTAATTATGCATCTAATTTTTTAAGAATTATGGAATTTACTTTCTAAAGTTGTTTGGGTTTGATACTTTTAAAACCCTCGGCCCGGATGTCGCAATTGGGCCTCAAGCCCAATCCAAAAACTATAAAATTCTAGAACTGGGTTTAGCCCAAACAAGTTATTTCCAAAACATTTAAAGCCCACGAATAAAAATATAGTTAATTAATCAAAACGGTACAAAAAAGCTCCAATTTAATTTAAAACATTTAAATACTTGACTTGATTAATACAATTTCAAAAGTAAGGATTACAGACTCAACCACTTAAGGTCCTATGAATACATAGCCCACTAACACAAATATCATACTCCAGAGATCACCACATGTTAGAATCCCGTACTGATAATGCTCCTCGATGTAACGACCCGAAATCCGGATCAGTGAATTGGGTCTTGGGCCTAGCATTGGGCCTTTACTTTGAAGGATAAGTTAAGGGCTTTTAAAAGGGACAATTAATTTTGGAGAATAGGGTTTTGAATTTCAAATAAGAGTGTTAGTGGAAAAAGATGGGAGTTATAATGGAAGAGAGAGAAAAGAAGAAAAATGTGAAAAATAGATAAGAGAGAGAGGAGAAAAATGGGAGAAAAGTTGAGGGAGAAGATTTTATATTCTGATCTACGGAGATCTAGCCGTTTGATATTGACACCTTCACCGCCATTGTGTTCATGTCGCCGAGACGAGTTCACCGGTACCAACAGCACCACCATCGGAGTCACCGTCGGAAGGGGGTGAGAGAGAGAAAGTTTCAAGTTTTCTAGTTAAGGAGGTTAGAGAGCTCAAATCGAGAAACGGAGGCCAACACCATGTTCAAAGGTTGGAGAACAATCGATCTAGGCGTCGAACGTTACCGTCCGGCCACCAGAAGCCACTGCACACGCCGCCATGCGCCGCCCATGCGCGTGGGCGACGTCTAGACGCGTGGGCAGCTATATCGGCTCAATCCAAGTCACTGGGCTCGAGCCATTGGGCCAACTAGATGAGCAGGCATGCCAGCCAGGCCCAAGCTGACCGAGTCAGCTTACCAACCGAGCTGAGTCGTGCCGCTAGCTGCGCTGTTGATCGCCGCTGTTAACCGTCACCGTTGACTTTTTCTGAGGGACCTTACCATAGGGTTTCTCGACATTCCAGATCCAATGGCACAGTCCGTTTAACCAAATCTGAACCTGATAAGATGTTTTTATGCATTTGACCCTTCGAATTCCTTAGAGAATATGTTTAAGTGATACTTATGATATTAATTGGTATATGAGGATTATTCGAGAGTAGATATCAGGTCAAGTGGAATATTCAAGAAGCTTGGATGAGGATTTTAGCAGTATCAACATAAGGTTAGTACACCTCAGACTCCTATTGCTTCGTGAGCATCATAAATGTATTTGCCTTACGTGTTAGTATTTGCAAATGGGTTGATGATAGATAAGCATGAGTAAGGACCGATATATTGGGACTTGTCATATTATGAGAAGCTTGTTGATGTTACGAATATGATGGGACTGTTAGAGGCTTTAGAGACCGTGTAGGGTCGTCTGCCATGATTGTGTGATATTTGATGATTTGTTGATTGGTTGATGATTGCGATATCTTGTATGTTTGTTCGAATGGATTGATGTGATGTTATAAAAACTGTGTAATAGATGAATGATGGTTATATTCAAATAAATAAGTATAAAGCTGGTAAGCAATGTTAATTGAGTAAATGCGTTAGTAAACCAACTTTAATGACTTCTATAAGTTTTAGGGATTGAGTAAGCAGTTTTAGTAACGGTACGTGTATGAGTACCAATACTCGAGGGTACCGTATCGATACTAATGTTTGAGTGCCGGTACTTGATATGCTAAATAATCTATAAATGCAAGTTAAGGACATAAATCGATATGGATATAAATAATGGAATTACACCGTGAATAAATGTGATAACATGGATTAATAGAACTAATGAATGAGATTATGTATAAGCCTAATGAGTAATAAATCGATAAATGTTCGGTGACTTTTTTGTAATAGTAAACCATAGGGGTCATCGGTGGATCATGTGTGGAGCCGTGCGAAGTTTGGGCACTTGTGTGGTTCAGTCACCGTTGGTTGTTCAGATCCGGATACCTAGTGGTGGAGTGTGGTAACACATGAAGACCACTCAATGTGAGATTCTGAGAGATGATGCTCGATGCGAGATTTCGAGCCATTCTACTCGATGTGAGATTTCGAGTATTGATGCTCGATATGAGATTCTGAGCATGAGTGTACATTCCCGAGGTTGTGTGACACTAGGGCCTTACTCCAGTTTTGTAATGATGACATTGTGTGTTATGCTCGGGGGATTCGGTGGGATCTCAAGTATGGCTGGGCCTTGTGGGCCACGTATGATGATTGCTAAGTTGATAGCATGTGTTTAAGTGACTAGTGGTAGCGTCACCTGTTTAATTATCTGTCTTTATTGCTCGTGCTAGCTTGTATGCTTATGGTTATGATTAGCATGAAGTATAGTAGAGTAGATGTCTACCACTGAGCTTTGTAAGCTCAACGCTCAGAATCGTTGTTTCCGTGCGTAGGTTGATCGTTGGATCGTAGGTTCGAAGAGCACTATCGGTTTGGGATTCCAGCATGTGGAGGCCTTAAGAGTACGATACTTGTGTTTAGTAGGCCATGTATTCACATGACCTTATGTAATTGAGTCTATACTTCTTATTTGGAAATTGAATTAATTAAATCAAATGTTTAACTGTTTTAAGTTCAAGTGGAGCTCCTTTGTAACTATTTAAATGATTTATCTATATTTCAACTATTGTCTTTAAATGCTTTTGAGAAATAACTTGTTTGGGCTAAACGTCGCTTGAGATTTTTAATGGTTTTGATTTGGGCTTGAGTCTCAATTTGTGACATATGGGTCGGGGGTGTTACAAGATTGGTATCAGAGCTTAGGTTTAGCCGGCTTTAGGAAACCTCAGGGCAGTATAGGTGTTTTGGTAAGGTTTCTAGTGAATATAAGCCCTTAAATTAAGTTCGTACTCCTTAAATACTAGAATCTTGATGGTGCATCTATTGTTGCGACAATAAAATGGTTACAATTGTGGCTGAGAGGGACGAGTTAAGTGTTGAGCTGCTCATAGGAGCGATTCCGATTACGAGTTTGCCCCGAATTATCGAGATACGAGTTAGTTGAATGATGTCAGAGTCGAGGATATTTCCTCCTTTCGCCACCTAAATGGTGTCTTCGTTGCGTGTTATGGTCATTTCAAAGCCTTCGGACACGTTATGAGAGTTTGTGGTAAGGAAATTTTCATTATTATGCGCGATTAACCGTTGTGTTGTGAAATTGGACAAACCACTTTCGCAATTGATCAGTGGGTGCATGTTGGTTGGAGGACCATGTATTCGCTTTAAGGTGAGTCTTGTTGATAATGGGAGAGTATCACCACCCTTCTTGGAGGCGTTTCTCAGATATAGTGTTTTTTTCAAAGTTACTGCCCAGAACAGAGCATTCTGGGCAGATTACACTAGGTTGAATTTCTAGCTTCTTAATTCACCTAAGCAATGTTCTAACATGGAAATTCAATTCATTTTCATGTTCTTACATGTCTAGGTCATCATAATTCATCTAGCAATGTTCTTAAAACATGGCATTATCATGTTGAACTCAATTTGATTTATTTGGTCAGCATTGCACATCCAATTTACCAATTAGGCAATCCATTACCTAGTTTAACTAGTCCAATTAGGTGCTTTCACATTTCTAGCAAGTTATCTATCCAATTCAATCTTCATTTCATCTAGATACATGATCAAAACAGGATTCTATGTTCAATTGACATGTTTACACATTTTCTCAATCAAAATAGTCCCTAATCAAGACTGTTTTTAACCATGTACATATTTCCCAGATTTCCAGCAACTATACATATTTCCTTTATCAAATTGGTTACTAGAAATCACAATTTCAAGCTCAAATTGAAGCTAGCGTGCTCTTAACACACATAGAAATCATCCAAATCAATTTAAACAACAAAGACATCATCAACCACTCATTCAACCATTCTATAACAAGTTAGAATCAAGCATTATACCTTCTCCAAGCTAAATTTGATCAAGGTTGAATCAAGAAGCTTGAATTTGAAGGTGATCAATGAAGCTTTTCTCTCCCCCTTTCGCTCTCTACAAATCGGCCAAGGTGAAGAATTAGGGAGGAAGATGACAATATGTTTGGTTATTTTCCTCTCTTTGGTCATGAGTCACCCTAACTTGGCACATGTTCTCTTCATTTGAGAACATGTGTCAAGGCCCTTAATCTTAATCCCATTTGCAAGCAAACTCTAATGTTTTTTTATGTTCACATTTCCATCCTTCCATTAATGCCTTCTAGTTTTAATTTCAATTCAATTTGGTTCTAATTTCACTTATTTGATCTTAAGGATGGCTAATGTTCATTCTTCTTTAGTTTGATTAGCTTATGAATTCAATTAGCCTATAGTTTAGATAGTGGTAACATTACTAGGCCAATTTTAGGGTGTTACAACATATGCCCACCATTTAAACATATCTTACAACCTCATTGTGTTGTTCTCAAAACGACCACCACAAAGATAGCGGTAAAAGGGCAACGATCCAAACATCCTCATTACCAAAGGTTGAGTCCCCTCGGGGTCCCCAAACCTCGAGAACAACTCCGACATTGCTAACTAGAATCGTGCTCGATTAACCAAAGTAATTCCAAAGGTACAATAACTTCCAAGAAGGTAGCTCCATCAAACAGGTAAAACGTCCAACCTCTGACACACTCTAGCAAATAACCAAACATATTGTCATCTTCCTCCCTAATTCTTCATCTTAGCCGATTTGTAGAGAGCGAAAGGGGGAGAGAAAAGCTTCATTGATCACCTTCAAATTCAAGCTTCTTGATTCAACCTTGATCAAATTTAGCTTGGAGAAGGTATAATGCTTGATTCTAACTTGTTATAGAATGGTTGAATGAGTGGTTGATGGTGTCTTTGTTGTTTAAATTGATTTGGATGATTTCTATGTGTGTTAAGAGCACGCTAGCTTCAATTTGAGCTTGAAATTGTGATTTCTAGTAACCAATTTGATAAAGGAAATATGTATAGTTGCTGGAAATCTGGGAAATATGTACATGGTTGAAAACAGTCTTGATTAGGGACTATTTTGATTGAGAAAAATGTGTAAACATGTCAATTGAAGTGTGTCAGAGGTTGGACGTTTTACCTGTTTGATGGAGCTACCTTCTTGGAAGTTGTTGTACCTTTGGAATTACTTTGGTTAATCGAGCACGATTCTAGTTAGCAATGTCGGAGTTGTTCTCGAGGTTTGGGGACCCCGAGGGGACTCAACCTTTGGTAATGAGGATGTTTGGATCGTTGCCCTTTTACCGCGATCTTTGTGGTGGTCGTTTTGAGAACAACACAATGAGGTTGTAAGACATGTTTAAATGGTGGGCATATGTTGTAACACCCTAAAATTGGCCTAGTAATGTTACCACTATCTAAACTATAGGCTAATTGAATTCATAAGCTAATCAAACTAAAG
Source organism: Hibiscus mutabilis (assembly GCA_019671005.1). NCBI lineage: Eukaryota > Viridiplantae > Streptophyta > Magnoliopsida > Malvales > Malvaceae > Hibiscus > Hibiscus mutabilis. The sequence continues at coordinate 59,095,147 of CM033718.1, read as the reverse complement.
GAAAATGAACATTGGCCATCCTTAAGATCAAATAAGTGAAATTAGAACCAAATTGAATTGAAATTAAAACTAGAAGGCATTAATGGAAGGATGGAAATGTGAACATAAAAAAACATTAGAGTTTGCATGCAAATGGGATTAAGATTAAGGGCTTTGACACATGTTCTCAAATGAAGAGAACATGTGCCAAGTTAGGGTGACTCACGACCAAAGGGAGGAAAATAACCAAACATATTGTCATCTTCCTCCCTAATTCTTCACCTTGGCCGATTTGTAGAGAGCGAAAGGGGGAGAGAAAAGCTTCATTGATCACCTTCAAATTCAAGCTTCTTGATTCAACCTTGATCAAATTTAGCTTGGAGAAGGTATAATGCTTGATTCTAACTTGTTATAGAATGGTTGAATGAGTGGTTGATGATGTCTTTGTTGTTTAAATTGATTTGGATGATTTCTATGTGTGTTAAGAGCACGCTAGCTTCAATTTGAGCTTGAAATTATGATTTCTAGTAACCAATTTGATAAAGGAAATATGTATAGTTGCTGGAAATCTGGGAAATATGTATATGGTTGAAAACAGTCTTGATTAGGGACTATTTTGATTGAGAAAATGTGTAAACATGTCAATTGAACATAGAATCCTGTTTTGATCATGTATCTAGATGAAATGAAGATTGAATTGGATAGATAACTTGCTGGAAATGTGAAAGCACCTAATTGGACTAGTTAAACTAGGTAATGGATTGCCTAATTGGTAAATTGGATGTGCAATGCTGACCAAATAAATCAAATTGAGTTCAACATGATAATGCCATGTTTTAAGAACATTGCTAGATGAATTATGATGACCTAGACATGTAAGAACATGAAAATGAATTGAATTTCCATGTTAGAACATTGCTTAGGTGAATTAAGAAGCTAGAAATTCAACCTAGTGTAATCTGCCCAGAATGCTCTGTTCTGGGCACTAACTTTGAAAAAACACTATAAATTGTATAAAATGAATTTAAGGCTAAAAATTTTATGAACAACACCTTGATATGACTAAATTCATTAGGAGAAAATAGAACTGAATTCTGGGTTGTATAATGAAATGTAGAGAAGAAACACTAGGGACAGTGCAAATTGTCCAGTATAGCAAAATGCCATGTCTTTAAGTTAAAAACTGTATTAATTGGAAAAGAAATAAAATGAAAGCCTTACATAGTCATAAATAAATTTTTTTTAGCTTTCCAACGGTGTAAACCAATTGAAATTCTGACGTACGAAATGAAAGTTATGCATGATTAAGTGACTAGAGTGCAAGCTGCTTGGCAACAACAATATAGGCAATTGCACAATATTTTGTGGCAATTTGCAAACTGTTTTGTAAACAATTTTAGGAGATTAATTCTACCTTGTTTTACATTAACTAGAGTATGGATAAGTGTAGTTAAGTGTAATGAAAAATGTATATGAGCATGCTTCCAGATTTGTGTATGTTATGTGTTTGAAACCTTGCCTTGATTGAATGATCATATGATCTTGTTTTGACATGTATTTTTTGTGTAATGTAATAGAACCAGGAGTAAACTTGGTGGAAGAAGATAAAGTGGACCATCCTAAAGCCAAGAACAAAGGAGTGCGGATCCAAGACTAGCTAAGCTTGGGGTATTGTGAGTGTAGTTACCTCCAGGGTTAGGACTAGGTCCTAACCAATGCATACTTGTTTATACTCTTGAAATGCTTAAATGAACCTAATTATGGACTTGACCTAATAAGGGAAGAATGACTTGTAATGCATGAAACTTGATCTCATCCTTGTACTACATGTTTGATTCGAATGTTTAAGCATGAATAAGTGATAACATGGATGCTTGTATATGTGATCAATTGCTAAAGACTTGCTTGAGACATCATCTCATCTTGATGAAATGAAACATTAAAACTACATGATATGTGAGCTATGGCTCAATTGGCGTATGGGCCTAATATGAAATGAACTTGCTTGACATGATATTGATCTTGAAACACTTGAATAAATGGTAAATCGAACAACCTTGGTAGCTAGTTGGACTTGGTAGAAGGGCATGCCTTAGAGTTTAGAGCTCATTGTGTAAGGGTGGACTACGGTCTAGGGCTAAGGCCCCTATTTGGCGACAGACGGAGGGTACGTATGTGGTCTTTGGCGACAGTAGGAGGGTTGACCAGCACTACGGTACATCTTGTGGCGACAGTTAGTTGGAGACTCGATTACCTATACAAACTAAGTACCAAGGGGGTTGTTTAATTGATAACACATGAAATAACAATCCTACATCATATTTTACTTGTCTTGAATGCCATGAATTGTATGTTACTTGACATGAAAGTCATGAAATGTATGTTACTTGTTTTGTAAGCATGATATGCTTGATTCATGATATGAAAACATGAAGTATGAATTCTTGAATCTTGTATCCTATACTAGCCGAATGCATGAAATCCTTAGCTAGGATTATCTTGATGCTTGAAAGCCTTAGCTAAGATCACTCTAATGCTTGAAAGCCTTAGCTAAGTTCATTCTTGTTTAAATGACACAAAAACTTGACATAACAAATGGTTAGATTTAATACTACCTCACTAAGTACATTCTTGTACTTATCACTCTCTTTTTCATTCTTCCCAACTACAGGATAAAGGATACGGGTGTTGCTTGATCTTGAAGCCTAAATTCTTGAGCTCGAAGCAAGTCATACAAGCTTTGCCTAAGTATGGTTTCATACTTATTTTGTATATCTCCTAGAATGGTGGCACTAGAATGTATATAGTTAGCTTGATTATGCATTTTGGTACTTGTATATAATGTCTTGATGGGCCTACTATGTTATGAATCTATTGTTAAGTATGTAATGAACCTAAAGTTCTTGTAATAGAATGTTGTTGCTGCGCATGTGATGATATAATGAAATGATCTAATGTTTTTTCTAGTTTACCTTGATAACATTTGAATGCCTTGTTCTGTACATGTCTTACTTGAATGGAACATTGGATGATCAAACCATGCTTGCTTGTCTTCCATTCGATTGCCTTGGGAAATATATGGTCTCTTGTGTGTTTTAATGGTGAAGGCCGAATGATCTAGTTGATTAGGAGGCTAGTTTCATGTTATTGTAAGTTAATATGATCATGTTTAATAACCTAGGTATGTAATGATATATGAAACAAACTAAGGAACATTGAATTGAAATGGAAGCATATTACACCTAGGTCATTCGAATAGGATTGGTTAACAAAGATTGAATGTTGTAATATGAACCATGAAAGTAGTAACTTGTAATGTAAGCTTGCAAGGAGATAATTTAGTGACCTATTCGAATGGTTTTAGGTTAATGTAAGAATCGAAATATGAGTTGCTTGTATGATAAGTAAGTATGATTGGTTGCTTGCTTGTTTTTGAATTGCTTGTCCTTGTCCTTTTTGCTTGCTAAGTAATGCTCACGAGCAGATTTGCTACTAGCCTGGGGTACAGGGTGTTACATATGAGTACGGTTTGATACTTTGGAGCTTTTAGGCTGTCAAAACGTTTGTTTATGCTTCTTGAAGGAGTTGTCAAGACTTCTTCCCTATCAAGAACATCAGTGGAGGTTGAGGTAAGATTGAGTTAGACTTCGGTTCCTATCACCGTTTTCAGAGGACACCGACCCAGTTGAGAAAGTCAGAAGTTCAGTTGCGAAGGCGCAACCCGAAAAAGGTTTATTTTGTCTAAGTGTTTTTCCTAAGGAAGAACTGAGCTTGTTCGCTAGTAAGAGGTTGGTTCATTGATGTGGTGCTTAAACCGTTGATAGCTTGTTAAGTAACAGTGAGTGACTGTTGCGTGTCTCCTAAGGTGGATGACTCATTTAATTGTTTGCGAAGTATCGTGTGGTTCCTCGGATTGGTTTGAGATTAAGATGGTTATGGTTAAAGTGTTGAAGGCTTGTAATTTCGAAATGGATTTTGGAACGATGAATTCTCTCTTTAAAGTGGATTGTGATAATAGTTGATGTATGCAGTGATGTGTGAGATGTTTCAGCGATGATAGAGTGGGGGCCACCTTATCTTCTCTTAAATATAAGTTTGATGCTTTGCGTGATACGTGTGAATGTATAAGGAATATGGAAAGATAAGTGTTGGCAAGATAATTAACTTAATGACCTTGTGTGTGGAAAAGGTTAGTTACCATGTAATCAGTTAAAGAATCAGGGGTTTGGGACTTCATAAATATTTTTGATTGTATCACATTTTCTTGAGACAAGCCGAGGAACATTGATAGAGATATGAGCTAGGTGAGATCATTTTGTTGTGACAATGATTTTGAATCGATTAAGGTTGATTAAGGTTTTGGAATCTTTGAGGATGTTTTGTTGTATTATCAATGCGGTAATTTTTGTGCTTGAAAAGAGAATGTTGTGTTCACCCCAACCGTGCGAGTTTTGGGTACTCGACCCTTAAAGAATTTGAGATTGGGACAACAACGTGAGTTTAAGTAATTAATACATGTTGATCAATTATCACCTAAGTAAAGTGAGCTTGATAAGTGATGAATTGTACGAAGTTAGTTCGGGATTGAGTACCATGATGCCCATGTGGGACGGTCAAAGATTTTCAACGATGACTATGTAAGGGAGTACCAATACTAGCTCCATGCGGTATCGGTGCTTGTTTCTCTAATGGTTGTGTGAGCTTCGAGTTGCAATCAAGATGATTCAATATTATGATCGATTTTGGGTTCAATGGTTTTTTGGATGGGCTTGAGATCTTGTGTGGGTGTTAGGGAAAGGCATGCTAAGGCAAGAGATTCTCCTTGTATTGTACGGTGGTCAGAATACAACAATTTTGGGAGCAATAATTATGCGTAAATTTTGTAGTGTGCTTGAGAGACAGTGAGAAGTCCTATGTTGAGATAGTGATATATGGTAGACTTGCCGTCAGTTGGGAGTCTAGCATTGGATTTGTTAGAATTCTTGTGAGCTTCGATGATCATCAGTAGGAATTAATTGGATGGCCGCAGGTTTTGTAAAGGATTGTGAGTGCATAGTTTCGATGAATTTCTTTGAGTAATGATATAGTCCTTAGTAGGCATCGTTTGATATTTTTGGCAAGTGAGATCCAAATAAGAAGTCTACTTGGTTTGTTTGCGGGTTGGTGGTACAATACTATGGTGTGTACATGCTACCTTTGACACAAGATTCGAGGTTTGTGATGGAGCCTTATCTTTTAGTGGGATTTTCATGCGATGATAGATCTAAATGTTGGTACTGATGGAATACTTGCCAGACACAAAATAGTTTAGAGTTGACTCTCGTGTGAGCCGAGTTTTGGGAGTTGCTTTAGTTGCCGACATGAGTTATCATGCCAAGTTTAAGGTAAGCGTTGGGGCAAGTAGGGACATCGTTTATTTTCAGAAGTCTTGCGCTGGGCAAGCAATGGTTTTGGTAAAGGATGCCATCCGAGTTAGGGTCTCATTCAGAGAGTCGTTACGTGTTGTATTGCTTTGTTTTGGTTACAACGGTTGTGTAATCTCATGTTCTTTCAGATCATGTAGAGTTGTGGAAGGATTTTGTGGTGCATCAATCTTTTGGGTTCTACAGCGTAAGTTAAATTTCCTTGATGACGTATCTGTGTGATAATTGGTCAAGGTGCCGTCAGATTTACTCTATGGATTTGGTTATATACCGAATAGTGATGGATCTCTTTTAAAGAAGTGGCAAGTTGTTTTGGTTTTATACTGAGTGATGATGGATTTCTTCTAGGAGAAAGAATCAGTTGAGATTATGTTTGTATCATTGAAGTCAATGATTATTTTTGACAAATGCTGTAAGAGATTAGAGTAGCGCAGCAGGTTATGTTGAGAACGTTGGGAAGTTATGAAAGTTTTGGCATCTTCTTTGGTCTACCAGTGTAAATTTCAAGGACGAAATTCCTTTTAAGGAGGGGAGAGTTGTAACGACCCGAAATCTGGATTAGTGAATTGGGTCTCGGGCCCGGTGTTGGGCCTTTACTTTGAAGGATAAGTTAAGAGATTTTAAGAGGGCCTGTTAATTTTGGAGAATAGGGCTTTGAATTTTAAATAAGAGTGTTGGTGGAAAAAGAGGGGGAGTTATGATGAAAGAGAGAGAAAATGAGAAAATATGAAAAATAAATGAGAGAGAGGAGAAAATAGGAGAAAAGTTGAGGGAGAAGATTTCAATCTCCAATCTACGGAGATCTAGCCATTCGATGTCGACACCTTCACCGCCATTGTGTTTATCTTGCCGAGACGAGTTCACCAGTACCAGCGGCACCACCATCGGAGTCACCGTCGGAAGGAGGTGAAAGAGAGAAAGTTTTGGGTTTTCTAGTTAAGGAGGTTAGAGAGCTCAAATCGTGAACACGGAGGCCACCATCGTATTTAGAGGCTGAAGAACAGTCGATCTGAGCGTCGACCATCACCGTCCGGCCACCGAAAGCCGCCGCATGCGCCGCCCTTGCGCGTGGGCGACGTCTAAACTCGTGGGCAGCTGTACTAGCTCAAGCCGAGCTGCTGGGCTCGAGTCATTGGGCCAGCCGAATAAGCCGGCTTGCCAACAAATCCCAAGCCGACCCGAGCTGGCCTGCCAACCCAGCCGAGTCGCGTCACGCTGCCAGCTGCTGCCGTTGACCGCTGATCGGCGTTGACTTTTTCTGAAAGACCCCACTTTAGGGTTTCTCAATGTTCTGGATCCAATGGTGGAGTCCGTTTTTCCAAAATCAAACATGGTAAGCTATTTTTATGCATTTGACCCTTCAGATTCCTTAGAGAATATGTTAAGTGATATCGAGTCAAGTGGATTATTTGAGAGCAGATATCGGGCCAAGTGGAATATTTGGAAAGCTCGGATGAGGATTTTAGTGGTATTAACATAAGGTTAGTACACCTAGGACTCCTATAGCTTTGTGAGCATGATAAATGTAATTACCTTGCATGTTAGTATCTGCAAATGGGTTGATGATAGATAAGCGTGAGTAGGGACTAATATATGTGGACTTGTCATATTATGAGATGCCTGTTGATGTTACAGATATGATGGGACTGTTAGAGGCTTTAGAGACCATGTAGGGTCATTTGCCATGATTATGTGATATTTGATGATTTGTTGATTGGTTAATAATTGCGATATCTTGTATGCTTGTTCGAATAGATTGATGTGATGTGATGAAAATTGTGTAATAGATGAAGGATGGTTATATTTGAATAAATAAGTATAAAGTCGGTAAGCAATGTTAATTGAGTAAATGCGTTAGTAAACCAACTTTAATCACTTCCATAAGCTTTAGGGACCGAGTAAGCAGCTTTAGTAACATTACGTGTGTGAGTACCAATACTCGAGGGTACCGTATCGATACTCGTGTTCAAGTGCTGGTACGTTAAATAATCTATAAATGCAAGGTAAGGACATAAATCGATATGGATATAAATAATGGAAATACACCATGAATAAATGTGATAACATGGATTAATAGAACTAATGAATGAGATTAATTATGTATAAGCCTAATAAGTAATAAATCGGTAAATGTTCGGTGGCTTGTTTGTAATAGTAAACCATAAGGGTCCTTGGTGGATTCTGTGTGGAGCCGTGCCAAGTTTGGGCACTTGTGCGGTTGAGTCACCGTTGGTTGTTGGGATCCAGATACCTAGTGGTAGAGTGTGGCAACACATGAAGAACACTCGATGTGAGATTTCGAGTGATGATGCTCGAAGCGAGATTCTGAGCTATTTCACTCGTTGTGAGATTCCAAGTGATGATACTCGATGTGAGATTACGCGTATTGATGCTCGATGTGAGATTTCGAGCATGAGTGTACGTTCTCAAGGTTGTGTGACACTGGACCTCACTCCAGGTTTGTAATGATGACATTGTGTGTTATGCTCGGGGGATCCGATAGGATCTCGAGTATGGTTGGGACTTGTAGGCCATGTATGATGATTGCTATGTTGAAAGCATGTGTTTAGAAGACTAGTGGTAGCACCAACTATTTAATTATCTCTCATTATCCCTCGTGCTAGCTTGCATGCTTATGTTTATGATTAGCATGAAGTATAGTAGAGTAGATGTGCACCACTGAGCTTTGTAAGCTCAGTGCTCGGAATCGTTGTTTCTGTACGTAAGTTGATCGTTGGATCGTGGGTTCGAGGAGCATTATCGGTTTGGGATTCCAACATGTGGAGGCCGTAAGAGTGCTATACTTGTGTTTAGTGGACTATGTATTCATAGGACCTTGCATGATTGAATCTGTACTTCTTATTTGGGAATTGTATTAATTAAATCAAATGTTTAAAAGTTTTAAATTAAAGTGGAGCTCCTTTGTAACTATTTAAATAATTTATCTATATTTTCAACTGTTGACTTTAAATGCTTTTGAGAAATAACTTGTTTGGGCTAAATGTCGCTTGAGATTTTTAATGGTTTTGACTTCGGCTTGAGGCCCAATTTGTGACATCTGAGTCGGGGGTGTTACACTCGATCCCACGATCAACCTACGCACAGAAACAAAGATTCTGAGTGCTGAGCTTACAAAGCTTAGTGGTACACATCTACTCTACTATGCTTCATGCTAATCATAAACATAAGCATGCAGGCTAGTACGGAAAATAAAGATAGATAAATAAACATGTGGCGCTACCATTAGTCGCCTAAACACATGCTCTCAACAAGGCAAATATGGCGCTACCTCTAGCCGCCGAATCGTATAACATAGCAGGAAAGCATAAGCTTCTTGTAGCATATAAGCATTATATCAGAATATAGGAGTGAGGCTCGGTCCCACTAAGCCTTAGGATCATACACTCTAAGTGAAGCCCGATTCTACTAAACATTGGGATACATACACTCTTTGGGTGAGGCCCGATACCACTAAGCATTAGGATACATACACCCATGCTCAGAATCTTTCATCAAGCATATTCGAATGAGTCCATGTCCTACTAAGCCTCAGGTTCATACATTTGGGAATCTTCAACCATGGTGTTGCAACACTATTTCTCACAGTGGGTATCCGAAACCAATTAATGAATATGATTCAATCATCTAGGTGTCCATATCAAAATATAGCAAGGACACATCTACCACACAACACACAACATCACATGATCCACCAAGGATCCCTACGGTTGCTATTACCATCAAATTATCTAATTAAGTTTACCAACTTATTAATACATTATGGAAGTGTACATTAATCATCTTCATTAATTATATTATTAAACTATATTATCTTATTTATATCCCACGTTAATTCTCATCTTTATTCATAGTGTAGATTATTACGTTCAGTGGGTATCAGTACTCGAACACGAGTATCGATGCGGTACCCCGGGTACTAGTACGCGTATCGATACACATAGTACTTACTAAAAATCTTAAAATTCCTCGATTATCGGTACGAGTCAACCTATGTTGATACGAACCCTAATCGCGTACCAATATGGTTAAAGCTCGTACCAATACCCTATTCATGGGTTCATACCATTTCCTTGAATTACGATATTGCCATACTTTATTTGATCCCTAAAGCTTATGAAAGTCATTAGGTTTTGTTTACTAACACATCCATTCAATTAGTGTAATTTCCATCAAACAAGCATATTCATATCTCAAGCATCACAACATGTAATTCAATCAATCAAACAATTATACGAATAGTCAAATGACCCTACACGATCTCAAAAGCTCATAACATTCTCGAATATTAGCAACTCACCATGCATCTCAATATTTACCAAGTCTCGTAATATCGGTCTCAACATATGCTTATCTATTATCAACCTATTTTGCAACCAATAACAAGCAAGACAATTACACTTAGGATGCTCATGAAGCATTTCAGAGTTCGAGGTGTACTAACCTTAAGCTAAAACTGCTAAAATTCTCATTCGAGCTTTCCGAATATTCTACTTGACCAGATATCTGATCCTGAATAATCCTCATATATCAATTAATAGCATAAGTATCACTCAAACACATACTTTAAAGAATTCAAAGGGTCAAATGCATAAAAATAGCTTACTGGGTTCAAATTTGGCGAAACAAATTGCACCATTAGATTTGGAACGTTGAGAACCCCCCAGGTAGGATCCCCCCAAAAACGTTGGTCAATTGCCATGGGCGATCTGGTGTGACATAACGCACCTTAACAGACATACACTCGCATGACGCGATCTAGTACGACCAGATCCACGTGAAACTGGTTTTGGAATCTGGTGTGGTGTGGTGCACATGATTTGTGTGCACCCGCCTGGGTTGGCGCACACCCACTCTCACTGGTGCCGCGTAATCCATCCTCCAGCGGCTGGCCGATGGCAGCGAGCTCTAGGTTCGCTCTTCTCCGGTCGATGATTCACGTGGTGGCGTCGGTTTTTACAAGAGGATGACAGAGCACGGCATTCCGAGCTACGTCGTTTCTTCTTTTCTTTTACCCCGCGAACGGCGGCAGCTACCTTGATGGGATGACCATGGACAGACTCCTCTCGGTGAGCCAAACCTAATGGCAGTGGCGGTGAGAGCCACGACAGCTCTAGTGATGGCGAATCGGGGTTCAAAGCCTCCCCCTTATTTTCTCTTTTATCTTTTTCTCTCTCTCCCAAAATATCTTATCCTCTTTTTCACCACCCACATCCATTTTAAATTTCAAAAACCTATTTCCTTCACTTTGGATAAAATAATTTATTAAAATCCCACATTCCTCTTCTTTTCCTTTGCTCCATAACCCATATCTATAATTCTTAATTGGGCTCTCATCACAAAAGCCTAAATAAATTGGGTCTGAGACTTAATTTTGAAAAGCCCAAAATTCGAGTCTCTACAACTCTCCCCATCTTAAATGAAATTTATTCCTCAAAATTTATACCGGTAAACCAAAGAAAATGTTAAAACTTTTGTAACTCTCTAACGTTCTCAAACATATCCCGCTGCTCTACTCTGATCTCCCATAACACTTGTCAAATATAATCATTGTCTTTAACGATACAACATAATTCTAAACTGATCCTTTCTCCTATAAGAACTCTATCATCGCTTGGTACCACCCAATTCAACTGACCATTTCCTTTAAAGAGCTATATCACTATTCGGTGCATAACCAAAGTCATAGAAAAACCCAACGGTACCTTGACCAAAGCATCACACAAATGTGTCATCAAAGAAACTTAACATATGTTGTAGATCCCAAAAGATTGATGCACAACAAAATCATTCCACAACTCCGAATGATCTAAAAAGAACGAAAGGTTAAACAGCCGTTACATCCAAAACGAAACGATTTCTCTCGTGATGACTCCTTGAAGGAGACTCTAACCCTGAAAACATCCCATATCTATAACATTACTTACCATGTGCAAGACTTTAGAACACGAACAACGTCTTCACTCGCCCTAAACACTTACCTTAAATTTGGCATGATAACTCACATCGGTAACTAAAGCATATCTCATGAACTCGGTTCATGCAAGAATCTTACACTCTCAACTATAACGTGTCTGAAAAAACATGTCATCAGTACCATCACTCGGATCTGTCATCGCAAAAAATCCCACCAAGGGATGAGGTTCCATCACAAACCTCGAGCCACGTCTTAAAAGATAACATGTACACATTGTAGTGTCTTACAACCAAACCCGTAGGTAAACCAAGCGGACTTTTATCTGGATCTCACCTTTGCCTGAAAGCATCAAACGACACCCAGCAAAGACTATATCATTACTCCACGTAATCCCAATGAAATTATACGCTTACAGCTCTTTACAAGATTCACGGTCATCCATTTAATTTCTGTTGAGGATCATCGAAGCATCACAACAACTCTAAGAATTTCAATATTTGACTCCCAACCGATGACAAGTCAAACACTTATCACAATTTCAACATACGACTTCACGTTGTCTACCAACACATACGACCAAAGTTTGGTTCAAACTATCGCTCTCAACATTCACCATATACTTACCAATTTACCATATAAGAAGAATCTTTTGCCTTGACATGTCTTTCTCTAAAAACGCCCACAACAAGATCTCAATTCCATCAAAAAACCATCAAACCCAAATTCGATCATAATATTGTATCATCTTAATTACAACTTTTAATCACAATCATCGACAAACGACTTTTCGAGACTTCTAGTATTGATACCCAACACCACCACCACTGGTGCTTAATTAAAACCTTAATCGTACCACGGGCAACCTGATACTCAAATATGAACTAACTTCGTACACTCAATCACTTAGCAAGTTCACTTTACTTAGGTAGTGATCGATCACATGATCAATAGCTCTCAATTACTTTAACTCACAACGTTGTCCAATATCTCAAATTCCTTAAAGATTAAGTACTCAAAACTTTACACTGTTCTTTCTTATTGCACAAAATACAGCCTTGATTCAACAAAACATCCTCGAAGATCTTGAAAATTTACTCGACTTTAACCAAGTCGGCACCACTATCACAACAAAACAATCTCACACAACTCGGGTTTCCACCAATGTTCTTCCTTGCTTTCTGAACCAATTACACGATAACTAGCCTTTTGTTGTGTGATTTAAGTGCAACACAAACGGTGCAAGTATACACGTCGCAAGTAATAAAGTGATAGGTATCAAGTATCGTCTCCATATGGATTGGTTTGGGCCACTTTGATTAAGTTATTACAAAGTAAAAGAAATAATATTGAAGGTGATAGATGTCAAGTAAAATAAACTAAGTAAATTAAAGTACATAAAGAAAAGTAATCTATATGAGAGATTAGGCTGGGTTATTGTTAGTAGTGGTGCGATTGCCGAATGAATTGTCGTGGCTTTTGATTCCTGAGGTAATTCAATTACCGTGGCAACTAGGTTTGGATAAATGTCACGACAACAAGATCACGATATATGCCATGGAAACTGGGTTTGGATGAATGCCGTAGCAACTAGGTTTCCTCCATCCATGTTCGGTAAAGTGTTCTTCAATGCCTTCGTGTTATCCCTAACCGAAGAACTGGTGTTTGCGCATGCCTTGGTGATACATCCATGCGTTAACCTTGGGTGAGCAACACCGATCTTGCACTCCTTTTAGCCACTGGAATCTGATATTTATTCCTAAGGCGGATTAGTTTCCACCAACGTTCGTTCAAATGGAAACCGTGTTCACTCTTTTCATGAATCTAGCTCTCCCAAGCCTAGATAAATGGATACACTCGAGTTCCTTTCCGAATTCCCTCAAGGTAAAAATCAAGATCCAAGAATGAACAAACAATGAAATTTATTGAATCAAAAACCAAAAACATTCATTCGTCTCTACACACCAATAAAACCCAATAACCCAAGCCAAATGAATATAGTTCATGGCTGGGTAAAAAGGAAATACAAAGAAATAAAACCCAGATATGGATCTCACGATCTAAAGATGAAAAAGAAGAGGTTGTGCATGAAGGATCTTGCAACCCGATCTCCCAAAATCGACTCCCTCTTTGTTTGTTGTTACGATCTCCTTTTGTAAATGATGAGGAAGAGCTTGAATGCCATTGAAATCCATGGGGAAATTATCTTTATCCATCTCTACGTTCAAATTCAAATATGGGGAATTATCCCTTGATTTTCGTATTTATCCAAAAAATAGGGGAAATTATCTCAACTTACCACGGCAGGGCTCGGCAATTATCTCAGCAATTCAATCTTGCATAAGATAAAGCAAAATGACAATGATTTCTCTATAAAAAACTAGTAAAACGCAAGGCCAAGCCCAATGAGCAGAGAAACTATAAAATTATGCATGATGAACTACAAATGCAACTAAAATTGGCCTAAGTCTAATAATAATATGAGTAAAAAGGATATGAAAAATAGTACTTTTACACACTTATCACACCCTCAATCTCAAACTATTTCCTTTCCTCAAGAAATACAGACACTAACAATTACCTTCCAAGGCATTTACCACTCAAAAAACTTGCTTTTTACCTGACTTCAATCCTCAAAACCGTGGCGCAAAGATTTGATTACTTTTTGATTGTTGGATCAACATAGAAGATTACTCAAAATTAAACTATAATGCTAGTGCAATGTGTGTGATGTTGTGAACAAGTTAATTAATGGGAATTCAAGCAAACAGTAGGTTTTATTATTAACTTGTAGAGGCAATTAAGTCTGCTAGAGCCAGTTTTGGGCACCTCTAGCAATTTCTTTTCAATTAAATCATCTAGATCCAGATGGGCACCTCTAGCGATTCTCGATGCGCGAAAACCAGAGCCAAATGGGCACCTCTAGTAAGAAATTGTCTTAATTCAATTTATTTATTTATTGCTAGAGCCAGTTAGGCACCGCTAGCTCATTTTCCAATTTTAATAACCTAAAGTTTACTAAGTCTTCTTCAATCAACAAGTCACAACCATGTCAATATAGGCAACATTATAGAAAAATTCCAAGTAAACTCCATGCTCATCCTAAAATCTAAGGTTTTCTCATCTAAGCGTAGTGGAAAAACTCATTAAAGGATATCACAACAGGTTTCAATAGTTTTATTAGGTATTTTTTTATGGCAAGTAACATATGCAAACTAACATGAGACAAGCAAAATGAATGCAAATGACCATAAGACAAACAAAAACAACCCCCCAAACTCGAGAGAAGCATTGTCCTCAATGCATGCAAAACAAAATAAAATGAAAATGAACTAATCAGAGAGGTCGTCACCTAGAATTAGTAGTTTCCTTTGAGCCATTTGCTTGGTCCATTTTTTGGATTGTGGTGGTTGTTGTGAACCTGGTGTAGGGTCATGAACCGTAGTTTCCTCTACCTCCACTACCGACTCACCCTCCTTCTCGACCCCTTTTGCGTGGAAGCTTTACGCTTCAAAGTTTGCTTTGATGGCATAGCCGGAGGTGGGGACTTCAACGGTGCAAAAATGGTGTCTTTGGAATTTGTAGCTGGCTCGACATCATTTTTTGGGTAAGTAATTCGGTAGGGAACACCAAAAAAGGTATAATGTCGTTTAGACAATTCACCTGGATGACTCATTCTAGGGAGATATCTTGGTCCTTCATATATCATCTGAGCAACAGCTCTCTCACCTCCATCCGATCCAAACGATGTATCAAGGGGCAAAGGATATCGGCCACCATAAGGATACTTGTCATGGCATGCGCACTTACCGTGGTATGTGTACGCTCCGGGGCATGTTTTGGTACCGTGACAAGTCTAATTTTCTAGGCTTCTTTCAACACCCTGGCTTTATTGAAATGGAAAACAAAACAACAAGTAAAACCAAAATAAACATAAAAGAAAAGAAAAATTGAAGGGAATAGGGTTGCTTTAAAGAAAGCCTGAAGAAGGTCGTTTCTGATACTTCTTATAGTCCATTCGCACCCTCTATCGGGTGACAATATTGCCCAAAAAGAAATATGCCAATGTGCTTGCAGCTACCCCCCTTTGCGTTACCATGGTGGATGTGTCTTTTTTTCGTGTTCTCTTGTAGTCCATGCTACCCTCCACATTGCTACTATTTCTGAAGGCATGAATATATTAATAGGAAAAATTAAATCAACATTCAACCATTTAATTACCTCATTCATTATGGTTGGGTGTAGCCTTCGTTTTTGTGGCAATTGTTTCTCTAGCAAATTGCCATGGCAATCCTCTGCCATAATTCGGTGTAAGTCAAGGTAAGAACTAATTTTTTTGAAAATCATCATGAATCCAACTATCGTTTTCTTTAAGCCTCTCAAATATCTCCCTCAATAGAGATTCTGATGGCTTCAAATTTACCGGCATTGGTTCCTCAAGAAATACCTACAATGGATGAGGTATTTTTTAAAGAATTCAAAAGGTTCAACCATCACCTGCTCATATTCCATTAGCACAATATTTCCATCGTGTTGATTTTGCACGTGGTCATGCGATTGCCGTGGAAAAGGTGGATAAAAGCAATCTACATATTTTTGCTTTAGCATTAGTGTTGTTGTAACATTCTGGGCATCAAGTTTCTTAGAATTTTCCATAGCATTACTCTTCTCAGCCTCATTGAGTGTTGTCGCAGGATTACCCTGTTCAGGCTCCTCAATCATTGTAGTGACAATTTGCTACATAGGCTCATCAAGTGTTGAGTAGTCTTTCTCATTGGCATGCTCTCGACTTGGAGGTTTTAGTTCGTCCTCACACATCCGGGAACTCTCTTGGCATTGCTCATTCTCATCTTGCCTTAGGATTTTAGTATCCTTAGAAATTGATTGTTGGGGCATATTATCCATGGCATATGTGAATCTCCTCAATTGAACTTTCGAATCTCTCATGAGTGCATCCATCCTAACTATTGTTGCATCCATATAATTTGATAGCTCTTGAAAGTTACCACATTGAGGCGGCAATTGATTGAATTCGATGAGAGAATCAGGTCTGGCCATGAAAGCCTGAAACGTTTCCTCCAAGGATTTTAAATGCTCTTGACGAGGACTACATTGCCATGGCATATCTATTGCTGCGGCAAAACTGTCATGGTAAAAAAATTGAGCTTTTTGATCATACTATGAAGGATTTTGCCATTGTTTTCATCTATAGTCCTTCATGTAGCCATATGCACCAGAATTGTGAGGGCAATTTTCAAACACATGATGCTCTCCATAACAAGTGTAAGAGTTTTCCATGGTATAGGCTCTTCGGGCTTTTCTCCGCGAGTGTAAGAAATTCTTGATTGGATTTATTCCTATCTTCCCACATCAACTCTCGAATAGATTGACTTTTATTTCCCCACATGTTGATGTCCCTTAACTTTGTAGCACACCTATTTTTTGATAAAACAAACTAAAGGAAAAGTCAGTAAAAATAAGAAGAAAAATGCAATAACAAAAACAACTAACACCAATTGCCAATCCCTAGCAAAGGCGCCAAAAACTTGTTGCGTGATTTAAGTGCAACACAAATGGTGCAAGTATACACGTCGGAAGTAATAAAGTGATAGGTATCAAGTATCGTCTCCATAGGGATTGGTTTGGGCCACTTTACTTAAGTTATTATACTATCAAAGAAATAATTTTTGAAGGTGATAGATGTCAAGTAAAATAAACTAAGTAAATTAAAGTAAATAAAGAGAAGTAATCGATATGAGAGGTTAGGTTGGGTTATTGTGAGCAGTGGTGCGATTACCGAAAGAATTGTCGTGGCTTATGATTGCTGAGGTAATTCAATTGTCGTGGCAACTAGGTCTGGATAAATGTCGTGGCAACTAGGTCACAATATATGCCATGACAATTGGGTTTGAATGAATGTAGTAGCAACTGGGTTTCCTCCTTCAATGTTCGGCGATGTGTTCTTCAATGCCTTCGTGTTATCCCTAACCAAAGAACTGGTGTTTGCGCATGCCTTGATGCTACATCCCTGAGTTAACCTTGGGATAGCATCACCGATCTTGCACTCTTTTTATCCACTAAAATCCGATCTTTATTCCTAAGGCATATTAGTTTCCACTAACGTTCGTTCAAATAGAAACCGTGTTCACACGTTTCATGAATCTAGCTGTCCCGAGCCTAGATAAATGGATACACTTGAGTTTCTTTCCCAATCCCCTCAAGGTAAAAATCAAGATCCAAGAATGAACAAACAATGAAATTTATTGAATCAAAAACCAAAAACATTAATTCGTCTCTACACACCAATAAAACCCGACAACCCAAGCCAAATGAATCTAGTTCATGGCTGGGTAAAAAGGGAATACAAAGAAATAAAACCTAGACATGGATCTCACGATCCAATGATGAAAAAGAATAGCTTGTGCATGAAGGATCTTGTGACTTGTTCTCCCAAAATTGACCCCCTCTTTGTTTTTTGATGCGATCTCCTTTTGTAGATAATGGGAAAGAGTTTGAATGCCATTGAAATCCATAGGGGAAATTATCTTTATCCAGCTCCGCGTTTAAATTCAAATCTGGGAATTATCCATTGTTTTCGTATTTATCCAAAAAAATACGGGAAAATATCCCGACTTGCAACGGCATGGCTCGGCAAATCGATAATGCATAAGATAAATCAAAACGTTAGTGATTTCTCCAAAAAAACCAATAAAATACGAAGCCAAGCCCAATGAGCAGAGAAACTACAAAATTATGCATGATGAACTACAAATGCAACTAAAATGGGACTAATTCTAACAATAATATGAGTAAAAAGGGTGAGAAAAATAGTACTTTTACACACTTATCACCTTTCTCACACACAAGGTCATTAAAGTAACCATCTTGCCAAATCCCATCTTTCCATACTCCTTATACATTATCACATGTCTTGCAAAGTATCAAACTACATTCGGGAGAGAACACGATGGCCCCCATCTTATCATAGCTGAAACACCTCAAATATCATTGCAGACATCGAACGTTACTATAACATACCCTAAGGAGAGAAATCTTTATTCCAAAATTCATTTCGAAACCACTAGCCTCCAATAATTTAATCATGACGATCTCATACTCAAACCAATCCCTAAAAAACACATAGGTACTTCACAATCGGTTAAACGAGTCTTCTATATAGGTATTGTCACTTAACAGCCTGTCAACGGTTTAAGCACCACCTCAATGAACCAACTTCTTACTAGCGAACAAGCCCAGCTCTCTCGTGGGTGAAACACTTAGACAAAAAAAACCTCATCCGGTTTTTGCCTTCACAATAGAACCTCTAACTTTCTCAATTGGTTATGTGTCCTCTAACAAGGGCGATAGGCACCGATGTCCAAATCGGTCTTACCCCAACATCCACTCATGTTCTTGATAGGGAGGAAGTCTCGGCTCCTCCTCCAAAAAGCATAAACAAACACTTTGATAGTCTGAAAGCTCCCAAGCATCAAATTGTACACATCGACATTTGCCCACCATTCAAACATGTCACACAACCTCGTTGTGTCGTTTTCAAAACAACTACCACAAAAAAATCACGAAAAAAAGTAACGATCCAAACATCCTCATTATCAAAGGTTGAGTTCCCTCGAGCTCCCCAAGACTCGAGAACAACTCCCAACATTTCTAGCTAGAATCGCGCTCGATTAACCAAAGCAATTCCAAATGTACAACAACTTCCAAGAAGGTAGCTCCATCAAACTGGTAGAACGTCTAACTTCTGCCACACTCTAACAAACTAGTGGATCTCAAATCCACTATCTTTGAGACATGCATCTAAGAAGGGCAATGGTGCTCTCCAAGTATCCACAAGACTCTTTTTTAAGTGAACAAAAGGTCCTTTAACAAACACGCATCCACCGATCGATTTCGAAAGTGGTTTGTCCAAACCCGCATTAGAAATGTTATTTCTGTATAACGATGAAAATTCTTTGCCACGAACTCTCATAATGCAACTGAAGGATTCGGAACGTCTTCAACATGCAACGAAGATACCATTTAGGTGGAGAGAGGAGGACACATCCTCGACTACGGAATCACTTAACTAACTCACATCTCAATAATCTGGTGCGACCTCACCCCCGAGACCGCTCCTAAGAGCGATATAACAGTTAACTCGACCATCTCATCCACGATCATAGCCATCTTATCGTCGCAACATTGGACACAACATCAGGATTACAGTCTTAAGGAGTACGAACTTTATTTAAGGGCTTGTATTCACTAGACACCTTATTAAAACACATATACCACCCTCGGGTTTCCTAGAACTAGCTAAACCTAATCTCTGATACCACTAATTGTAACACCCTCGACTTAGATGTCACATTTGGGCCTCAAGCCCAAACCAAAAGCCATAAAATTCTCAAACTGGGTTTAGCCCAAACCAGTTATTTTTTAAAAGCATTAAAAGTCAACAACTGAAAAATATTAATAAATTATTTAAATAGTTACAAAGAAGCTCCACTTTAATTTAAAACATTTAAATACTTGACTTGATTAATGCAATTTCACAAGTAAGAGTTACAGACTCAACCAATTTAAGGTCCTATGAATACATAGCCCACTAAACACAAGGATCATACTCCGAAGACCTCTACATGCTGGAATCCCATACTGATAATGTTCCTCGATCCCATGACCCCACGATCAACCTACAATCAAAAGCAAAGATTCCGAGCGTTGTGCTTACAAAGCTAAATGGTACATATCTACTCTACTATACTTCATGCTAATCACAAACATAAGCAAGCAAGCTAGTACGAGCAATAAGAAGAGATAAATAAACACATGGCGCTACCACTAGTCGCCTAAACACATACTCTCATCAAAGCAATCATAATACATGGCACTCAAGGCCCAATCATACTTACAACATGGCATCATAAAATCATATGGATATGGAGCTACCTCTATCTGCCAAATCATATAACATAGCAAGAAAGCATAAGCTTCTCGCAGCATATAAACATTATATCACAATATAGGAGTGAGGCCCGATCCCACTAAGCCTTAAGATCATACACTTTGAGTGAAGCCCGGTTCCACTAAGCATCGGGATACATACACTCTTTAGGGTGAGGCCCGGTACCACTAAGCATTGGGATACATACACCCATGCTCGGAATCTCTCATGAAGCATCTTTGAATAAGTCTCGGTCCCAATAAGCATCAGGTTCATACATTCGGGAATATTTAACCATGATGTTGCAACACACTTTTACTCACACTTGGAATCAGATATCCATCAATCAAGATGATTCAATCATCTAGGTGTCCATATTAGCACATAGCAAGGACACATCTACCACACAACACACAAAATCACACAATCCAGCAAGGATCCCTAATGTTGCTATTACCATCAAATTACCCAATTAAGTTTACCAACTTATTAATACATTACGAAAGTGTGCATTAATCACCATTGTTAATTATCTTATTAAGACATATTATCTCATTTATATCCCGCGTCAATTCCCATATTTATTAGCATTATAGATTATTTATCGTATAAGGTACTGGTACTCGTACACGAGTATCAATATGGTACCCTCGAGTAACAGTACTCACACACGTACCAATACTAAAACTGCTCGCTGGAAATCTTTAACCTCAACAAGTATCGGTACGGGTTGACTCGTACCGATATAACACCCAAATGCGTACTGATACCCTATACACAAGTTCACACCATTTTCTTGAATTACGGTCTTACCACATTTTATTTGATCCCTAAAGCTTATGAAATTCATTAGGGTTTGTTTACCAATGCACCCATTTGATTAGTATTAATTATCATGTTCATAATCATTTATTTGATCATTACCATTATTTGTCCCTGACACACATTTTCCAGTGAATCACGTCAATCTATTCAAATAAGCATACAAGCATCACAATTTATCAACCAATTAACCAAACATCAAGTAATCACACGAGCATTCCAAACGACCCTACACGGTCTCTACACATGCTTATCTATCATCAACCTATTTTGCAACCACTAACAAGCAAGACAATTCTACTTATGATGTTCATAAAGCATTTTGGAGTTCAAGGTGTACTAACCTTAAGCCGATATAGCTAAAATCCTTATCTGAGCTTCCTGAATATTCCACTTGATCAGATATATGATTTTGAATAATCCTCGTATATCAAAGAATATGAAACTACATTAATTCATGCATCCCCCTATTCCAAACACAAGGTCAAATGCGTAAAAACAACTTATTTTGTTCAAATTTGGCAAAACGAACTACGCCAATGAACTCAAAACGTCGAGAAACCCCTGTGTAGGGTCTTCTAAAAAGTCAACAGCTTGGTCAACGGTCAACGCGGCTCAGTCAACGGCTTGGTCCACGGTCAACACAGATCGGTAGCTTGGTTCGCAACTTGGCTTAACTGACCGGCTCGGCTGGGTCAAACCGACTAAACCTATATAACACCAACTACTACTAGACAAAGCCCACGCGCGCCTAGTGGCGCGTGCAGCATATGCGGTGAGGGACGATGGCTGAAATCAGACAGAGAGCTCTAGAGCTATGTTTATAATGTAGAAGAAGACGACGGTGGTGCTAGATCCCGATGGTGAGTAGCGAAAACACCCATTCTTCAAACCCTAAACCTTTTCGAGCTCTACTCTTGCAGATGGCGGCTCTGATGACGGTAAAACCACATCATTTGGCATGTCTCGCCTAGTTGAAACCAATGTCGTTAAAGGTGTTGACTACCATGACCCGAACAACGGTGAGACAAAGCTTAAAGCTTTCTCCCACTTTCTCTTTTCTAAAATATCCACATTCTCTCCCATCTATTATTTCAAACACCCCCACTCTCCAACACCTAAAAATGAGACCCATTTTAAGGTTTCTTAAAGCAAAATGGTCAAACCACCCCTTTAACCATTTGACTTTTCAAAGTTCTATCCTTTTTACACTAAAGTTTTACCCGCCTACAAAGAGGTCACTAAGTCCTCTTAGATTAACCTTTCAATTTTAATTTAATTTAATTTAATCTTCAAATCCATTTTGTCCAAAACCTGAATATTCGATCCAAAATACTAGCCCAAAGATCGGGTTGTTACAACTCTTCCCTCCTTAAAAGAAATTTCGTCCTTGAAATTTGTATCCATAAATCAAAGAAGATGCTCAAAACATTATAACTCTTTGACATCCTCAAAGATTTCCCCTTGCACTACTCTAATCTCTCCCAACCACCAACCATATAATTCTTGTCTTCTAACGGTACAACATTATCGACTGATTCCTTCTCTTAGAAGGAATCCAACTTTGTTCGGTACATTATAGACATGAAGCAAAACCCAATGGCACCCCGAAAAAACTATCACACAAAAATGTTATCAAAGAAACTTAACTTATGTTGCAGAACTCAAAAGGTTGATGCATACAAAATCCTTCCATAACTCCACGTGATCTGAAAAGAATAAGAGGTTAAACAACCAATGTATCCAAAACGAAATGATTCCTCTCGTGGAGACTCCCTGAAGAAGGTTCTAACTCTGACGACATCCCTTATCAAAATCATTGTTCGCCCGATGCAAAAGTTCTGAAAATGGACGGCATCTCAACTCACCTCAAGCACTTACCCTAAACTCGACATGATAACTCATATCGGCAACTAAAGTAGCTCCTAAAAACTCGCCTTACGCAAGAGTCTTACACTCTAAACCAAGCAGACTTTCTATCTGATCCTCATCTTTGCCTAAATATCAAACGGTACATACCAAATACTATTTCATTATTCAATGAAATCCCATCGAAACGATGCACTCATAATTTCTTTACAAGGTCTACGATCATCCATTTGGTTTACACTGAAGAACATCAAAGCATCACAAAAACTCTGAAGAACTTAATGTTTGACTTTGACCTGATGGCGAGTCAACCACTTATCATTATCTCAAACACATGACTCCACATTGTCTACCAACACACGCGGCCAAAGTTTTGCATAAACTGTTGTTCTCAACATTCACCATATACTTACCACTTTACTACAAGAAGAATCTCTTGCCTTGGCATGTCTTCCTCTAAAACACCCACAACGAGATCTCAAAGCCCATCTGAAACCATCGGAGCTAAATCCAATCATAACACTGAGCCTACTCAAACATAAGCAATTGATACTCTTAATGGCTTCCAAAACTAACTAATCCTCAACACGAAACTTGACCATATAAACCACACGGGTATCGACATTGGCCGATCAGTATTGACACCAAAAAATCAAGTACTGGTACCACATAGAGCTAGTATCGGCACTCCCTCACACAAACATCGTTGTAAATCCTTGATCGCCCCACACGGGAAGCATGATACTCTAACCTGAATTAACTCTGTACAATCCATCACTTGCCAAGTTCACTTTACTTAAGTGGTGACCGACCACACAGTCAACGGTTTCCAATTACTTCGACTCACGTCACTATCCCAATCTCAAATTCTTTAAAGATAAAGTACCCAAAATTCACATTGTTGGGGTAGCCACACCCCTTATCCTTCTTGCACAAAAATATTGTCCTAACAAAACAACAAAACAACCTCAAAAATCTTAAAACCTTAATCGAGTTAGAACCATTGTCGCAACAAAACGGTCTTACGTAGCTCAGATCCCCGCCAATGTTCCTCGGCTTGCCTTAAGGAAATGTGATACAAATCAAAAGCATTTACAAAGTCTCAAACCATTGATTCCTTACCTGATTACACGATAACTAACCTTTCATGCACACAAGGTCATTAAGGTCATTATCTTGCTAACACTCATCTTTCCATATTCTTTATACATTCACACGTGTCACACAATGTATCAAACTTATATTTGAGAGACGATAAGGTGGCCCCCACTCTATCATCACTGAAACATCTCATACATCACCACATACATCAACCGTTATCACAATCCACTTTAAAGAAAGAAATCCTCATTCCAAAATCCATTTCAAAACTTCAAGCCTTTAACATTTTAACCGCGGCCATCTTATTCTCAAACTACTCTGGGAAAAACACAAGGTTACCTCGCAATCAGCTAAACGAGTCATCCACTATAGGAGACACATAACGGCCTTCCACTTTCACTTAACAAGCTATCAACGGTTTAAGCACCACCTCAACGAATCAACTTCTTACTATTGAACAAGCTCGACTCTCCATTAGGCAAAACACTTAGACAAAAAAACCTCTTTCAGGTTGTCCCTTCGCAACTAAACCTCTAACTTTCACAACTAGGTTGATGTCCTCTAACAACAACGATAGGAACCGATGTTCAACTCGATATTACCTCAACATCCACTCATGTTCTTATAAGGAGGGAGTCCTGACTCTTTCTCCAAGAAGCATAAACAAATACTCTGAAAGTTCCCAAGCATTAAACTGTACACATCGGCATAAGCCCACCATTCAAACATATCTCACAACCCTGTTGTGTTGTTCTCAAAACGACCACCACAAAAATCACATTAAAAGGGCAACGATCCAAACATCCTCATTACTAAAGGTTGGGTTCCCTCAAGGTCTCGAAGCCTCAAGCACCACTATCGACATTACTGGCTAGCATCACGTTTGATTAAAAAAAACAATTTCCAAGATGCAACAACTCCCAAGAAGGTAGTTATCTCAAACATGTAGAACGTTAACTTTGTCCACACTCCAACGAACTAGTGGACCCCAAATCCACTATCACTAAGAAACGCCTCTAAGAAGGGTGATGATACTTTCCACGTATCAATAAGACTCACTTTTAAGCAAACAAAGGGTCCTCCAACCAACATGCATCCACTGGTCGATTCTAAAAGTGGTTTGTCCAAACTTACAACACAACTGCTATTCACGTATAACTATAAAGATTCCTTGCCGCAAACTCTCATAACGTATCTACAGGCTTCAAAATAAACAAAAAATGCAACAAAGACACCATTTAGGTGGCAGAAGGAAGACACATCCTCGACTCTGACATTATTTAACTAACTCACATCACGATAATCCAAGGTAACCTCACCCCCAAAATCCCTCATAAAAGTGGCTCAACACTTAACACGGACCTCTCGACTAGGATCGTAACCATTTTATCATCACAACATTGGTTATACCATTAGGATTCCAATATTAAGGAGTACGGACTTAATTTAAGGGCTTGTATTCACTAGACACTTTACTAAAATACCTATACCACCTCAGGGTTTTCTAGAAATGACTAAACCTAAGCTCTGATACCACTAAATGTAACACCTCGACCCGGGTATCACATTTGGGCCTCAAGCCCAAACCAAAAGTCATAAAATTCTCAAACTGGGTTTAGCCCAAACAAGTTATTTCTTAAAAGGATTAAAAGTCAACAGTTGAAAATATAAATAAATCACTTAAATAGTTACAAAGGAGCTTCACTTTAATTTAAAACATTTAAATACTTGACTTGATTAATACAATTTCAAAAGTAAGGGTTACAGACCTAACCACATAATATCCTATGAATACATAGCTCACTAAACACAAGTACCATACTCCGAAGACCATCACATGCTAGAATAATGTTTTGATAATGCTCCTCGATCCCATGATCCCACGATCAACGTACATATAGAAACAACGATTCTGATTGCTGAGCTTACAAAGCTCAGTGGTACACATATACACTATTATACTTTATGTTAATCATAAGCATGCAAGCTAGTACGAGTAATAAGAAGAGATAAATAAACATGTGTCGCTATCACTAGTCTCCTAAACACAAGCTCTTATTAAAGCAATCATAATACATGGAACTCAAGGCCCAATCATACTTACAACATGGCATCATAACATCATATAGATATGGCACTACCTCTAGCTGCAAAATCATATAATATAGCAAGAAAGCATAAGCTTCTCATAGCATATAAGCTTTATATCACAATATAGAAGTGAGGCCTAGTCACACTAAGCCTCAAGATAATACACTCTGAATAAAGCCCGATTCCACTAAACATTGGGATAAATACACTCTTTGGGGTAAGGCTCGGTACCATTAAGCGTTGGGATACATACACCCATGCTCAGAATCTCTCATCAAGCATCTTTGAATGAATCTCGGTCCCACTAAGCATCAGGTTCATACATTCGAGAATATTTAACATTGGTGTCGCAACACACTCTTTCTCACGCTGGGTATCTGATACCTATCAAACAAGATGATTCAATCATCTAGGTGTCCATATGAGCACATAGCAAGGACACTTCTACCACACAGCACACAACATCATACGATCCACCAAGGATCCCTGTTGTTTCTATTATCATCAAAATACCCAATTAAGTTTACCAACTTATTAATACATTATGGAAGTGTACATTAATCATCCTCGTTATTTATCTTATTAAGCCATATTATCTCATTTATATCCCGTATCAATTCTTATCTTTATTAGCATTGTAGATTATTTATTGTATCAGGTACCAATACTTGTACACGAGTATCGATATGGTACCCTCAAGTATTGGTACTCACACGCGTACCGATACTAAAACTACTCGCTGGAAATCTTTAATCTCAACAACTAATACGACACCCAAATGCATACTGATACGACCAAAGCTCATACCGATACCCTATATACGGGTTTGCACCATTTCCTTAAATTACGGTCTTACCATACTTTATTCGATCTTTAAAGCTTATGAAAATTATTAGGGTTTGTTTACTAACACACCCATTCAATTAGTATTAATTATCGGCTTCCTAATCATTTATTCAAACATTACCACTATTTGTCTCTTACACACATTTTCCAATGAATCACGTCAATCTATTCGAATAAGCATACAAGCATCACGATTTATCAACCAAACATCAAGTAATCACACGAGCATCCCAAATGACCCTACACAGTCTCTACACATGCTTATCTATCATCAACCTATTTTGCAACCACTAACAAGCAAGGCAATTATACTTATGATGCTTATGAAGCATTTTAGAGTTCAAGGTGTACTAACCTTAATTTGATATCGGTAAAATCCTCATTCGAGCTTCCTGAATATTCCACATGATCTGATATCCAATCTCGAACAATCCTTGTATATCAAAGAATATGAAATTACATTATTTCATGCATCCTCTATTCAATTCACAAGGTCAACGGCATAAAAATAGCTTACCATGTTCAAATTTGGCAAAACGGACTACGCCAACAGACTTAAAAGGTTAAAAAACCTCGAGATAGGGTCTTATGAAAAAAAATTTAACAGCTCGGTCAATGGTCAACAGTTAAAACAGCTCGATGACTCAACTCGGCAGCTTAGTTCGTGGCTTGGCTCAGCTGACCGGCTCAGCTGGGTTAAACTGCCTAAACCCATATGGCTCCATCTACTATCAGAAAAAGCCCACGTGCACCTGGTGGTGCATGTAGTGTGTGCAGCGGCGGCTGATGGCCAAAATCAGATGGTGAGCTCCAGACCTCTATTTTTGACGAAGATGAAGACGACGGTGGTGCTAGATCACGATGGTGAGCGACGAAAACACCTATTCTTCAAACCCTAAACCTTTTTGAGCTCTACTTCGATAGACGGAGACCCCGACGATGGTGAAACCACCACTATTTGTCTTGTCTCACCGAGTTGAAACAAATGGCACCGACGATGTCGACAATCACGGCCTGAACAGCGACGAGACGGAGCTTAAAGCTTTCTCCTACTTTCTTGTTCTCTAAAATATCCCCATTCTCTCTCATCTATTATTTCAAACACCCACACTCTCCAACACCTAAAAATTAGACCCACTTTAAAGCCTCTTAAAGCAAAATGGTCAAACCACCCCTTTAACCATTTGACTTTTCAAAGTTCCATCTTTTTTACACCAAACTTTTACCCGCCTACAAAGAGGTCATTAAATCTTATAAGATTAACCTTTCAATTTATATTTAATTCAATTTAATCTCCAAATCCATTTCCTCTAAAACCTGAATATTCGATCCAAAATACAAGCCCAAAGACCAAGTCGTTACATTAATCATTCTCATTAATTATCTTATTAAGCCATATTATCTCATTTATATCCCGCGCCAATTCCCATCTTTATTAGCATTGTAGATTAATCCATTCATTGGGTACTAATACTCGAACATGAGTTTCGATGCAGTACCCCGGTTACCAGTGCTCATATGCGTACCGATACAGATTTTACATAATGGAAATCCTAGATTTCCTCAATTACCGAAACGGGTCAACCTATGCTAATATGAAACCTAATCGTGTACCGATACAACTAAAGCTCGTACCGATACCCTATTCATGGGTTCGTACCATTTCATAGTATTAATTATCAGGTTCATAATTATTTATTCCAGTCTGACCAATTATCAGTCCATTAAGTGTAATTTCCATCAAACAAGCATATTCATATCTCAAGCATCACAACATGTAATTCAATCAATCAAACAATTATACGAATAGTCAAATAACCCTACACGATCTCAAAATCTCATAACAGTCTCGAATATTCTCAATTCATCATGCATTTCCATATTTACCAAGTCCCGTAATACTGGTCTCAATACATGCTTATCTATCATCAACCTATTTTGCAACCACTAACAAGCAAGGCAATTACACTTATGATGCTCATGAAGCATTTTGGAGTTCAAGGTGTACTAACCTTAAGCCGATATCGCTAAAATCCTCATCCAAGCTTCTTGAATATTCCACTTAACTCGATATCTGATCCCAAATAATTCTTGTATATCAATTAATATCATAAGTATCACTTAAACACATACTTTAAAGAATTTGAAGGGTCAAATGCATAAAAACATCTTATCGGGTTCGAATTTAGCAAAACGAACTGTGTAATTAGATTTGGAATGTCGAGAAACCCTTGGGTAGGATCCCAAAAAAACTCAATGCTGGTTAACGACCGGTCAACATTGTTCAAATGCCTTGGGCAATCTGGCACGACACAACGCACCATAACAACCATGCACCTACATGGCACGATCTGGTACGACCAGATCCAAGTGAAACTGGTCCTGGAATCTGGTGTGGCACGATGCACATGATATGTATGCACCCGCCTAGGCTGGCGCACGACCACCCTCATTGGTGGCTCGTGGGGGCGCGTGATCCCTCATCTGGCTGCCAGACAGTGGCGGCGAGCTCCAGGTTCGTTCTTCTCTGGCCAGTGATCCCTCCTTCGTTTCTTTTACCTCTACGAATGGCAACGACTACTGCTACGGGATGACCATGGCTGAACCCCTCTCGGTGAGCCGGACCTGATGGCGGTGGTGATAAGAGCCACGATGGCTCCAGTGATGGTGAATCGGGGCTTAAAGCCTCCCCTTTATTTTCTCTCATATCTTTTTCTCTCTCTCAAAATATCACATCCAACCATATCCTCTTTTTCACCACCCTCATTCATTTTAAATTTCAAAAACCCCTCTCCTTCACTTTGGATAAAAATAATTTATTAAAAGCCCACCTTCGTCTTCTTTTCATTTGCCCCATGACCCATATCTAAAATTCTTAAACTCTATGATGGGATTATATAATTCAATTTTTTATTAGTTATGAGTTTTTTATTAATAAAATAAAATGATTTAAAAAAGCAAAAATACGGGTAACCGTTACCCAAATTTTCGGGTACCCAGTTTAAGCGGGCTAGGACACGGGCCGAAGAATCTATTACTCGGGACTTCGGGTACCCGAAAACCCAGGTACCCGATAATCAACACCCTTAATGTTAATATTTATGGAATTGGTTACTTTTCTTTGCACGTTTGCATGAGGTTTTTAGCGGATTAGCCCTCTTCTTTTATCACTTTTTGATGCATTTTATTTATAATATGTCTAGTTACGTTTAGTAAAATCTAAATGACATTGTTAAAAAAAACATATATCCAAATGTAACATTTTGATATCTCGTTCCACTTTGCCTTAAAACATAGAGGCTTTGCTTAATGTGAATAATAAAAAAACACATTTCATTAAAGTTTACATTTACCATCTAATTACGGCTATTATGATATATATTGTGGTATTTTTCGATGTAACGTTTTGTTTCATGCCTTGATATGAGCTCTCTCTCTCTATCTAAAATGGTGCGATTAAGATTGCTCAAATTTATTGATTCAAAGCGGGCCAAGACACAAGCTGAAGAATCTAGTTCCCGGGACTTCGGATACCCAAAATCTCAGGTACCCGATAATGAGCACCCCTAATGTTAATCTCTATGGAATTGCTTACTTTTCTTTGCACATTTGTATGGGATTTTTAGCAGATTAGTCCTTTTTTTATCTATTTTTGATGTCTTGTGTTTATAATATGTTTAGTGATGTTTAGTAAAATCTAAATGACATTGTCAAAAATATCATATATCCAAATGTAACATTTCTATCTCCGTCCCACTTTGCCTTAAAGTAGAGAGGCTTTGTTTAATGTGAATAATGAAAAAAAAACATGTTTCATTAAAGTTTACATTTACCATCCAATTACGACTGTTATGATATATATCATGATATTTTTCAATGTAACTGTAACGCTCTGGTTTTGGGCCTAGGAGTTTCTAGGTTGATTAGACGGTCTGGTGGACTAGGATTAGAGATTCGAGTCGGATTCGGGATTTGAATCGGAATAAATATGTTTTGTGCAAGAAAAATATGGGAAAATATATAAAAATCATTATTTAATATTGGGATATTTTTGGTAAACTCAACTTTGGAAAATGGAATTTGATAAGTTGACATTTTGGCTAGGGACCAAAATGTAAAGAATGTAAAACTATTTTTAGTGACTGTTTTGTAAAAGGGTCAAATCTTGGAATATTTAAGGAGCTATTTTACCTAAATGTTTTATCAGACTGTTCTCTTAATTAGGATTATTTTATTAAGTTTTAATTAAAGGTTAAAAGAGATTTAATTAAGGAGAGATGGTTATTTTCCCTAAAAACTACTTTGACGTAACTTTCTTTCTCTCAAATTTTCTCTCAAAATCTATTGAGCCAAACATTCCCTTTTTCATCAAAGATTTCAGGTAATGTTCTTGATTAATTGAACTTTTGATTTCTAAATGATTCTCTTATCTTGTTTTCCAAAATCCTATTGTCGTCTTTTGTTTTTTAAAAGTAAAACATCCAATTGAGAGGAAATTCACTCATTAGAGGTAAGTTTCATTATTATCCTCTAATTAATGGTTCTTTATTGAAATTCTCAATTATTTGATCCTTGTTTAATGTTTTCTAATGAGTTTTAATGATTCAATTATGGAAATTGGTTAAATTAAGGTTTAATTGATGAGATTAAGTGATTATTATTGTGGATCTGTTTTGCTCAGTTCTTGATTGATTATAATCATGATTTTGATGTTTAATAATGTTAATAAGTTGGTTTTAACATTGGAATCTTGAAACTATGTGAATCTCTAATTTCCTAAGTTGCTAGTGTGGTGTTTTGGCGAGTTTTGGTTGTTTAAAGAATGCTGGAAGTATAAGGATGATAATAGGTTGTTTTTGGATGTTATTTGAAATTAATTGATGGAACCTTTAGGTTTGGCTGGGTTAAGTTTGGAGGATGTTTGATGTTGTTTTCGGTTGTTGTAGAAGGGTCTTCAGATAACGATGTTGGGGATTAATGTTGCCAAGCCTTTGAATGCATTTTGATGTATTAAATCCCCTGTATTTGTGTGGTTAAATCATGGGCGATTGATTTTCAAGCTTGTGGCATTGTTTCGGAAGCTTTGGAGGTGGAGTTCGCATCATTGAACGAGGCTTTGCAAAGTCGGTGAGTGAGAACGTGGATTTCATCTTTGAAATGGTTTAAAGGTTATTTTGGGAGTTTAAATTAAGCTTGAAACGCTGGTTTAAACTTGAAAGTAAGTATGGTGAGATTTCTCCCTCGATTATGCTTTAGCGAAATTATTTTCTGCACTTGTTTTTGAATTACATGGTACCTAATGTTTATGAATGATTTAAAGTATATTTTATACTGTTTTGATCATATATTGATGATGGATGCATTGGGAAAATGATCCACGTAAGTATGTAGAATACTTGTGAATGCATAGTTTAATGCATTGAAAATGGTTTTGATGTTGCAAATAAAAAGTCACCTCGGGTGTTGAGGGGTTTATGTGTACCGAATACTCCACCGAGTGCCCTAACAGTTGAAGGGTTATATGGTACTGAAAACTGTCGTTAGTAGATTATACACCTAACTGATGATTGGGGTTGTGATTGTACCTGGTTGTGATTGTACTATGGTTGTGATTGTATCGTTATTCCGGTTGAGGTTGTATGAAATGTTGAGAGGACACTTGTTGAATTCGTGTATCTGATGCAATATTTTGTAAAGTGAAACTTGGTTTATGATCACTTGAAAGCCAATGTAATTGATGATGTATCATGTTGATGGATTATGTTGTATAATGTTGATTTATACATGTCTACTCTTTAAGCCTTGCATATGGGTTGTTATGCATGGGAAAACTTAAATTGAGGGTTAGCAAATGGGATTTTGTTGTTGATCCATGATACATGTTGCACATGGTTTAATATGCATGTTTTGGAAATGTTAAGTTGCATAGTTTGAAAGGCATGATGTTTTGAAAGATGTTTTAAAATGTTGAACTCATGTGAGTTGGAAAATGGTTTTAAATGCATTGATGGTGTTGTGGTTTGAGCACTCCTCACTAAGCCTTGTGTGCTTATGCTCTCTTTGTTTATCAATGCAAAGAATTAAAGGTTGGAGGCAGCGAGCAAGCGAGAGGAAATCGAAGGACTTAAATAACTCAAGAGTATGATTTTTAAACTAGACTAATAGTAATAAAGGCAATGGCGTTCATTGTTGTTTTGGGAGGTTTTTTGCTAAACTCCCTGCTTGATCAATTTTGTTATGTTGTGTTGGAGTTGTAATTGGCCTTATACGTTTTATTGTTGCTTCGGATTTATGTTTCGTATGATGGTTGGTTGTTTTCTAGGAAGCATGCCTCTAGATTTCCATTTGAAGTATGATGCCATGATTTGATCATGTCTCTGCGATGTTTTAACATGGCTCGATATTTAGAGTTGTTGTGTATATATTTGGGGCTTGATAAAAACATGTTTGGGTCCTTTATTGTACGAAAAACTACCAAAATTGGATATTTTAGGTCTGGGCGTATTGGTACAAGTATAAGTGTATCGATATGGGTAAGTGTATTTTTGGCCTGAGTATCGGTATGGGTAGAGTTGTATCGATACGATTTTGAGCTTCTGGAATTGTGAGAAAATGATTTGTAACCCACGTATCGATACACCTAGGGATCGTATCGATACGCCCCCGTGTATTTGTATACTTTGAGACCGTATCTGTATGTCTGATCGTTACGCCTGTTATTATTAATATAAAGGTTTTAGATTCTTCCTTTTTAATCATTGACTGTTGTATATGCAATTGGATGAGTTTGGATTGTCGTTTAAAAGTTAGGTATTTACATGTGAGCATGAAACTTGACTAATTAAGGGTGTAGCGGCCTTTTTCCTTTAAAAAACAATATAGGTTTCATAAATTCGATGCTACGGGTTATCCCCAAAATCATTTCTTTGAAATCTTAGTTCAAAGGGATTTCTTTTGAAAACTCTTATTCTTTTGAAAACGATTGAAAAACTTGGAGTTGCCACCAGCCTTTTGGATAAGGTGGGCCGGACACCACAGAAAACCAGAGATTCATTATGAAAGGGTCCGGGAGTTGGTTACTCGTGGGGAAAGATTAGCACCCCCATCACGCCCGGAAACCGGTACCTGAATATTTGTTGCTTTCAAGTTGACGAAATTTGTTGGAATTTG
The DNA here is from genome assembly GCA_019671005.1 of Hibiscus mutabilis. Classification (NCBI taxonomy): domain Eukaryota; kingdom Viridiplantae; phylum Streptophyta; class Magnoliopsida; order Malvales; family Malvaceae; genus Hibiscus; species Hibiscus mutabilis. The sequence continues at coordinate 59,060,967 of CM033718.1, read as the reverse complement.
AATTGAATTTAACTCGATGTACTTAATTGAAATTTTGACCTTAATTACACGGGCTTTATCAAGTTAGTGGGTTTGAATTAATTGAACATTTAATTAATAAGGTTGACGGTACTCCGGACCATAGACTAAACCGACATCATATAAGCCTGACTGCCGTGTTAGTTTATGGTTCGAATCTCGTACGTCACATTTATGCATGGTGTAAACAATTAAGGTATGATGTAATGATTTTGTCAAATTTTAATTTTACCTTGATTCGCTAAGAATTAATTCAAATATTTGATCAACATCCTTTGAGCTCGGACTGTTACGAAACAAATATCAGAACTAATAGATACCTCATTTTTCATGATTTAAATTCATTAACATGTAAACTAAATGGGCTATATGAATGACAAATAAAATGGGTGGCAAGTAAAGGATTAAAGATAAACACACAAAGGCCCACCCAAGGCCCTAACCTAAAAGGCCCAAGTTATAGAAGATCCAATTAATGAACTAGTTATTAATTAGGTGATTCTAGTATTAACCCTGAATTAATTAACCCTAAAGGGCTAGAAAACCCTAGAAAATTATGAGTTATCTTGTGATAAGATAATTAATTCGATTGATTTTAAACTAGTATTCCAATAAGCCAAGAATACTACTTAAGATAAATCAAGTTAATTAATCATAGCTTTTAATTAAAACGTCAATCTAATCTCCATGTTAATTTTTATCTTAAAAGATAATTAAGAAATGTTCGGTTAGATTAATGAATTTAACATTTATCCCACTAAGGCAAGGATAAATTTAAATTCACTAAATTAATCTGAACCCTAGGTCTAACTACGGCTCTAAAAAACTAATCCTAAATTAATCTAATTAATTTAAAATCGTGCCCCTATGAGATGAGCACACGACTTAAATTAATTAAATTAATTCCTAAACTAATCCAAAGGCCTTAACAAACACAAAGCCCACCTAAACTAAGCCCAATGACCACTAAGCTAAAGTTAATCCTAGGCCCAAAACACAAAAAGGTCCAAACATCTAAACTAAACCTACATTAAGGAAATAAATATATTCCATACTATATATATAAAAATATATACTATATTTTTAAAACTATGTATTACATATATTATAAGAACTTATATATTATAAAGACTTATATTATATATTGTGAAAAGAACCCTATATTATATATTTAAAAAACAAAACTTTATATTACATATATTAAAAAACCTTATAATACATATACTATGATCTTTATAAAATCATATATATTATAATTAAAAAGGTTATATATTTAAAGAAAACTATATATTAAAATATATTATAAAAAACCATATTTTATATATCTATTATAGAAACTATATATATTGTATATTATACAAGAAATAACTATATACTATATGTAATATATTATACTAAATAATACACATATCAAACCATATATCAAACATTACTAGCAAGCAACAATTTAACATCAGAATTAAAATTGGAAATTAACAGAAATATAAATAAGATTTAAATTAAAATGCATGGAAAGAAATAAAAAAAAAGTTTCAATACTAGAAAGGGGCCAGTTTGAACAAAACCGAAATCTTGAAGGCCAAATCGAATGGAGCAAAAGAGACGAGATTTAAAAGCTTTTAAAAGTTCCAGGGACTTGGGAAAGGGTTTTAAAAAGCGGAATGGCTTGGGCATGTGATTATCCCATGCGGAGGGACCAAACGCATGATTTAAAAACGTGGAAGCCCTTACGGGCGTAAATAAGCTGGGGCGGAGGTCCTTGAACGGCTATTAAATCATTTTTAGAACAAACAATTTATAAAAGGCCTATTTCGGCCGAATTGAAAACCTTTTGGCCATTTGTTTCTAAAAAAACTTTATATAACCCCTTTTTTTCTCTAAAAACGAAACCAGAACCACCACCTAAACCCAAATTTTGGTGGCCTCTCCGTCGTACGCCGTCACACGGTGGCCGGCAAACTCAAAACCCACACCAAAAGAACCCCTTTTCTGATCTAAACACTGAGCCGAACTCAAATCCTTTGAAAACAACCAAACCCCTCCTTTATTTCAAAAAAAAAAACTATAACCGAAATAAAAGCCCCTTTTGAAAAATCTAGGATCGAAACCAACCTCCCTAGCCACTGTTTCCTCCGACTTACCACATACGACCTTAGGAAGGTCGAGAGGCTTCTTGTCGAGGAAGGAAGATGGACGGGCACAATGACGGTGGAACGACACTATAAAGAAAAAAAGGGGTAAAGATCCTAAACCTGTATGATGATGTGAAAATGAAAGAAGAAAAATGAGTATACCTCAAAAAAGCTTGAGGCTCTTAGTTTCTTTTCAGTTCTATTGCTTTCAAATCTCATCTAGGGTTTACATTTTTTTTTCGTTCGGTTATATAGTGCCCGAATATTATATGATTATTGAAAATGCAAAAAAGGCCCTAAAATTCTATTGGCTGCCCTCTGATTCATGCGCGTTGTTGCAATTCTCTGGAATTTTTTTTTTGGTTGATTTCATGTATTTTTAACCGCCTCTGATATTCCTTTCTTTTGTTTGTTTACGTGACATGGCTGAATCGAGTGCTAGGGGACCAGAGGAGAGAGAAGACCATCTGCCATCATGGCAGTCGACGTGGGCGAGGCCATGATGTGGCATTCAGCCACTGGCTTTGCGTGGAGACAGGGAGACGTCACCGGAAGATAACTGGCTGGGCGGTGGGCTCTACGCGCGACTGGGGAGATGGGAGGACGTGCGTGAGCGCGTGCATTCGATCCACATGGGAACTGGAAGGTCTCTCTTCGATCAATTCGGTCCGTTAGATCTCATAGAATGTTGGCTTGGAGAGGTCTTTTAAACCCTCTAATGACTTCATGGTCTTTGGTAGCCATTGGGGTTGTTAAGAGTCATTAGGGACTTTAATTCCAGCCTTTAATACATTTCTTAAGCATGGCGTATCGGTACACGGGTGCTGGTATTGGTACGCTACCTAAAGAAGAAAGAGTCGTATGGCAATAAATGCACTAGGTACCAGTATGCGATATTTGGTATTGGTACGGTCCCTCTCGTATCGATACGGCTAGGCTTGTATCGGTACAAAAATTGGCTACTAGAATTTGGAAAACTTGGAGATGAAAAATCGTATTGGTACTTTTAAAATCGTACCGATATGGGGTCCTCTAAGTATCGGTACATGTCAAACTGTATCGGTACTCAAGACCAGTTTTTTGACACTTTAGTTGTTTAAAAACTTTTAGAACATGTCAAAAACCCTTTGAAAACATTTCAAACATATTTTTCAAGTTTATGGACTTTTGAAATATTTTTGCAAATTAGTTTAAGTCTAAAAACATTTTTCATTAAGTTATATCAAAATCAAATAGGTTTATCACACAATTATAGTGTGTTTGGACAATTATCGTATTTTTTAGGTTTATTGAATTGGGTGTAACTAACGGTCCCAGTTAAACTCTTCAATTTCATGGGTGGTGAGAATTAGCGTAATTAATACACTCTTCAATTTTATGATTAATATTTTTTATAAAAGCAACTAGTTTTATTAAAAAGAGGAAAATGTAATACTTTCGGCTCGGATGTCACATTTGGGCCTTAAGCCCAAACCAATAATCGTAAAACTTCTCAAACTGGGTTTATAGCAAGAAGGTATTTCTCAAAAACGTTTAAAGCCAACAGTTGAAAATATAAATAAATAATCAAAACGGTACAAATGAGCTATAATTTAATTTAAAACATTTAAACAAACGTAAGGTCACATGAATACATAGCCCACTAAACACAAGTACTGTACTTTGAAGATCACCACATGCTAGAATCCCGTACCGATAGTGCTCCTCGATCCCACGATCCAACGGTCAACCTACACACAAAAACAACGATTTTGAGCATTGAGCTTACAAAGCTCAGTGGTACATATCTACTCTATTATACTCCATGCTAATCATAAACATAAGCATGCAAACTAGTACGAGCACTAAGGAGAGATAAATAAACACGTGGCGCTACCACTAGCCGCCTAAACACATGCTCTCAATCATAGCAAAACATCATACATGGCCCAACAATACTCGAGGTCTCACTAGATCATCTGAGCTAAAGCCCACAAATCATAACCACAAACCTGAAGTGAGGCCCAGTGCCACACAGCTTTGGGAACATACACTCTTCGGGTGAGACCCGGTGCCACACAGCTTCAGGAATATACACCTATGCTCTGAATCTCTCTTCGAGCATCTTCGAATGAGACCTTGTGCCACACAACTTCAAGAACGTACATTCGGCATCTTTAACCATGGTTTTGCAATACTTTATCATTGGGTATCCGGATCCCGTCAAACAAGGTAACTCAACCAACCAAGTGTCCAAATAGAACACAACATGGAATCAAATGCCACACAACACACAACATTAACATGATTATCAATCTCTATGGTTTCTATCAATTATCAAGCCATCATTTAAATTTACCAACTTGTTACTACATTATGGAAGTGTATATTAATATTCCTTATTTAGTATCCTTATTAACCCGTATTATCTCATTAACACCACACGTCCGTTACCATCTTTTATTAGCATTATATAACATTCCGCTCAGTGGGTACTGATACTCAAACATGAGTATCAATACGGTACCCCCGGGTATCGGTACTCATACGCGTACTGATATAGATATTGCTTACTGGAAATCATAGATTTCTACAAGTATTGATACAGGTCGACCTGTATCGATAGGCCCACAATCGCGTACTGGTACGATCATAACTCATAACCGATACCTTATTCACGGGTTCGCACCATTCCCTCAAACTACGATATTACCCCACATAAATCGATCCTTAAAGTTTATGAGAGTCATTAGGGTTTGTTTACTAACGCATCCACTCAATTAATATTAATTACTGGCTTCATAATCATTTAATAACAATTTCTAAATTTATGATCAATTATTCGAATATTACCAATTATTAGTCCTTTCAGTATAATTTCCATCAAATCTCATCAATTTATTCAAACAAGCATACAAGCCATCACAATTATTTCAATCAGTCAAACAATCATCAAATAATTATACGAGCATCTCAAATGACCTTACACGATCTCTAAAGCGTTCGTGAGTCTCATCATATTCACAACATCAGCATGCCTTACACAGATATCACATCTCATACTATCGATCTCCAAACATGCATATTCATCATCTACCTAATTTGCAACCACTAACAAGCAAGTCAATCACATTTATGATGCTCATGAAACAATAGGAGTTCGAGGTGTACTAACCTTAAGCAAAGCGATAAATCTCCATCCTAGCTCCTTCAATCATCTTTTTAATTCCAATATTCAAGTCCACCAAAATCTCAGATAAAATAAATATGACTAAATAAGTCATTTCATACTATCGAACTACTTTAGGGAATAAAACGTGTAAAAATAGCTTACAGGGTTTGAATTTGGTGAAACAGACTGTGCCAACAGACTTAGAACGTCGAGAAACCCTCAGGTAGGGTCTGACGAAAAAAATCAATGGTGGCACGGTGGCTGGCGGTGCGGCTTGTTCGGCTCGGACCAGCAGCTGGCCCAAACGGCTTAAGCCCAAAGGCTCGGCTCAAGCCCGATATAGCTTCCCACTATAGCTGAACCATACCCACGCGCAGGGGCAACGCATGGGGACATATGTGGGATGCTACAGGCGGCGAGCTCCAAAACGATGTTTCTGGCGACGGGAAGCTTAACAGCGATCTTGGTTCCCGACGGTGGTGAACAGAACATCCTCTTCTAGCTAGGCCAAAACTTCCAACTCTTTACCTTCCTCCACATCGGTTCTGGCGGCAACGTCCCGACCATCAACGGACTTGTCTTGGCGATAAAGACTCAATGACACCGGCAGTTAGCTTCCACAGTGACCGGAACACCCTTGGATATAAGCAAAACCTTTTCCTCTCTCTATAAAACACTCTCCACCTTTCTCACTCACTTTTTCCTTTTTCTCTCTCTTCAATCATATCTTCCTCCACTTTTCAACTACCCCCACACACTTAAATTTCAAACACCACCAATAAAATTCATTATTCCATATTTAGATAAAGCCATTTAATAAATACTCACCTTCCTCTTCTTTTCTTTTACCGCAAAGCCTATATCCAATTTTCTTAATTAGGCTCCCAATAGAAAGGCCCAATACTCGGGGTTTGAGACCCGATTTGCTAACCCAAAGTTTAGGTCGTTCCAACTATCCAAAACTATAGTGAGGGTTTACAATTATAAGCGTAAACTAAACACATAATCTTGGACATTTTCCTATAACCATTGAAACAAAAAACTAGTCACTTGAGATCATACAAGGAAAATGTTAAAAACACAACCAAAAGACTCGAACAAAAGGTAGATACGCACAACACCAGTAATCGACAATGAAAGATAAAAACAACAACACTAACATTAAAAAAATGCATATAACACTGAAGACACGTTGACAAAACAGTCATTAACACAATTCAATCGCGAGCAAGAAACGATGACTGTGAACGCGTATCCAGATCCAGTCAAATGGTCCAAAGTAGGAAAGATCAACATGATAAGAAATCAACGTCATCTTGATTAGTCGAGACGACATCAAATCCAATAATGAGAAAAATAAACGAAAAGAACGATCAAACGACCGGCAAAGAAATTAAAAAACGTGTCACAAAGACAATTATTGTTATTAAAAATTAGAAAAAAACACAAAAAAAACAAATATGTGATATAATAAAACAAAGAAAAGAGTATTGACAATCAACGACTAGCACCAAAATTAATAATGTCACCGGCTAAATAAAAATGAAACGAGAAAAGAGTGAGTGACACTTTGGAGAGAAAAGATTACCCTAGGCCTATTGGAAATGATATATTTATGTAGAATTAATATATTTTAAAGTCTAAACTTACGTGATTACGTAATTACAATTTGTTCTACTAACATATGACATAAAGTGAGTGACACGTTGTAATGTACGATAAATTATTATATGGTCCCGGTTTATCACGTCATTTGTAGTCTTTATCTAATAAAAATCAGTCAATTAAGTTTTGTTTTTCATGTCATATTTTCTTTCTTAATTAATTTTTATGCAACCACCAACCCCCTGTGTACATGGCAAAAAAGTGAAAATTCATCTTTGAAAAAAATGACATAAAAAATAAAGAAACTAGTTAGTTGTTTTCTAGTGGATGGTTATAATAATTTTTGCTAAGTACACCCTAAACCATTTGTAATTACTAAAAAAATCAAATTAGTATAATAAAATAAGTAAAATATTGGATTACGTGAGATAGCACAAACACACCATGAAATATAAATATTTTATCAATTTTTTATTAAATAGAAATATTACATTTTCATATTAAAATTCGAACTCATATAAAATGGAGTAAAATAAGTATCCTTAATCACTAAATTAATTAATGAATTTTATTTTTATCGACTTTTTAATAAATATACCCTAGATCTAATATCTACAAGAATTAAAATGATATTGTTTGTCATTACATCACAAGGCCGGTCAATTATCATACATAATATAAAATGAATCGGAACATAAAACAAATATAAAATTAATATATTTAAATATCGATATAAAAATATAATATCTCTATTTAATAAAAAAATATTAATCCCCTTCGTCCAAACATGTCCGTAATTGGGCCATCGATAAGTCCTTGACACTTGGGTTTCAGGTTAAATAATTAAGTGTAGAACTACCCTTCATTTATAAGACATTCAAATTTCAAAACCATTTCCCAGGACCAAGGCTTTAGTCCTTTCTCTTTTTTTCCCATCACGGGATCTCCATCCTTAAAAACTTCAATTGTCCTTATTCTTAGACACTATTGCTGTACAATTACTATATTGTATAACAATGTCTATTTAATTGAATGGTCAATAATATTAATGTTATTTTATTTTGTAGTGATTATTTTATGTGGGTTTTGAGAGGGGCTTTTGCACCCCACACATTAATTTTTTATATCATTGTTTTAATATAAATTGGATTATTTATGTCACCAATTTTTAGACATACGGTTAAAAACTCTCAATTGGTTGTGGTTCATTATCTATTATAAGTAAATTCCCTTTCCTCTAAATAGGAATTGTTCAAAAAATAGATTAATTATGAATTTGTTCCTCCACCTTTTAACATTTATGTTTTATCCCAACCTTAAATCTTAATTACGTCTTTAGCATCTTGTATAAATTTGAATATTAATATTATTTTTTGATATGTAAAAAATCTTTACTTAATAGAAAAAAGTCTTTACTCTCCTCTGGCATACCATCATCATCGCAATAAATTATATATGTAAGAAAGAAAAAACCCCTTAATTTTCTTCTATGTAGAAGATAGGATCCTATAAAAAAGTGAAAAATTGCATCTTCTCCAAGGCATTCCATGTGCTGCTATATAAAACTACTCTTCCCCTGCCTTACTATATTTAATTCTATAGTATAAACACTAATGATTATTGCAGGAATCCCATGAACGGTAGATGATAATACAGGGAGATTAGGTAAAACTAATACATCATTAAAATTCGTGCTTGACAATCTGACAACCTTTCTCACCGACACAAGCACAACCGCACTTCGGACACAGGAGAAACGGCCAAACCGGGGGTGGCGTTGTCCTCGTTCCCCGGGGGAGTCGTTTGTAAACCCACTGCTTTCAATTGTGAGTAAAGCAGAGGATTTTGGTCATTTAGACACGTGAACTCCTCGTGACTCCATTGTTTGTGCATTGCTTTTTGTGCTCCTTTTATTTATGGTTGGCTTAACAATAATATAAGTAATCAAACTATACATGTAGTTCGTTATTACTGCTTAAATTATTTTTTATTTAAAATAAATATTTAACATTTTATTTCGGTAGTTTTAAGTGTCTGGTCATTAATAAAAGTTTAAAAAGATTCGATATCCAATTAAAACATGACATGTGACATATTTTTTTAAAAAAAATTAACAGTTTCATTTTTTACAAAATAGTCTCAAATTCCTAATTCAAAATCCTCAAATTGGCGTCATTGTCACTGTTAATTGCCTTGATGGATTCTCCCCTATCGACATTGGATGCCTCTGCTCTTTCTCCCAACCACTTATCGACGATAACCGGCGATAGGCGTGTCGATCGACTCCTTTCGGTGTCAGAAAGTCGATCGACACACTTACCATCGACTTCTGGCGATAGGTAATTGAGAGAAATAGGCTACAACATCTGGTGGTGGTAGTAGTAGGCTTCAGCGAGACAAACAACGGCAGCGACGACAATAACTTGAGAATTTTAATTTTAGGTTAGAGACTTGTAACTATTCTAAGAATTTTATGAAATTTAGTATTTTATTAAAATTAAGTTAAGTATAAAGAAAATTAAAAAAATTAAAAGCAAAAATAAAAAATAACTGTAGTTAATGACATGCACTTAAATTTATAAAATGAAACGTTAAACAAAAAAAATAAGGAAAAAATTTTGATACACAGGCCGTGTAAACTTTAGTTTACACGTGCCTTTTAGTTTTAGGGGTTAGGGTTTTAGTTTAGAGTTTAAGGTTTAGGGGTTTAGGTTGTAGGGTTTAGAATTTAAGATTAGTGTTTAGAATTTAGTGTATAGGGTTTAGTTTTTTAGGGTTAGAGTTAGGAACTTAGGATTTGGGTTTTTATAGTGTAAATACGCAAGCTTGTATAAAATTAATTTTACACAACCTGTGTATCAAAATTTTACCCAAAACATAATTTAAGCATTAAAAGTAAGGAAAAAACTTTGATACACAAGTTGTGTAAACTTTAGTTTACACATGTCTTTTAGTTTTAGGGGTTAAGGTTTAAGGTTTAGAGGTTTAGATTGTAGGGTTCAAAATTTAAGATTAGTGTTTAGAATTTAGTGTATAGGGTTTAAGGTTTAGAGTTTAGTTTTTTAGAGTTACAGTTAAGAATTTAGGATTTAAAATTTTATATTGTAAATACACAGGCTTGTGATAAACAAGTAATATAGTTTATAAATTATTTTACCATTAAGCCTCTATTGTTTTAGCGATACGTTACTCGAGGGTCTACTGTAACATGGATGGTCAACTTGAAACCGAGTTTACCGTTAATGGAAGAGTTTGAATTCAGAGCTAAGAAGAGTTGACTTTAACTCCCCCCTGCTTCTTTAATAATCCCAGTTGCAATTTAAATATGATATATCTTGTACCTTGGGATAAGGATTCCCTAGCAATAATAGCAGTGCGTTTGCATGCTCAAGTTCCCAGTTCCCACCTCTTCAACCATCAGCTTTTTTTCATCTACTTTTTCCAACAAATTTAAGTCTAGTAAAATTACAAGTACTTGCTTGATCCTATAATTTGTGGCTCCCACTTCACCATTTTTAACCTTTTATAAGTAGTGCGCTGAAACCCAGATCAGAAACTTGTCTTTTTCAAACGAAACCTTCATTTATTCGGGGTGCTAGGCTGGGCCTGTCTGGATATCTGCATTCTGAAGCTGAGAATACGAAGTTAATGTAATTCTCCCTTTCCCAGAAATGCTTATCTTCGTGTTTTGAGTTCAGCAAAGTAGATTGATTACAGGAATGGAGACTTCCAGTTCCAGGGTTGGTTTCTGTTTATTGCTTTCTGTAATTTTCATGGCGGTTCCAGCTTCAATAGCGCAGCTAACTCCAAGTGAAACCATGCTTCTTTTCCAAGTCAAAAAGCTTCTCGAATACCCCCAAGTTCTTCAAGGATGGACAAGATGGACAAACTTGTGCTATCTCCCGCCTTCTCCTTCTCTCAAGGTTGTCTGTTCAAACGGTCGGGTTACAGAGTTAGTTATAGTTGGAAACAAGAGCTACTCATCTGGACAGACTTTGTCCGAAAAGTTCTCCATTGATTCATTGTTCACTGTCCTAACCAAGTTGTCTAATCTGAAAGCATTGTCCTTGGTTTCCTTGGGGTTACGGGGTCCCTTGTCACCCAAGATCGACAGGCTTCCTTCACTCCAAGCTCTCAACTTAAGCTCCAATTCCATCTCCGGGGAGATTCCCAAGAATATTGCATCCTTAAAGAATCTAACCAGTCTGGTTTTAGCTAACAATCTGTTCAATGGGAGTGTTCCGGATCTTACAGGCTTAAAACTCCTTCAAGATCTGAATTTGGGTGGCAATCACCTCGGACCTCAATTTCCTTCATTAAGCCAGAGTCTTGTAGGTATAGCGTTGAGCAACAATTCTTTTAGATCTGAAATCCCTTCAGGATTGAAGAAATTCAATCACCTTCAGAAGCTGGACATCTCTTCTAACAAAATGGTCGGACCAATCCCATCGTTTCTGTTCTCCTTGGCTTCGATTCAGTATCTTAATTTGGCCCAAAACCAATTACGAGGAGCACTTCCTTCGAGTACTTCTTGTAGTAAGAACCTCACCTTTCTGGATATCTCAAACAACCTTTTGATAGGAAAACTCCCATCATGCATGGGATCGAGTTCCAGAAACAGGACAGTCGTTAGTTCATGGAATTGTCTGTCGGATGGGAAATCGAATCCCCAGCATCCTTATTCGTTTTGCAACAAACAAGCGTTGGCGGTTAAACCGGTCAAAAGGAAGGAGCAGGAGCCCGGGATCAACCTTGGCTTAATACTCGGTATCATTGTAGGGGTTGTTGTCATGGCAGGAGCTATTGTTTTGTTAATTTTGTTCATTGTCAAAAGATCACGAAGAAGCGAAGATGCAGACGACGATAGATCCATTGCAGACAAAATGTCTGTTCGTAGCTCTCCGAAACCAGCTGTTGATTCAAGTAAGACTTATCTAATTTTGTACCTTTCTTCAAAAGCATTAATTCAAGATTGTTACCCGACTAGATCTGCTTGCTTTGCTACTCCACAGGGCGTGTTCCTCAGACAATGAGGTCGGCTGCAATCGGGCTGCCTCGATATCGTGTTTTCAGCTTGGAAGAAATTGAAGATGCAACCAACAACTTTGATCCATCAAATTTTATGGGGGAAGGATCTCAGGGGCAGGTAAAACATTTGTGTTAAATGTCATTACTCATGAAGCTTGTAAATGTTGCATTCAGGTTGAATAATGGGTGCTTTTGATGTTTGCAGCTCTATAAAGGTTGGCTTGTAGATGGCTCAGTGGTGGTGGTAAAATGTTTGAAACTAAAGCAGAAGCATGCACCTCAAAATCTGATGCAACACATGGAAGTTCTGTCCAAGCTAAGGCATCGGCATTTGGTTAGCGTTCTTGGACACTGTATCGTTACTTACCAGGATCATCCCAATGTTGCCAGTACAGTGTTCGTTGTTTTCGAGCACATTTCCAACGGATCATTGCGGGACTATCTTACCGGTAAAGCTGACCCCTCAAATACTTTAGCCAGTTATGTCCTTGAAGAACTTAAATTTACATTGGATTTGGTTTGGCAGATTGGCGAAAAAAGGAAATACTGAAATGGCCACAGAGAATGGCAATCACCATTGGAGCTGCAAGAGGAGTCCAATTCTTGCACACAGGGATTTCGCCTGGCATTTACGGAAACGATTTAAAGATTGATAATATTCTGTTGGATGAGACCCTTACAGCCAAAATTAGTGATTACAACATCCCCTTGCCACTCAAGGTATGGTAAACAATAGCATCTAAACCCTATACACATTATTTCTGAGTTTAATATGTTCTTATTTTTCATGTGTTTACTTGATGAAATTGCAGACAGGTTCAGAAAGCCCCGTTTCCAATCGGATAAGCAGGTAATGTCTTTCTCCAGCCTTGTCCGTTTTGATTTCCACCGAACGACGCAATGCTATAACTTAAAACCATTCCTGCAGTGATGAGAATGGTGAGAAGGAAGACATTTATCAGCTGGGAATTCTTCTGCTACAAGTTATTACGGGTAAACTGGCCACATTCACAAGTGAACTCGACGAGCTTAAACATCAGGTAAACAGAGTTTATTTGTTCTACTTCTCTCATGGCGTTATAGAAACACTAAACACTGAATTAAATTTGCAAATGCACTGGTTGCAGCTGGAAAAGAGCTTGGCCGAAGGACCATCAAAGTTGAGAAATGTGATAGATCCCTCGATACGGGGCACTTTTGCATACGACTCAATGCAAACCACCGTTCAATTCGCCATCAATTGCCTGTCCAAAGATACAGCCAAGTGCCCCTCGATTGAAGACGTTCTTTGGAATTTGCAATACTCGATTCAAGTTCAGGAAGGATGGACCAGTAGCGGAAACCTTGCCACACATTTGTAATACTACATTACAATTTCTCACACTTTTCAGCAATCGTAATTCATTGTCTTCTGTAACTTTACAGTTGTTCCGAAAATAAATTTGTTTGCATTTCCACTTGTAATTACACAAGATTCTTTGGCAAAATCAGCATCATGACAAGCTTTCCACAAGGCAACATGGTCCACCATCATTACTTTCTGTAGGACACCTTAAATCATTCCCTCATTAATGCTTTTTGCATCAAAAAGAAAGCTTAAACTATCCATTGAACGAACGAAGCACATGAAGATACATGAATCATTTCAATAATGGGAGCGGCATCATCCTTATAAAACAAACCAACATAATAAATAAAGTCTAAATAGTTTGCAACACATCTTTTCAGCGTCAAATGTTATTTAGACATATAGGGGCATTGGACTTTTTTCGACGTTCCATACTGAGCTAGAATGAGCTCTCAATCAGCAGTCCAACTCTGTTCCACAATCTCACGCACTCTCCTATTGTATTGACGCTTGTTCTCACTAAACATCCGTGCAGCTTCTGAATTCGCTGGAGAATTTGGATTCGGATCGCAAAGCAATGACTGCATAAGCAAAATAATATCATTAACCAACAACTTTGCAAAAGCAGCCAATGTTTCCATATCAAAATGAGGCAGGTAGTAATAAAAGCATAGACTATTGCAAGCTTGAATTGGAATCATATTATAATTTAAGCCATGCTTCTCAGATAGCTGTACAAATGAATGCCTGAGAACTATACCATACCTGAATAGATGTCAGTATTGCTGCTACATCATTTATTGGACTCCACTGATTTTGTAGAATGTCCAAACAGATGCTTCCATCCGCATAAACTGAGAAAATTGAAGGATAAAATAGGGATCAGAACAAGATCAGCTACACTTTAGCCTGTCAAATTTAAAGAAGAAAACTAGAACCCGAGCTGAACATGCAACTTGTTAATCAACATCACTTTCAAACATCTATCATCTATGGATGTTTTAGCAGATGGCTGATGCCTGACACAAACAACTATATTGTGTTTCCTCAACATTAGCTAATATTTAGAGATTCATAAACAAATGCTACATGTATATGCACCCACTTTTCGAGCAGGGATCTAGTCTCTCATCAAGTATTCAAACAATTAGGTCTAGTCATTCACGAGTATAGCAGATAAAAGATCACAGCATAATGGATGACACAAACATAAACACTACAGTTTCACCTATATATCATTACAACTGTCGTGGAAAAAAGGACAAATGATTTAGAAGTTAAAGCAAGTGGTAAAAAATCTAAAACTTCAGGGAATGCAAGATACAAGATATGAAAAAGTTAATATAGCTAAAGAATAGGATTTGTCTAGAGGCTCACTGTTTGGATGGAACATTCGAGATACAAAACGAACGGTTGGGGGCTTGTTTGGATAATCTTCTGTAAACTGAAGTGTCAGTTTAAATGTACCTGAAAGATCAAAATATCAAGATAGAGATTATTTATAGTTCTTAGCAATATACCTACATTCTATGATAAAGATATCCAACGAAATTCTCAAGGGAAATAAGCATAACCATTAACCACAGTCCTGGTTTGAAGGTTAAAATGCATAGGAAGAAATGGAAAAGGGAAGTTTCTTAAGAACATTCTTGAAATAATTTCAGGGTCATCGAATTTCAAAAATTTCCTCAAGGTTCTAGTCCATCACAAGATTGTTTAACATCATCTGCTTCATTGTTTACAAGAAAAATAACTCTAAAGGACCAATACCTATGCCACTCCTATCAAATAATCTTCAGCATTTTACATGAAGTACCTGCTCATAAGATCCACAGAAACTCTGTTCTGTTTTTTGCGCCAAAACCATACAGAAAATGTAGATAAAAAGGGATAGCTGTAAAGCAACAATTGACCTATTACTGTATCATAAATTGATAATATCAGTACGGTGCAGTAGAATCACTGGGGAATTGTGTTCAGTAAGGTCATAACAACATATAATGCACATAGAAATGTTCTAAAGAGATGAGCAAACAAATACACCAAACAACTACGTGAAATTTGATACTTCAGAAAGAAAATCCAGCAGAATTTACTTTACCTCCATCCCATGGGGTGTCATCAGGCCTGCAAACCATTGAGCAAAGACATTATCACAATGCTATTGAATCTTTATGTAAAAGGGTAAAATAATTCAAAAAAAGACGCTCCAGTCTTATTTTTCCACATACCCAAATATAACAGCATTCCAGTGCATAATATTGTTATCTTGAGGAGCACCACTAATTCCTGCAGGAGGATCTTGTTGCAGCCTCTTAAAATCCCTCATCAATCTCTTCCTCGCTGGAGTTGACATCCTCACCGCCTGCAAATTTAAAGGAGGCCAACCCAAAATCAATAAGAATTGCAGAAAGCGTAGAATAGAAGAAACTAGAGTTCCTTAACATAAACATCAAAGAGAATAGTTTAAAACCAGAGTTCTAGAACGATGCCAAATTTAGTTAGAACGTTTGATTTGTAATTTTACAAGAAGATTGAAAAGCAAACCTCAATCTTCTATTTTGAGATGTATGCATAGAGATAATCATGAAAACAAAATAGGAGGCAATTATCATTGCCCTCATAAACTCAAACTGCCATCCCGGAAATTTGAATTAAACACTTTCCGCTTGGAACCTCAAGTTCTAATCTTTGAGAAACGCCAATTTGCATACTCATCATATAGAAAAACATGATAGTATAATTCCCTCAATACATTAAGCAACGAAGAGAAAGAGCAAAGATGACATAAAACAGACTTTTGCTTTTAAGTTTTGTTCTAGACACGGATTCAGCACATCACAACCACTAATATTTAAATTAAAATGAAGGTAAAATTATCAGAAGAAATGAACGTCTATAAAAAATCTAAGAGAATCTAACCATAAAGAGTTAAAATCACCATGGAAATCAGCTGAAAACACACATATAATTAAGACCCAAAAGAAACCAATACTAAATCCCCAAATCTTACATAACCAAAGATCCATAACCAAATAACAACCAATAAGAAAACTAATGCTTCAACCTATGTAGCAATCAAACCCAAAGTTTCCCTCGGGTATATAATTACCAGATCTAATTCAAATAAACGTTAAAGGGAGAAAACAAAATCCAATCAAAGAAACAGAAAACGAGGAACAAAAAGAAGGGAAGTGCGAAAAAAAGGGTCTTACTTTCCGAGTAAACGCGGCGAGTTAACAAGGATTCTACAAACGGAAGCTTCAGAATCACGAGTTAACAAAAGGTGAAAAAGAAGATTCCTTCCCAATAATTGCTGGTGAAAAATGGAAAAATAATATCAGGGAAACATATATACATTGACTAATTAAAGACCGAGTGATCCGAAGGAGCAGAGTTCATTTTCTGAGGAATTATAACAGAGAAGAAGAAGACGACGACGACGAAAGATTTGATCGGAGTCAGCGTTCCTTTATCTATCATGATTATAATACTTGTTTATTTGGGTGGGTCCTTGGCTGCCACGTTGCCGGCCACGATAATTACTGAATTATTCCTAGGTGTACTTTCTTATTACAAAAATAATAAAAATTCACGGAGTAAGAATCCTCTAAACTTTTAAAAAAAAATTAATTAAGAAATTTAATCAAGTGAGCATTGGAACTAAAAAATTTAATTAATTAAGCTCTTGAACCAATAAATTGAGTCAAGTAAGCCTTTTCGCCAATTTTGACCATTAAGTCTAAATAATTTTTTGACCTATTATTGTAGTGCGTCGTTTCACAGTTTTTTTCTTGACATTTTCAAATTTTTTATCTTATTTAAAAAATTCTTTAAATGTTCTAAAAATTCTAAAAAAAAACTTATAAATGTTATAAAAAAAATGCTTGTTGATTGTCAAAATGGACAAGAGTCGGAGATGGGGGTTTGATAGTGGTTGGGATGGCTGCTCTAGGTTGGAGCTTGTGTATTATCCCTGCTTTTGGGGTGGTTGTGGTGTCTTGAATAGAGGAGAGCCCTTTCTCTCTTATTGCATGTCCAGTTGTATACTACTTGACAGATGTTATGATAGGGTTATCGTGGCGCGTTGATTGGACTGACTATGACTTGACGTTCTAGGTTCCTCTCTTCATCTGTAGCGGGAACGTGTGTAAGCGCGTGACCTTTGAATGAGAGACTGTGTTGCTTGCAGTCTTGTTTGTTCGCCACAGATTGCAAAGGGCACCGCCCAATTCGCGGGTGATCCTGTGTGTAATGGTTCGCATGCACTGCTATGCTCGTCGCTAGACGTCCCTTGTGTTACACTGTACGCAGTCTCTCTTAATCCGATTTTGATACGTGGTGGTAGGTGTTTATAAGCACTAACAATTGCCCTAAGGTGAGGGAAGGTTATAAAGTGACCTTGGTGAGCTTGAAGATCTTTATAGAGGGCTCTTTTGAGTGGGGGTTTTGTGGTAAAAGACTTTCAAATTTGAATGGCAGTCCACCTTTTATAAGGGTTATGAAAGTTATACGAAGCGTCGCGTGATAGTTTTTCGAAATAGATTGTTTGATTTTCTTTAAGGAGAAATCATTGCGTTCAAAGCGTTAATCATTTTCTTAGAGGTATTGGATTGTCAGGGCCTTTGTTCGCTGTTGATCATTTTCGCCATCTATTTAATTTCCAAAAATATGGAGGTCACGATCACCCTTTTGTTTTGGAGAGGTATGTACTGTCAAAAATATTTGGTTGTACTGCTTAGAGGGGAATGACCCTAATGGTTGGGACGAAGGAGATTGGGATGTGTTTCCAAAGGGCTCCTTGACGAACGTGCCCTATTGCGTGGAGGTTTTACCTTTTGGTGAAGGAGAAAATGAATGGGTAGCTGGAAGTCTTCAAACTAGAGATTTGTTTTCTGAATATATCGTCACTTGTTCTTATTTTTGGAAACATCATGGGGAAAATGCACTCTCGGATCGGGTTTATGAATAATCTTCTCTCATTGTTTCGAAGGGTTATACTGGCGTGCTTGCAATTGGTTTTGATCGTAGTTAGGGGAAGAGGAACATGTGGTTTCGAATTCGCCCGCTGTGTCGAGTCTGGTAGAGGAAGGGAATTACTTTCGTTTTAAATGCAGGTTGAAGAAGAGAATGTATATTGGCAATGATGTGCCATGGATATTGGGAAATAGGCCAACGATTGATTTTGGGATTACCGAAATTTTGCCTGAAGTAAAATGTGACACCCCATCTGTTTTGTTCGCATTTCTGAATTCCACTTTTATTGTTGTGGGTGGGGTTGTTGGGAGTATTGTTTTTGTTTGTTCGGGTGCTGGCCTTCCTACCGTTTGTGTGCTCTCAGGTATTTTAAGTGATGTGTTATTGCGTTTTTAGGTTTGGAAATTTTGCTATTCGACTTGTGACAAGGTTTTCTTTATTTGTCTTACTTGCGAGGCTAACTATTACAAATTTTATTGTTGTTTGTTGCTTCGCCGAAGATATGCTCATTGGGGTTCTGCTGATTGATTTTGCGCATGTTTTGATTATTGTGATGACTCATTTGGGGCCTTTGCCCGCTGATGTTTCTCTGTGTCAAGGTCAGCGAAGCCTTGGCTAAGTGGAGCGTGTTTTACCCTTAGAGGGGTTTGCTGGATATAGAGAGTTGGTTTCACCCTGAATATGATGTCAGAAGATTGTTTGAGTTGTATTTGGGCAGTCATAGCGCTTCTCCGCCTTGTTATAATATTACGAGAACTGTTGATGGGGGTTGCAGTTCTCCCTCAAGAACTATGTTACGTTCAAGTTAGCATGGAAAGGAATACAGAGGCCTTTATTGTGGAAAATGCTAAGCTGTGTTTGCAAGTGGAAAGCTACACTCATTTTCTTAAGGGGAATTTAAGGTTACGTTCACAGGTGGTAAAGTATGTTGCTCGGTTAAAGAAGTAATGGGAAAACACGAGGTGAATGTCTAGGTACGTGTAGATGACCTGCAAAGAAAGCATACAGAGAAGATTGCTGAGAGAAAGGTCTCGTAGTGTGGCCATTCTTAGCTTTCAGTTAGTGTGTTGTCCTTTCAATGTTAGCAACATGGATTTTGGTGTTCTTTGCAAAATGGCCACAGATTTTGATATGAAGAATCCTTTTGGGCCTTCGTGGGAAAAATTTGCTGCTAGGTGTAAAAACATAGTGGCTCATTTTTCCTTTGATCCAAACACGTCCTTTTTCCTGAATGATCGTAGTGAAGGTGCATACATAGTAGGTAGTGATGATATGTTGGGTGATTCTAGTGAGGGTGTGTAGGTTCTACTTTCATTTATTTTGCTTTTGTTGTATGGAGGTAACCTTGTTTTGGGGATTGCTTTCAGTGATATTGTTGTTATTTCCCTTTCATATCTTTACGCGATCTACTCTTTAGGACTTTACTTTGATAATTGAAAATGTATGATATGGAAAAATTGAGAATCGTCTCACTTATTTTCTTTAGCCAAACAAATTTCCTGTTGAGATTCGAGCCACAAAAGGGGTTAAAATTGTTTGAGTAACCTGAAACTGTTTGTGCTTTCGATTTCTTTGCAACTTGTGATACTTTATTTTACACTTTTCGTATTAACTTTGTCATTCGACGAAGTTGTACTATAGGATTTATCTAACTTGACGTGTACAGTTCTTGTTATTACTGTAATCATATCTGGTTTATTGGATCACATCATTGGTTGTGCTGTTTCGGCTGTAATCATTTTCTTTGGGACTCGTGCATTGCATGGATTTTGACTCTGGACAATATGAGTAAATTTCCTTTGCAAACGTTCACTGCATAGCATATGCATAATTTGCTTAGTAGAGGTTTACATTATGTGTGTTCATATGGCCTTATTAATGGGAGGATGTTGGCAAATTGCTTGTGTTTGGTGTCTATTAGCTTCCTTTTGCTGTGATTAGACAATTCATGTGAGGCCGTGACGAGAGAGAAAGCTTTTATTGGTCGTAACCAGACGTATTGTCTTGCTCGTATATTTATTGATTATACGTTTTAAGATTACGTGGTTTTAGCTATCTGCTTGAGAATTTGGGGTTTGAGAATCAAATGTTAGTATTAGTGACTCTCCACATGGGTATTTGAAACGTCGTTGCTTGGTATTCTCGTTGCCGACTATAAATAGGGTGATTTGGGGTGTGCTTTTTCATGACTTAATTTACAAGTGGTTTCTTTTTTCCTCATGCAATTTTATTTTTTTGGTTTTTCTTGTGCCACTTTGAGAGGAGAAAAGAAAATATGTTCGTGGAGAGGAGTGGTTTTCATGAACCACCATTAATAGATCTTGGGGGAGTTCTAGTATTGCAATTTGGGTTAGTTGTTTCACCAGGCGATAGTATTCAGAAGGCTATAATTAGCCATTTGTAGTAAGGAATGTCAAGAGGCAATATTGACAGAAAATCTTGAGCGCAAGATTCTTTGAGCTTTTTTGCATGTTGGTGTTCGCTGCTACAGTGGTAGGAGGCGGTAGAGTCAGGGGGCATATTGCTGATGTGGTTGATTTGTGCTGGGGTATGGACGCTCTCCCCTTGGTGTAGAGTAGAAGTTTTTGGAGCTGAAAATAAGAGAGACTTTTTTCATCTCGATACGTTCTACCTGCTACATTAAGAAGCCCTCTTTGGTGATATGCTCTGAATGAGTTATCTCGTTCCCCCATTTGATTATCAAGAAGGCTGTTCGTTTTTTAGCTGTGGTGCTGGGTACCGCGACGATAAACACATGCGGCTCAAGCCTAAGATTTGGAGTAATTAAACTTCTCTTGCAAAATTAGGTGTTTTGGAGTAATATAAAGAAGGTTTTGACTGTTAAAATTTTTGTACAATCGCGGTTTTTGTGTTGTACTGGCATGTTAATAATATGTTTTTTGTTAGGGTGGATTGCTGCCCCTAGTTAGTAAGAAATTTGTGGGTTTTTGTTCCTTTTTGAATCGTGTGTTAATGACAATCACTGTCTCTCACTTGTTTCAGAGATGTTGCTGCAATTTTTGTATTTTTTTTTGCTTTGTTTATCATAGGACGATATTACTTTTCCAAAGCGAGCTGTGTTTTATCGTTGTTAGTTAATTTTAAGAGGATTTTTGTAACACCCCGATTTTGGTCTTAGGAGTTAGCTAGGTAGAATAGATGGTTCGGGTGAATAGGATTAGTCGGTTCTAGTTAGTTTCAGGAATTAGTTTTTAATAATTGTTTTAATGTGAAATAAAATATGGAAAACTGTTGTAAAATGCCTAATTAATATATTGAGGGTTTTGGTAAACTCAATTTGGTAAAATAAATTCATATTTTATAACATTTTGGACTGGTGACTAGAATGTAAGTTTTCAAAACTGTTTTTGGTGACTAAATCGTAAAAGGGTCAAAACTTAGAATCTTTAAGGAGCTAATCTAACAATTTTTTAATTATACTTTTCCCTTAATTTAGGCTATTTTTAAAAGGTATTTAAATGATTATTAAATAAAAACAAAATGAATTTAATTAATTTGGTTTTATTAGCTAAATTCTTTCTCACGTAACTACTTTTTCTCTCAACTTTCTCTCAATTTTCCTACCAACCAAACTACTTTTCTTATTCTAAAATGACCAGGAATCAACTCTTTTGAGTTCATTTGATTACACAATTGATTACTTTGATTTCTACATCAAACCTTACTTGTTTTCTTGGAGATTTCACTCAAGTCATGCCAATTAAGAGATAAGCCAACCATTAAAGGTGATTTTCATTTCTTTCCTCTAATCAAAGGTTCTTTATTGAAATTCTCAAGTTCTTGATCCTTTACAATCGATTTTATTATGTGTTAATGATTAAATTAAGATTAAAAGGGTTAAAGTGAGTTTTAATAAGAAATTGGAAGATCTTTGTTATAAATCTGATTTGTGGTGATCTAGATTGATTTAGATCATGTTAATAATGTGATTGAATGTTATAATGATGATATTGTAATAGGAATCCCGAAACTAATTGAATTGCTAATTTCCTAGGTTGTGAGTAGTTAGATTTTGATGTGCATATGGTGTTAGAAGGTTGCTGGAGGTATAAGGTGTGTATGTAAGTGCTTTTAGATGTTATTTGATGTTGTTAATATGTTCAAATCGATAGGTTGTGGCTGGGCTTTGCTTAGGTTGTGTTTGGTGATGTTTTCCGGTTGTTTTTGGAAGACGTTTGATGGGTTGTTGTGAGGAAAAGTTGGGGGTTGATGTTGTTAGGATTATTGATGCATGAATTAATCCTCTGTTGTTATGTGGTTAAAATAGGAGAGATTGATCCTACAACAATTGGCGAAGTTTCGGAAGCTTCAGATGCTTGATTTCACATCGGTAAGTAGGGCTTTATGTTGTCGGTGAGTGGAAACGAGATTTAAAGCTTTATAAAGGTTTGAAAGTGATTTTGGGCGTTTCTGTTAAGCTTGAAACGCTTGTCTAAGCTCGAAAGTAAGTATTGGACGTTTTCGCTCTCGATTTTGGTTTTGTAAAATACATTCTCATGCTCTTGTTAATGGTTTTGATTACCTACTATTATATGCATGTTTTAGAAACGAAAGATGTTGCAAATGATCATATGTTGATGATTTATGAGTATGGAAAATGGTTTGCAAAAGGATTTAGAGAATGCTAAAATACACTGTTTAATATATTGGAAATTGGTTTGATTGATGCATATGTAAAAGAGTAAGGTAACATGCTTTAATTAAGTATATTGGCAAGTGGCAATGGTTAAAAGTTATAGGATATAGTTGGCTAGCCATAGGGTTTAAAGTGCACTATAATAAGTCACCTAATGTGTGTTGAGGGGTTGCTCTACCATGGGAACCACAATGGTTGAGGTGTAATTGCTTAGAAATCTCACGCTGGAGGATTTATACATCATAATTGTTGAGGGGTAGTAGTACCATGCTCCAGTTCGAGGATGTATGTGTAAGTGGTCGAAGGAGCAACTTGGGAAATCCTTGTATCCGATGTGTTTTTTTTAAATGGAAAGGTTTAGTTTTGGGTCACTCTAATGCCAATATATGAATTAATGTATCATGATAAATGGATTATGTTGTATAATGTGATTTATACATGTTGTGCTCCTTAAGCTTTGCTATTGGAAGAATAAGCATGTGAAGGCTTAAGTTGAGGTTTTCTAAAAGGTTTATGCTAGAGATCTATGATACATGTTAGCATATGTTATTATGCATATTTTTGAAATGTTAGGAGAAGCATGAGATGTTTTGGCATGATATTCATTACATGTTTTAAAGCAAATGATTAATGCATTGATGAGTGTTTTTGGGTAATCCCTCACTAGGCATTTTATGCTTACGCTCTCCTTTCTCATCAATGCAGATAAGTAAGCTTTCGAGGCAGTGAACGAGCAAGAAGGAATCCAAGAGTTGAACTTTCTCAAGTATGGTTTTATAAAAACTTAGTAGTAATAAATGGCAGTGTGACCAAGTTGTAATTGGGAGGGTTGTTTTGGTACTCCCTGTTTTGGACATGTTTCCCTTGGTGTTTTGGGTTTGTATGTTGGTTTATGTTTTGAATTGAGGGCTTTGGGAAGATTTAAGCATGTGGGGTAGATATCATGTCTATAGGTCTACCTTGATGTTTGACTTTGTTTCATTGATGCCCATGCCACTTTAGCTTATTGGAAATTGTTAGTCTTGAGATGGTATGGTGTTTATATGTTATTTGAAGCTTGTCCTTTTGAGCCTAAGAGTCATATGTTTGGCCAAGAGGTCATTACAGGCCCAGTCGTACCGATACGGGTCTTATGGTTTCGGTAAGCGAGGTCTGATACGACTCAAAAGAGTGCAAAATTGCACAGGTATACCGGTACGCCTAGCTCCATATTGGTATGCCCCTTTTGGAATTTACAACAGGTGTCGGTACACGGGCAAGTGTATCGATACACATTTTAGCTACTAGAATCCTCATATTTGAAAATGTATCACCCGTATCGATACAGGCTAGGAGTGTACCTGTATCGAGTTAGTTATTTCTGGTAATTGCCTTGATGAAGTTGGTCTCTTTGCAAATTGGTCATTGTTCCTTGTTTATCCAATTAAAAGAGTTTCGATGATTGTTTTAAGTTGAAATTTAACCGACATGCATATAACTTGATTAATTGAGGTTTGGTAACTTTGGATTTAAGTAAGTCCTCACATTTTTCTAGTTTTGCAATTTGGTCTCTAAATTGCAATTACGCTTAATTAGATGTCGATTCGACGCTTGATTCAAACAATAGCTTATCCGCTGCTGGCATGCTCACCTTAGGGTTTAAAAATACATCTAGACAAGATAAAAAGGAAAAAATGGCCCTAGTTTCACGTAACTCATTCGGTTTTGTTTCGGCAAACCCAATGTAGCTCACTCGGTTCAGTTTGGCGTCTTGGCTGGGTCAAGGGGTTTACAATTTTTGCTCTTAAGTAATAAAATATTATATTTTAATATTCTCTATTTTCAAGTAAGTGACATACGTGGTGATATCGGTTTTCTTCATCTCTTTCTTTCGAATATGTTCACAATTAACTTTGTAGTAAACCTACTTGAATGGTCATGAAAGGAATTTGGTTGTGTGTATTTGTTTTCAATATTGAAAGTTTGTGATACGCAGAAGTGGTAAACTGTCTTTTGTTATATGCTCGCATATTTCTTTAGGGTAAAAAGACTTCGTTTGTTTTTAGGGTCACATGTATTATGTGGTGCTTTGTGCATTGGGGGGTTCATGCCCCCCTGATTGAGATGGTGACTAAGTTTGTTGTCTCCATTATTATATAATTTCAAGATCACGATGGATCTTTGATAAGGTCTCTTATTTACAACAGAATGATATACAAAGTCAATAGATCTCACTAAATACAACATAAGCAGAATGATATACCATTAAATTTAGAATATGGTAAGGTGGCCTCTGGATGGGGAGCGACTCCTTTGATGGGTGTCGCAATGGCTTTAGTTCATGGATTCTTTCCAAAGGACAAACCTTTCTTTCAATAAAAGAATTATTTTAGTGCTTGCATTACTTTAGTCTATCCTCTGTTGGAAAATGAATTTTTACTTGAGGTTTGAGTTGCGACAAAGATTATAATTATCTATATAGGCTGGAACCGTTTACGCTGTTGTTTCCGTTGTAGCTCGCGATGTTTTATTTTGTATTTTGTTAGTTATTGTGTGTTGATGTTGAAAAAAGAATTTTTCCTTTTTTGTGGAAGTGGATTTGCGAAAGTAATTCTTCTGCTTGGCGTACAATGCACTTACAGGGTTTCTTCCCCTTGGGGTATGGTTTTTCGAATTGCTATTGCGCTTGGTTGCTATTCCATTATTTGTAGTCTTTGGCTGTATTGGCTATTAGCCTAATGTGTTTTACTGTACCTTTTTAGTTCATTAGTTGTATAATTTTTGGCTATAATTATGCTCTTTGATGTTCGCGTATTATGTTTGATGCGTGTTTAGCTTTTATGGTGATTTAGACAATCCGAGGCAGACTATGATGAAAAAAAGGAAAGTTTTGATTGGCTTTGACAGGTGTACAAGACTATTCATGCGTTTATCGATGAGAAGTCCAAAGGTTGCGTGATTGTAGCTATTTGCCCTAGATGTAGTGATATGAGAATTGAATGCTTGTCTTAATAGTTTTTCTTTTTTGAATTTGAAGTGTCAGACTTTGGTAATCTTACTTTTTCTATAAATAGGACTCGCTTGGGTTTGTGTTTTCATAGGCTAGTTTATGAGCTATTTACTTTTTCTTTAGTAGTTTTGTTGTGTACAACTTTTGGTGCTCTCTTAGACAGGGAAAAGAGAACATATTTGTGGTGACGAGCAATCAATATGAATTATATTTCATAGATCCTAATGAAATGTTACTTGGTATCTGGGTTATTCATATCAAAAGTTAATAGTATTCGGAAGGCTGTGAGCAGACGTTTATGGTAAGGAATGTCACCAAACGATATTGCTGTCCGTCGGAGTTTGGAACCACATTGGGCTGCAACAAATTCAGGTTGTATTGCACTTGTAAATGTGATAGGTATTTGCTGCTTTCCATGTGTGTATAACAACAAGGAGACTGCTTGTAACGTCGACAACTATTAGTATTTGTAGTATTGTAATCATTTGGTTTCACTGAATTGTTTGCGTATTGTATTAATTTTTAATGGATATATTGTCTATTTATTTCGTTCATAACGTAAGACGCTTTTGTTCGCATATTTTTATTTTGCTATTGCGATTCCTCTATGCATGCTTCTTGACCTTACGTAGGGTTTGCGATTGTAAGACTTTAGTTATCCTTATTTGCTCAATAGAGCTTTGCCTTGTTCTAACGTTGGGGGTATGATGGTTATTTATCCTGTACTGACTCACTTGCGTGCAAATCGATTGATTGATTTTGATGATGTCTCGTTTGAACAGATTCTTGTTTTCTTCGTGCATGGATTTAATGGTTGCAATGTTTATGCTTATATTTTTGCATTTGCTAATAGAATTATTTTCTTTAAGCAAATATATTTCCTACTAATATTAACATTTGTAGCGCGCTTTCTCCTTTTGTAGTGGTGATGCACAAATAAAATCTTGTTAGTAAGCTGTTGTCCCCTTTGTTCGTTGATACACGACCCTTTGTTCATTTTTTCTTTTAGCTCGCTTGCTTTGGAAGTAGCGACAATTAAGCTAATTCCTCTATGCATGCTTCTTAAAAGTCGCAATAGCTCAGAAGACCCTTTGTTCGTTTTTTTCATTTAGCTCGCTTGCTTTGGAAGCGGTGACTGTTGAGCTTATTCCTCTATGCACGCTTCTTAAAAGAGGCAGACGCTCAGATGACCTTTTGTTCATTTTTAGCTCGTTTTCTCTGGAAACGATAGCCGTTGAGTTGATTCCTCTATGCACGCTTCTTAAAAGCGGCGGACGCTCAGACGACCCTTGGATTGGATGAAAAATATTAGTATTAAAGATATTTTCATTAACCAAAACAGTCACATAGAGCATGCCATAGAGGAGATTACAAATATGCATTTTTTCCATCTCTCGTCAATATTTTCTAAGTGTTTTCATACTAAAAAATGCTCAAAAAATGATAAAGATTCGAACTTAAAATTATTTCTAAGTCAAAAACTAAAACCCCAAATATTTTCTAAGTGTTTTCATACTCAAATAGCCAATTTGTTCCAGGAGTACCGATACGCCCTTAGCCGTATCGATACGATCTTTAGCTACTGGAATTTTTTTTTATGATAAATGGCTATTGGGTACCGATACGCGTATAGCAGTACCAGTATGCCATTCATACATGGGAACCAAATAAGCTGAGTACCGGTACGACTTTACTCGTACCGATACGGGGTGTTTAGATTTACAAAATCTTTTGTAATAATTTTTTGAGCGTTGCCTTGTCAGTTTATTGGAACCGTAAATTTGAAAAGTGGTTATACCGTGCCTATACGCCCTTAGGCGTACCGGCAAAATTTTTCAGTTACTTTTTTCTTATATTACAGTGAGCAAAACTAGTACTGATATAGATACACCTTTGTAAAATGATATTCTCGTACCGATACGCTTTCTTGCGTACTTATACCCCTTTTACAATGACTCTTTCTTCTTATAACAGTTACCGATACCGAAGAACGAGTACTGATATCGAGGGTTGGTAGACAACATTTATTGGGGGAAATGGTCTCCAATTGCTATAATTATGATCTCGACTATTCAAACGATTAGAAATCAATGAGGGGGTATATATTCAAGTCTCCAAAGCTACACAAACAACAATAAGTCAACAAGTCAAAAACATTCATGCACAAATCCAACCATCTAAGAGCTTTTAGAGTCAAATTCTTGTAACCCAGTTAAGTGTTCTTAATTGTAATATTTTGATTCAAGTTTTTGGGTTGAGTGAACTTGTAATTAGGAAAAAAACTACCTTTGAGAGGATTTTCAGTTTGCTATTCCATTTGTTGTAAAAGAGAGTGTTTGATCAAAGCTTTGGGTAGAAAGCTTTGATTGTGTACAAGGTTGCCTCCTTAGCCTAGAAAAGGGGAAGAAATTCATAGTGAATTTGTAAAAATTCTTAGTGGGAAGCTAAGACAGTGGGTATAGACCTTGTTAGAAGGTTGAACCACTATAAATCCCTTGTGTCTCATTTTTTATCTTTCCATTTGATTTCCTTTATTTTCTAAATTGTCAATTCACCTCCTATTGGACAAATCACTTTGATTGATCATCTTAACAATTGGTATCTAGCTCATTTGAAGGTTTAACATTCCCTTGAGACAATCCAAAGGTGATTCAATCAACTAGAAGTCAAGTCATGGTCTCCACTTCTGGCAACAACCTCTATGAGTCTCAATCCATCACCAAACTGTCTTATTTCAATGGGGATAACATCCCTATTGGAAGAATTGTATAAGGCTCTTGATCAAATCGAACGACTACCTCCTATGGGATGTAGTGGAAGATAGACAAGCATACTGATGAAGAGAGAAGGTGACCTTTGATCCCCAGGTCCAAGCTACAGATGGCCGATAAAGATCAGAGGAGATTACAAGTCAACGACAAAGCTATGTACATGCTTTTTTGTGTGCTTGGACCAGATGAGTACTCAAAGATGTCTTGTTGCACAAGTGCAAAGGAGATATGGGACAAGCTCGAGACCACCTATGAAGGCACAAACGATGTAAAAGAGACCAAGATTGGACTCCTCAACTTGAGGTATGAAAATTTCTGGATAGAACCGGATGAGAGCATCACCAAGATGTTCGATCACTTCTCTGTCATAGTCAACAAACTTAAAGGATTTGGAGAAGTCATCCCAGAAGACAAGCTTTTCTGAAAGCTCATCTATTCTCTTCCCAACTCATGGGATGGAAAGAGAATCACCATCATAGAAGATAAGGATCTCAAGACCTTGAAGCTCAATGAACTCATGGGTTCTCTCCTTACACATGAGATTATGAAGAAAAGAAGAGAAGAAGAAAAGAAGAGAGAAAAAAAGATGATGGGAAAGAAAGAAGTGGAAAAGAAGAAAGTGTGAATTGCTCTCAAGGCTTTGCAAGCAGAGAACGATTGAAGTGAAAATAAAGAGGAAGAATTGCCCATGCTAGCCAAAAGGTTCACTCGATTCATGAAATCCAACAGGGGAAGAAAGTTCCATTGAAGAAGGGATTTTAAGAACAAGAACAAAGAAGAAGATAAAGATCAAATAATTTGCTATGAGTGTAAGAAGCCAGGGCACATCAAGACCGATTATCCTCAACTCAAAAAGAAGAACTTCGAGAAGAAGAAGAAGCTCAAGGTTCACGTTGTTACTTGGAGTGATGAGGAATTATCTGAGGAATATGAGCAAGAAGTAGCCAACCTTTGTCTTATGGAACTTGAAGAGGATCCTAAGGTAACCTCTAACTCATCTAACTTTGACTTTACATTTGATGAGCTTTAAGAAGCTTATGATGAGTTAAAAGAGGTATTGATGAGTTGGTAGAAAATAAAAGGAATCAATTTTGAAAAACAAGAAAACGAATTTCGATTTGAAAAACCAAAATGATTCTTTATCTAAAACAATCCTGAAGCTTGAGAAGAAGGTTATTGATTTACAACAAAAGCAAAATAATTTTGAAAAGAAAAATCAAGATTTGAACAACCTTCTCTCCAAAGTTCATGATGATCACCAAAGGGAAGTTGGTGACCTCAAATCTAGTTTTGAATAAGGACAATCTTCAAAACCAACTATGTCAAAAGGAACTTTGGCGGCTACAAGAAAAAAGCTTCCAAAGCCCCTCTAAGGGTAAGATGATTTGGAGTGTTTGGGTTCCTAAGAAACTAATCACTTCTAATAATACTAGTGTTATTACTTCTTGGACTCCCAAGGGCACTAAGATTTTGGGAGCTAATACTCATGGACCCAAAATGATTTGGGTACCAAAATTCAAGACTTAATCTTTGTTTGTAGGGGGAGCATTGCTACAAGGCTAAAGCTTCATGTGCAAACTCATGGTACCTTGATAGTGGATGCTCGAGACATATGATCAATGACAAGAGTCGGTTCTTGGAGCTAAAACCAAAGAGTGGAGGAGGAGTAACTTTAAGTGACAACTCCAAAAGCCACATTGAAGGAATTAGTTCCATTGGTAATCACTCTTCTATCCTTATTGATGATGTTTTATATGTCAACGGTCTAAAACATAAGCTATTGAGTATAATCCAACTTTTTGATAAAGGTTTCAATGTGATCTTTGATTTAAATGGTTGCAAAATTATCAACATTGAAACTAACAAAATTGTTCTTATTGGTCATCGCATAGGAAACATTTACATGGTGCACTTAGATGACATTCATATTTCAAATGCACGTTTTGTTTCTAGTGATGAGCATGATTCATGGTTATGACATAGAAAACTAGGGCATGCAAGCATGAATGTTTTGAAAAAAATGATTTCAAATGATCTTGTAAGAGGTTTGCCAAAAATAAAGTTTTCTTATGATAAAATTTGTGATGCATGTGCAAAAGGCAAACACAAAAGGGTTTCTTTTAAACCTATTAATGATGTTTTTACAAGTAGAGTTTTACAATTGATCCACATGGATCTTTTTGGCCCATAAGAACAATGAGTTTGGGTAAAAAATCATATCCATTTGTCTTAGTAGATGACTACTCTAGATATACTTGGGTTCTATTTTTAAGTACCAAGGATGAGGCTTTAGAAAAATTCATTACGTTTTCAAAAGTAACTCAAAACGATGTTGGTCAATCCATTTCTCATATTAGGAGTGACCATGGAACCGAATTTGATGCTAAAAGTTGGTCAATCCATTTCTCATCACGTTTTCAAAAGTAACTCAAAGCCTAACATTAGCTACTTTCATCCTTTTGGATGTAAATGTTTTGTTTTAAACAATGGAAAAGACAATTTAGGCAAATTTGATCCTAAAAGTGATAAAGCAATTTTTATTGGTTATTATTTAAACTCTAAAGCCTATCGAGTATTTAAGAAGAGAACTTTAGTAGTAGAAGAGTCTATACATGTGGTTTTTGATGATAACATCCTTTCGAGGAAGGATTCTTGTGATGATGATGATGTAGGGATTTTTGAAGCCAATGATGGTGGACAATCATCAAAGGTATATGAATTTCTATCTAAAGAAAAAGCACAAGATCCATCTATAGAAGCTTTTAAGGACATGACTCTAGAGGAAAAGGAGGTGACCTACCCAAGAGATTTCAACTATGTCAAAGGTGGTGAAATTTTGGGTGATATATCCAAAGGGGTAACCACTAGATCTTCTCTTAGAAATGCATATAATTTTGTTGCATTTATCTCATGTATAGAGCCTAAAAATATCAAAGAAGCATTAGATGATGATTATTGGATATTGGCTATGTAAGAAGAGTTAAATCAATTTGAGAGAAGTCAAGTATGGACATTAGTTGATAGGCCGAGTAATAAATCTACCACGGGAACTAAATAGGTTTTTAGAAACAAACTAGATGAGTGTGGTAACATAGTGAGGAACAATGCTAGACTTGTTGCTTAAGGTTACACTAAAGAAGAATGAATCAATTTTGATGAAACCTATAGATCCGTAGCTATAATGGAAGCTATTAGGATGCTTCTTGCATTTGCATGTTATCATGAATTCAAGCTTTTTCAAATGGATGTAAAAAGTGCTTTTCTAAATGATTTTATAAATGAAGAAGTATATGTAGAGAAACCACCCAGTTTTGAAGGTCAAAAATACCCAAACCATGTTTTTAAACTTTTAAAAACTTTATACGATTTGAAACAAGCTTCTAGAGCTTGGTATGAAAGATTGTCAAATTTTTTGATTGAAAAAGGTTTTGACAAAGGAAAGGTGGATACTACACTCTTCATAAAAAGAAAATGCAAATACATCTTAGTAGTTCAAATTTATGTTGATGATATTATTTTCGGTTCCACTAATGAATTACTTTGCCAAGATTTTGCTAAGTTGATGCAAGGTGAATTTGAAATGAGCATGATGTGGGAGCTCTCATTCTTTTTGGAACTCCAAATCAAACAAGGAAGGATGACATCTTCATTAATCAAGCAAAGTACATCAAGGATATTCCCAAGAAGTTTGGCTTGAAGAATGTGAAACCTCAAGCTACACCAATGAGCTCATCTACAAAGCTTGACAAAGATGGAGGAGGTAAGTGTGTTGATTTAAAGCTTTATAGATCAATGATAGGATCTTTGCTTTATCTTACCTCAAGTATATTGGATATTATGTTTAGTGTTTTCTTGTGTGCTAGATTTCAAGCTAGTCCTAAAGAATCACACCTACATGTCGTTAAGAGAATTTTAGATACCTTAGAGGCACACGTTATTTAAGCCTTTGGTATCCTAGAGATTCATCTTTTAGTTTGCATGCTTATTCGGATGTGGATTATGGAGGTTGTAAGATAGATAGAAAAAGTACCGCTGATACTTGTCAATTCCTAAGTAGTATGCTCATATCATGGTTTTCTAAGAAGCAAAATAGTGTAGCATTATCTACCACCGAGGCAGAATATATTTTAGCCGAAAGTTGTGCTCAAGTCCTTTGGATGAAGCCATAACACTTAGATTATGGAATTGATGTAGGTACCATTCCTTTAAAGCGTGACAATACTAGTGCCATTTGTCTCACTAAGAATCTCATCCAACACTCTAGAACAAAGCACATAAAGATAAGACATCATTTCATTAGAGATCATGTCTTGAAAAATAAGCAAGTTCTAGAATATGTAGACACCTTGAACCAACTAGCAGATATTTTCACCAAACCCTTAGATAAAGAGCGTTTTTGGTCTCTTTGGAGAGAGTTAGGGCTTACTAGTATTTCTTGAACCTTAGAGCCTTTTAGTGTCTAAATATTGCTTGAATTTGTATGATTTCCATGCTTTTGTGCTTTTGCTCCTATATGCATTTATTCATGTTTCAAGGGGGAGTATGCACATGTTTTTGCTCATAAATGTTGATCTCATATCATACATATGCATTTTGATTCGATTAAATTCAATTTTTGATCTCTTTGTAGTCAAAAATGTCATTTTTGGCTCAGAGATACCGATACGAGGTTTGTGTATCGATACAGGTATCATGAGACAGTTTCGGTATAGTTTCATTTGTACAAGTACGATTTAGGGATCAATACGGCTCAAAACTGTATCGGTACGCGATTTTAGTATGCTTCATCAGCGTATCGGTATGCGTAACAACTGGAGCCTTAAAAGAGCATTAAATGGGTTTTCCTACTTTAATTTAAAACTCCAACTTTTCTCCTAAAAACCCTAGGTTGAATATACTCTATATAAACCTCTCAAATCCTTTTTTCTTCACACAAATCATCAAAATCTTTCGAGGGCTTTTGGTTTTAACATCAAACCCTAGTTGGCATCATCAAGCTTTGTGCAAATCATCTCCTCATTCATCCATAATCCTCATTCAATGTATAAACTCTATTTTCATTTATTTTTTAATTTCTTTATATTTTATATTTTTTTCATCAAAAATTATATATTTAGTATGTATATAACATAGTTTTCAAAGATTTTACAAAAATTCTTTCAAAACTGAATTTTTTTGTTCGAATATAAAACTATACTCATATATTTTTCTATACTGCTTTTCAGTTTTTCTTTCACCAAAATTTCTTTTTATTCTTATATATGATTTTGAAATATACAAGATAGGTTTTCATAATAACTTGATCATTGGATTGTTTTATTGGATTGAATGTGATGTTTATGCATACATTTTTTTGTGGTTTGATTTTATCTTAGGTTTTTGACATGGCACCTAAGAAAAGAGCAAGAAGATCGGGTCTAGTTCTTCAAATCCAAATCTCAATCCCGAAAACAATGGTACCAAACCTAACCTAAGCCATATTTTTCAAATGTGTTTCAATGAACCTAAATATCCAAATGCCATGGATCGTTTTAAACATTACCAAATTTTTTAAATTCATCGTGAGCGTGTTGTGTCTATCCGTACCATGAATTTCGATGAATTTAATTTTCTTTATCTTGGTTTAATGGAACAATAGAAGTTCATGACTTTTTTGAGCATACCTGGCATTCTTTATCAAAATCTTGTCCTTATTTTTTACTCCAATGCTCGGTGTATTTTAAGCAAAAAAAAACCCGAAGTTATAGCTATAGAGTCATACCTTATGAGACAAAATTTCAACTTGACTCTTCCTCTATAGCAAATCTTTTAGGTTTAGAAGTTGTGGGATTAGATGATGAGGATTCTCTTGGTCATACTCAAAGTGACTCCGTAACCGTTCTTGATGCTTCATATTGCTTCCTGCACTTCCTCATCACTTGGTGGTTTTGACTATCCGGTGGTAAATGGTCCACAATTTATCAAGTAGATGATTTTTGGCTCTGTTGTTTTCGTGAGGATAAGCGTCCTAACCTAGCTCAGATTATGTTAACCAAGATTGTCTACCTTGTGCAAAATTTTCATACTACATGTTCCACAAGACTGTGATTGATTTCTCTTATGATCTTGGAGTGCCTCTTACCGATCCCATTGATGACAAGTCTCTTCGGAAGGCTAAGTTCATTTTCTGAAACAACGGTCCTGCCCTGCGGGGGTTCTTAACGTGTTTTTATGAAAAAAAATATTTGGAATAGAGTCACCACCAATCTTTTTTAATCTAGGTGAGATTGGATCACCTAAAAACCTGACCATTTTAATAAAACATGTTTTTGTGTCATTTTATTAAAACAATGAGTTTAGTCTGCGAAACCAGAAAAAACAGGTTCGGGAGTCAGTTACGTGTGGGGAAGGATGAGCACCCCTACAACGCCCAAAATTGGTACCTGGTCGATTACATATTTTTTAAATGTTGGAAATTAAGAACTCAAATTTAATTTAAAATTTGTGATCCCTTAAAACTTTTAAAAGAATACTTCTTTGTATGAAAAGAATTTACACTCCTACACCCGGGGCATAATTTTCGTTAGATTCCCAAATGAAGGGAACCTATTTTGAAAATTATAATTTAGAATTAAAGATGATATTTTGTAATAGAGACTAATAGAAAGCGGCACCCCTCACGTTCGAGGTATGTTTTTCACAATAATCCCTGATAAAAAGGGTTATTTTAATTTAAAATTTGATTAAAAAGTTTATAGGACGTTTACAAATATATATACATATATAGGTGTATTAATACACATATTGAAATATAAGCATAGGATAAATAATTATAATAGTAGTAGTAATAGTAATAATAAATTATATAGTAATGATAATATATAATATCCTTAGCAATAATAATAATGTAGCAATAATAATTAAATATTATAATAATAATAATATTAATAATAATAATAAATGAAACTGAAATCAATGACCATATCGAAAAAAACATAAATTAAAAGACATAAATACAAAGGATACAAAGCGGAGGGACTGGAAGTGTGATTTCCTCATTCACTCGAAATGCGTGGATCCTTCTGTCCAGGTTCGATCAGAGCACAGGTTCAACAAGCCTAAAACGACATCGTTTTACAAAGGATATAAATATCCTATTCAAGCCAAAAAAAGCTCATTTGCTATTTTGATAACCAAAAAAGGTCTAGAGCTCTCTCAACTCTCCTTCTTCCTCTCTACCGAAGGTCGAGAGTTGCCAAGGGCTGCCGCCGTATGCCGTCGTTCGTCTGCGACAAAGAACTACCGTGAACGGCAGCTGGAGTTTATGCAAGTAGGTGGTTTGAACCAATTTTGACTCCCAAGTCCGAATCTAAGGTTCTTTTTTTCTAAACCCTTCCCTAGTTTTTTAGATCTAACAAAAATCGAACGGTTTTCATATTTTTTTTATATTTTTCTTTACCTTTTTTTTGCTTCGAAACTTGTTTTTTAATCTTTTTTGTTCGATTGCCTCCTTTTTTCTCTAATCTGGTTGCTCCTCCTTTATTTTTGCAGATCTCACCCCCTTTTATAGGGGTTTCTCCATGGTTACATGGAAAACATGGACAAATGAAGGCTCATGGTTTTTGAGTTAGGGCGGTGGAGATGGTGATGAGGTTATAAAAAGGTGGGCTTAGGGCGGTAGAGCAGAGGGTAATCATTTGATTTGTAAGGTTTTTGGTTATGGTGTAATTAGGGTTGGTTTCGGATAGGGTTCGATTAGGGTTGTTGGCAATGGTGGCCGGTGCTAGTGATAGAGACGACAACGGCTCTAGGTGAGGCGACGGCTAGGGTTAGGATTAGGGTTAGATTGGTTTAGGATATTAGGGTTTTTGTATTTGGGTTAAATTTGGGTTATTCTTTGGATTATATCATAAATAGGCTAAAGCCCAAATGAAATGGGTTGCTACAGCTGCCCCTCTTTGCTCATGGTTGTATAACGGAAATGAAGAAAAGATAAAAAGGAAACCATTTCATCCAGTCTAGTTTAGCTATACTCCATGCGGTATCTTCTTTCTTCGATCTTTTTCTCTACTCTTGAAAAGGTAAATCGAGTGATCCATTCTATTTATTTTCAAGGAGACAAGATCTGATGTTGTGTTTATTCCACTACAATTTCAGGGAGATAAACTTGCTAGTGTATTCATTCCACTGCATCTTTGGGGAGATGAAATTATGTTATACTCATTCTACTACAAATTCAGGGAGATGCGTTTATCGTAACGTTGTCTGTTCCATTGTAAATTCAGGGAGATGACTCTCGGTGTCCATTCTACTGCATCTTTAGGGAGATGAACTTACTGGTGTATTCATTCCACTGTATATTTAGGGAGATGAATTTGGAACCATGCTCATTCTGCTGTATTTTTAGAGAGATGAGGTCGTTGTTTTATCTGTTCCATTATAAATTCAGGGAGACAGGTTTGTCACCGACATCATTCCACTGCATCCTCAGGGAGATGAACTAGTGATGGTATTCATTCTGCTAAAACTTCAGGGAGCTACACTTGTTGTTGTACTCATTCCACTACAACTTCAGGGAGATGAGTTCACCATCGTGCTCATTCCACAACAACTTCAGGGAGATGAACTTGTTATTTTGTCTGTTCGATGTTAAGTTGATATGTTCTACCACTTGTCGGAGAGACAGAATCTGTAAAACTTTTTTTGCAAACACATTTAGGATGATATAATTAGTATGAGTCACATGATCCTGTCTTAAACATGTCTAGTGAATGCATGAAAGATTCTAGTATGAATGTAAAATGCCATTCAGAAATGTTTGGATGTTGGAGTTGGCTTGAACATCTGTATCTTCTGTGAAACTGACGCCATTGGTTGTTCGAACTCTGTTTAGTTTGGGTCACCAAACCTTATTTTCTTCAGATCTAATCAGATTACAAAAAGATTCATTGCCCCTCATTTCCTAGTCGTCTCATCGGCATATGACTAAGGGAGATGTCTCTCTTCTCTCGAGCCCTTTTACCCATGGAAATGTTCCTTTTCAGTTAGGATTGCCTTTGGTCCCTGTACTTTTAGGAATCTTTCAAAAGCAATGTAAAGTGGTCTTTTCATATTTGTGAAATTGTTAGCTTACCGATCGTTATGTCAATGTATAATACTCGTGTAAACAAGGGCATAAGATAGAATGAAGAGTTTATTGAGAGTAAGGTTGATATTTTTAGATGGCAGACATTGAAAGAGAACAAAGCAAAAAAAAAAACAAAATTAGGTGCCCCAGATATCGAACGAGTTGGCCTCGCTGGATCAGCTTGCCGAGTATCTTTTCGTGTCGGATATGTGTTTAGGAGACCTCGAGGGCTTTGCGGATATGCCAAGATGTGAGATTTCCTTTTGCAATAAGTTTTCAAGGGAGCTAGTCGTTGTATGCCTTATCCTCTTTTGATCAAAATTTGAGCCGCCCTTTTCGGGTTTTCAACTCAAAACCTCATTTGGTCTCAAGATGCCCTTTGTGGTTTTTCATCTTGAACTCTCATTTTTCTTTTCTTCTCTTTTTCTCGAAGCGCCCATTTGGGTTTTCACTTTGTTTTTGTTTTGTTTTGTTTTTGTTATTGTTTTTCTTTTTTTTTCTTTATTTTTTGTTGTTTTTTCTTTCTTTTTCTTCTTTTTAAGTAAAATACTTCTTGACTAAATCAGAATTTACAGGGCTTGGCATATCTTCGCCATCCATCTCAGCCAAGATCAAAGCTCCTCCAAAAAAGGCCTTTTTCACCACGTAAGGTCCTTCCCAATTTGGCATCCATTTCCCTCAAGAATTTCTCTGAGTTGGTAAGATCTTTTTCAGCATTAGATCCCTTTCCTGGAAAACCCTTGGGCGAACCTTCTTGTTATAAGCTTGCATCATCATCTTCTGGTACATTTGACCATGTTGGATGGCTTTCAGTCTTTTTTCCTCAATCAAGGCAAGTTGGTCATATCTAGCTTGGATCCATTCTGCTTCATCTAATTTCAATTTTGACAAAATTCATAAAGAAGGAATCTCGACCTAGATGGGTAGCACCGCTTTCATCCCATAAACCAACGAAAAATGGTGTTGTCCCGGTAGAGGTTCTGACTGATATACGATAAGCAGATAGAGCAAATGATAGCTTTTTATGCCAATCTTTGTAAGTTTCTGTCATCTTTCGAACAATCTTTTTAATGTTCTTGTTGGCCACTTCCACTGCCTCGTTCATCTGAGGGCGATATGGTGACGAAATGTGATATCATATCTTGAACTGTTTTAACACTTCGTCTATGATCTTATTGTTCAGGTTCAATGCATTATTAGACATGATACTCTCTGGCATCCTATACCGACATATGATCTCTTTCTTTAAGAATATGCTAACTGCAATTTGGTGACATTAGCATAAGTGGTTACTTCTACTCATTTGGTGAAGTAGTCAATAACCACAAAGATAAACCGATGCCCATTGGAAGCTTTCGGTGATATAGGCTTGATAACATCCATGCCCCATGTAGAAAATGGCCATGGGGAATTCATGACATGTACCAGGGATAGAGGAGCATGGATCTTATCTGCTTAAATTTGACACTTGTGGCACCTCTTGGCGTAATTGATACAGTCCCCTTCCATTATGGACTAGAAGTACCCAAACCTCATGATTTTCCTCGCCATAGTAAAACCATTGGCGTGTGTCCAGCATACATACTCATGGACCTCTTCAAGGATCTTTTTGGCTTCGGCAACTGTTAAGTGTCTAAAAGTACTATTTTATTCACCCTTTTTATTCATATTATTGCTAGACTTAGGCTCATATTAGTTGCATTATTATCCATTCATGCATGTTTGCATTGTTTCCTTGGTGGACAAGCTTGATTTCATATTTTGCTTAATTTTGTTGAAAAAGATACTACTTTGGTGTGTTTTTGTGTCTGCAGAATCAGTTCCCAAAGCAAGGCTGGAACCAGTTGCCAGGGCAATACAAGAAGGAGATGCCGATGCAGTTGCCAGGGCAGTGCATGAAGGAGATGCCGACGCAGTTGCCAGGGTAATGCATGAAGGAGATGTCGAGCTAGTTGCTAGGGCAATTGTCGATAAGGGATAAGATGATGTGGCACTCGAATTGATGACTAGATAAAGCCCAATATGATGTGGAAGAAGATAAATCCTAGAAGAATTGGAGATTCAAAGAGAGATTAAATCCCAAAGAAGATAGGAGAAGATCTAGAAGGAATTTAAATATAATAAAGAATTGTATTCTTTTAAAGTATTTAATTCCAACTTAACTTCCTCCTCAAGAAAGACTTTGACCTAACCATCTCCTATATAAAGAACCCAAGCCGTCAAACTTAAGGAGAGAGTAAGGTGGGAGAGAGTTTGATTGAGAGGGCAAGAGGGAGAGTTCGATTGAAGAGGAGAGTTTCCAAAGGGGGTTGATTGATTTCTTCTTCTTTGCTTCCATTAGATTTATGGTTTGGGGATTATTCTTTGTATATCTTTTGAAGCCAACCATGAACTAACTTGATTAGTTTGGGTTATTGTGTTTTGTGGTTATGAGAATTGTTTGGATTTTGTTTAGGTAATAAGAGTTTGCACTTTCAATTCAAGATTTACTCATTCTTGGTTTTTATTCTTGTTTGCGAGTGAATTGGGAGAGGATCTCGTAATTCTATCTATTTATCTAATATCGGGAGAGTTAGATTCAAGAAACGAATGAGTATGGTCTTTATTCAATCTATCGATGGTGAAGATTAATCCGGCTTAGGAATAAGTTAAAGATTTCAACGGCTAAGAGGAGCACAAGATTGGTTGTTGTTCACCCTTGATTCACGCAGGGATGTATTGTCAAGGCATGTACAATTAGCTAGAGTTTCAACTTAGGGATAAGAAGAAACCATTGAAGAACGCTCTGCCGAACCTTGAAGTTGCTGCCCAGTTGCCCAAGCAGTTGCCCAGCTAGTTGCCCAGGCAACCGTCGATTAGTTGCCAAGGCAACCCCGCTGCGCAAGTTGCCACGGCAACCGAGTTGCCATTGGATTCTTTTACCAAGACGATCCAATCGGATATCACTCTCCAACTCACGATAACCTGGCCTATTCCCTCTCTTTTGATTTCATTTATTCTTTTAGTTTATTGCTCATAGTTTACTCATTAGTTATAATTCCTACAATCACATACTTGTGTTTTTCTTTTCCAACGTAGTAACTTAAGCAAAGTGGCCAAAACCAATCCCTATGGAGACGA
Source organism: Hibiscus mutabilis (assembly GCA_019671005.1). Lineage (NCBI taxonomy): Eukaryota > Viridiplantae > Streptophyta > Magnoliopsida > Malvales > Malvaceae > Hibiscus > Hibiscus mutabilis. Next base: position 59,020,065 of record CM033718.1, on the reverse strand, counting down.
TACTCGATGATCAGATCACTTTATTACTTGAAACGTGTATACTTGCACCGTTTGCGTAGCACTCAATACGATCAACAACAACATCCACACATCGCAGCATCACCTGATCTTTTCTTATTTTGTACAAGATCTCTCCATCTAGGACATACTCACTAGCAGTGTCCTCTTCTCATTTTCAGTAGCCTGCTCTGGGTATTCGCTACTTTTTATATACTATAAAATGTCGTGATACCAAGGATGTTCATCTTTCTCACCTTCCTTAATACTATAGTAATAGGCAGGAGACTGGTATATACTCATTTGTATGGGCCTCAAATCAGACTTCTTGTTGACTTTAATCAATGAAGACAGAGTAGCCAAGGCATCTGCCATTTGGTTTTCTTCTCGCGGGAGATAGTGGAAGGCTATCTCCTAGAACTCTTTAATCAAGTCTAGGAAAAGATTTTGATAATCCATCAACTTGGAATCTTTGGTCCCCCATTCTCCTCGGAGTTGATAAATCAAAATCATGCTCGAATCCCCTTGACGCATGCTTCATACTCTGCTATGTTGTTTGTATAATCAAAACCAATCTTACTGGCAAAAGGGTAGTGATTGCCCTCTAGGGAGACCAATACTTCCCCAATTCCTTTGCCCACGACATTGGAGGCACCATCAAAGTTCAGCCTCCAGTACCTATTTTCTGAGGTGGCTTCCTAGACATACATCAGATCTTTATTCGGGAAGTCAAAGTTTAGAGGTTCATAGTCCTCTAGGGTTCGCTTGGCTAGAAAGTCAACTATTGCACTCCCTATTAGTGCAGTTGACTCCATTAAGTATTTAATAGGATCCAACCTTGAGATTAACCAGGTCGTGTGGTACAACATGTACTGCCTTAGTCTTCTAGTAGTCCAGATCAAGGCACAACACAATTTTTCGATTGACGAATATCTCGCTTCACATTCTGTAAATTTATTGTTGAGATAATAAATTACCCTATCTTTTTTCCCGAGTCATCGTGTTGACCCAGTACACATCCCATGGAATTCTTGGAAATAGTTAAGTATAATATTAATGGCTTATTCGGGATAGGTAGCATTAAAACTGGGGCATTTGTCAGGTAGTGCTTGATTTTTTCAAAAGCTTCCCTGCATTCATCATTACAGTCCCCTGGGTTGTGATTTTTGAGAAGTCTAAAGATAGGATCACATTTTTCGGTCAATTGTGAGATGAACTAAGTAATTTAATTTAATCTTCCCAAGAAGCCTCTTACTTCCTTCTAAGTGCGCGGGGGGTGGTAAGTCTTGAATGGCTTTGACCTTGTCCGGATCAACTTCAATTCCCTTTTCATTGACTATGATACCCAGTAGCTTTCCTGATGCAACCCTGAAAGTACATTTAGCGGGATTTAGCTTCAACTGGTATTTCCTTAGTCTCAAGAATAATTTTCTCAAGACCTCCACATGCTCTCCTTTAGTTTGAGACTTAACAATCATGTCATCGACATACACCTCAATTTCTTTGTGCATCATATCATGGAACAGGGTGACCATGGCCCATTAATATGTTGCCCCTGCATTTTTAAGTCCAAAGGGCATCACCTTGTAATAGAAAGTTCCCTATTGCGTTACAAATGTTATTTTTTCAATATCATCAGGGTACATCCTTATTTGGTTGTAGCCTAAAAAACTATCCATGAAGGAAAACAAAGAATGTTTTGCTGTATTGTCAACATGGTGTTGATGTGAGGCAACGGAAAATTATCCTTTGGACTGGCTTTAATCAAATCTCGGTAATCAACACATATTCGGACTTTGCAATCTTTTTTCAAGACGGTGACTATATGGCCACCCATTCTGAATATTTAACCTCTTGAAGAAACCCGACATCATACTGTTTATTTACCTCTTCTTTTATCTTCAACAGTACATCGGGTCTTATTTTTAGCAACATCTGTTAGACTAGTTTGCAGTCTCCTTTTATGGGGAGTTTGTGTACCACCACGTCTGTACTTAATCCAGGCATGTCTTGATAGGACCATGCAAAGACATCTTTAAACTCTATGAGCAGCTCCATCTGATAATGTCTTGTTTTTGTGGTGATGCATGTGCCAATCTTCACCTCTTTCTTTTCATTTTAATCTCTCAGGCTCACAATTTATATTGACTCTCTATGAGGCAAGATTTTATTTTTATCTTGTCTATAATTCTTAATAGGTTAGGAGCTGGATCACAATCTTGATTTTCTTCAAAGTCATAAAGCTCTTCTAGACACACATCTTGCTCGAAAATGAGTTCTGGATTAGTCTCAGTGTCGCTCGATACATCAATATTGGGGGACCTAACACGAAATAATGATATCCATTGAACAAATGAATTAAGAATGGTTTATTTGTGTGAGATAGGTGTATGTGAGGAAAAAGAAATAAGAAATGAAAAAGAAATAAAATGTTTTCCAGAGATAACACAAAAGTATCATTTCATTGACATAAAGATAGTAAGCTTATTCCCTTTACAAAAAGACCCTTGTTGCTCTCGGGAATGAGTAACAAGTGTGTTCTGAACATTACTCTAAAACATTCCTAAACACTCTAGGGAGTTCTTCAGCAGTCCAGTTGTTTAGAACAGTTCCAGGGGTATAAGGATAAATCCCTCTAGATACAATTCTGCACCTCCTTCAGTGGTGACAACATTGATGTCCAAAGCTCCTAACATCCTTCCTAGCATACTTTCTTCATCTTTCTTAAGCTATTTGGGGTGGATGAATCCTCCATATAAAAAAGTTTTAGAAAGGCGATGAAAGGTTAAAGGTTCCCAGTTGACCTCTTCTCATTTCAGACTAGCCTTCCTTCTTTCCTGCTTCTTCACAACCTCATTCATTCTCTGTTTAGCATCTGGCTTGTATCCAATGCCAAAGCGATCTTGTTTATTGATCACAAAAGGTGCACTGACCATGCCTTGTAGGTACTTCCCTAATCCTCTACCGACTCGAGCTCTTCTCCCCACCGTCAGTTGATTCCCATTCTTGTTGCTTTAGAAAACTTTTGGGTGGGAATCCGACTTCCTTTAGCAATGAAGGTTGCATTGACAAATTCAAATGACCGAAATGAGTACTCAACGACCTTCTCATCAGTTTCTATGTAAGGGGCATCATTAGTAATGGAAGCTATGATGTCTTCTTTGGTATCCATAGTGAAAAGCCGTCCATCAAAAACAAACTTTAATTTCTGGAGTAGTGACAATGGCACTACCCCGGCTGAATGGATCCAGGGTCTTCCTGTAACATACTCTAACCACCCTAGTAGGATTAGGTAAGTTACCACAATTACAATCAATAATCCATTCAATTAAAGCCAGTGAGTTCAATTCGTTTTAAGCTTTTCTTGCACAATAAGTAACAATTCAAATAGGTGAAGATTCAATAGACAATGCATGATGCACCTACTAGATATATTAGGAACCATAATGCAATTAGTTATCATGATCAACACCATTTAGGACTTACTTGTTCTTCAAGCAACCAAACACACTAGGAAATTTCAATGTTCAACGTAGCTATTATGCATACCAATAGGTGATTTACATCATTTACATATGTGACCATAATCAAACATACATGCTTTCAATGTTATATGAACATTTCAAACTAGAACCTAAGGTGACCAATAAGCTTTATACATTTTTAGGAGAATTGCCATTGTACCTATCTAAGTTTAGTCATCTTACACTATGTTGGATGGAAGCATAGCAAGCACTTGAGATAGTCAAGGTTCAAACACTAATCATCAAGCATAATAGTCATCTATGCGTATACATGCCCAAAATGCAAACATTACACCTTAAAGGTCCTACTTTAAGTTAAGTTATACAAACCATACTAGATAATCATACATTTACAGGTCTTAGGTGCCACCAACCCAGGAGTGCTATAACAAATTGAATACATACTTTTCAAGCAAAATGTGACTTGAGTGAGCCTTGACTTCAAGATAGGATCCGATATTAACCTGTATCTTAGCAAGGAGACTTGATAAGCAAAGCTTAGTGAGTCAGTTTAAAGAATACAAGCAACCGTACAAACAAGTCTCAACTACGAACCATCTAATAGATGGTATGGTTCCCCCATCAATAAGGAACCATTCGAATAATTATTTAAACAATACTAGATGCATTTGCTTAATTTTCAATCCAATATCAATACAAGGCTTGTAATTTAGATATGCTCAATCATCCAATTCGAATAACAATAGGCATAACATGTCATTTAAACACAATCAATATCTCAAACTCAAGCAATCTCATATAAGCAATGTTCAAGAGATGTCTCAATATCAATAGCTCATGGCATTCAATTTTCCTTTACTATCAATCAATACAATTCAATGGAGCAATAGATTCAATGTACATGAGGTATGAGTTCATTTTAAGTAATGACATGTCACTAATTAATGACATGTGTAGGGGCATTTAGAAATATAGAAATTTAGCATGCATTCCTTCATTTTTTTATTTGTTTTGGTTTGGTCACTTATAATTTAGGTTACCACTTTTTCATTTATAGCATACTAGTCTTTATTAACTAGACCTAGTACCTTGCTTTCAATCAATTAGGGATTAGATAAAGGCATTGTAGTAACTTCCTTGTTACTAGTTTTGAGGATATTACACTTCCCAATAGACAGTTATACGTGGGTTTGATATCTATTACCAAAAAATCAACATCATAGGTGTTTGGGCCAACTAGCAGTGGCATTTCAATTCTCCCTATCACTTTCCTCTCAGTACCATCGAAGGCTCAAACTATGGTATTGCAAGCCTTCATATGAGAACTGTCTACTGGAAGTCTGTTTAGGGTGGCCAATGGCAGCACATTCAGAACGGATCCATTGTCAATTAGGACCCCTGGCAATGTATAGCCTTTGCACCGAGTAGTTATGTGCAAGGCCTTAGTAGACCCTATACCACCTCGGGGTATCTCGTCATCATTAAAATGGATGAAGTTATCATTATTCAAATTATTTGCCAACTAATCCAACTTGTTTATCGAAACGTCATTAGGAATAAAAGTCTAGTTCAATACTTTCAACAACGCATTTCGGTGTGATTCTGAACTCAACAGTAGAGATAATATTGATATACAAGCTGGTAGTCTATGAAGGTGTTTGACAACACTATATTCACTGTGTTTTAAGAACTTCAAGAATTCTTTCACTTCCTTCTCTTTGACTGGCTCATTGATTGACGATTCCGATTTAGCATCATTCTTTTTCTAGGGCTCAACTATCAAGTCTTTTCCTTTAGGATCATCTATTTTGCCATATCGTCTTCCACTTCTGGTGCAGAGACTAACATCTTTTACTTCTTTTGAAGCGGTCTTTGAAGCATCATTTCCTTGGATTTTTACTCCATAATCGTACCTCCATGGAACTTTCTTGTTATCCTTATAGGGAAAAAGGACCTGGTTTTTGAATTGTGATCTTCGGTCCCGCATCATCGACTCCTTCCATTTCCTCAGTCCTAAAATGATCACGACCAGGAAATTTCCCTCATGGCTATTCCTAGGCGATTTTTCTTTTGAAGCACAAATTTTTACTTCTTCAAACATTCATTCTTCGAAAAACTCTAACTCTTTGTTTTCCATCAAATTTTGGATAAGAACTTTAAACTCTACACAATTCTGGATGTCATGATTTCTTTCACCATGGTATAGACAATAGTCTTCGGAAGTTTTCTTTTTGTCTCTTGGGCCTTGCTGCAAAAAGCCCATTTCGACCAACTTTTGTCATACCTACTTCAATGGAGACTTCACCTCCTCAATACGAGTTTTGATTCTTCTACTCCCGTCGCTGACGATTGCATTTACTCCTGCCTTGGCATGATTGGTTAGTGGGTTCCCAGATGTACCTTACCCCGCAAAGTCACCATAATAGAGTGCCCCACGATATATCTCTCAATAGAGTACCCTATGATCCCTGCGTGATAATCACACTGAGCGTTGGGATCGTACCATTTTGGGTAAAGGGGTTGTATTGGTTTCATATAAAATGGAGACACCACATGTACATTGTACAAATTCTTGTATAACTCCGCGTATGTTATCAGGATAGGAGTAAATTCCATATCTTCCACCTTTTCTCTCAGATTGGATCCTTGCTTTGAGGAAGTTTGGGTATTTGAGGTTGCAACTTTGGGTTGTTCGACTTTCAGCGGCTTTGAATAGCCGACATTATAGACACCTATATTGCTTGCCACACCTTCCTTCCTTTTATATTTTGGCCAAGTTTTCCTCGTCTTCAATCTTTCCACTTCAGATTGCATTTTCAATCATTTCACCATTCATTATTATGTCGAAGAAGTCTTTCGTAGCACCTCCTATCATGCAGCCGAGGAATGGTTTCTTCAGTGTATTGACGAAAAGCATCATTGTCTCATTTTCTAATAGCAGCGGCTGTACTTGGGCTGCTATATCTCTCTATCATTGCGCATATTGCCTGAAACTCCTGTTAGGTTTATTTTCCATGTTTTGCAATGTAACCCGATCAGGAGTTATGTTAATAACATGGTTGTATTGTTTAACGAATGCATGTGCTAGATCTTTCCAAGAGTTAATTTTGGCACGAATCAACTGGTTGTACCATCTTGCAGTGGATCTCGTTAGACTATCTTGAAAGCAATGAATTAGAAGGGGTTCATTGTCAATGTACCCTGTCATCCTCCTAACGAACATTGTAATATGAGCTTCGGGACAAGTGGTCCCATTATACTTTTCGAAATCGGGCATATTGAACTTTGGAGGTAGCACCAAATCGTGAACCAAACTTAACTCTCTTGCATCCATTCTTGGAACTTGGTCAACATTTTCTATAGCCTTGAATTTGTCTTCTAACTATTTCCATCGATCCTCAAATTGTTTGGGTAGTTCGACCTTTAATTTGTTGATTTCATTGAAATCTGGAACAAGTTATTCGCTAGGGTCGTCCTGAACTACCATTCCTCCTTACAGGGAAGATTCGGCCTGACCAATCTATCGCTTTGCTATGGGAGTCTCTATTGGCGGGTGGGTTTTACCGAGAGGATTACCCGAGTCTTCTATCAGCGACTCCTTTCTTCTTTTTGGAATCCCTTCCAGCCAACATCTTAGCTATCTTTGCTAACAAATCTTCTTGCGACTGCGAAATATGGGCACGAGTCTCCTACTGCGTTCTCTCTAACTTGCTCTCAATATCCTTCCTGATATCTTCACATGCTTTCTCAACTTTTGCCAGTCTATCTTCCACGCCTTTAGATTTGTTTCTAGTGAAGTAAGGGTGTTGAATCTGTGGGTTTGTATGTCCTAGAATTACTATAATAATAATTCTTTAAGAAATTAAAATCGTAGTAAAAATGATGTAGTATGATGCAGCATAATGCGAATGCAAATGAGAGAATATGATGTTGATGAGTTTGTAAAAGTACTATTTTTCTTGCCCTTTTTACTTATATTAATGTTAGACTTAGGTACATTTTAGTTTCATTATTAGGCATTCATTCATAATTTCCTAGTTTCCTTTGTTATTGAGCTTGGTATTGCATTTTGGTTGATTTTAGTCAAAAAGTCACTGTTGGTCTGTTCTATTTCGGGCAGGTTATGATTGTCGTGGCAAGTGTGTATTGCCGCGACAAGTAGGGGCCAATTCTGAAGGAGTTGCCATGACAAGTAGGGGACATTTCTGAAGGCCTTGCCGAGCCAGATTGCCGTGACATACCTGGGTAATTTTGCCTAGATTTTGGGGTAAGATCGAAAAGCAAGGGATAACTCCCCAAGATCTGGATTTTCAAGTAAAATTTGATGGAGATAAAGACTCAACCTTGTAAGAAGTCTTTGGAGATAAGGATGGAAGAGATTTATTGTCTTTTATCCAAATTAAATCAAGCTTTATCCTATCAACAAAAAAAATATGAAGAATTCAAGAGTTTGATCGGATAAGAGGCCTATCTCCAAGGAATTCCAACGAGAATTAACTCCTCCTATCAGCAAACAACTGGTTTCATCATCCCCTTTAAATAGAGAGGATCAAATCGCAGCCAGGAGAGTTGATTTTGAGGGAGATCGAGTCAAAGGGATTCACGCACCAAAGGATTTTCATCTCCAATTTATTTCTATTTTGAAATCCCACCATGTCTAGGTTATTTTCCTTGTTATTTCTTCTTTACCCAGCCATGAACTAATGTAAATTGGCTGGGGTTATTGGGTTTGTGGTTTTGATAAATGTTTAGATTGTTTAGGTTCTTGATTGCAATTTAATTCAAAGTTTGTTCATTATTGGTTATTATTTTTATTTCGAGCGAATTGGGAGAGGATCTCGAGAATTCATCCATTTATCTAGACTTGGGAGAGTTAGATTCAAGAAACGAATGAGCATGATCTTCATTCAAATGATCGTTGGTGAAGATTAATCCACCTTAGGAATAAGGACTGGATTTCAACGGCTAAAAGGTGTGTAAGATCAGTTGTTATTCATTCAAGGTTAACGCAGGGATGTATCACCAAGGCATGCACAATTAACTAGTTCTTCGGGTTATGGTTAACAAGAAGACATTGAAGAACGCTTCACCGAGCTTTGAAGGAAGGAACCCAGTTGCTACGACACTAAAACCAGTCCCAATTGTTGTGGCATATTCACTTGCCACAGCAAGTCAGCCGGTCCTAGTTGCCACAACAATCAAGTTGCCTCAACAATCAATTGCCAAGACAATCCATTCGGACATCATACCACTAATCATGATAACCCGACCTACTCTCTTAAATCGATTACTCCTTTTGATTTAATTTATTTTGTCTAAATTATTTTACTCAAAATTTATCACCTTCACTATTATTTCTTTTTATAGTGTAGTAACTTAAGCAAAGTGGCCCAAGCCAGTCCCTGAGGAGACGATACTCGATACTTATCATTTATTACTTATGACGTATTCACTTGCACCATTTGCATAGCACTCAAAACACGCAACAGATGTACTTGCAAAACACATATTAGATTAGTACCACAACATATTTTACACAAAAGGTGTTGATTTCAGTACAACTTTCAAAAGAAAACTTGCATTAGAACAAGTTTCTTTACATAAGGTGGGCCTGTTTCTCATATACTGCTTGGCCTTAACACCCAGAATCTTGATCTTCTTGAAGAGCCATGCCAGCTTCTGGCCTCGATTAGATTCTGACTCAGTTTGCAGGCTCAGAACATCGGCCTGAATGGCTAGAGTCTAGAGGTGCTCTACTACTTCTTGTACTTGGACAAGAGCCTCTGTCATAACATGGTCTCTATCCCAGACTTGATCCTGAGATTGTTGCAGCCGTGCCTTCCAACGGCTATCTTTCCACTTTTGGACTTCTTTGAAATTGTTAATTTGCCCCTAGTAAGTCTATAAAGCTATTTCTAATTTCTCGACTTGTTTTTTAGAGTTTCATTCTTCTCCCTGCTTGCTTTTAATTCAGCTATGGAGTTTCGATTACGGTGCTGTTCGTTGTGTCTAAACATCTTTGAATCTTCTTTCCCAAAGATCAGCTCACTCATTTTCTTCTTGGATTTCATACTTCCATTTGGCAGATGTCTTTTCGAGTCCGGCATATTTTACTGATGCACGGAGCTTTTTGTAATCACCTCGTAGACCGCTCAAATCTTCTTTAGCTTTGCTTTTTCCCTTCTTCAGCCTTTCAATCTCTCTTTCCTGAGACTATATACCGAACTTCAACTGGTTCTTTTCATTTTCTAACCTTGACAGCTGGTTTTCCATTACGAAGTACTTCTTTTCAAAATCATGCTTCGCAATTTCCATTTCTGAGGGATCTACCTGAAAATGTTCCTCCACCGATACATTATGTTATGGATTTGGTAAAGGAACATTGTCATTAATTCTTCTACTTCTCCACCGTCGATATTCTGGCGTAACTCTAGGTTTTTCATCGAACGGCTCCATCTTGCAAATATGTTTCCATGCCTTAGTGATCAAGGAAACAATTTTCTTGTAGTCTTTACCCTTGTATGAAAATTTACAGGTAGCAAACCCTCTTGTTTCCAAGATGAACCGCCTCAACCTGTATTTCCTAGATACTAGTAACGGTGCATATCCAGTTCCACCCCATATTCCAAGTAGAGGGACTCAATCATAGTCTCCACATTTGTATATAATACTGTCAAGGAAGAACCAGCGTGCTTTTCAGACGAAATCTTTCTCCTAGAGGTTTAGGAAAATAACCATCATTTGTCATGAGAGATGTTTTCCTTCCCTTATGTGGACGCCAAATCTTTTAGCGGTGAGTAATTTTCAAAGCATGCTCGATAAGAAAATTTCTCCAGCTTCCAAAAATGGTTGTGAAACTAGACCAACAAAAGTTGAGCACAACCGATGAACCTCCCTTTGCCGCTTCTTCTACAAGCACTGAGAGACTTGAAAGTTTCGGCTAGATTGCTGGAACAAGGGTAATTCCTTTGTCAAGGTGATCGATCAATTCCATAACATCATCATCAATATATCTAATGATTTGGGAAAGATAACCAAACCGTAGATGGCTAGGGCAAACATTTTGACTTGTTTTTCTCGCTTGGATTGAACCTGGATTAGGTCTCGTATGGATCTCTAAGAGATGCACGTGGTTTCCCCTTTTTCTTTAATCCTAGCTTTAGCACATTGTTCATCCTTACCGATCATTTTTAGCAGTTTTTTCTGAAACGCTAGAGAATTAGGAGACTTGAAGTAGGCTTTATCGACTTGGATTTTTGGGCAACGAATCAAAGCAATGTACTCTTCAATGGTTGGTACCAAATCGATATCTCCTAGAGTAAAGCAACTATAGGCAGGATTCTAGAACTAGAAAAGGACTCGAAATAAAACTTTATCGATACTGACATCTAGTAGATAAGGTAAATCACCGTAGTTGTTGTAGAACAACTACTTGTTTTCTTCATCCCACTGGTCCCAGATTTCTTTTAACTCACGCAGTTGGTTCTCAGTCGATCTAATACAAGTGAGATCCTAAAGTTTCGACTTTTCACCTTCTAGCAAACCGTCCCTGTAACACCCTCAAACCGGTTTAGGAGAAAAACCACAATTAAGGATGTCACAGAAGAACAATTCAAGAAACATGTTACATAATTTTCGACTTACAGGGTAAATCAAAACTGGCTAATAAAATTTTTTCTTTCACTTCTATCATCAATTTAAGGATCTATTCTTCATCTATTGGAAAGAATAATTTGGATCTTAAGCTAAGCTCATTCAGTTTTAATTGTGTCCTATGACATATGTTAATGCTTAAAGTTTACAATCAATGTTCATTCATCCACAAGCAATCATTCAATCGTGGGAGGACTAATTTCATCTATACACATTAAATTATGAAATCCTTTAGGACTATTTTATAATTTAAGCTTACATCGTAACTTACCAACACATATAAACTCACACATATATATAGATATCTATGATAGCATGCAAACAACTAATGTACATATTATTTTTATCTAGTCAGATTCAAAAAATAGCTTAGCTCCTTATTCAATTGTCAGGATTTCATAACACCTTCCTTCACATACTGTTGAAGGAATTTAATCATTATAACCAGAAACTTTAGTATTTAAACTTGGATCCTTAGGACGGAGTCACAACATTAACTTTCAATGGTAGATAATTCAAGCTTGAACCAATTTATATTGTGTTCAAGAACATCCTAGCATACTTATCATATTTTTCATTCATTAGCATATCAACCAAACTTGAAACACTAAGTATACAATTGATCACCTTAACCATAGTATATACAAATGATTCATATGAGATTTTATACCCAACAATGTATATCACCTCATTTTATTCAGACTTCAAGTATTACCAATTTCATTTACTAACATCTTGCAACCTTACTATTACCAAAGCATAATTAACTAACTATTCTTATTATAACTTTTATTTATTTAAACATGTACATACGATTCAAGGCAACACATTTCTAAGTCCATACAAACAATCTCTAAGGACAAGCACGTGTATATTCAAGCCCAACAGACTATATACTTTCATATTAATTCAAATCTGCCCAAGCTACATATGTATTCATGTTGGTGAACAAAACAACCCAAATACTTATACAAACATGTTCATACTCACTAGAATTTTACTCAAGCATGTATATACACATACAATTACATTGACATCCACTAGAGACGTATATACCAGCATCAAATTGCCCATATTGCAAGAATGTTCATTTAATCCCACTAGTTATCACCTTAATGCAACCATGTTTCAGATTCATTAATCAATTCTTGTACAATAAACAAATTTCAAATTTAACTACATCTTAATCACATCATTTATCTTTCAACCCCAAACATTAATAACAAGGCTTTCGAACATTAAGCCATAAATTGAACATCATACTAACATAACTTGAGCTCCAATCAATCAATTTAACATGCATATTAACAAATTTAATTACAAATAACATAAGTTATTTATGGAATTTACACATTAAAAAGACATACTACATGTATTAACTTAAACATTATGCCACCATTCTAGGAGTATTGTAACTAAGGAAGATCCAACTCTATTTGAATCTTTAATAATGATTTGTAACCCTTGACAGTGATTGAATTGCTCGAGCTCTATTCAACCTGCAATGCATGACAATGAATGCATTAGGCTTATATAGCCTAAGCGAGGTAGTAACACGATGGAACATAGCAATGATCATTAAAAAGCAAAGATTAATAAATCCAAATTGTAAACATTTATGTTAATCTTAGTGTATTTTGTCTTATAATTAAGACTTAGCTCATAAGTATAATTAAGATTTCTGAATCATGGTTCTTGTTATGCTCACCATAGCCTTGTTGTAACATTATGCTCACTAGAAGCCTTGTTATTTCATTTTGCTCACCAAGAGACTCGATATCACAATTTGATCACCAAGAGCCCTATCATCATTTTCTCACCAATAGTATTATCATCATTTGCTCACCAAGAGCCTTATCATCAATGTCTTATTTAATTTCTCATATTGTACATGTCTTTTAAAGTTCACCTTGGATCACATTTGGTCATGAATAGCATTGGTCCGTGTTTGACCGTATAGGTCCATATAACATATAGCATATAGCAATGGCTAGTGGCTAAACATATCAATCCTATCTTCACACTATCCAACCAAACTGTCGCCAATCTCCGTACATCTCCCCCGTTACCTCTTATTGTCGCCAACATTATCACGTATCATAATAAGGGGCGTCCCCCGAGCCGTAGCTCATGGACCGTAGTCCCAAATCATACCATGTATTATGCCAAAGTGTCCAAGGGCTTCCATTGAGTAGGCAACTTTAGATATCTTAACTTACTTTTAAAGTTAATGGAGATTTCTTAAGTTACAAGTAACTTTGCTTGTTTCTTCTTGTAATATCCCAAGGTTCAGCCTAGAACTATACTATTAGACCGATTATTAAATAAATTGTTTCAAGCACCATTTGATAGATCAATTAATTGAGTTAGGACCAAAATTGAAGTAAAGAATAAATAGATACCCAATTTGAAAGGACTAGAACCGAATGATTTTTAAAGTATTAAGTTGCATGCAAAACAATCAATGGTTTAAGGATTCACACACTTGTCAATCCAAGAGTGAGCAAGGTGTAAGGATCGGCCAAAGGGATGAAATTAAGGAAAGGTTCATCTTCATCCCTTATGCATGAGCCGATCATGGAGCTAGTGAGAAAAAGACTCGGTGGAAGCTGGATTGAGGAAGCTATTGGAGATTTAATCTTAGGAATTTTGAGTGAATTCCATCTTGAGGATTGCTTAGAGGGTAAGACTGATTCTCCCTCTCCAATTGAATTAAATGTAAGCTTGGAATTTATGTAGTAATTTATCTCGAGGGATTGGTGATGTTAGAATTGAGTATATGTTTTCCTTATAACAATCTTTAGCCATAGAAATTATGTATTTAGATGTTGTTATGCTTGTGATAATTGGTAACCAATTGTGTAAGGTCCATTGATGGATCATGATAGAAATGTTGGTCAAGTAGTTGCTTGAAGGAAATCAATTTAAGGGTTGTTCTGAAATAATAGAATCTGGGGAAATATCAAATTCCATATTGTTGTTGTTGCTTGAACCTGTTTTGGCTGTCATTGTTTAACCGAAATGAACTTAGATTTGTGATGGATAAAATGACTTAATTAGAGACTGTTTTGTGTTTCATAGGACTGCTTTTATAACCAAAGAATGGAAAACCATATAAAATCTGTTTCAGAATAGATCTTAAGTGATTGGACCAGCCTATAAATATGTTTTAAGTAAGAATATGCATATACGAACTGCTATGAGAGTTTGTGTTTCCATGTGGACTGTTAGAATTGTTAGAGTTTAAACCGTGTTATAAGAAGTTCTAAGTTGAATTGAATTGTATGATTCCGGATTCTGTTGTGGTGTAAATGAAATGTATAACCATGGATGTGTTTGAATGAATTTTGTTGATATAACATTTTAAATAGATGGATTAATCAATTTCTTAAAAACAGGGTAGTTGAATAAAATGGACTAAAACTGTTTTGTGGCTAATTGGTTGATACAAATAGATTTAGGGACTGTTTTAATAGCACTATGGGACTGTTATGCACTGAATAAGTTGCTGGGTAAATAAATGAAATTTAGGTGCTGATTACATGTGAAAACTGGATTGTTTTACGAACCTTAAAGGGCTGTTAATTAAGCTTAACCAAGGGACTGTTTTATATCGAATCAGAACAGCTTTTATAACCTTAAATGACTGTTTTAAGTTTATCTATGTACAAATGGACTGATTTGAACGAATGATTGTGTACACATAAGTAATGCTGCCTTGGATTGTATATACATGCTTACATGGACTGTTCTGGCATGATAATTAAATATGTGGACTGTTTTTGGGTATTTAAATGAAGGGGACTGTTTTGCTTTAAAATGGGTAAAAGTGGACTGTTTTGGTGTAATAAGAAAAGTATGCTGATATTGGGACTAATTTTACATCAATGTAAATTGTAAGAGACTGTTTTATGGATATATAAGTGGTTACATATGTCTTAGGGATTGTTTTACATTACTATGAATCTTGATGGACTGTTTAAATGAATAATTTTGTATGCATACATGAGTTGCCTTGTTTTGCATATCTATGCATGTGATTGGGCTGCTCTAAGTATGAAGATTGACTAGAAGCTGTTTGTGGAAACAAGTAGATATATACTTGTATATTGGGACTGTTTTGTCTAGTTAAGAATATGAGTGTATTTATTTGCATATATGAATGTGTATGTATGAAATGGGGCTGTTATTGAGTAAATTGGTAAATGTGTGAGCTTATAATTGAGATTGTTTGAATGCATATACAAGTATTTTGGGGTACTTGAGAAAGGTGGAATTAGTCCTAATGACTTGTTAACTTGTGTGTGAGGTACATTCTAACTATGGATGGCTAAGGAAAGGATATAGAATGTGAATAATGGATCAGGTATTCCATAACTTTGGAATAACTAGGTGAGTGTAGCTATGCAATTGGGGTTGACAAGGTGTCATCCTAATTTTGTTTGATGCTAAGTCTTAAATGTACACATGTTGCATCAAGCTCAAGTAGAGCACATTGGAAATAGGGTTCAAGCATGACATTCGAGAAAGGCTTGTGATATTGTCGCATTTCATATGCATTACCTTCCATGTTATGTATGCTATGATTCTTATCTTGATTGTATTATGTTGTGGTTGTAATATGTTAAGTGTTCAAAAGTACTATTTTTATTGCCCTTTTTATTCGTATTATTGCTAGACTTAGGCTCATATTAGTTGCATTATTAGTCATTCATGCATGTTTGCATTGTTTTCTTGGTGGACAAGCTTGATTTCATATTTTGCTCAATTTTGTGGAAAAAGATACTGCTTTGGTGTGTTTTTGTGTGTGTGTGCAGAATCACTTGCCAAAGCAAGGCTGGAACCAGTTGCCAGGGCAATGCATGAAGGAGATGCCGAACTAGTTGTCAAGGCAATTTTCGTCAAGGAATAAGATGATATGGTAGTCGAAATTGATGACTAGATAAGCCCAAGATAACGTGGAGCTAAGTTAAATCCCAAAGGAGTTTGATTTCCATGAAGAGGTTAAAGAGAAATTAAATCCCAAGAAGATAGGAGAAGTTCTAGAAGGAATTTAAATATAATAAAGAATTATATTCTTTAAAAGTATTTAATTCCAACTTATCTTCCTCCTCAAAAAAAGACTTTGACCTAGCCATATAAATTAAGGACCAAGCCGTCAACTCCAAGAGAGAGCAAGAGGGGAGAGTTTCGACAAGAGAGAGAGCTTGGAGGGAGAGTTCGATTGAGAGATTTTTCAAAGAGGGCTGATCGATTTCTTCTTCTTCTTCTTTGCTTTCATTAGATTCATGGTTTGAGGATTATTCTTTGTATATTTTTTGAACCCAACCATGAACTAACTTGATTGGTTGGGGTTATTGTGTTTTGTGGTTGTGAGAAACAATTGGATTTTGTTTAGGTAATAAGAGTTTGCACTTTCAATTCAAGGTTTACTCATTCTTGGTTTTTATTCTTGTTTGCGTGTGAATTGGGAGAGGATCTCGTAACTTCATCTATTTATCTAATATCGGGAGAGTTAGATTCAAGAAATGAATGAGTATGGTCTTTATTCAATCTATTGATGGTGAAGATTAATCCGGCTTAGGAATAAGTTAAGGATTTCAACGACTAAGAGGAGCGCAAGATTGGTTGTTGTTCACCCTTAATTCACGCAGGGATGTATTATCAAGGCATGCACAAATAGCTAGAGTTTCGACTTAGGGATAAGAAGAAACCATTGAAGAATGCTCCGCCAAACCTTGAAGCTACTACCCAGCCGCCCAAATAGCTGCCTAGCCAGTTGCCTAGACAACCGTCGATTAGTTGCCAAGGCAACCCGCTGCGTAAGTTGCCACAGCAACTGAGTTGCCCTTGCACTCTTTTACCAAGACGATCCAATCGGATATCACACCTCAACTCACGATAACCTGGCCTATTCACTCTCTTTTGATTTCTTCCATTCTTTTAGTTTATTGCTCTTAGTTTACTCATTAGTTATAATTCCTACAATCACCTACTTGTGTTTTTCTTTTCCAACGCAGTAACTTAAGCAAAGTGGCCCAAACCAATCCCTGTAGAGACGATACTCGTATCACTTTATTACTTGCGACGTGTATACTTGCACAATTGCGCAGCACTTATTACGCGTAACAAGTTTTTGGCACCGTTGTCGGGGATTGGCAATTGGTGTTAGTTGTTTTTTTTATTGCATTTTTTTCTTAGTTTTACTAACTTTTCTTTTTGTTTGTTATATCAAAAAAAAAGAATTAGGTGCGCTACAAGTTAAGGGACATCAACATGTCGGGAAATAAAAGCCGATCTATTCGAGAGTCGATGATGGAAGATATGAATCAATCCAATCAAGAGTTTCTTGCACCCTTCGATTATTACCTATACCAACCGAGAAAAGCATATACCGTGGAAAACTCGTGCACTTGTTGTGGAGAACATCATGTGTTTGAAAATTGCCCTCACATTTTCAGTGCTTATGGCTACATGGAGGATCATAGATGGAACCAACAGCAAAATCCTTCATGGTATGATCAAAAAGCTCAAAATCTTTTTTACCATAACAATTTTGCTGCAGCAACAGACATGCCTCGACAATGTAGTCCTTATCAGCAGCCTAGTGTCACGGCAACAAATGTCATTGCAATGTAGTACTTTTCAAGAACATTCCAATTCCTTGCAGGGAATGTTGCTTCCTTGGCTAGACTTGACGGATCAATTGAAGAGATTCGAGAGTTATCAAAAAAATGGATGCGAGGATAGCTCAGTGGGATGCAACCTTGGGGGATTCAGAAGATCAATTGAGGAGATCCACATATGCCATAGATAACATGCACCAATAATCCATTCCTGGGGATACTGACGTCCCAAGGCAAGAGGACAAGGAACAATGCAAGGAAAGCTCTCTGATGTGTGAGGAACAACTAAAACCTCAAAGTCGAGAGTATGTTGATGAGAAAGACTGCCCAACACTTGATGAGCCTGAGCAACAAATTACCTCGGCAATGATTGAGGAGCCTGAACAGAGAAATGCTGCGACAACACTCAGTGAAGTTGAGAACAATAATACTACAACAAATTCTGAGGAACCTGATGTCCAGAAGGTTAGTACGTTGATGTTGAAGCAGGAATTTGTAGATTGCTCTCATCTACAGTTGCCACGGAAATTGCACGACCATATGCAAGATCAACGAGACAATAATACTTTGCCAATGGAATATGAGCGGGTAATGGTTGAACCTTTCGAATTCTTTAAAAACTCACCTTGTCCATTGCAGGTATGTCTTGAGGAACCAATGTTGGTAGATTTGAAGCCATCGAAATCTCTACTGATGGAGATGCTTGAGAGGCCAAAAGAAAAATGTGTGTTTGGATTCGTAAAGTTTTTCAGAAAATTGGTTATTCCCTCGACTTACAGCAAATTTTGGCAAATGATTGCCATGGCAATTGGCTAGAGCAGCAATTGCCACGACAATGAAGGCAACATCCAACCATGATGGAGCCCGACGAGAATGAGGTAATTAAATAGTTGGATGTTGATATAACTTTTCCTAATAATAAATTCATGCCTTCAGGAACAGTAGCAAGGTGGAAGATGTGCATGGACTACAAGGGAACACGGAAGAAAGATACATCCACCATGGTAATGCAAAGGGGAGTAGCTGCGAGCATATCGGCCCAACACTTTTTGGGCAATATTATCACTCGATGGAGGGTACGAATGGAATATAAGAAGTATAGAAAACGACACTCCTCAAGTTTTCTCAGATATGTAGTAACATTAGAAGATGCATGAAAAATGCTCTTTCTAAAAATTTTAAATTTTTCTTTTTGGAACTTTATTTTATTTTCGTTTTTTTTTCTTTATTTATTTTTGGAATTTTTAGGAGATATTTTATTTTTCTTCATTATCTTTAGTTTTTAGGTTTTCTTTGTTTTTTTTTCTTTTCCACAACAAGACTCACAACCACTATGCTAAGGAAATTCCCTGCCGACTACTTGCCACGACAACCGCAACAGAGGATGCCCCGACAACTACCTCAGCAGTTGCCACGGCAACAGAAACTGGCGATGCCCAGGCAACAATAATGGCTTCGAAAACTACTGATGCCCAGGCAAGTGAATCTGCCTCAGTAGACATAGATCAAATCAAAGCAATGCTATTCACGCGGTACCAGTCACAAGCATTCAACCACCGACCGGAATATGAATCAAGCAAACGGCACGAAGGATACTTATCACTCGAGGTGATTACCTCTCCGACTGACTCATTTCATTTAGTTTCTTTTAAATTTTGTTTCACTTTTACATGCATTGAGGACAACGCTTCTCTCGAGTTTGGGGGGTGTTGGTTTCTAGTTAGTTTTATGTTTAGTTGCATTCATCTTTAGAAATCACATATAGGTTGCATATGTTACTTGTCATGCCTTTAATTGTATTTAATTGCTTAAGGCTTGTTGAATATCCAATGATGAATTATTGCCACTGCACTTAATTAAAAGAACTTTTAATTTTAGGATTGCATGAAAAGAACTTAGAATTTTACTATGATGCTGAATTTTTTTTACACGGCAGTGGCTTGTTGATTGAAAGAAACTTAGTAAACTTAGGTTGCTTAAAATTTGGGTAAATTTAAAATTGAAAATTAAAAGTTAATTTCTTGCTAGAGGTGCCCGAAACTGGCTCTAGTAGTAAATGCACTTTCTTGCTAGAGGTGCTCGAAACTGGCTCTAGTAGTTAATGCACATTAAAGAATAGCTAGAGGTGCCCGAAATTGGGTCTAGTTGACTAAAATAAAATGAGAAATTGCTTACTTTTCTAGAGGTGCCCGAAATTGGCTCTAGTGAAAATAAAAATAAATGCCCCGATAATTAAATTGATAAAATCCTATTGTTCACATAGAATCTTGAAAATCAACTTGTACACAACTACGCACACACATTGTCACAAGCATTATAGTTTGATTCCAGGTAATTTTTGTGCTATCCAAAAAATTAAAAGGTGATCATACTTTGTGCCACGGTTCCAAGGTTTGAATTCAAGTTTGAAGCATGTCTTTAATGATTAAAGTCTTGGCAGGTAATTGTTAGTTTGCATTTCTTGAGGACAAGCAATAGTTCGAGTTTGGGGGCGTGCTAAGTGTTCAAAAGTACTATTTTTATTGCCCTTTTTATTCTTATTATTGATAGACTTAGGCTCATATTAGTTGCATTATTAGTCATTCATGCATGTTTGCATCGTTTCCTTGGTGGACAAGCTTGATTTCATATTTTGCTCAATTTTGTGGAAAAGATACTACTTTGGTGTGTTTTTGTGTGTGTGTGCAGAATCAGTTGCCAAAGCAAGGCTGGAACCAGTTGCCAGGGCAATGCATGAAGGAGATGCCGAGCTAGTTGCCAAGGAATAAGATGATATGGTAGTCAAAATTGATGACTAGATAAGCCCAAAATGACGTGGAGCAAAGTTAAATCCTAAAGGAGTTTGATTTCTATGAAGAGGTTAAAGAGAAATTAAATCCCAAGAAGATAGGAGAAGTTCTAGAAGGAATTTAAATATAATAAGAAATTATATTCTTTAAAAGTATTTAATTCCAACTTAACTTCCTCCTCAAAAAAAGACTTTGACCTAGCCCTATAAATTAAGGACCAAGCCGTCAACTCCAAGAGAGAGCAAGAGGGGAGAGTTTCGACAAGAAAGAGAACTTGGAAGGAGAGTTCGATTGACAGATTTTCCAAAGAGGGCTGATCGATTTCTTCTTCTTCTTTTTTGCTTCCATTAGATTCATGGTTTGGGGATTATTCTTTGTATATCTTCTGAACCCAACCATGAACTAACTTGATTGGTTAGGGTTATTGTGTTTTGTGGTTGTGAGAAACAATTGGATTTTGTTTAGGTAATAAGAGTTTACACTTTCAATTCAAGGTTTACTCATTCTTGGTTTTTATTCTTGTTTGCGAGTGAATTAGGAGAGGATCTCGTATCTTCATCTATTTATCTAATATCGGGAGAATTAGATTCAAGAAACGAATGAGTATGGTCTTTATTCAATCTATTGATGGTGAAGATTAATCCCGCTTAGAAATAAGTTAAGGATTTCAACGGCTAAGAGGAGCGCAAGATTGGTTGTTGTTCACCCTTCATTCACGTAGGGATGTATTATCAAGACATGCACAAATAGCTAGAGTTTCGACTTAGGGATAAGAAGAAACCATTGAAGAACACTCCGCCGAACCTTGAAGCTGCTGCCCAGCTGCCCAAACAGTTGCCTAGCCAATTGCCCAAGCAACCGTCGATTAGTTGCCAAGGCAACCCCACTACGCAAGTTGCCAGGACAACTGAGTTGCCCTTGCACTCGTTTACCAAGGCGATCCAATCGGCTATCACATTTCAACTCACGATAACCTAGCCTATTCACTCTCCTTTGATTTCTTCCATTCTTTTAGTTTATTGCTCTTAGTTTACTCATTAGTTATAATTCCTACAATCACATACTTGTGTTTTTCTTTTCCAACACAGTAACTTAAGCAAAGTGGCCCAAACCAATCCCTATGGAGACGATACTCGATACTCGTAACACTTTATTACTTGCGACATGTATACTTGCACAATTGCGTAGCACTTATTACGCGCAACATAATACATGAGATAATTTATATACACTTTGATCATAAAACTCCTTGTTAATAAGCAAAACTTCAAGTATAACGAGTTAAGACTCCTTAAGCCTACTAGAGCTTTAAGCTTGCCATAAGACCCCAAGTTAAGCAATAAATTAAGATTACTTGTACAATAAAATACATTCCCAATATCAAGAGTAAAAAAAGAAATAGGTTACTTGTAACCTAAGAAATATCTGTTAGCTTTAAAAGAAAAACTACTTGTACAATAAGCAACTTCTTGAATATCATAACTAAGATAAAACACGTAAGTTACCTTTTAAATGGAAGACCTCAGATCTATTGGTTGATGCCTGTTATGTTTGGACTACGGTCTCTTGTTATTAAGATTAAATGATCTTTTAGTACCTTTTGTACTTTTGTTCAAAGTGTTGCTCGAATACACCCCGTTGATATGTTTCGATGGCACTAATTACCATCGCTTGTTGATATAATTTGATATTAGATATTTCTATGTGCTCTGCTAAGTATCGTCTGAACTAATGTTACTCATCACCAATAGATATCCAAGGAAAACCTGTAAAAGATATGAACAGTTTATATTAAGCCAAGAATTAATAGAATTGTGATTAAGTACTTGTGTGACATCTCACGGAGAGCCCGATAATGGATAGTTGTGTGAGCCTTGTGATTGATAGCTCTTAGGGAGCAATTAAATGTTACAAGATAGAATAATTTTTATAATCCTAAAGGAATGATATTATTAAAGGATCGTCAATGAACAAGATATGTAAATATTAACTTAACTGGCAAGAAAGTTATGGGGTGACCATAGCTTCGAATTGGGTGTTTTCCTTATGAGCATTGTTGTTTATTGTATATTACTTGTTATTGATACCTCACTTAGGCTAAATAAGCCTAATGCATTTATTCATATGCATCGCAGGTTGGGTAAAGCTTAGCTGTACAATTGTAATCAAGAGTCGAGTAGTGTATGGAACTCCTTTGTATAGTTTACTCCTAGAATGGTGGCATAATACTTGGAAGATGTTTATGTGAAGTGTATTTGTTCTGTATTTGATGACTAGCGGCAGTTTTGTAATCATCATTGTACCTTCTTGATTAAATGGTCGTTTAATGTTAATGATTCAGAAGAGATATACATGAATGATATCTTGAGTACTAATAAAATGTATGTATGTTTTGTGACATCCGAATCTTGGCTTAAGTTTGATATTTGTGTCTTTAAAGTATAATTGAATGATTTTCTAAAGGGGATGTCCTTTATGCGTGTCGTAAAGATTTGAATAGAGAGTGGGTTAAGTTTTATGGGGTTCAAAATAAATCCTTAATTTTCTAAATAAGGTAGAATGTGATCACCAAGTTGTTTGCGGTATAAACTATGCAGAGAGGTTAATTGTATAAAATCTAGACTAGTGGCAAATGATACTATAAGTAAGGATCGAGACTTGGGATATTATATAATGAAATGGTATAGGGTATGATATAATTATAATTGAGTTGATTAAGTGTGGTGTTGTTATTAAATATGAATTGGTTAGATATGATATGAGGTGGACATCAAGTTTAAGTTCGGAATGAATGAAGTTTATAGATTACGAATCTATGAATGTTTTAAATAGATTGGATTGTTTATGTTATGAAAATTGATATTGAGAGCTTGGTCATATTAAATGATTTAAGTTTGATATACCCTTGTCTGTTTGTAGGTGTCTAAATCACTAATTGATTCGAACGGTTAGTAAAATGTATATGGTTATATGGTGCAAGATGCTTGAATAGATAATCAGACGTGGCTAATTGACTCGTTGTTTAATAGTAGAATCCAAGAAAGTTATAAGTGTTAAGCAATCTCACTATTAACCTTATTATTGGTCATTCAGAAATTTGAAATTTCCTGGTTCTCGTTTTTGGTTTCTCTGCAATAACGTTCTTAACATCGGTTTTCTCCTTAGTCGGGTTGAGGACGTTACACTTCTTTTCAATAGATTATTGCATAAGTTGAGCTTTCTTGCCCCTTAAGTCTTTAGAATTCAAGGTACTTATAACTTTAGCTTTCAATCTTTTATAGGAATCTTATTGTTTTATTGGTCAGTAAACAACTTCAAGATTTATAGCAAAGTATTCAAAATCACCTTCACATGTATATCATAGCAAGGCATAAAACATTCATGTAATACCTACATAACTAAGATGCTTATCAATGATGCCATGCTATGAATGCTTCACATGTCTTGCTCTAAAGGAGCCATATGCATATGCTTATGCAAGAATCAAATCATATCATATAACAAGAATAGGGATGACATCGTGTCACCCGAGACAAAAATGACTACACTCACCTCTTATCCCGATGTTACGGGGTACCTGAGTCCAAAATTTCCTTAGCTTTCCCCTAGCTCTTATTTTCTACTCTTCCTTATCAACATGTACCTCAACCCAAATTAACAAATCAATAAGACCGATTTCATTCATTTACTAACTTTCCAACTTTTCATGAGTATACATATATATATACATGCTCAACAGCCTTAATATACTTATATATATACACATCAAACAGTCCAATACGTTCTCTATTTATTCAAAACAGACTAGTTCATTTTTATACCTTCAATCAAAACACTTAGAACAGATTACTACTCCAACAACAGTCCATGAATCATAACATATAAACATATAGCTCCAAGACAGCCCTTATACTTTTCTAATGAAGCAAAATTGTCCAATATTTATGTTTATTACCTTCATTCATCAAAATAAATCATAGCATTTATATGAGTTCAAAACATCCCCTAAACATCATAAAGACAACCCCTAAGTTTCAGATTTTTCAACAGTTCAATAGGTTTCCATTTAATCAGAATTTTCCAGTATTAAATTGTAAGAACATCATTGTAAATTAGACTTTACAACACAGTCCTTTATTAAGCTTTAAAAACAGTCTCATCACAGGTTCACAATTAGATCATTCTAGTCACAAAAACAATCCATTTTTAACCAACAAAACTGCATTTACCCAACTAGTCAAAACTGCTTTCTTTAAGCTTACTAAACTACATTTTAAGGCTAGCAAACTGCATACTTAAGTTCACAAAACTGCATTGTTTTTCATTCAAAAATCTAAACTGTTTTAGCTTATAAAAACTGCATGTTTCTAGCTTATAAAACTGCATTATTAATTACACTCATTTCTGCATAGTTTTAGACTTAAAAACTACACTATTTCTATATCGAAATTGCTATGTTAAACACTTATATAGACCATTTAATTTCGACAATACAAGTCATCAAAACTGAGCAGTACTTTCACATACATATATTCTCAATCCTACCTTCCATTTATTAAAGTTTTAAACTCAAGACAGCAACTATACATGTTTCCTCAACTAAATCGAACAGGGCAGCATATTAGTGTATACAAGTTACACATTCTAACATTCCCAAACAGATTCTTACATTCATATTTCCACTACAAGAAAAATACATTCCTTTACATCACATTTAATAACTTAAATTCATTATCAAAGTATAGCCAATTCAAATTGATTATCAAAATAACAAAACAAGTAGGTTTATCATTCTATTTGTTCGATGCATCCTACCTTCAAATATTACAATTTCAAATCCAATTTTCTAACATATCAAGCTTCTTCCTTAACACCTATATGTACATTACATGCAATCAGCAAGAACTTTCCTTTTTAATTGAGAGAAAGAACACGAAAGTACCTCCTTAGTTTACTTTATTCGAATCCCACACAACCTAGCTAGCTAGATACATCGATCGAAGCTTTCTCTCATTCTTCTCTCCATAACTCGGCAATGGAGATGATGAAAGGAGAGAGATGATGAAAAATGTTATTTATCTCTCCACTACAACAAGGATGCCGTGAGTCATCCTAGGCTCCCACACATGCCTTGTCCAAATTTGGACAAGTGTAAAATCCATTATTAATTACCTATCTTGTATGCAAGCTTCATACCTTGCATGATTTTCAATTAAGTCCCTAAGGATAAGGCTTCCAACTTGTTTACAATTTCAATTTAATCCTAAATCTATTAATTGTTTATAAAAAAAACACTTAAGTCAACTAAATCACATTTGAATTAATATCCATAATTCTAGACCGTATTCCAGGGTATTACAATCCCCTTTCTGGTGCTGAGTCTCTTCTGACCGCCACCGCACGCCTAGGTTTCCTTCCACCCTATCAAGAAATCAGTTCTCCATAGTAGATCATTTGTAACGGTTGAACTTGCCTCAACACACTTTTTAATAATAAAAAATGCAATGCAAGGGCAAAGAAAATCGAAGACAAAACAAAACACATTAGTCTTAGTATAAATAATATCAAAATAATAAAGGAGATGAATTAAAATATTCCTAGAACATGTTTTTCTACCCAACATGCTTTCGAAAAAAATAATCCTACCCCATCATGCTATCTATCTGCATTCTTGTTTTGCATAAAAGAAAAGACATGATATTGGATTATTGCAAAATAAATAAACAAATAAATAAACAATACTGAAATTAAAGGGCATAATTGAAAAGAAATTAAAATCCCCCACCATTCTCTATTATGGACTTGTAGGGTGGGTCTCTAAATGGGCAGAGGTTTGGTATGGCTCTAGACAAGGTAGGCTCATATGGTTTACTACATGTGGTTTACAAAGGTACCCGAATTGTACTTACTATCTGTAATCACTAATTTTATCCGGGTTGGACCCGTTTTTATTTTCACAATAATGGGCTTATATATGTGTGTTACTACTATCTAAGTATTGTTATGGGTTGTATTTATTTTTAATTAAAACCAAAGCATATAAAATATATATAGAGAGATGGAGAGAGATGTTACTATTTAATTATCATGTTATATTATATATTAACATATTATGTGTGTTTATTATGTTATTACCCAATTAAAAAGACTAAAATTTTATTAGATTATAGCCTTTATTATTATTACCGTTATTACCTTATTGTTATTATTATCTTTTTTATATTATTATTACTATTGTTATTATCGTATTATTGTTCTCATTTTCGTTATTATTAAATTAAAATTAGAAAAGAATAAAAAACTATAAGCTATATTAATTTATAAAATTAGCCCAATATATAATAAAAAGCCCAAGCCCTTTAAATATTAGTCCATTTACAATTAAATAACTCCAAAAATTATTTTACATATTACATGGCCCAATCAGGCCCTAAATAACAAAAACAAACCCTAATTTGATAATCCCTATTTGCTTTGGCACAACCCAACCTCCACCGTTAGATCAAATTTAATCTAACGGCCACGATTCAACTGAGAGCATCTCCTCGGCTTCAAAACGCGCAGCCCCTCAGATACTCCACGGGCGCGTGGAGCTCACGCACGACGCTTTGACTTCTTTGTGACCGTCTGATCTCTACCAATGGCTCGAATTTCATCCTCACCTCAAGCCCACTACTAGCAACCACGCGCCATGGTCCTCGTGCTCTCTCTGGTCCCCCCTTCGTACGGGAGCCAGAGTAAACAAAAAACCAAAATGTCAGAGGGTGCAACTTCAAAAAACGTGGATTTTATGGGACAAGCAAACATTTCAGAGTGGCAAACATGAATTCGGCCAAAAGAGAGCAGATGTAACCAATAGCAATTTTAGGTTTTATTTATTTATGCCTAAAGATTGTAATATCCGGGGATATAAAAACCGAAGCAAGCATTTGTAAAAGGAGGTGGAAAAGGAGAATTATTCAGAGCAATAGAAGCAGAAAATAGAGCCTCAGTTTTTCAGAGGTATACATCATCTTTATCCATTTCATTTTTGCATTCGAAAGCATAAAAATGCGAATAGAGTTAGGGTTTGAGTCTTTTACCCTCGGCGGTTGCCTTTTCCGTCGTGTCTGTCTGTCTCCATTCATCAGTGATAATTCTCCTAGTATTTTCAAAGCCGGATGTGGTGAGCTGGAAGGGGATTGGGCAGAAAGGGTTGGCTTCGGCTCTGGTTTTCAAAAAGGGAATGAGGTTTTCGAATCGTTTTCTTGGATTTTTAAAAAGAAAAGAGTGTCGATTTTGAAAAGTCGGAGGTAGATTATGGTTTTAAATTGAGAATGGGTTTTGTTTTTAGGGTTTTTGGGTTCACTGGTCGTCGAGGAGTGACGGCCAACACGACGGAGTTCGAACGAGTTCTGGGTTCATCCCAGATGAACGACGGTGCTCATCGGAGAAGGGAGAGCTGGTTTAGCCAAAAGAGGTCAAAATGACCGAGAACCTCCTATTTTTTGTTGTTTTGTTTTTTTTAATTTGGTATATTAGCCACTTAAGGACCTCCGCCCCATTCTAATCACATGATCGGCCCTTCCGCACTTCATAACCACCGTTTTAGTCTATCTACATGGGAAAATTACACCACCCAGGCATTCCGCCTTCCTAAATTGTTTCTCGAGTCCCTATATTTTTTAAAATATTTACAACCTTGTCCCCTGTTTACTTAAATCTATTTTTATTTCAATTCGGCCCTCAAATTCTGGATGAGATCTAACGGCCCAGATTGCTCTAGAGTAGGGCACGTGGATCACCAATCGCGCGTGGCAGCCACGCGCGCGACATTTAAACTTCTGCCAGTCGTTTCATCTTCTTTGGCGAGCACCTGAGCTAATTCTGTCACCATTCACCCATTGCTGGCGTCTCCCTCGATGATCAAAGATACTAGAAACATGCAAAAGGAAGCAAACATGGATTAATTTCAAGATAAAAGCAAAGTCAAAAGATATAATACCTAAATTGAAGCCATGGCTTTAATTCGGCTCAATCCGAATCAAATCAGAGACAATCTAGGGGAAGAAATCATGGATTTGTGCTTAAAAATCAAGCATTTTTGTACCTATATAAACCTATTTTGGTCCATGTAATAGAACACAAGAATCATACATAACAATCATCATACATAATTAAGATAGCAAATAGCATTCGGATTTCGAAGTGTAGCAAGCAAGCATGTGTATTCGACATTTCCAAAGAAATAAAACAGGCTCTTCTTTTCTGGTAACTTTCTTTTATATATTCGTTGTTTTAAATAAAGAAAAGGGAAAAGCTTTTACTGTTGTTTTGCAAAGCGCCATCATGGATTTGGCTTCGATGTAACTCCGGTAAAAAAATATGATTTGGAGCCGCCGAAATCTGGGAAAATGGAATTTTCTGGGAAATTTCGTCACCGACAATGGCGGCCGGCACGACGAATGTTCATCGTGTTCTTCATGAAATGAAGAACACGAAGAACACTTCATAGAATTTGAAGGAAAGCTGGTTTGATCCATTTTGTAAGTGTGTGGAATTTTTTTTTGTTTCTGATAGTTGATATATATGCCAAACCCGTTTGACTGACCCGTATCCGCCTCTGACCCACGCCTTTCTTTCTCAGACCTTCAACCGTGGTTCTTTAGTTTGCAAACTTCTCAATTTTGTCCCTTTTCTTCTAAATTGTTCACCAAATTTCCTTTTTCTTTTGATTTGTCCTTCATACTTTGTTTTCTTTCCAAATTAGCCCCTAATTCAGACTTTCTTTTAAAAATAAAAGTTAATTATCCCATTCCTTTATTTAAAATTTAGTATTTATTTTTAGTTATTAAATTTCGTTTTATCAATTTAGTTGCTTCCTTATGTTTATTATATGTACATATGTGTTTGTTAAAACCTTAGGAATAGGTTTCTTAATAAGCTTAGATTAGAGACATCTTTGTTGTAAAATTTCCTTCATATTCTTAATAAAATACACTTAATTTTACTTAAACCTTAATAGCTAAAATAAATGTAGATATTTTAGGGATTAATCACTAATTAGGTTTTGTTTTTAAAAAAATATAACACATTTAATTGCTTCTGTTGTTTTGTTAAATAAGTGAAAACTAATTAATGTGGTGTCTTACCAAACGTAAATGACGGGTTAGCGCCATGAGTGTTGGCGGTGATTGGAGTTTATTTTCCGGGTGATAAGGCGGTTAAAATAGATTCATATTCATAAAATGGACGAGTAAATCAAAATCTTGTGAACTTGCAAATTTTAGTTTTGGAAAACGCATTTTGAAATCAATAAGGTACCAATTTTTGGACGTGGTGGGGGTGCTAACCCTTCCCCACTCGTAACCGACCCCCGAACCTATTTTATGGTTTCCACAGACCAAAATGTTGTTTTAATAAATAAAACGTTTTTTATTAAAATAACCTCATTTTAAAAGTGATCCAATCACACTTTTTTAAAAAAGATTGGTGGCGACTCCGTGTATTTCAGTTTTCAAAATGTCGGGGCCTTTCTAAAAAAAGGGGTTGCGACATCTTGGCAACTCCGCTGGGGACGTTTTTGCTTTTAAATAAAAGCAAAGGAGGGTCATGCCACAAATTGGTTTTAAAATGTTTTTTTAAAAAAGGAATGGAATTTGCGAGTTCACAAATTTTCAATTTGTTAGCCCATTTAATGAATATAACTCTATTTTATGCATTCCAAAATTGTTCAAAAGCTCAATTCCCGAGCTTATCTCATTCGTTTAAGTGAGGGGAAAATGCTTTGCTCATGTAAGAATATTGATTCTCCGTATGAGCCTAACAAGTACCTTCGGGACTCATATGCCTCATGTCTTCGTAAGGATACCAATCCTTCGAGAAGACATAGGAAGTAAGTCCTCATGAGTTGAACTTGGTTCTTTTGAAGCCTACAATAGGCGAGAACCAGAGGTCTTGCTACCCTTAGTAGGGGACAACAAGGATAGCTCGAGTACCTTTTTAGAACCTAACCAAGTTTGAGAATCTAGAACTTACCTCATTAGAGACATAAGGAAAACCTAGGTTTTTTGGTTTGGTCAAAATCATTTCGCAAAGATAATCCATGGAGACATGTCCTAAAATGTTGGAATGTCTACCCAGAGTTATTTACGCAATGAAATTATTTTGGGCCCTTTTGTTTTCTTGTATCTAATCTTTCCTTTTTTGTTGTTTTGCATGTCTAATCTTGCATCATCATTCCATTTCAAGAAGGATTTTGGTTCTTTAAAATATTTGCTCAGTTAGAAAAGTTGTAACCATGGATGGAAGGGTCTTGAAATTGGAAGAAGAGAACGCAAAAGTTCGTCACTGGTCTGAAGTTAATCAGCGAACATATGGGGACAGTTTGGCCGTTGATCATGAAAAATAACTTCAGAATATGCCCATATCAGCATTAAGCAGAATGATGTGCAAGAGCTGTAGAAAATCTGGGAGCACTTTGACTATGAGACCAAGCAACTGTTCTATGAAACCTAAGGAGATATAGCATATTTGTTGTATGTGCAGGTCGATGAACAATTCTTGAAGGCTTTGGTCTAATTCTGGAATTTGGGATATTGTTACTTTACCTTCAATGGGGAGGATATGATGCCCACGGTTGAAGAATACTTGGCTCTGTTCAACCTACGTAAAGTGAAGAGGAGTTGGGTCTATGCTAAGCCTCCTAAGAACAAAAATCCGCACTCAAGACTTTAAGCTTCCGCTGGCATGAGTGATGGATGGGTTAAGGGACAGATACAGAAAAGAGGTGGCGGTTTTTCCTTTCCTTGGACAAGTATCACAAACATAATTCCAGTTCACCCAGACAAAGAAAAGAGAGTGGATCTCCTAGAAATTGCGATCTACGGTTTGGTCATCTTCCTAAGGTTCATGGGGAACATTGATGTAGCGTTGCTTGATTTCTTTGAGCAGCTGAAAAGGGGAGTTAATCCAATACCTATTGTGTTAGCTGAAACTTTCATTTCACTAAATGCATGCAGAAATATAGAAGGTGTGTGCTTCGGAGGGTGTGCTCCATTACTTTAGGTCTGGGCCCTTAGCCATTTTTGGAAATGCCCAACTTTGACTTTGTCGAATGTATTCCCCCCAAACTTTTCTCCTCTTCGTGAATTCTTGGCAAAAGATTCGCCAATTGTCAAGAAAAGCAAATGGGTGGACATTTTCAAAGATCGCTATGATGAAGACATCAAATGGAGGATTCCTTGGATGGGTTATACTAAGATCCTGTACAAGTGTAGAGATTTTAATTTCCTGATGTTGTTAGGTTTGTGAGGAAGGATTGGATGTGCTCCTTTGCTAGTGTCTCGATAGTATGGTTCTCAGCAGTTCATCCCATTTACTATTGGTCTCAGTTTGTCAGAGTTCGAATTCTAGGGAGAGTTCAGGTAGAAGGTACATATGATTGGTAACTCGTGGAACAACTGTTATCATATAGAGGTAGAATATGATAGTCACTGCATGTACACCCCTGACTATGATGTTTGGAGACACATAAGAATGAATGACAAGGTCATATTACCTTCACCTGGCCAGGCCAAGTCACTAGAGGAACACTTGAAGGTGGTCCCTTCCGAGGCAGATATTTTGAAAGAAGAGTTAAGAGGAACCAAGAAGAAAATAGAAGCCTTGCAGGAAAAGAACCAGAGAGATAAGTTTGAGTCACAGCTTGACATAGACAAATTCAAAGGAGATACAGATCGGGTAACAAAACTGTACTTGGATTTGAAAGAGAAGTATGAGATTCAGAGGGTTGACTTCCTCAAATTTTAGACCAAGGTTCGCAATGCTGCATTGTAGAAAAACCCAGATAAGTGGAGGCAGGAAATTGAACAAGTTGTGGGCAAAGAAAGAGAACATGGCAAATGGGAGATTGAAAGGTATAGACGGGCACTCACAGAGGAACGGAAGAAAAATAAATGAGCAGCAGAAAATGAGGGAGGCAAATGAACCCTAGAGAGAGAAAAAGAGAATATGGCTGTTTAGAAGAGGAAAGCCCAGGACAACAAGAACTGTCTGCTAAAGTTACAAGCAGTGTATGATGAAACTTGTAAGAAGTTGAAACAGAGCCAAGATTTTGTCACCGAATTGAAAGTCAAGATGGATATCTTGAACTAGTCTCTCCAAGAGTTACAAAATGATCACACTTACTCAGAACTCCAAGCTAGCTTGAATGAGAATGATTCCCTGAGAGAGCAAGTGGAAGAAATGGAAAACATCATTCAGGAATACATGAAGATATAGCTGATGGAGGCAATGATTACTGGTTTACGTGTCTCAAAGATAATGCACGAAAGTTCTAAGAACGGGATAAATTCGATAAGACTGTCATGACTCAAGTTCAAGACGTGGCTCAACATGTTATGATGCTAGCCACAGAAGCTCCAGCTCTTCGTCGGTACATCAAGCCAGTATGAGAGGTGGGACCAAGGCTTATATGGCTAGTTGAAGAATTAAAGGAGTTAAGAGTTTGTGCTGAAAAATATTTGTAAAGAGATATGGGAAGTTGATGTAATAAGGACCTTTTGACATTCAATAAAGCTGTTTCTAAAAGCAGATATTTCATTGAACCAATGTTCTTTTGTTTGTATTCATGCATTTGCATCTTTTTTTTGTTTGGTTGTTTTCTTTTTGGCTTTGCACTGCATTGCATGCATTCATAATATAGCAAGACACTAACCTAAATATAAAATTTCAGAAAATGCCAAAATAGCCAAAACAGCCCACAAGTACGGTACATGATCGCAAACGAAAGTAATGGAAGACAAAGTAGCAACCTTGGAAGTTAACCACAAGAGCACCCAGGATCGGTTGGACAAGATAGAGATTGATTTAAAATAGGAAATTGAGATATCTCAGAGAAAGACAGTCAACTCAATTGCGAATATGCTAGGGTTCAAGGACCCAGATGCAACATAAACTGGTGAGGAAACCAATGCTCTACCCCGATTCCAGGGAATGACTTTCATCTATCCTGGAATGCAAAAGGAAGCTTCTACACTAAAGGTTAAGATATCTTTCCACTTTGCTGAAACTTCCACCGGGAATGAGTCAAAGGCAAGTACTAAAGGGGCTTACAACTATGAGGTGCTCGATCTCGATAAAATTGTTGATAAGGCTAAGGCTGAAAAGAAGTGGGATGATCGATATGAGAAGCTTGAAGGAATGATCAAATCCTTCCAAGAAGGAAGCACTCTTGGAGGGATGGATGCTAGAGAGCTGAGTTTGGTGACAGATTTGGTGGTGCCCTGAAATTCAAGGTCCCTCATTTTGAGAAGTATAATGGAACCACAAGCCATCAGTACATCTAACCATGTACTACAGAAAGATGTTAATGTACCTGGACAACGAGAAGTTACTTATTCATTACTTCTAGGATAGCCTAGCGGGGTCAGCGGCACGTTGGTATACGCAGTTGAGTCGGGTCAATATTCGATCATGGAAGGACCTATCAAGAATCTTTAGTAAGAAGTACAAACATGTCACTAACATGGTCCCAACTAGACTGGTCCTGCAAAGGATGGAACAAAAACATCATGAATGTTTTCGTCAATATACGCAAATGTGGAGGGATGTAGCTGCTCAGGTTTAGCCACCATTGCTTGAGAATAAAATCACCCCAATGTTTGTAGAAACCTTAAATGGTTCATTTTATGATCGTATGATAAATCAAGCAACCAAAAGTTTCGCGGACATGTTAATGGATGGTGAGTTGATCTTGACGGCTATTAAAAGTGGAAAATTGGATGGAGGAGAAACAAAGAAACCCTACAAGAAGAGGGAGAATGAGGTCAATGCAACCAATGTCTACAACCCCAATTATTCAAAGGGGTGGTTTTCAATAAACCCAATGCTTCAACTCCAGCCCCTGTTGCAACAAGCTCACCGAAGGAAGAACGAAGATATCAAGGGAATTCAAAACCATACTTTCCTCCTATCCCAATGACATATACAGAACTATTCGCTGAACTGATCAAGTCGCAGATGGTACTACCACGCCATGTTCCACCTTTCTCACCTCTATACCCCGCATGGTATGACGAAAAGGCACAATGCGAATACCATGTAGGTATTAGGGGGCACATATTGAAAACTGTACCACATTTAAAAGAGTGGTAGATGACCTGAGGAAATCAAGCATGTTATCATTTGACACGTCTAAAGAGAAAGGGAATCCCCTGTCAAATCACCAGAAGACAGGAGTGAATGCTATCATTAAGGAAGAGGACAAGAGGGCCAAGGAGTATGTTGCTGAAGTTAAGGCATCAATGAAGTAGGCGTGGGCCTAAATGATTGCAGCTGGGATGTTAGAAGGAGAAGCCTAGGAGATGGTTGAAGATGAACTATATTGCGAGTACCATAGAGTAGGAGGGCATGGGATTGAATGCTGTTCAGAATTCAAATGCCTGGTTCAGGCCAAGATGGATACTAAAGAACTTGAATTTTTCAATAAAGTAAGCAAGGATCACATGATGGATGTATGTGCAGCAGAAGAGACAAACCCAAGGAAAGATTATACAGGGATGAAGTCTTTGGTTATCAAGACCAAGGCAAGTGTAAATGAACCTACGAAAGGTATGACCCTGCGGTTAATAATTAAGGCACCAACTCGATCCCCATACAAGGATAGCAAGTAGGTCCCTTGGAACTATGCCTGCTCAGTGACAACTCTGGGAGAATCATCGGTGGGGGACAAGACGAAAGAAGAACTAGTGAATAAAGTGAGCCACTTCACAAGGAGTAGAAGATTGTATTCCCCACCAACGATAGAAGACAAAGATGTGGCGTAGAGAAAAGTTGTTGCTGAAGGGCCAGAGAAGGAAGGAGAAAGAGATTTCTTTAAAAAGAAGCCACTAGTGTATCATGAGCCTGTAAAGGAGTCAGAGGCTCAAGAATTTCTAAAGATACTCAAACATAGTGAGTACAGTGTAGTGGAGCAGCTTCACAAGCTCTCGGCCCTGATCTTTATGTTATCACTGTTACTAAGTTTCGAGGGTCACGATGAGGCCTTACTGAAAATTCTAGATCGAACATTTGTGCCGAAGGAGATTTCAACTGACAAGATGGATATGTTGGTCAGTAACATTGCTGTGAATAATTTCATTCATTTCAATGACGAGGAAATACTTGAAGGAGGGAGAGGGTCATGCAAAGCTCTGCATATTTCCACAAGATGCAAAAGATACATGTTTCTAGGTGTCTTAATTGATAACGGATCAGCCCTAAATGTTCTCCCATTGGCGACATTAAAGAAGCTACCAATAGGTAGCTCGCATATGAGAGCTTATCAGAACATTGTGAGAGCATTTGATGGGACACAAAGGGAGGTGATAGGAAGAATTGAAGTACCTTTGCAAATCGAACCATCAACTTTTGTGGAGTTTGTGGTCTTAGACATAAAACCCATTTACAGCTGCTTACTTGGGCGTCCACAGATTCATACAGCAGAAGTGGTCCCCTCCACTTTACATCAGAAGATAAAATTTGTGATTGATGGATATATAATAATGATAGGTGCCGAGGAGGAAATCATTGCATCAGTAGCCACAGATGTACCCTACATCAAGGTTGATGAGGGTGCGCTCGATTGTCACTTTAGGACATTAGAGCTAGTGAATGCAACCTTTGTCACCGAGGGAAGTAAAGTACCAGAATTATCCAGCTGTGCGAAAATGCAGGTGAAACAAACACTCGAAAAAATGAGCTGAAGCTGGAAAAGGATTTGGGAAGAGGCATCAATGGAGGTTATATCCCGTGGTTATCCCTGCCAAGAATAACCAATTTGGGCTAGGTTTCAAACCTAACCATTGGCAAAGAAGAGTAGAGATCAAAAAGCAGCAGGAAAGAAGAAGGGCGAGATTGAAAGGAAAGGAAATTGAGTGGGAGCCAATGGCATTCCCACCACTGAGTCATAATTTTAGATCTAGAGGCTTCTTGGACCCAAATGCATAAGTTAATGAGGAAGAGAAAGGAAAGAATGACCTGTGTGAAGCATTTGAGAAGCTGAGCATCAATGCAATAACAGACGAGGAAAGAAAAAACAAGTACTTGTCCATGATTCGCCCTTGCTCTGAACTTGACAACTGGACTGCTGAAGAGACCAAACTTATAATTTGAATTTCAATAAAGATGCATTTTTTCCTTTCAGCAAATCTTGTGTGGCAAACTCTTTTCCCAAGTAAAACTCAAAGTAAAGTAAAAAACTAAAAACAAATCATTCCAATCATCTTTTTTCTTTGTTTATATTTCATCCTATTTTCTTTGTAGGTTTTCATATATCAATGGCACAAACGACTCCGAGTCTGAACTTGAGGTTGACTTTGAACTACTTTATGCCTAGAAGAAGTTGAGAATGTTGACGATGAAGAAGAATATGACTTGCCTAGTTATCTACTTAGAATGGTAGAAGGAGAAGAGAAACAAATTCTTCCCCATAAGGAGGAGTTGAAGATTCTGAATCTTGGCACAAAAGAAGAAAAATGTGAAGTAAAGATTGGCACCACCATTACAGCTAATACTCGACAAAGCCTAATTGAGCTCCTAAAGGAATTCAAAGATATTTTTACCTGGTCATACCAAGACATGCCTAATCTTGACACTGATATCGTTGTACATAAGCTCCCTGTAAAGGAAGGATGCGAGCCTATGAAGCAGAAGCTAAGAAGGATGAAAGCCGAGATGCTCCTAAAGATTAGAGATGAAGTGAAGAAGTGATTTGTTGCAGGGTTTCTCGAAGTAGCAAAATATCCAGAATATGTGGCTAACATCGTCCCAGTCCCTAAAAATATGGAAAAGTACGAATGTGCATTGATTACAGGAACCTCAATAGAGCAAGGTCCAAAGACAATTTCCCATTACCACACATCGACACATTAGTGGATAACACAACCGGGCACTCCCTTTTCTCTTTCATGGATAGTTTCTCTGGGTATAACCAGATTAAAATGTGCCCAGAAGATATGGAAAAGGTTACCTTCATAAACATTATGGGGAACCTTTTGCTATAAGGTAATGCCCATTTGGTTTAAAGAATATAGGGGCAACCTACCAAAGATCCATGGTCACCATTTTTCATGATATGATGCACCGGGAAATAGAAGTATACATTGATGATATGATCACCAAATCCCAGTCTGAAGAGGAACATCTAGCGAACTTAGAGAAACTTTTTCAAAGGTTGAGGAAATTCCAGCTAAAGCTTAGCCCAAACAAGTGTACATTTGGGGTTACATTTGGAAACTTATTAGGCTTTTTGGTAAGCAGGAGAGGAATTGAGATTGATCCTGATAAGATTAAGGCCATATAAGAACTCTTACCATCTCAAACACAGAAGAAGGTTCAGGGTTTCCTAGGGAGGTTAAATACATCACCCGTTTCATCTCCCAGTTAACTAATAAATGCGACCCAATGTTCAGGCTACTTAAGAAGAATAACCCAGGCACATGGAATGAGGAATGTCATGTAGCCTTAAAAAGAATCAAAGAGCAGTTAACTAATCCTCATGTGCTAGTACCGCCAGTTTTCAGGAAACCATCGGTTCTATACCTGACGGTGTATGAAAACTCTATGGGTTGTGTGCTGGGACAACATGATAAAACTGGGAGGCTTGCATATTAGGGCTAAGGGAGGCCATCGAAAGGAAGATACGCAATCTGAAAGTTTTTGGAGACTCGACGCTGGTTATCTATCAGATACAAGGTGAATGGGAGATAAAAAATGCAAAACTAGTAGGATATCACAAGTTGGTCCTTGAATTAACCAAAGAATTTGATGAGATCACCTTTAAATACTTATCCAGAGAAGAAAATCAGATGGCAGATGTGTTGGCCACCTTAGCTGCCATGTTTAAGGCAAGTGAAGGATCAAAGATGATGCCTATCAAACTGCAAATGCTATATTCCCCGGCTCACTGCTATGATGTGGAAAAAGAAGCAGATGGCCAACCACGGTACTGTGACATTCTGCAGTATATGAAATCTCAACAATACCTACCCTAAGAAACTGAGAATGAGAAGAAAATGATCATGAAATTGGCATCAGGGTACGTTCTTGATGGAGAAATTTTGTACAAGAAAAGTCGAGATCAAGTGCTTTTGAGATGTGTAGATGCAAAAGAAGCACAGCTAATTTTAGAAGAGGTTCATGAAAGAGTTTTTGGAACTCACCCTAGCGGCTTGACCATGCCCAAAAGAATCATGCGCTTTGGATATTATTGATCAACTATGGAAGGGGATTGCATCAATTATTCTTGCAAATGCCACAAGTGCCAGATTTATACTGATAAGGCTCATACACCTCCTCAATCACTCCATGTCATATCAGCTCATTGGCTATTTTCTATGTGGGGCATAGACGTCATTGGTCAGATTTATCTGAAGGCATCAAATGGGCATCGATTTATTCTAGTAGCCATCAACTACTTTACAAAGTGGCTTGAAAAAGCCTCGTATGTAAACATCACTAGATCTACGGTTTGCAAATTCTTAAAAAAAGAAAGCATTTGTCGATATGGCTTGCCTGAAAGTATCATAACCAATAATGCCTCCAATCTGAATAATAAGATGATAGTAGGAGTCTGTGAGCAGTTCAATGTCAAACATCATAATTCAGTGATATATCCCCCAAAGATGAATGGGGCGGTGAAGGCTGCAAATAAGAACATCAAGAAGATAGTCGCAAAAATGGTTGACACTTATAAAGACTGGCATGGGAAGTTACTGTTTGCCTTATATGCATACCAAAATGCAGTACAAACGTCCACCAGGGCAACACTATTTTCTTTTGTGTACGGAGTAGAAGCAGTATTGCCAATTGAGGTTGAGATACCATCGTTTCGCGTCTTAATGGAAGCAAAATTGAAGGAGGCAGAATGGGTTCAAACGAGATACGACCAGCTTAATCTATTTGATGAAAAGAGATTGAAGGCATTGTGTCATGGGCAAATGTACCAAAGAAGGATGGTAAGGGCACACGAGAAGAAATTTTGCCTGAGACAATTCCAAGAAGGTGATTTGGTGTTAAAGAAGAAGTTACCAATCCAAAGTGATTCCCGAGGAAAATGGGCACCAAATTGGGAGGGACCTTACATTGTAACAAAGATTTTCTCAGGTGAGGCATTAATTTTGGTTAAAATGGATGGAGATGAACTTCAGAGCCCGATAAACTCAGATTTAATCAAAAAGTATTATGTCGAAAGAAGAAGGAAAAAAGAGAAAAAAATAAAAAAGGAAAAAAAGAGAGAAAAAAGAACAAAAGGAAAAGGAAAAAGAAAAGAAAAAACAAAAAGTAAAAGAGAAAAAGAAAAGAAAAAGGAAAAGAAAATGGGGTTCAAAATTAAAACCCATAAAGGGCGTTTTGAAACTAAAGGAGGACTTGAGTTGAAAACCCATGAAGGGTGGCTCAGGTAGTTGATATGGCGGGAAATTCTCTCGAGGACATGACATAGATATCTTCTCGCATTGTCACCATTTTTGAAGTTTGCTCAGTATTGGTAGCATTCAGGACATCTCATAGCATTTTGATAGGAGGAGTTTTGGTCATTGATATCTGAATATTTGTAATTTCCCTTTTGTTTGCCACAGTATTGATAAAATTTTGTTTCTTTAGCTTTCCTTTCTTTGCTTAGACTCTTTCTCCCGTTTCACATAAGCATCTTGCATTGAAATGGGGATTAAAAAGTTGGACATAATTTAAGACATGCAAAAGATTTTTGAGCATTACTCTGAAATTTGTTTAAAAGGGTACTGGAACTATGAAGCATTTTGTGGTTAAGTTTTGAACTTGGGGCATAAAAAGGCACGAAGCACATGAAGACGTTCAAGGTGGAAACAAGTCGTGCCGCAGATATTACTATGCAAGCAATTCAAAATGATAAGAATCCAAAAGTTCTAAAAACCTGGAGGGTTTGATCATAGGGCAGCATATTGCAAAACGGAGAGGCCTAGACAAGACAGTCTGACTCCCACAACAATGAGAATAATTTTACAGACATTAGGGGAGACAACTAGAGACATAAGGGTTTTCATTCGTGTTTCAAGGCCAGTCAAGAAGGCCTGACATTGAATATTGATGATAGCATAATCTTTCTTCCACGAAAATAAGAACAATTTTACAGACTGTTCAGAAGTTTTGCAAAAAATGAGAATGGTGAAGTTTTTTTAGTGGAATGGTCAGTGGAATGTTAACAACAAGAAACTGTTTGAGCTATATAGGTTTGAAAGATGGGCGGTTGCTAACTTTCTCGCTCATTGTGATCCTAATAACATTGTGCAAAGTCTTATTCGGTGTGGAGAAATGAAAGGAATTCATATTGCTTCCCTTTTTGATGAGATGGGCTAGAATAGACACCTACCATCTCTTGCCAAAGTTGAGAAAATGTTTGAGATGATACAGTTTAAGTTCCCTGGAGCATTATAGTTTCTTTTGTGTCCACTACCTGACAAAAAAGTAATTCTGATGAAAGGAATTTAAAAGGCAAAAGAAAAGCAACATACATACATTTGATAGGCACCCTTAGGAGCATTCATATCATAGTAGCATCCATTCATTTTTGACAGGTTTAGAGCATTTCTTATCCATCCAAGCATAAGGAGGATGGAACTTTTTTCAGCCTGTTTACCTATCCGAGCATGAGGAGGATAGAACCCGCTTATCTATTCGAGCATGAGGAGAATAGAACCCGCTTATCCACCAGAGCATAAGGAGGGTGGAACCTTTTTCAGAACCTGCTTATCAATCATCATACACAATTTAGATAGCAAATAGCATTCAGATTTTGAAGTGTAGCAAGCAAGCATATGTATTCGGCATTTCCAAAGAAATAAAGTACACTCTTATTTTTTGGTAACTTTCTTTTATATATTCGTTGTTTTAAATAAACAAAAGGGATAAGTTTTTACCGTTGTTTTGCAAAGCGCCACCATGGATTTGGCTTCGATGTAACTCCGGTAAAAAATATGATTTAGGGCCGTCGAAATTTGGAAAAAAGGAATTTTCTAGGAAATTTTGCCGTCGACAACGGCGGCCAGTGGAAAGCGGTCAGCATGACAAATGTTCATCGTGTTCTTCAGTTCATGAAGATCACTAAGAACACTTCAGAGAATTTGAAGGAAAGCTGGTTTGATCCATTTTGAAAGTGCGTGGGAAATGTTTTTTTTGTTTCTGGTAGTTGATATATATGCCAAACCCGTTTGACTGACCCGTATCCACCTCTGACCCGTGCCTTCCTTTCTCGAACCTTCAACCGTGGTTCTTCAATTTGCAAACTTCTCAATTTCGTCATTTTTCTTCTAAATTGTTCACCAAATTTCCTTTTTCGTTCGATCTGTCCTTCATACTTTGTTTTATTTCCAAATTAGCCCCTAATTCAGACTTTCATTTAAAAATAAAAGTTAATTATCCCATTCCTTTATATAAAATTTAGTATTTATTTTTAGTTATTAAATTCCATTTTATCAATTTAGTTGCTTCATTATGTTTATTATATGTACATATGTGTTTGTTAAAACCTTAGGAATAGGTTTCTTAATAAGATTAGATTAGAGACATCTTTGTTGTAATATTTCCTTCAGATTCTTAATAAAATACACTTAATTTTACTTAAACCTTAATAGCTAAAATAAATGTAGATATTTTAGGGATCAATAACTAATTAGGTTTTATTTAAAAAAAACTATAACACATTTAATTGATTCTGTTGTTTTGTTAAATAAGTGAAAGCTAATTAATGTGGTGTCTTACCAAACAGAAATGACGGGTTAGCGCCAAGAGTGTTGGCGGTGATTGGAGTTCATTTTTCGAGATAAGGCCGTTAAAATAGATTCATTTTCATAAAATGGATGAGTAAATCAAAATCTTGTGAACTTGAAATTCTAGTTTTGCAAAATGCTTTTTCAAATCAATAAGGTACCAATTTTTGGGGGTGGTGGGGGTGCTAACCCTTCCCCACTCATAACCGACCCCTGAACTTGTTTTCTGGTTTCCACAGACTAAAATGTTGTTTTAATAATAAAACATTTTTATTAAAATAACCTCGTTTTAAAAGTGAT
The DNA here is from genome assembly GCA_019671005.1 of Hibiscus mutabilis. NCBI lineage: Eukaryota > Viridiplantae > Streptophyta > Magnoliopsida > Malvales > Malvaceae > Hibiscus > Hibiscus mutabilis. The sequence continues at coordinate 58,977,451 of CM033718.1, read as the reverse complement.
CCAATCAAACTTTTTTAAAAAATATTGGTGGCGACTCCATGTATTTTAGTTTTCAAAATGTCGGGCCCTCCAAAAGAGGGTTGCGACACACACGTAACAACTCCCAAACCTTTTTAAATTGAATCTCTATTTTTCTGGTATCCGGCCTACCTTACCCAAGTGGCTGGTGGCGAATCCAAATTTTTTATTGAATACGAAGTTTCAAGAGAAATCCCTTTTTCAAAGAAGAATGACTTGGGGGTAACCCGTAACCGTAGCACACGTAGCTAAAAAGAAAAACGTTGCTACAGCTTGGCGACTCTGCTGGGGAACGAATTTGTTTTTACAAAATAAAAAGAGAGTTAGGCCAAGAAAATATTTTTTGCTTTTAATGATCGAAAATTGTTGCAAATTTAATTTGATTTTAAGGAGGTCGGTTCTTTCTTGAAAATGTGACTACGATTGCACAAGCTTTGATAATTGGTGAACTTCGAGTTAATTTTTCATTTAATTTCTAAGGAATACCAACATGTGTTGCACCATGTTCATTAGGCTCTATACCCGAGCTCCTTCCTTTAAGTAGGAGCGAAACACCACATACCCACGTGAGTAGACCTCCACGGGTCGGTAATTAACTTTTGGAATCCACGCCTTTTGACATGTGAGTAGCCCTCCACGTCACTAGTCCGTGCTTTCCCTTGAATTGAAACCAATTCGCAAGCTTGTAATGGGCCAGAATTGGGGTTCTTGTTATCTTAGTAGGTGATAAGATAGGTTCGAGTACCCTTGTCTAGAACCAAACCTACATGTGTGAGAACTTAAGAAACCTACCCCGATTAGAGCCATGTGGATAACTATAGCGAACTAGAATTCATGCTGTTAGGTTTTCTTCTTGTTAATCTACTTTGGTGTTGTTTTTGCTTTATATCCATTGTATATATTCGTTACTAACTCATTTTATTTCCCTTGACTTGTTTCGTTCAACTTTTTTCTGCGTATTCATGTCATTTTCATATGAAGTGTTGATTCGAGAACAGTTTGAAATTGAAGGCTTTCGTGATGGGAGAAAGAGTCCATAATAACGAGTAGACAGATTTCAAAGTTCAAAATTGATCAAAAAATGAGCAAAAGCTTTTTCTTGTGCCTCATGTGGTACACATTTTATTTTCTCGTTGTAATGAGACTTGATCTCCGTTATGGAAATTTGTTTAAAGAGGATGTTTGAGGATCAACACTTTGTTTACATTCATTTCATTTTACTTTTATTATTTGATTTTAACTTTTCTTTACGCATTTTGTGCATAAGACACATTTGCATTCATTAGTGAGGAAACTAGATTAATTGTGAGAAATGTCATGACAGTAAGTCGCAATCATTTCGCACTCCTACGGTACACGTTCTCGAACGAGAGTTATGGAGGATAGATTGGCTAATGTTGAGAAATCACAAGACATTAAGGATCACTTGGGTAATATTGAGCAGAGGATTGAGCGTTCTCAAGATGAGATCATAGCTCGTATTACTACGCTGTTAGGCCCAAGAGATACCGGAAAGGCCCAAGAGGCAGATAGAACTCCCAGTGTGGTGGAACCAGGGGAAACTCATCTCATGCGAAGGTTCAATCAGAAGGGTCGAATCTAAAGTTTGTCCAATGGGCCGAAGCATCTATTAATAATCCAGTCGATGTGGGGCATGAAAATGACATTGACATGGAAGTTCCAGATTTAAATCTTATCAATAAGATAGAGGGAAGGTTGAGAAAAGAGTTTGAAAAAAAGTTCGAGGAATAGAGCCTTCAAATGGAAGAAAGGGGTAGCATGTTGCAAGCAACCAATGACTATGGGGTTGATGCTATGGAATTGAGCTTGGTGGCGGATTTGGTTATCCCAGATAAGTTCAAAGTGCCAGAATTTGAAAAGTATGATGGGACTACTTGTCCTTCGGCTCATCTGATCATGTATTAACGTAAGGACTACTTGTCCTTCAACCGGGACCGCTGCCTGCTGGTATACGCAACTTAGCTAAGCCAACATAAAGTCATGGAAGGATCTATCTAGACTCTTTAGCGAACAATACAAGCATGTGAAGGACATGGTCCCCAATAGGACAATGCTACAAGGTTTGACTCAAAGGCATGATGAGAATGACAAATAATATGCCCAAAGATAGAGATATATCGCGACGCAAGTCCAACCACCTATTATGGAGAACGAGATTACCCGAATATTTGGGGATACACTATAAGGTCCAATTTATGAGAAGACAATCAGCAACATATCCTTGGGTTTTTCTGAATTTGTGAACACAACGGAATCTATTGAGGACGCCTTCAAAAGTGGCAAACTCAAGATCGGGGAAAGCTCACAAAAGTATACAGAGAAGAAAGACAATGAAGTGAGCAATGTGAGTACCCACAGCCTAAATAACGTTGTGATTGCACCGAAGCCGCCAAAGGAAAACTCACAAGGATCTAATAGAAGAGAGGCAAGGGGCAAAAGGAGGAGACCTTTACCCCGATACCCATAACCTATGGTGAATTGTACCCCAAGCTCCTCAAAACTGACTTGATTCGCCCTTATCACCTTACTACAATGCAACCTCCCTACCCTTAATGGTATGACCCTAAGGCCCAATGTGAGTACCATGCGGGAATTACCGGACACTACATCAATAATTGCAAAGCATTCAAGAGGGTGGTTCAAAACTTGATTAACACAACAGTTCTAAAATTTGACTCGCCAGATGTAGAAAACAATCCCTTGACTAGGCATGAGGGAAAGTAAGGAGGTCGAGTTTTCTAAGGAGGGTGAAGCATCGAAGAATCTTTTTGGAAGGAAGGGCAGTCTGCAAGTTGTCCGAAGTTTTTGCATCCTATTCTTGTTTTGTTTCCATTCTAGATGTTGTTTTGTTTTGCATTTGGAATTTTCTTTTTTAAAGTAATGTTTGGAACTAACCTTCCTACTTTTGGCCCGAAAGTAGCAAGGATCTTTTGTAAAGGCATGCTTATGGGTTCTTCTTTCAATGGAAATATATTTTTTTCTTAACATACAATGACATTGAAAACCATGTATATGTATATATCTCTTCTTACTCTTGTGGACCTTTGGATATCAATTGCATGAGGCGATATTGGTTCAGATGCAAAGATCAGTCAAATGTTGTGATAATGATGAAGTGTGATTTCACACCCAGCCTACTATGGTAAAAAAAAATCTCTCCAAAATCATAAAGGTCAAGTGAATTAGGCAAGTGGAGTTGCTCGAAATCAAAGTAACTAGCGCCCAAAATAAATGAATACAAAAAAATGAAAAATGAAAAAAATAAATGGTGAATGATTTAGTTAATGCAATCGAATAAGTCTCGGAGAACTCTGATGGAGCTGTGGGGGTGACTAATCTAATAATGAGCTATGCTCCACCTGTCCAATACCCTAGCGTCAGAGACATCTCTTTGAAGACATATGCACAATAATAATAAATAATGACTAATTACAAATCATACACATGCACTTAATTCTCTATTCTTAGAATAATTTTTGCGCTCAACTAGTTAAGCAAGCTAGGGAAAGTTGAACTTATTTATGAATGGAGAAAACTAATGAGAACAAAAATGAGTAGTTTTCGAACGGATCAAGCAATACGGTAATCATGAGGATGAACCGAATAAGCTGGGAAAAGCTTCACAACTTCAAATATCGCCACAACATTCAAATCTATTACAGGCACAAGCTATGCTTGAAATGATATGATCTTTGGAGCATTGAATCTAAGACGCTTTTGCACTTGATATCCAGGGCATCCTATTCTATTTTCTTGTTACGATCTTGGTCTTGTATGATAAACAAGCTCGTTTTTTAAAGATTTCTTCTCATTGCTTTAAAGATAAATTCCAAAATGCAAGACTGATGAGGCAAATTACCAGCTTAGGATGGCAAGATTAATAAAGCCCAAAGTTAAAGGGGCGATATGATGGCATTTGCAGTAGTAGTTGGAGCATCTTCGTCTATAAAGCAGCAAGATCTTTTGTAAATAAGTTCAGTCAGGGCAGACAAAGATTTTGATTATTAAGGAGGAGCAAGTGTAAGCAAAAAAATTTGGGGGAAAAATTTTATTGGGGCATGAAGATGAATCAAAGTTAATGATAGATACTTCCGAGACAGAATTCAGGAGAGTTCAAAAGGAACAGTCCAAAATGAGGATCTAAAAAGTCACTTAGAGCAAGGGATACATAATTTTTAAAGGTTGAACCCGAGTATGAGATGAGGTACTCCACCAAATGATCTTAAGAGCTTCATTGAATATGAAGACTCAAGAAAGCGTCCCCTAATTAGTATTCATTCATACATAGTTAGACATCCCTAGGTTAGGGGCATGCTAATTTATGCATCCATCATTTTATCTTTTTGACAGATTTATTTCTTAATCTGTAACTTCGTAATAGAAGAAGTAGATTTCAATGAGATATGATTTCGTACTTGCATGAAATCAAGCTAAGGCTCCGATCTATGACTTCTTTAAAAATGGATCACGATAAAAATTAAGAGATTCCTACATGAACTCATCAGCAAAGATCAAGGGTTTCCGTCAAGAAAAACCTATCCAGCAAAATTACGATAAGACCTCTAGTGCATGATAATCCAAACCCTCAGCAGCCTCCAATGCTCGACTTTTATTCTTTCGGGAATCAGTAAGACCCTCAATGCATGATAAATTGTAATCTCAGTAAACCCTTCAGAGTTTGACTTTATTTTCGGCCATTAGTAAGACCTACAGTGCTTGGTAAGTCAGATCTTCGGTAAATCCTTAAGTGTTCGACTTCATTTTCTAGCCATCAGTAAGACCTCCAGTGCTTGGTGAGCTAGGTTGTCCGTAAACCCTTCAGTGTTGGACCTTCGTTTTCAGCCATTAGTAAGACCTATAGTGCTTGGTGAGTCAGATCGTGGGTAAATCCTTCAATGTTCAACTTTATTTTCTAGCCATCAGTAAGACCTCTAGTGCTTGGTGAGCTAGGTTGTCCGTAAACCCTTCAGTGTTGGACCTTCGTTTTCGGCCATCAGTAAGACCTTCAGTGCATGATGACCCGAACCTCACAGGGAAGTGGGGCAAAATTAGTGATTTTTGTCTTTGCTCTATCCTTGTTTACACAAGAATGAGAAAGAGGGGCAGCTGTAATCACTAATTTTGTCCGGGTTGGACACGTTTTTATTTTTACAATAATGGGCTTATATATATGTGTTACTGCTATCTACGTATTGTTATGGGTTGTATTTATTTTTAATTAAAATCAAAGTATATAAAAAAACTACTAATATTTTGTTTGTTGAGTATTAATAGTCTATTCTACTAGTTTATATATAGAGAGAGTGAGTGAGAGATTTTGCTATTTAATTATCATGTTATATTATATATTATCATATTACGTGTTTTATTATATTATTACCTAATTAAAAAAACCAAAATTTTATTAGATTATAGCCTTTATTATTATTACCGTTATTACCTTATTGTTATTATTATCTTATTCTTATATTATTATTACTATTGTTATTATCGTATTATTGTTGTCATTTTCGTTATTATTAAATTAAAATCAGAAAAGAATAAAAAAAACTATAAGCTATATTAATTTATAAAATCAGCCCAATATATAATAAAAAGCCCAAGTCCTTTAAATATCAATCCATTTACAATTAAATAAGTCCCAAATTTATTTTACATATTACATGGCCCAATCAAGCCCTAAATAACAAAAACAAACCCTAATCTAATAATCCCTATTTGCTTTCGTGCAACCCAACCTCCATCGTTAGATCAAATTTGATCTAACGGCCACGATTCAACTGAAAGTGTCTCCCCGGCTTTAACACGCGCCGCACGCATGGCTCTTCAGATACTCCACGCGCTCGTGGAGCTCACGCACGACGCTTCAACTCCTTTGTGACCGTCCGATCTTTACCAACGGCCCGGATTTCATCCCCACTTCAAGCCCACTGCCAGGAACCACACACCATGGTCCCTGTGCTCTCTCTCTCTCTGGTCCCCTCCCCTCGTACGAGAGCCAAAGCAAACAAAAAACCAAAATATTAGAGGGTGCAACTTCAAAAAACGGGGATTTTATGGGACAAACAAATATTTCAGAGTGGCAAACATGAATCCGACCAAATAAGAGCAGATGTATCCAATACCAATTTTAGGTTTAATTTATTTATGCCTAAAGATTGTAATATCCAGGGGATATAAAAGCCGAAGCAAGCATTTGTAAAAGGAGGCGGAAAAGGGGAATTATTCAAAGCAATAGAAGCAAAAAATAGAGCCTCATTTTTTCATAGGTATACAGCATCCTTATCGGTTTCATTTTTGCATTTGAAAGCATAAAAACGCGAATAGAGTTAAGTCTTTTACCCTTGGCAGTTGCCTTTTTCGTCGTGTCTGCCTGTCTCCCTTCATCGGTGATAATCCTCCTAGTATTTTCAAGGCTATGTGTGGTGAGCTGGAAGGGGATTGGCTAGAAAGGGTTGGCTTCGGCTTTGGTTTTCAAAAAGAGGAATAGGTTTTCGAATCATTTTCTTGGATTATCAAAAAGAAAAGAGGGTCGATTTTGAAAAATTGGAGTCAGATTAGGGTTTTAAATTGAGAAAGGGGTTTATTTTTGGTGTTTTTGGGTTTATCGGTCGTCGACGAGTGGCGGCTGACACGGCAGAGTTCGAACGGGTTCTAGGTTCATCCTATATGAACGATGGCGCTCATTAGAGAGGGGAGAGCTCGGGAGAGCTGGTTTAGCCAAAAGAGGTCAAAATGACCGAGAACCTCCCATTTTATGATGTTTTGTTTTTTTTTAAAATTTGGTATATTAACCACTTAAAGACCTTTGCCCCATTCTAATCACACGATCGGCCCTTCCGCATGGGAAAATTACACCACCCAAGCCATTCCGCCTTCCTAAATTGTTTCCTGAGTCCCCGTATTTTTTAAAACATTTACAACCTCGTCCCATGTTTGGTTAAATATGTTTTTATTTCAATTCAGCCCTCAAATTATGTTTTCTGTTAATTTAGTCCTTTTTTGATATTTAATTTAATGCTTGCATCTCTTTTGTTTTTAATTTCCGGTTGTAATTCTTGTTAGCTTATATGTTTTGTTGAGATGTGGATATTTATGATATTTGGTTCGTATAATATATTTATATAATATATGTTTATATAATATATGATAATATATGTTTTTTTTATAAAATATATGTTTTTATAATATATGGTTCCATGTAACATAAGATATAGTTCCCTTATAATATATAGTTTTTATGTACATAATATATGGTTTCATGATTTATATATAAGATATATTTGTTATAACATATAGTTTTTTAAAAATATATATAATGTATATTTTCTACATAATATTCTTTTTATAATATATAGTTCATACGTCATAATATATAGTTTTCATAACTTTTTTTGGTTTTAAGTGCTTTTTATGTTTGTTAGATTAGGCATTTTAGGATAGTTTAGTTAGTTTAATTTAATTGATTTAAATTGTGAGCCCGACTTATAGGGTATAAGTTTTAAACTAATTATATTAGATTTAGGTTTAGTTTTTAGAGCCCTAGTTGGACTAAGATTCAAATTGGTTTAGTGAATTTAAATTTACCCTTGACTTATTGGTATAAATGTTAAATCCATTAAATTAATTGAACACTTCTTAATTACCCTTTTAGGTTAAAATCAATTTTGATATTAGATGGATATTTAATTAAAACCATGATTAATTAACTTAATTTGTTTTAAATAGTATCCTTGGCTTATTGGAATACTAGTTTAAAACTGATCAAATTAATTATCATGTGACAATTTAATCCATAATTTGTTAGGGATTTTAGTCTTTTAGGGTTAATCAATTTAGGATTAATATTAGATTCACCTAATTAATAATTAAATCACTAATTGAATTTCTATAATTTAAGCCTTTTAGGTTAGGGCTTTAGTGGACCTTTGTGTGTTTATTTCTATGTCTTTTTGTGACGTACATTTATAATTGTCATTCATTTGACTTTTAATTTTGTTTGCTTAATTAATCTAAGTCATAAAAAGGGAAGTATTTATTAGTTCTGATATTTGTGTCGTAACAGTCCGAGCTTAAAGGATGTTGACCAAATATTTGAATTAATCCTTACCATCCTAAGGTAAATGATAATTAAAAATTGACAAATCCTAACTCCATACCTTAAATGCTCGCATCATGCATAAAGGTGACGTACGAGATTTGAACCATAAATTAACACGGCAGTCAGACTTATATGATACTGGTTTAATCTGTGGTCCGATGTATCGTAATCCTTATTAATTAAATGTCTAATTAATTTGAACCCACTGATTTGGTAAAGCCTGTTCAATTAAGGTCAATTATCAATTAAGTATGCTAAATTAAATTCAATTTAAATTTCAACAATTTCCATCCTTTTAAAAGAAACAAACATTTTGGTACCGATTTCTGGGTGTGCCGGGGGTGCTAATCCATCCCCACACGTAACCAACTCCCGAACCCTTTTAAATTAAATCTTTGGTTTTCTAATGTCCGACCTACCTTACCCAAGTGGCCTATGGCGACTCCAAATTTTTTATTGAATAGAATTTTCAAGAGAAATCCATTTTTCAAAGAAGAATGACTTTGGGGTAACCCATAGTTGTAGCACACGTAGCTAAAAAGAAAAACTTCGCTACACTATCCTTCTAAGGCTAGTAAACACAATTCAGGGGGATACATTCTCCTAGATCTGCACGGAGATAGAAATATCACAAAGACAAAAGGACATATATCCCAGAAGCGATCCACTATCCTGCACGGAGGTGATACCTCAGGAAGGAGTAGTTTCTCACTCCCGCTTATAAAGGATAGAGCTTGGGTGCAGAGCTCATGATTTGCAAAACGAGGGAAACAAAATTTTAGGAAATCTTTTTGTAAAGAATTTAAAAGAAAAATGGATCTCAAAATAAATTAAACCAAATTTATAGTTTCCACTCATTAAGATAAAAAGTAATAGACCGGTGGCTCGACTCTCAAGAAAAAAAGGTAGTCCCCAGCGGAGTCGCCAAGCTGTAACAACTGTCTCGCCCTGCGGGGATGCTTGACGCGTTTTTATGAAAAAATATTTGGAATAAAGTCGCCACCAATCTTTTTTAATTTAGGTGAGATTCGATCACATGAAAACCCGACCATTTTAATAAAATATTTTTTTGTGTCATTTTATTAAAACAACGAGTTTTGGTTTGTGAATCAGGAAAAAAAAGGTTCAGGAGTCAGTTACGTGTGGGGAAGGCCCCTTCAATGCCCAAAATTTGTACCTAGTCTATTACATATTTTCTAAATGATGGAAGTTAAGAATTCAAATTTAATTTAAAATTTGTGATCCCTTAAAACTTTTAAAAGAATACTTCTGTGTACGAAAGGAATTTACACCCTTACACTCGGGGCATAATTTTTGTTAGATTCCCAAATGAAGGGAACATGTTTTGAAAATTATAATTTAGAATTAAAAATAATATTTTGTAATAGAGACTAATAGAAAGCGCCACCCTTCACGTTCGAGGTAAGTTTTTCACAATAATCCCTAATAAAAAAAGGGTCATTTTAATTTAAATTTTGATTAAAAATTTTATAGGACGTGTACGAATATAAATACATATATAGCTGTATTAATACAAATATTGAAATGTAAGCATAGGATAAATAATTATAATGGTAGTAGTAATAGTAATAATAAATTATATAGTAATAATAATATATAATATCCTTAGCAATAATAATAATGTAGCAATAATAATTAAATATAATTTAATAAATAAAAAGTAACAATATAATATATAATACATAATAATAATAATAAAATTAAAATAAGTGACCAAATAAAAAAAACATAAATTAAAAGATAGAAATATGAAGGATACAAAGCGGAGGGACTAGAAGTGTAATTACTCGAAACGCGCGGATTCTCCTGTCTAGGTCGAGTTAGAGCGTGGGTTCAACAAGCCTAAAACGGCGTCGTTTTACAGAGGATATTAATATCCTATTCAAGCCAAAAAACTCATTTGCTCTTTTGATAATCAAAAAAAGGTTTGGAGCTCTCTCAACTCTCCATTCTTCCTCTCTGCCGGAGGTCGAGCGTCACCGAGGGTTGCTGCCGTTCGTCGGCGACGGAGAACCACCACGAACGGTGGCTGAAGTTCATGCAAGTAGGTGGTTTGAACCAGTTTTGACTCCCAAGGCCGAATATAAGGTTCTTTTTTTTCTAAATCTCTCCCTAGTTTCTTAGATCTAGCAAAAATAGAACGGTTTTATATATTTTTATATTTTTTCTTTACCTTTTTTTGCTTCGAATCTTGTTTTTAATCTTTTTTGTTTGATTGCCTCCTTTTTTCTCTAATTCAATCGCTTTTCCTTTATTTTTGCAGATCTGATCCGCTTTTATAGGGGTTCGGCCATGGGTTACGTGGAAAACGTGGATAGATGGAGGCTCATGTGAGTTAGGGCGGTGGAGATGGTTACGAGGTTAAAAAATGTAGGGTTAGGGCGGTGGAACAGAGGGTAATCACTTGATTTGTAAGGGTTTTGGTTATGGTGTAATTAGGGATTGGTTTTGAATAGGGTTCGATTAGGGTTGTCGGCAATGGTGGCCAGTGTTGGTGATGCAGACGACAGAGACTTCAGGTGCGGCGGTAGTTGAGGCTTAAACAACCGGAGGCGACTAGGGTTAGGAGTAGGGTTGGATTGGTTTAGGATAATAGGGTTTTTGTATTTGGGTTATTCTTTAGATTATATTATAAATAGGTGAAAGCCTAGATGAAATGGGTTGCTACACCAGTGAGCAAAACTGGTACTGATACAGTACGAACTATACCAGTACGCCCTTTTAAAATGAACTTCTCGTACCGATACACTTTCCCGCGTACCAATACCTCTTTATACAACGGCTCTTTCTTCTTATAGCAGGTACCGGTACCAAAGCCCGAGTATCGATACTGAGGGTTGGTGACATCATTTATTGCTGGAAAAATGGTCTCCAACGGCTATAATTATGATCTTAGCTACCCAAACGGTTAGAAATCAATGAACGGGTATATATTCAAGTTTCCAAGCTAGAAAAACAACAATTCAACAAGTCAAAAGCATTCAAACACAAATCCAACCATCTAAGAGCTTTTAGAGTCAAATTCTTGTAACCCACTCGAGTGTTCTTAATTGTAATCTTTTGATTCAAGTTTTTGGGTTGAGTGAACTTGTAATTGAGCAAAGAAACTACCTTTGAGAAGATTTTCAATTTGTTATTCCATTTCTTGTAAAAGAAAGTGTTTGATCAAAGCTTTAGGTAGAAAGCTTTGATTGTGTACAATGTTGCCTCATTAGCTTAGAAAAGGGGAAGAAATTCATAGTGAATTTGTGAAAATCCTTAGTGGGAAGCTAAGATAGTGGATGTAGACCTTGTTAGAAGGTTGAACCACTATAAATCCCTTGTGTCTCATTTTTTATCTTTCCATTTGTTTCCCTTTTTTTTTAAATTGCCAATTCACCCCCTCTTGGCCAAATCACTTTAATTGATCATCCTAACAGTATTGAATAATATAAGTTAGGTCATACCTTTGCATGTCTGGTGCGTTTCTGCCTTGTGACAAATCTTCGTTCTCTCTTTCTTTACTACCATGCTTAGCTGCTAAATAGTCTACAGCTTTGCGCCAGACGCCAAACTTGATCGTTCTTCAAGCGATTGTTGGCTTATGGGGGAGTAGCTAATGAAATCAAAAGTTGTATAACTTCGAATTTCACCGGTAGGGGTTACTTCTTTTCTTCCAGTAGGAGGACTATGAGGGCTCCTTACATCTCTCATCTGAACCTCTACATGCCAATGGGTTTTCCTCTTTTGTCATAGTTTTGTCGTTTTTCTCCTCTAATCAACAGGTTATGGCTCTATGACTGGTTTTGTTACATGCATGTGCCCCTTCTTCAACATTTTTCGTATCTCTGTCCATTACTCCATTTATGCCCTTGTTGGAGGTCACTCTTTGTTGTTTTCTAGGGATCGAACCGGAAAGGTAAAGGTCGCGCCCTCAATCCACACTCACCGCACCAATTGTTGATTGTCAAAGTGGACAAGAGTTGGAGATGGGGATCTGATAGTGGTTGGGATGGCTACTCTAGGTTGGAGCCTGTGTATTATCCCTGCTTTTGGGGTGGTTGTGGTGTCTTGAATAGAGAAGAGCCCTTCTCTCTTGTTGCATTTCCAGTTTTATACTACTTGGACAGGTTTCATGATAGGGTTATTGTGGCGCGTTAATTGGACTAGCTAAGACTTGATGTTCTAGGTTCCCCTCGTCATCTATAGCAAGCATGTGTGTAAGCGCGTGACAGTCGGATGAGACACCATGTTGCTTGTAGTCTTGTTTGTTCACCGCAGATTGCAAAGAGTACCGTCCAGTTCACGGGTGATCATGTTTGTAATGGTTCGCTTGCGTTTCTATGCTCGTAGCCAGACGTCCCTTGTGTTACACCATCCATAGTCTCCTTTACTTTGGTTTCCACACGTGGTAGTAGGTGTTTATAGGTACTAACAATACTTTTTGAAATTTTTTGTAAATGCAACATGATAGAACTGTAATATATCATGTGCCGATAATATCTGAAGAAAAAATCTATCAAGATTTAATGGTCAAAATTGGTCAAATAGCTTAATTGATTCAATTTCTTGGTTCAGGGCTTAATTGAATAAATTTCTTACTTCAAGTGCTTAGTTTAGTGTAAAAAAAGTTTAGAGACTTAATTGATTTTTTTAAAGTCGATATATTTAAGAGTTTTTGATATGGACATAAGCATGGGCGGTCCAAAAACATGATGAAATTAGTATTAGCATGTAAAGCCAATTCATTTCATCCCGGCATCAAATGTTCCCTGCATTTAATTAACCGAACAAAAAATCGTGTTCATGTTCGTTCGTTTAAAAAATAAACTAACTTTCTACTAAACAATTCACTAAACGTTTGGTTCGTTTATAGCCCTATAATATTTAGAACTTACATCTACAGAAATTGTTTCTCCGGACAAAACTAACACCGAGCCTCCAACTCAAATAGCAACTGAGGGGGAGAAATTCAGATTCAACAATTTGAGTTCCTCGAAAAAATTCCCCGCATTCTCTCCCTTCTCTCTAACTTTCTCAAACCCTAAAACAAGCTTATGTTGGATGGCGCCGCTAAGCCTTGAGCGGTGGCCACCCCCTCCTCCACCTCTCTTTTCCTTTATCTTTTTTTGTTGTTCCGTCTTTTTCTCTTTTTTCTTTTTTTCTAGATCTTTCATCATTTTTTATGTTTGTTTCTCCGACCATCTTTGGTCATTTTGTTGTGGAGTTGTCTCCCTTGGTGTTTAGGCCCTATTCTTGTTTTCGTTTGGTGAGGGGAAATCAAGAATACTGATGAGAAATGGGTTTGGCACGTAGCCTGTAGTTCTATCAGGCTCTTTTGGTGGTGGTTCTTGTTGGAGTATGCCCAAAGACCAATTATGATATAGTTGTAAAATACATACTTATTTTATCTTTTTTTATTAATAAGAAGCCATTATTATTATTTCAGTCTTATTCTGTGTATCTATAAATAAACTGAATTATAATAAAGTCCTTAAAATAATATAGTTATTCTTGAATGTCCTTAGTCGAGAATTATTGTGGGTTTGGACAATGATAATGTATTAAGACTAATATGTAGTTGATTGATGATAAAGTGTTGTCATTAACATGGAGATGTCAAAATCAATACATAAGTATGTGTTAAGGAACGACATACTGGATTGACTCGCTATGAGCATGTTTTTTGGATTATTATGTGACAGCCACAACATTGCTCATGGTGATAACTACATGTATGATCCTCAGACTTGAGATCATCATTATTTCAACATTGTGAGTGACATTTTGATATGGCCAAACGTGTGTCGTAACTGACTATACTATAAAGACTGATATTGGATATGTCACAATCCATATAGCGAAATATGGTTGATCAAGATAGGATTTGTCTCTCCTACATAATAGGAGTAATATCATAGGCCACTTGATTGAGTAAGACTAGAAAATGTATTGCCATGCTCGAATGAATTGATATGGGATATCATAGTTATTTGTTTATAATTGTCTACTCAAGATATCAAGAAACATTAGATGGACTATACAAGTGTGACTAATCCATGACTTGTGTTGATCTAGATGTGAGGACAAAATGATGAAATACATAAAAGAAGTTAATCACGAAAAAGGTTAAATCGAACAACGATTTCATGTAACTTAGGTAGCAATGATGTATTGCTAGATGCCACTCTTGTTGGAGTATGCCCAAAGACCAATCATGAGATGGTTGTAAAAGACATACTTATTTTATCTTGTTTATTAAAATAAAGTCATTATTATTATTTCAGTCTTATTCTGTGTATCTATAAATAAACTGAATTATAATAAAGTGCTTAGAATAATATAGTTATTCTTGAATGTCCTTAGTCAAGAATTATTGTGAGATTAGACAACAATAATGTATTAAGACTAATATGCAGTTGATTGATGACAAAGTGTTGTCATTGACATGAAGATGCCAAAATCAATACATAATTATGTGTTAGGGAACACCATACTGGACTAACCCACTATGAGCATGTTTCTTGGATTATTATGTGACAGTTACAACATTGCTTATGGTGATAACTACATGTATGATCCTCAAACTTGAGATTATCATTATTTCAACATCGTGAGTGACACATTTTGATACGGTCAAACGTATGTCATAACTGACTACACTATAAAGACTGATATTGGATATGTCATAGTCCATGTAGCGAAATATGGTTGATCAAGATAGGATTTGTCCCTCCTACATAATAGGAGTAATATCATAGGCCACTTGATTGAGTGAGACTAGAAAATGCATGGCCATGCTCGAATAAATTGATATGGGATATTATAATTATTCGTTTATAATAGTCTACTCAGGATATCAAGAAACATTAGATGGACTATACAAGTGTGACTAATCCATGACTTGTGTCTGATCTAGATATGAGGACAAAAGGATGAAATACATAAAAGAAGTTAATCACGAAAAAGAGGTTAAATTGAACCACGATTTCATGTAACTTAGGTAGCAATGATGTATTGCTAGATGTCACTCGTTGCTTGTAATATTAGAATTGTTCTGGATATTACTGCTAACGTTACATGAACCTACAAGGGTCACACCCTGTGATTGAAACGAACAAATATCGATTAGATAGCATGTGTACAAACTTGTTGTACACGTAATTAGTGAGAAACCGAAATTGTTATAATTATTGTAATTATGGATAATTTTGTTTGTATATATATATATATGTTAATATTTGATAAGTTATTGTATTTATCAAATATTATTAAAGTATATACATATCTCTAAAAGAAACCTAATTAAAGTAGAATCAGATTCTACATATTTAATTATATTTGGTTAAATATATTGTATATTTAAGAATCCGAATTTAATTAGGTTTCTGAATGATATATAAAGGCATAAGGTCTAGCATCCATTTATTTTTGTTTTTTTGAAAAACCTCTCTAAAAGTTAGAGAAGAGAAAATATTGTTCGTTTCATTCGGGCGGACTGCGTAGAGGTCGGAATGCTATTGTGACGACTCAGATTTGATTTGGTTATTCCGAATTCCCTACGAATTTCCAGATTCTAGATTTATTAAGGTAACGTTTCATCCTTCATCACCCCAAATTTGTCCCTTGTACATGGATCACTGGTGGATTACGCCGGATAATTTTTCCGCTGCGCCATGTGGTGTACCGGTGTTTCCCAACAGTGGTATCAGAGCCACTTGTACGATACGAATCCGGAATTAAATACTTCGATGATGTTTTTGTATGAGATGCATGTTTTACTTTTTCTGTTTTGACGAGTATGTGATGTTTGTGCGAAACGTAGAAATTAAATCCAGTCGCGATTAATATGTTAATCTGTTTTAACAAGTTTTTACGATCGATGGTTAAGTGTTAATCGTGTGTTTGTTGCGGTAAGCTTTTGATAATCATATGTTAATAGTTCACATGATGAACATGCGGTTAAGATAGCAGATCGTTTTTGGCAAAGGAATAATGGTTGTTCTAGAGTGAAAAACCTTAGGGATTGAAAAATCCCAAAAACACGAATCTGTTGATAAAAGTTATCAAATCGTGAGGTTTTTCCATAGTAATCGAAGTGCCAAAATTAAAAATTTTCCCAGCATACTATGGCCGCCAGGTCCGTACTCTACGGGCAGACTAGACGACCCCGGATCTATCAGACCGCGTAGGCAACAATAGTCGTGGGAACTATTTAGGTAATCTTAATTAACAAAATAAAACTTGTGTATGTTTTGGATGATATGCACGGTGTTTGAAAATGCATGTTTATAGCCCAAATAGTCTATTTACTTTGGTTTTATATAAATACGACATGCGTGTCGTGCCTTTCTTTCTTCTATTGTAATTCTCTTCTCATCTTATTCCCTCGTATGTAAAACGAGTTTCTGAAAAAATCGTAATATTTACGGAGAAAGCGTAGACCAAAAGAGCAAATTGATGGGCCGATCAAAGGTGGATTAGGTGCTTGAGAAGCAAGTCATATCTTTAGTAATTTTGGTTCTCCCATTGGCTTGGGATGGACCAACTTAGTTTTAAGGGCTATAACCATTTCATTTATATTTACTGCTTTACATGTATGTGATACAATGTATTTTTTTAGCGTGATGGTAACTGATTAGATCATAATAGAATGGTGAGATTAATATAACAAAAAACCCTCCATATTTAATTAAAATTAGTCATCCAATATTAGCCCTCGTTAAAACCTCGATCGGTACTATGTAGATTTTGCCAAAGCAAAATACTTAGATCTATCCTGGTTAAACGCGAAGAATAAGCAAGTGATATTCACTGGTAGTAATATTGGTTAAACTAGGTTGTTCTAATAATATTAGAAACCTAAAGACTAATGATTGTTCAATAACTTTGGTGATTGAAAAACAATACGAAAATGCATGTATAGGATTTGTTCTTTGAAAGACTTGGTATTTAAGCGTGCTCAGTACACCACCTCTCTTACATAAATTACCTACCTGGTGCACTGTTCATATTGTTCTTTCTATTAGACCATATGAACTTTGTTTTGGACAAATAGTTACTCATCAAATATAGGAATTACATGAGATGTAATTAGCAAGTGTTGCTTACCTAAGTAATTGAATTCTAGGAGTAAAGCCAAAGCTGACTTAGAATAAAATGAAATATGGATCCTTACCCACTAAAAATACTTTTAGCAAGTTTTTCGATTTTGAGGGTTTTTAATTGTGGGAATGCTATTACTTTATAAACATGATAGATAGGTACTTATAAAACATATTTTATCATTGTAGATTTATGGCAAACACATTATCATTGCAATCCGTCCTTGAGAAGGACAAATTAAATAGCTTGAACTTCCTTGACTGGTTCCGCAATTTGAAGATTGTCCTCAAACAAGAATGGAAACTAACAGTCATCGAAGAACCTGTCCCTAAAAAGCCAACAGATGATGCCTCTAAAGATGAATCAGAAGCCTTTGAAAAATACTCAAGTGGCATGGTAGATGTCAGTTGTTTGATGCTTGCGACCATGACCCCTAAGCTTCAGAAGAAACATGAGGACATGGTTCCCTATGAGATGGTTAAAAATCTCAAGGAATTATATGAGGGGCAAGCTCGTCAAGAGAGGTATGAAACCTCTAAGGCTTTGTTTCGATGCCAGATGGTTGAGGGAACTCCAGTGGGAAATCATGTTCTCAAAATGATAGGGTATATTCAAACCCTGTAAAAGTTGGGCTTCACTCTAAGTGTTGAATTGGCTACTGATGTTATCCTTCAATCATTGCTGGATAGTTTTAATCAGTTTGTTCTTAATTTCAATATGAATGAAATTAACAAATTGTTGCCCTAGTTGCTTGGTTTGTTAAGAACAGAAGAGAACAAAATGAAAAAGGTTGGTTGCAAACCTATTCTAATGGTTCGAAAAGATAACAGAAAAGGAAAGCCATACCAAGGCAAAGCCAAAGCCCAACAAAGGAAAGGCTGCATTGAAACCCAAAGAAGGAGTTGCAAAAGAAGGAAAGTGTTTCCATTGCAACAATGCTGGACATTGGAAGAGAAACTACCATGTCTATCTTGAGGACATCAAGAAGGCAAGAGAAAATGGACAGTCTGGATTAGGTACTTATGTTATTGATATTAATATATCATCATCTACTTCTTGGTTATTAGATATCGGTTGTGGTTCTCACATTTGTACTTCTGTACAGTGACTAAAAAGGAGTAGAAAATTGGCAAAAGGAGATGTGGACCTACGAGTTAGAAATGGAGCAAGAGTTGCTGCATTAGCCATAGGAACATATACTTTGTCATTACCTAGTGGACTTGTTTTAGATTTATAGGATTGTTATTTCGTACCTAGTTTGACTAAAAACATTATTTCAATTTCTTGTTTGGATAAGATTGGTTTTGAGGTTATTATTAAGAATAATAGTTGTTCTTTTTCCCTCAATAATGTTTTTTTATGGCACGGCTCAATTAATCAATGGCCTCTATATCTTAGATCAAGATAATTCCATATATAACATAAATACGAAAAGATCAAAAACAAATGACTCTAATCAAACTTATCACTGGCATTGTCGCTTGGGTCATAAAAGTGAGAAACGCATATCAAAACTTCACAAAGATGAATTTTTGGATTCTTTTGTTTTCAAGCAATTAGATATTTGTGAACCTTGCTTAATGGGAAAAATGACCAAATCACCGTTTGACGGTAAACAAGAACGAGCAAGTGATTTATTAGGTCTAATACATAGTGATGTATGTGGGCTGATGAATGCACAAGCCAGATGAGGGTTTCAATACTTCATTACTTTCACGGACGGCTTCAGTAGATATGGGTACGTTTACCTAATGCATCATAAATCTGAAGCCCTTGAAAAGTTCAAGGAATTTAAGAATGAAGTGCAAAACCAATTAGGAAAGAGTATCAAAGCTCTTCGATCAGATCGAGGAGGAGAATACTTAAGCCTAGAGTTTGATGAACTTCTTAAAGAATGTGGGATTGTCTCACAACTTACACCTCCAGGTACTCCACAACAAAATGGAGTCTCTGAAAGGAGAAATCGAACATTGTTAGACATGGTTCGGTCAATGATGAGTCATGCTGATCTTCCAACATCTTTTTGGGGATATGCACTAGAAACATCTATTTTCACACTAAATCGTGTTCCATCTAAATCGGTTCAAAAGAAGCCATATGAGATGTGGACTAGGAAACGTCCTAGTATGTTTTTTATGAAAATTTGGGGATGCGAAGAAAACACCAGATGTCTACAAAACTCAAACCTAAATCTCATAAGTGTAATTTTGTAAGGTATCCTAAAGAAACAAAAGGATACTATTTCTTCAATCCATTTGAGAACAAAGTGTTTGTTGCTCGAATGAGAGTCTTCCTCGAAAGAGAATTTATTTTCAGAAGAGGAAGTAGGAGAAATATTGAACTTGAGGAAATTCAAGATCAACCACAAATCACTGAACCAGAGATTTAACAACAACAAGTTCCACAAATAGTTGAGGAACATCCAATCATTCTTGAAACACAACCACTGCGAAGGTCTATGAGATAACGCAATACGCCTGAGAGATATGGATTTCTTGTCACATTGCATGGAGATGTTCTTCTCATGGACCAAGATGAGCTTAGGACTTATCGGGAAGCAGTGGATAGCCCAGACTCTGAGAAATGGCTAGAAGCCATGAAATTCGAGATGGATTCCATGTCAGAAAACCAAGTATGGAATTTGGTTGACCCACCCGAAGGAATTAAGCCCATAGGGTGCAAATGGGTTTTCAAAAAGAAAATCGACATGGATGGCAATATACAAACATACAAAGGGCGATTAGTCTCTAAGGGATTTCGTCAAATTCATGGTATAGATTATGATGAAACCTTTTCCCCTATTGCTATGTTTAAATCTATCCAGATACTGCTTGCAATAGCTGCATATTATGATTATGAAATTTGGCAAATGGATGTCAAAACCGTTTTCCTTAATGGAAAATTAGATGAGGATGTGTACATGACACAACCTGAGGGTTTTGTCAATCCAAAAGATGCCCTAAAAGTATGCAAGCTACAAATATCCATTTATGGGTTGAAGCAAGCTTCTCGAAGTTGGAATCTTCATTTTAATGAGGCAATAAAAGAGTTTGGTTTCATTAAAAATAACGATGAGCCATGTGTTTTCAAGAAAACTAGTGGGAGAACTGTTATACTCTTGGTATTGTATGTGGATGACATACTAATAATAGGAAATGACATACCTACCTTACAGTCTGTAAAGACTTGGTTAGGAAAATGTTTTTCTATGAAAGACTTGGGTGAAGCAACCTACATATTAGGAGTCAAGATCTATAAAGATAGATCAAGACGACTTATAGGACTAAGTCAAAATACATACATAGATAAAGTACTGAAAAGATTCGATATGGAAGAATCTAAAAGAGGATTCTTACCTATGAGACATGGTATTTCGCTCTCGAAGGAAATGTGTCCTTCAACACCTCAAGAGAGAGAGCGCATGAGTAAGATTCCATATTCTTCGGCCATTGGATCTATCATGTATGCCATGCTATGTACATGTCCGGATGTATCATATGCACTAAGTATGACAAGTCGATACCAAGTAGATCCCGGTGAAGGTCATTGGGTTGCAGTAAAAAATATCCTTAAGTACTTAAGAAGAGCTAAGGATACATTCCTTATGTATGGAGGTGAGGAAGAGCTAAGTATAAAAGGTTATACTGACGCAAGCTTCCAAACTGATAAGGATGATTCTCGATCGCAATCGGGTTTTGTGTTTTGCCTTAATAGAGGTGTTGTAAGCTGGAAAAGTTCAAAGCAAGATACAATAGCAGATTCTACAATAGAAGCTGAGTATATTGCAGCAAGCGATGCTGCAAAAGAGGCTGTTTGGATCAAAAATTTCATATCTGAACTAGGGGTCGTGCCTAAGCATATCAAATGCCATAGATCTACGTTGTGACAACAACAGAGCCATCACACAAGCAAAAGAACCCAGATCTCACCAGCGATCCAAACACATACTTAGGCGTTACCATCTCATTCGTGAAATCATTGATCGATGAGATGTAGAAATATGCAGAGTACCAACAGATGACAATATCGTCGATCCACTAATAAAGCCTCTGACACAGCAGAAGCATGAACATCACACTAAGTCTCTTGGTATTAGATACATGAGTGATTGGTCTTAGTGCTCGTGGGAGATTGTTGGAGTATGCCCAAAGACCAATCAAGAGATGGTTGTAAAAGACATACTTATTTTATCTTGTTTATTAAAATAAAGTCATTATTATTATTTCAGCCTTATTCTGTGTATCTATAAATAAACTGAATTATAATAAAGTCCTTAGAATAATATAGTTATTCTTGAATGCCCTTAGTCAAGAATTATTGTGGGCTTGGACAACAATAATGTATTAAGACTAATATGAAGTTGATTGATGACAAAGTGTTGCCATTGACATGAAGATGTCAAAATCAATACATAAGTATGTGTTAAGGAACGACATACTGGACTGGCTCGCTATGAGCATGTTTCTTGGATTATTATGTGACAGTCAAAACATTGCTTATGGTGATAACTGAAAGTGTTCAAAAGTACTATTTTTCTTACCCTTTTTACTCATATTATTGTTAGACTTAGGCTCATATTAGTTGCATAATTAGCCATTCATGCATTAATCCATGTTTCCTTCCATCGTTGAGCTTGATTACATAACTTGGTAGTTTTTGTGGGAAAAGATGTTGCTTTGGTGTGTTTTGTGTGTATGTGCAGGATCACTTGCCAAAGCAAAGCTAGAGCTAGTTGCCAGGGCAATGCATGAAGGAGACGCCGAGCTAGTTGCCAGGGCAATGCATGAAGGAGACGCCGAGCTAGTTGCCATGGCAATTGTCGACAAGAGCAAAGGTGATATGGTAGTTGAAATTGATGACTAGACAAGCCCAAGATGACGTGGAGCAAAGCCCAAACCCAAAGGAATTTGATTGCCATGCAGAGATTAAAGAAGAATTAAATTCCAAGAAGATAGGAGAAGTTCTAGTAGGAATACAATTATAATAAAGAATTATATTCTTTAAAGATAATTTAATTCCAACTTAACTTCCTCCTCAAAGAAGGACTTTGGCCTAGCCCTATAAATAGGAAGGAGATTTCGACAATCCATATAGAGAGCAATAGGGAAATTTTGACAAGTCCAAGGAGGGTAAGAGGAGAGAATTTTCGACAAGCACCTAGGGCAAGGAGGATTTCGACAAGCCTCCTCCTTCATCTTTTTTCTTCTTGTTCGATTGGGTTCATGCTAGGGATTATTTATCTTGTGTTTCTTTGGAACCTAGTCATGAACTAAATCTACTTGGCTATGGTTATTGTGTTTTGTGGTTGTGAGAAACTATTGGTTTTTGTTTAGGTAATAAGAGTTTGCACATTTCTATTTCAAGGTTTATTCATTCTTGGTTCTTATTCTTGTTTGCGAGTGAATTGGGAGAGGATCTCGTGACTTCATCTATTTATCTAATATCGGGAGAGTTAGATTCAAGAAACGAATGAATATGATCTTTATTCAATCTATTGATGGTGAAGATTAATCCGGCTAGGGAATAAGTTAAGGATTTCAACGGCTAAGAGGAGCGCAAGATTGGTTGTTGTTCACCCTTGATTCACGCAGGGATGTATTATCAAGGCATGCACTAGTAGCTAGAGTTTCGACTTAGGGATAAGAAGAAAGCTCTGCCGAACCTTGAAGGTTGCTGCCCAGACGCCTAAGTAGTTGCCCAACTAGTTACCCAGGCAACCCCGTTGGGCAAGTTGCCACGACAACTGAGTTGCCCATGCACTCTTTTACCAAGACAATCCAATCGGCTATCACACCTCAACTCACGATAACCTGGCCTATCTCTCTCTCATTTGAATTCATCTTTTCTTTTACTTTATTGCTTTATAGATTAGTCATTAGTTAAACTCCTATAATCATTTACTTGTGTTTTTACTTTTACAGTGCAAGAGACTAGATTCTTGAAGTAGCACCAATCCTTGTGGAGACGATATCTTTTATACTATAACTTGCGACGTGTATACTTGCACATTTGCGTAGCACTTATTACGCGCAACAAGTTTTTGGCGCCACTGCTGGGGATTGGCAATAGCGACTTTGTTTTTATTTTCTTGCACTTTCTTTTTACTTTTCTTGTTTAAGATTCAAAGGGCTAACAAACTTTGGTTTCGCATTGGTATATGACCAGGGCGAGACCGACTTCACCAGAATATCCCTTTGATCCAGAAATCGAACGAACCTTACAAAGACTTAGACGAATGATAAGAGAAGCAATGGAAAATCAAGACGGCAATATGAATCAAGATGTTCGAGCAGGAGGAGGAGTGATTCTTGCACGAAACAGAACTATTCGAGACTATCTTGAAGAAGATCTTAATGGACTTAACCCAGGAGTTGTCGCACTTGAAATTGAAGCCGACCACTTTGAGTTGAAACCTGTAATGTTTAATATGATCAACACAATTGGTCAATTTGGCGGCTCAGCAACTAAAGATGCACGGCAACATCTGAAATATTTCCTCGAGATTTGCAACTCGTTCAAGATACACGGAGTCACCCCCGATGTATTACGATTAAGATTATTCCCCTATTTATTGAGGGATAGGGCGAAAGCATGGTTGAATAGCATTCCTGCCGGATCCATAGCATCTTGGACTGATCTTTGTCGTGATTTCCTTGCTAGATTTAATCCTACAAATTTGACTGATAAGCTTCGTAACGACATTACTTCTTTTCGGCAGGCATATGATGAATCCATGTACAAGGCTTGGGAGCGATATACAGAACTTCTACACAAATGCCCCCTACACGGATTCCCGGTGTGGACTCAAGTAACAATGTTTTACAACACCGTGAATACACCAACAAGGATGATGCTAGATGCCTCGACAAACGGCATACTCTTAGATAAGTCACCGGAGGAAGCAATGCAAATTTTAAACAGGCTGGCCAAGAATGATTATCAATTCCCATCTACTAGAAGAGGAGTTAGACGCCAAGCCACAATACATGAACTAGGATCATCAGATTCAATTTCGGCACAATTGGCCACTTTAACCAAAATTGTCCAGAACATGCAAAAACCAAACAACACACATGAGGTCAAGGTAATGGATTCTTTTTGTGAGTTATGTGGTGATAACCATAATTCTTCTGAATGTATGCATAACCCGGAATCCAGCTTCTATGTGGGGAATTACAATCAGAACAACAATGTGATGTCCAATACATACAATCCAGCTTGGAAGAAGCACCCAAATTTTTCATGGAATAATCCCAACAATGCTCTAAACCAGAACAATCAGAATGCACAAGCATCGGGATTCCAGCAGCATATGCCATGGCAACAGATGCCGCAGCAACAACCGACAACATCTAGTTCTTTGGAAAATTCTCTAAATGCTTTTATGATGAAAACTGAATCTTATATGGCTGAGAATAGTAATTTCATAAAAAGAACTGATGCTTTTATTAACAGGACCGAGATGAGATTGCAAAACCAAGAGGCGGCAATCAAATCATTGGAAAATCAAGTCGGACAGTTTGCTCAAAATCTGAATACTAGACCGCAATGAGGTTTACCTAGCGATACTGAAGTCGCAAGAGGAACTGGCCATGAGCAATGTAAGGCAATCACCACCAGAAGTGGCCAACAACTTAGAGAGGTTCAAACCCGCTCGTCAAACAAAACTCCACAAAAAGATCAAGACGAACCTAGCGGCAAAGCCTCAGATGCTGAACCAGGAATTGCCGCGGCAACCGGCAATAAGCATGCCTCGGCAACCGACGATAAAGATGCCTCGGCAACTTGCGATAAGCATGCCTCGGCAACCCCAATTGATAAAGCCTCGGCAACTCCAGATGTCCCGACAATGCCGTCAATCAGGTTCCAAACCAATGAAAGGATCGAAGATATCCGACTTCGACCACCATTCCCACAAAGGTTGAAGCGACAAAAGCAAGAGTATCAATTCAAGAAGTTTCTTGATATCCTAAAGCAAGTCCACATCAACTTGCCATTGGTGGAAGCAATTGAACAAATGCCAAACTATGCCAAGTTCCTTAAAGACATTGTGTCCAAGAGAACAAGGCTAGGAGAGTTTGAAACAGTTGCTGCAACAGAGGGATGCATGGCAATGTTGCACAGTCGTATGCCACCCAAGTTGAAGGATCCCGGAAGTTTCACAATACCCTGTTCCATTGGAAATCACTATGTCGGGAAAGCATTATGCGACCTTGGGGCTAGCATAAACTTGATGCCTAAATCGGTTTTCCAAAAACTAGGAATTGGGAAGGCAAGACCTACAACAGTTATGCTACAGCTAGCCGACAGATCCTATGTGCATCCAGAGGGAAAAATCGAGGACATACTGGTAAAAGTTGATAAATTTATTTTTCCCGCTGACTTTATTGTTTTGGATTGTGAAGCAGATGAGCATGCACCTATCATTCTCGGGAGACCATTCCTAGCAACAGGGAGAACCTTGATCGATGTTGAAAAGGGAGAACTCACAATGAGGGTGAATGACCAGCAAGTTAAACTAAATGTGTTCCAAACACTAAGACATGCTGATGATCCAGAAGAATGCCAACTTCTTCATGCCACGGCAGAGTTTAACTTCGATGAGGAATTTAGTTGCCTCGGCAACTACATTGCCGATCAAGAGGAACCTGAGGAGTATGAAGAACCGGTCGATGAGGAACAACAAGAAGAGGCAAATTGGCTAGTCAATCGACCAGGTACATACTTTGAACCACTGGATTACTCAGGTAAGGAAGGTAAGCTCGAAAAACCCTCTATTGAACATCCCCCAATCTTGAGTTGAAACAATTGCCAGAGTAACTAAAATATGCATACTTAGGAACCGATAATACATTGCCTGTAATTATTTCTTCTAAGTTACAGCCTGAGCAGGAAAAGAAGCTGATCAAGATGTTGAAGCTACACAAAAAGGCAATAGGATGGACAATTGCCGACTTGAAGGGAATTAGCCCAGCAGTGTGCATGCACAAGATTCTGTTGGAAGACGATCACAAACCTTCAATTGAGGCCCAGAGGAGACTGAATCATGCCATGAAAGGGGTTGTAATGAAAGAAATCATCAAGTGGCTTGACGCCGACATTATATACCCTATCTCTGATAGTACGTGGGTAAGTTCGGTACAATATGTTCTGAAAAATGGAGGTATAACGGTGGTAAGTAATGAAAACAATGAACTCATTCCATCTAGGACTGTGACCGGTTGGAGGGTTTGTATGGATTATCGAAAGTTAAACAAAGCCACTAGGAAAGATCACTTCCCATTACCCTTTATTGATCAAATGCTTGACCGTCTTGCAGGTAAACCCTTTTATTGTTTTCTTGATAGTTATTCAGGTTACAATCAAATTGCCATAGCACCAGAAGATCAAGAAAAGACAACCTTCACATGCCCATACGGTACTTATGCCTTCCGAAGGATGCCGTTCAGAGTGTGTAACTCCCCGGCAACCTTCCAAGGATGCATGATGGCGCTCTTTTCAGGCATGGTCGAAGACTTCCTTGAGATCTTCATGGATGATTTTTCTGTTTTTGGTAATGACTTTGACAGCTGTCTCGACAATTTAAAGAGGGTATTGGCAAGATGTGAAGAAATTGATTTAGTCCCCAATTGGGAGAAATGCCATTTTATGGTAGATGAAGGAATAGTGCTCGACCACAAGATTTCATCCAAGGGAATTGAAGTAGACAAAGCCAAGGTGGACGTGATCGAGTGATTACCCCCACCAAGTTCGGTTAAAGGAATTCGAAGTTTTCTCGGACATGCAGGTTTTTACAGGAGGTTCATTCATAATTTTTCTAAAATCACTAAACCCTTGTGTAATCTGCTTGAACAGGATAAAGTCTTTGATTTTGATGATTCTTGCAACCAAGCATTCGAAACCCTAAAGAAAAAGCTTGCCTCGGCACCCATTGTCGTTCCACCAGATTGGACGCTACCTTTTGAGCACATGTGTAATGCAAGTGATTTCGCGGTAGGAGCAGTCCTAGGACAACGCACAGGTAAGACATTCCATGTGATATACTACGCTAGTAAAACTCTTAATAGTGCTCAAGTGAATTACACAACAACGGAGAAAGAGTTACTAGTTGTAGTTTTCGCATTTGACAAGTTCTGATCCTATTTGATTGGTATAAAGGTAATTGTTCATACGGACCATTCGACAATCAAATACTTATTTGCTAAAAAGGATTCTAAACCTCGTTTGATTCGTTGGATATTACTTTTACAAGAATTTGATATTGAAATTAAGGACAGGAAAGGAACAGAAAATCAAGTGGCCGATCACTTATCACGTTTGGAACGCAATAAGGAGGAGGACGCGGATCTAGAGATATGCGATGCATTCTCGGATGAACAACTTTTAGTTGCCTCGGCAACCATGGATGCGCACGCCTTGGCAACCCTCGACGCCTCGGTAACCCTCGACGCCTAGGCAACCATGGATGCACATGCCTCGGCAACTCTCGACGCCGCAGCAGTCTTTGACGCGCACGCCGCGGCAATTCTGGGAGCAGTCACCACGGCAGCACATGCCTCGGCAATACCCTGGTACGCGGATTTAGTTAATTTCCTTGTTTGTGGTATTTTTCCTTATGGCATTACTCACCAAGGGAAGAAACGGTTCCGTCATGATGCTAAGCATTACTTTTGGGATGAGCCTCTTTTGTTTAAACAATGTGCAGATCAGGTTATACGCAGATGTGTCCCTGAAGAAGAGCAACAAAATGTACTCCGGCAATGCCATTCTTCACCCTATGGAGGACATTTTGGAGGAACTCGTACCGCGGCCAAAGTGTTGCAATCCGGTTTGTATTGGCCAACATTGTACAAAGATGCCCAAGACTTTTACAAGCAATGTGATCGTTGCCAGAGGACGGGCAATATCTCTAGACGACATGAGATGCCGCTCCAGAACATCATCTAGGTGGAATTGTTCGATGTATGGTGGATCGATTTTATAGGACCTTTCCCATCTTCATTCGGCAACCTCTACATCTTACTTGCCCTCGACTATGTGTCTAAATGGGTGGAGGCAGCTGCAGTTCCCAACAACGATTCCAAGACCGTGCAACGATTCTTGCAGAAAAACATATTTACACGGTTTGGGATGCCAAGAGCAATTATCAGTGACGAAGGCAAGCATTTTGACAACAAACTAATTGCCAAGATGTTGCAACGCTTCGGCATATAACACAAGATCGCCACGGCATATCACCCACAAACCAGCGGGCAAGCAGAAATTTCCAACCGAGAGTTGAAGGGAATACTCGAGAAAGTTGTAAATCCCTCTAGGAAGGATTGGTCATTAAGACTAGATGACGCACTTTGGGCATATCGCACTGCATTCAAAACACCCTTAGGTATGTCCCCCTTCTGACTTGTCTATGGCAAGACATGCCATCTACCGGTGGAAATCGAACACAAGGCATACTGGGCAATCAAGACCGTGAATATGGATTGGGAAAGTGCCGGACAAAAGCGTTTGTTGGACCTCAACGAGATAGAAGAATTTCGTGCACTCGCCTATAACAATGCACGAATCTACAAGGAGGAAACAAAGCGATGGCACGACAAGAAACTATTGCCACTGTAATTCACGCCAGGGCAACTAGTTCTCTTATTCAATTCTCGGCTAAAACTTTTCCCAGGAAAGCTGAAATCAAGATGGTCGGGACCATTCGAAGTCGTCAAACCATTCTCCCATGGTGCTGTGATAATCAAGTCCATCTCTGACAACCATGAATTCAAAGTTAATGGACAAAGATTGAAGCACTACAATGGTGCCCATGTGGAACGTAACAAAGAAGTGGTCAACTTAGGAGATGCATGAGCATGCTCTCCTTTCAATATTTTCTTTTTCTTTTTATTTTCATTTTTATTTTTAGGAGATATTTTATTTTTCTTCATTATCTTTAGTTTTCAGGTTTTCTTTGTTTTCTTTTTCACAACAAGACTCACAACTACTATGCTAAGGAAATTTACTGCCAAGATCCTTGCCCCGGCAACCAATGAAGAAGATGTCGCGGCAACCTACATCGTGCCTGCACAAGTTGATGCCACGGCAACCAACCCTGAAGATGCCACGGCAACCAAAGCTAAAGACATCTCGGCAACAAGAAAACAACCATCGCGTTCAAGCAAGAGAATCAAGATACCGACCAAAAGGAAACTAATCATCTACGATGATGAACTCTCGGAGTAAGTCCTCGTATGCATTTTTATTTTTATTTTTATTTTTATTTTTTCATTATTTTTATACATGCGTTAAGGACATGCCTCACTCAAGTTTGGGGGGGATTGTTATTAGTAGTTACCATGTTTAGTTACATTCATCTTAAGTATTACATTTAGGATACATAAATTGGTTGTCATGCCTTTAATTGGAACAAGAATTGCTTAGATTTGATGAATATTCGATGATGACTTTGCCAATGCACTTAATTGATAGAATTTTTACTCTAGGATAACCATGGAAAAACTTAGAATTTTACTATGATGCTAAATTTGATGAAACACTGTTGTGGTTTGATTGATTTAAGGAATTCTAGTGAACTTAGGTTGATAATTAACAAATTGGGGGATTAGAATAAAAATTGGATGAATGCTAGAGGTGCCCGAAATTGGCTCTAGCATGTGCTAAAAAAATTGATCACTAGAGGTGCCGAAACTGGCTCTAGGATGTGTTAAAAAAAATTAACTAGAGGTGCCCGAAACCGGCTCTAGTCGAATAAATTAACTTATGAAAACTAAAAACAAAACACTAGAGGTGCCCAAAACTGGCTCTAGTTAAAACATGTTTAAAAGAACCCAATAAAGTAATTTGAAAACCTCTTGTTTGCATAGAATCCGAAAAATCAACTTGCACACAACTCCGCACACACTCACAAGCATTATAGTTTGATTCCGAGTAACTCCTAAGTTTTCCGAAAAATAAAAAGCCAATCATACTTTGTGCTCCGGTTCAGAGAATTGAAATCAAGTTCAAATCTAAGTTTGTGAAAATTGAAGTCTTGGCAGATAATTATGAGTTTGCATTGCTTGAGGACAAGCAATAGTTCGAGTTTGGGGGTGTGATAAGTGTTCAAAAGTACTATTTTTCTTACCCTTTTTACTCATATTATTGTTAGACTTAGGCTCATATTAGTTGCATAATTAGCCATTCATGCATTAATCCATGTTTCCTTCCATCGTTGAGCTTGATTACATAACTTGGCAGTTTTTGTGGGAAAGGATGCTGCTTTGGTGTGTTTTGTGTGTATGTGCAGGATCACTTGCCAAAGCAAAGCTAGAGCTAGTTGTAAGGGCAATGCATGGAGGAGACGCCGAGCTAGTTGTCAGGGCAATGCATAAAGGAGACGCCGAGCCAGTTGCCATGGCAATTGTCGACAAGAGCAAAAGTGATATGGTAGTCGAAATTGATGACTAGACAAGCCCAAGATGAGGAGCAAAGCCCAAACCCAAAGGAATTTGATTGCCAAGTAGAGATTAAAGAAGAATTAAATTCCAAGAAGATAGGAGAAGTTCTAGTAGGAATACAATTATAATAAAGAATTATATTCTTTAAAGATAATTTAATTCCAACTTAATTTCCTCCTCAAAGAAGGACTTTGGCCTAGCCCTATAAATAGGAAGGAGATTTCGACAATCCATATAGAGAGCAATAGGGAAATTTCGACAAGTCCAAGGAGGGCAAGATGAGAGAATTTTCGACAAGCACCTAGGGCAAGGAGGATTTCGACAAGCCTCCTCCTTCATCTTTTTTCTTCTTGTTCGATTGGGTTCATGCTAGGGATTATTTATCTTGTGTTTCTTTGGAACCTAGTCATGAACTAAATCTACTTGGCTATGGTTATTGTGTTTTGTGGTTGTGAGAAACTATTGGTTTTTGTTTAGGTAATAAGAGTTTGCACTTTTCTATTTCAAGGTTTATTCATTCTTGGTTCTTATTCTTGTTTGCAAGTGAATTGGGAGAGGATCTCATGACTTCATCTATTTATCTAATATCGGGAGAGTTAGATTCAAGAAACGAATGAATATGATCTTTATTCAATCTATTGATGGTGAAGATTAATCCGGCTTAGGAATAAGTTAAGGATTTCAACGGCTAAGAGGAGCGCAAGATTGGTTGTTGTTCACCCTTGATTCATGCAGGGATGTATTATCAAGGCATGCACAAGTAGCTAGAGTTTCGACTTAGGGATAAGAAGAAACCATTGAAGAACGCTCTGCCGAACCTTGAAGGTTGCTGCCCAGACGCCTAAGTAGTTGCCCAGGCAACCATCGATTAGTTGCCAAGGCAACCCCGTTGTGCAAGTTGCCACGGCAACTGAGTTTCCCATGCACTCTTTTACCAAGACAATCCAATCGGCTATCACACCTCAACTCACGATAACCTGGCCTATCTCTCTCTCATTTGAATTCATCTTTTCTTTTACTTTATTGCTTTCTAGATTAGTCATTAGTTAAACTCCTATAATCCTTTACTTGTGTTTTTACTTTACAGTACAAGAGACTAGATTCTTGAAGTAGCACCAATCCCTGTGGAGACGATATCTTTTATACTATAACTTGCGACGTGTATACTTGCACATTTGCGTAGCACTTATTACGCGCAACAATAACTACATGTATGATCCTCAGACTTGAGATCATCATTATTTGAACATCGTGAGTGACATATTTTGATACGGTCAAACGTTTATCGTAACTGGCTACACTATAAAGACTGATATTGAATATGTCATAATCCATGTAGCGAAATATGGTTGATCAAGATAGGATTTGTCCCTCCTACATAATAGGAGTAATATCATAGGGCACTTGATTGAGTGAGACTAGAAAATGCAAGGTCATGCTCAAATAAATTGATATGAGATATCATAATTATTCATTTATAATAGTCTACTCAAGATATCAAGAAACATTAGATGGACTATACAAGTGTGACTAATCCATGACTTGTTTTCAATCTAGATATGAGGACAAAAGGATGAAATACATAAAAGAAGTTAATCACAGAAAGAAGGTTAAATTGAACCACGATTTCATGTAACTTAGGTAGCAATGATGTATTGCTAGATGCCACTTGTTGCTTGTAATATTAGAATTGTTCTCGATATTACTGCTAACGTTACATGAACCTACAAGGGTCACACCCTATGATTGAAACGAACAAATATCGATTAGATAGCATGTGTACAAACTTGTTGTACATGTAATTAGTGAGAAACCGAAATTGTTATAATTATTGTAATTATGGATAATTTCGTATATATATATATATATATATATATATATATATATATATATATATATATATATATATATATATATATATATATATATATATATATATATATATATATATTTATATAAGTATTTTATAAGTTATTGTAATTATCAAATATTATTAAAGTATATATATCTCTCTAAAAGAAACCTAATTAAAGTAGAATCAGATTCTACATATTTAATTATATTCAGTTAAATATATTGTATATTTAAGAATCCGAATTTAATTAGAATTAGGTTTTTAAATGCTATATAAAGGCATAATGTCTAGCAGCCATTTATTCTTGTTTTTTGAAAAACCTCTCTAATAGTTAGAGAAGAGAAAATATTGTTCGTTTCATCCGGGTGGACTTCGTAGAGGTAAGAACTCTAATGTGACAACTCAGATTCGATTTGGTTATTCTGAATTCCCTACGAATTTCTAGATTCCAGATTTATTAAGGTAACATTTCATCCTTCATCACCCCAAATTCGTCCCTTGTACATGGATCACTGGTGGATTATGCCGGATAATTTTTCCGCTGCGCCATGGGGTGTACCGGTGTTTCCCAACAACTCTTTGCTTGTAATATTAGAATTGTTCTAGATATTACTTCTAACATTACATGAACCTACAAGGGTCACCCTATGATTGAAACGAACAAATATCGACTAGATAACATGTGTACAAACTTGTTGTACACGTAATTAGTGTGAAACCGAAATTATTATGATTATGGATAATTTCGTTTTTATATATATGTTAATATTTGATAAGTTATTGTAATTATCAAATACTATTAAATATATATCTATGAAAGAAACCTAGTTAAAGTAGAATCAAATTCTACATATTTAATTATATTCTGTTAAATATATTGTATATTTAAAGAATTTGAATTTAATTAGAATTAGGTTTTTAAATGGTGCATAAAGGCATAAGGTCTAGTAGCCAACACAGATTTTTCGAAAATCCTCTCTAATAGTTAGAGAAGAGAAAAATTGTTCGTTTTATTCGGGTGGACCGCGTAGAGGTCGAAACGCTGCTGTGACGACTTGGGTTTGATTTGGATTCTCCTATACTCGCTGCGGAATTCTAGATAACTTGTGGTAATGTCTTCATCCTTTCACCCCGAATTCATCCCTTGTACTTGAATCACTGGTGGATTACGCTGGATAATTTTTTTGTTGTGTTTTGCGCGTAATAAGTGCTCCGCAATTGTGCAAGTGTACACGTCGCAAGTTATAGCATAAAAGATATCATCTCCACAGGGATTGGTGCCACTTCAAGAATTCAATCTCTTGCACTGTAAAAAGTAAAAACACAAGTAGGTGATTGTAGGAGTTTTAACTAACAACTAAACTAGAAAGCAATAAAGTAAAAGAATATGTAATCAAATGAGAGAGAATAGGCCAGGTTATCGTGAGTTGAGGTGTGATAGCCGATTGGATCATCTTGGTAAAAGAGTGCAATGGCAACTCAGTTTCCGTGGCAACTTGCACAGCGGGGTTGCCTTGGCAACTAATCGACAGTTGCCTGGGCAACTAGCTGGGCAACTACTTGGGCAGCTGGGCAGCAACTTCAAGGCTTGGCAGAGCATTCTTCAATGGTTTCTTTTTATCCCTAAGTCAAAACTCTAGCTAATTGTGCATGCCTTGACAATACATCCATGCGTGAATCAAGGGTGAACAACAACCAATCTTGCGCTCCTCTTAGCCGTTGAAATCCTTAACTTATTCCTAAGCCAGATTAATCTTCACCATCAATAGATTGAATAAAGACCATACTCATTCATTTCTTGAATCTAACTCTCCCGATATTAGATAAATAGATGAAGTTACGAGATCATCTCCCAATTCACTCGCAAACAAGAATAAAAACCAAGAATGAGTAAACCTTGAATTGAAAGTGCAAACTCTTATTACCTAAACAAAATCCAATTGTTTCTCACAACCACAAAACGTGATAACCTTAGCCAAATAGATTTAGTCCATGGCTAGGTTCCAAAGAAACACAAAACAAAGAATCCTAACATAAACCTAATTGAACAAGCTTGAATGGCTAATTATGCAACTAATATGAGCCTATGTCTAGCAATAATATGAATAAAAAGGGTGAATAAAATAGTACTTTTAGACACTTAACACACCCAAACTCAAACTATTGCTTGTCCTCAAGCAATGCAAACTAATTACCCGCCAAGACTTTAATTTTCACAAACTTAGCTTTGAACTTGATTACAATTCTCAGAACCGTGGCACAAAGTATGATTGGCTTTTCATTTTTCAGAAAACTTAGAAGTTACTCGGAATCAAACTATAATGCTTGTGAGTGTGTGTGGAGTTGTGTGCAAGTTGATTTTTCGGATTCTATACAAACAAAAGGTTTTCAAATTACTTCATTGGGTTCTTTTAACATGTTTTAACTAGAGCCGGTTTCGGTCACCTCTAGTGTTTTGTTTTTAGTTTTCTTAAGTTAAATTAATTTATTCGACTAGAGCCAGTTTTGGGCACCTCTAGCTATCAATTTTTTGGCACATACTAGAGCCAATTTCGGGCACCTCTAGCAATCAATTTTTAGCACATACTAGATCCAATTTCGGGCACCTCTAGCATTCATCCAATTTTTATTCTAATCCCCCAATTTTTTAACTATCAACCTATGTTCGCTAGAATT
This sequence comes from Hibiscus mutabilis, assembly GCA_019671005.1. Classification (NCBI taxonomy): domain Eukaryota; kingdom Viridiplantae; phylum Streptophyta; class Magnoliopsida; order Malvales; family Malvaceae; genus Hibiscus; species Hibiscus mutabilis. Next base: position 58,942,236 of record CM033718.1, on the reverse strand, counting down.
CCTTAAATCAATCAAGCCACAACAGTGTTTCATCAAGTTTAGCATCATAGTAAGATTCTAAGTGTTTCCACGTTTATCCTAGAATAAAAAGTTCTATCAATTAAGTACGTTGGCAAAGTCATCATCAAATATTCGTCAAATCTAGGCAATTCTTGTTCCAACTAAAGGCATGGCAAACAATTTATGTATCCTAAATGCAATACTTAAGATGAATGCAACTAAACATGGTAACTAACTAATAACAATCCCCCCCCAAACTCGAGTGAGGCATTGTCCTCAATGCATTCTACAAAGAAAAATAAAAATAACAATAAAGAAAAGTAAAATGCAAACGAGGACTTACTCCAAGAGTTCGTCATCGTGGATAATTAGTTTCCTTTTGGTCGGTGTCTTGATTCTTTTGCTTGAACGCGGTGGTTGCTTCCTTGTTGCCGATGGTGGAATCGATCCTCGTACGGGGTTGTCCTCATCATCCTCTTCATCAATGTCATTGGCTTTTCGCTTGGGCTTGGAGGATTCGATTGGTGCAGTCTTTGTTGGTGCAATGGAGGACTCGTCCAAATCTGAAAAATCAGACAATGATTCAGTACGAGTTACTTCAGGCATAGGTGCTTTATCTTTGGCTTTTACAGTGGTTGTCGGAGTGTCTTTATCTTTGGTTGCCGCGACATCTTTAGTGTTGGTTACCGTGGCAACTGCTTGGGCAGGCGCAGTGTAGGTTGCCGCAGCATCATCTGTTACGGTTGTCGTGGCAATGGCCTCATTGGTTGTCGTGGCAAAGATTTTGACAGGAAAGATAGGGAACGGAACGCGGTTGTCCGGGTACTTTTCCAGGATGACTTGGGTGATTGCATTGTTGTGATCCTTCATGTACTGCATGAACATTAGTTGCCAGTCTTCAATTTGCCTAAGGCGGTTCGCCAACAGTTGTAAGAGTGCTTCAAGTTGTCCCGAGGCTACTTTCCGAGTTGCCCGGGCATCGGTTACTTGGGCATTAGGAGTTACTGAGGCGGCAAGAGTTGTCGTGGCAATTGAAGGTGTTGGGGATTTACCAGTGCCTCTCCCATTAGCTTTCAGATTTGTGCTCAATTCCAGCCAGACTTTGGTAGGGCCTTTTCATCAGTGGACTCACTTGGGACATGCATCTCCTTGAAAAGATTGGAAATTAAGCAATGGAGGAAAAGAGAACCCTTGTCTTTTGTGCTACATACAAAAATCTCATCACAAATAATTTTTCCAATGTTAATGATGCGATTATGCAAGATAGAATGTATGAGCAAAAGATGAGGTGTATCAACGGTGGTATTGTGTGTTGTGGGCATTAAAGAAGTTTTAACAAACTTATTCAATAATTTTTCCTCGGGTTTAAGTCGAAGGCAATTTACCGTGCCCTTGTATTTACCGTCGTTCCATTGAGTTCCCGGTATAGTGAGTTCTTGAAGCACCTTGTCGAGTTGCTTGGGCGTGAGTTGATCAACAAAGGCTTGATGCTCGTCCTTCTCAATGTAGAGCCCGTAAAAGATGTTGATGTTTTCGGGGCTTACGAGTATAGCCTTGTCACGAACAAAAACATAAGGATTATCCGGGTTAGGTGAGTGAGCATGGAATTCTCTTACCCATGAGATGTTACCCAGTTCTAATTGATGGCAAAAGATTTGCCACTTTTGATGTGCAATCCTTTCGAAGATGAATGGTTCAAGGCCAAAATCTTGATCAGAGTTGGAGTATTCAAAGCCTTGTTCTTCGCAAATCTTTCGGCTTTCAAACTTGGAGTGAAATCTTTCTTGAACCACCGGTGTAGCAAACTTCTTGTATCTTGGTTCTTTGGAGGAACTTGGATGAACCAAAAATTCGATTTTGGATGCCATAGATGATCTTGGTTGTGAGTTTGGTAGAAACAAAGAAAATAAAGCTAAAGAAACTAAAGAGTTGCAAGGTGAAAAATAGGAGTAGGTTTCTTGGAAGTTAAGGGTGATGGGTTAAATAGAAAATATAGGTAGTAAATATGGTGGGTGGGAGTAATTTTGAAAGAAAGAAAACAAGGGTTTAGATTGGGGGAAGGTGACAGCTAGGGGATTTGGGGAAGGGGAAGGGTTTGGCCGGCTATGTAGGGTTTATTTAGGGTAAATTGGAGGCTTAATATAAGCCTTAGATTTAGCCCATTAATTTCCTTGTTGAAGAATTTTCCTTCTTGAATCAAATTCCTCTTTATCTTGAACTCTTTTCCTACAATTAAAAAATAAATAAAATAAGGATTAAAATTAAAGATAAACTAATAAAAGAAAATAAATAAAGATGTGAAAAGAAATTCTTAAACTTAAAATTTAAAAACAATTAGATAAATATGAAAGAAAGATGTAGTCTTAACCTTAAAGAAAATAAATAAATTTATTTTAAAAAGAAAAATAACCAAAATTAATAAAAAATTAAATAAAAAATTAAATATTTCAAAAAAATAAAAATAAAAATAAAATGTCGAAAGGAGAGCATGCTCATGCATCTCCTAAGGTGACCACTTCTTTGTTACGTTCCACATGGGCACCGTTGTAGTGCTTCAATCTTTTTCCGTTAACTTTGAATTCATGCCTAGAGGGATTTACAACTTTCTCAAGTATACCCTTCAATTCTCGGTTGGAAATTTCTGCTTGCCCATTGGTTTGTGGGTGATATGCCATGGCAATTTTGTGTGAAATGCCGAAGCGTTGCAACATCTTGGCAATAAGTTTGTTGTCAAAGTGCTTGCCTTCATCACTGATAATTTCTCTCGGCATCCCAAACCGTGTAAATATATTTTTCTGCAAGAATCGTTGCACGGTCTTGGAATCATTGGTGGGAACTGCAACTGCCTCAACCTATTTAGACACGTAGTCGACGGTAAGTATAATGTAGAGGTTGCCGAATGAAGATGGGAAAGGTCTCATAAAATTGATCCCCCATACATCGAACAATTCCACCTCGATGATGTTTTAGAGCGGCATCTCATGTCGTCTAGAGATATTGCCCGTCCTCTGGCAACGATCACATTGCTTATAAAACTCTTGGGCATCTTTGTACAGTGTTGGCCAATATAAACCGGATTGCAAAACTTTGGCCGCGGTGCGAGTTCCTCCAAAATGTCATTCATAGGGTGAAGAATGGCATTGCTGGAGTACATTCTGCTGCTCCTCTTCAGGGACACATCGGTGTATAACCTGATCTGCACATTATTTAAACAAAAGAGGCTCATCCCAAAAGTAATGCTTAGCATCATGGCGGAACCGCTTCTCCTTTTGTTGAGTAAGGCCATAAGGTAAAGTACCACAAACAAGGAAATTAACTAAATCCGCGTACCAGGGTATTGCCGAGGCATGTGTTGCCATGGCAACTGCTTCCAAGGTTGCTGAGGCGTGCGCGTCTAGAGTTGCCGTGGCATGCGCGTCAAGGGTTACCGAGGCATGTGCATCAGTGGTTGCTGAGGCATACGCATCTGGAGTTGCCGAGGAGTGCATATCAATGGTTGCCGAGGCATACGCGTCTGGAGTTGCCGAGGTATGCACGTCAAGGGTTGCTGAGGCATGTGCGTCACCGAGGCATGCGTGTCAAGGGTTACCGAGGCATGTGCATCCATGGTTGCCGAGGAAACTAACAGTTGCTCATCCGATAATGCATCGCATATCTCTAAATCCGCGTCCTCCTTCCTATTGCGTTCTAAGCGTGATAAGTGATCGGACACTTAATTTTCTGTTCTTTTTCTGTCCTTAATTTCAATGTCAAACTCTTGTAAAAGCAATATCAAACGAATCAAATGAGGTTTGGCATCCTTTTTTGCAAAAAGATACTTAATTGCCGAATGGTCCGTATGAACAATTACCTTTGTACCAATCAAATAGGATCGAAACTTATCAAATGCGAAAACTACGGCTAGTAGCTCTTTCTCCGCTGTTGTGTAATTCACTTGAGCACTATTAAGAGTTTTACTAGCGTAGTATATTACATGAAAGGTCTTACCTGTGCGTTGGCCTAGGATTGCTCCTACATCAAAATCACTTACATCACACATGAGCTCAAAAGATAGCGTCCAATCGGGTGGAACGACAATGGGTGCCGAGGCAAGCTTTTCCTTTAGGGTTTCAAATGCTTGGGTGCAATAATCATCAAAATTGAAGACTTTATCCTGTTCAAGCAAATTGCACAAGGGTTTAGTAATCTTAGAAAAATTATGAATGAACCTCCTGTAAAAACCTGCATGTCCAAGAAAGCTTCAGATTCTTTTAACTGAACTTGGTGGGGGTAATCTCTCGATCACGTCCACCTTGGCTTTGTCTACTTCAATTCCATTGGATGAAATCTTATGGCCGAGCACTATTCCTTCATCTACCATAAAATGGCACTTCTCATAATTAAGGACTAAATCGATTTCTTCACATCTTACCAACACATTCTCTAAATTGCCGAGGCAACTGTCGAAGTCATTACAAAAAATGAAAAAATCATCCATGAAGATCTCAAGGAAGTCTTCGACCATGTCTGAAAAGAGTGCCATCATGCATCTTTGGAAGGTTGCCGGTGCATTACACAATCCGAACGGCATCCTTCAGAAAGCATAAGTACCGTATGGCCATGTGAAGGTTGTCTTTTCTTGATCTTCTGGTGCTATGGCAATTTGATTGTAACCTGAATAACCATCAAGAAAATAATAAAAGGGTTTACCTACAAGACGGTCAAGCATTTGATCAATAAAGGGTAATGGGAAGTGATCTTTCCTAGAGGCTTTGTTTAGCTTTCGATAATCCATACAAACCCTCCAACCGGTCACAGTCCTGGTTGGAATGAGTTCATTGTTTTCATTACTTACCACTGTTATACCTCCCTTTTTCGGTACACATTGTACCGGACTTACCCATGTACTATCAAAGATAGGGTATATGATGCTGGTGTCAAGCCACTTGATGATTTCTTTCATTACACCCCCTTTCATGGCATGATTCAGTCCCCTATGGGCCTCAATCGAAGGTTTGTGATCATCTTCCAACAAAATCTTATGCATGCACACTGTCGGTCTAATTCCCTTCAAGTTGGCAATTGTCCACCCTATTGCCTTCTTGTGTAGCATCAACATTTTGATCAGCTTCTTTTCCTGCTCAGGCTGTAACTTAGAGGAAATAATTACAGGCAATGTATTATCGGTTCCCAAGTAAGCATATTTTAGTTGCCCTGGCAACTGTTTCAACTCAAGAATCGGTGGTTGTTCAATGGAGGGCTTTTCGAGTTTACCTTCCTTACCTGAGTAATCCAGTGGTTCAAAGTATGTACCTAGTCGATTGACTAACCAATTTGCCTCTTCTTGTTGTTCCTCATCGATCGGTTCTTCATACTCCTCAGGTTCCTCTTGGTCGGTAATGTAGTTGCCGAGGCAACTAAATTCCTCGTTGAAGTTAAACTCTACTGTGGCATGAAGAAGTTGGCATTCTTCTGGATCATCGGCATGCCTTAGTGTTTGGAACACATTTAGTTTAACTTGCTAGTCATTCACCCTCATTGTGAATTCTCCCTTTTCAACATCGATCAAGGTCATCCCTATTGCTAGGAAGGGTCTCCCGAGAATGATAGGTGCGTGTTCATCTGCTTCAATTCTTGGCATGCCTGTTTAGAATTTGCATTGCTTCTTCCGGTGACTTATCTAGGAGTATGTCGTTTGTTGAGGCATATAGCATCATCCTTGTTGGTGTATTCACAGTGTTGTAAAACATTGTTACTTGAGTCCACACTGGGAATCCGTGTAGGGGGCATTTGTGTAGAAGTTCTCTATATCGCTCCCAAGCCTCGTACATGGATTCATCATCTGTCTGCCGAAAAGGAGTAATTTCCTTACGAAGCTTATCAGTCAAATTTGTAGGATTAAATCAAGCAAGGAAATCACGACAAAGATCGGTCCAAGATCCTATTGATCGGGCAAGAATACTATTCAACCATGCTTTCGCCCTATCCCTCAGTGAATAGGGGAATAATCTTAGTCGTAAAACATCGGGGGTGACTCCTTGTATTTTGAATGAATTGCAAATCTTGAGGAAAGATTTAAGATGTTGTAGTGAATCTTTAGTTGCTGAGCCGCCAAATTGACCAATTGTTTTGATCATATTAAACATCACCGGTTTCAACTCAAAGTGGTCGGCTTCAATTTCAGGTGTGACAACTCCTGGATTAAGTCCTTCAAGATCTTTTTCAAGATAGTCTCGAATAGTTCTGTTTCGTGCAAAAATCACTCCTCCTCCTGCTAGAACATCCTGATTCATATTGCCGTCTTGATTAGCCATTGATACTCTTAACCTTTGTCTAAGTCTTTGCAAGGTTCATTCGATTTCTGGATCAAAGGGATATTCTGGTGTAATCAGTCTCGCCCTGGTCATATACCAATGCAAAACCAAAGTTTGTTAGCCCTTTGAATCTTAAACAAGATAAATAAAAAGTGCAAGAAAATAAAAACAAAGTTGATATTGCCAATACCCGGTAACGGCGCCAAAAACTTGTTGCGCGTAATAAGTGCTCCGCAATTGTGCAAGTGTACACGTATCAAGTTATAGTATAAAAGATATCATCTCCACAGGGATTGGTGCCACTTCAAGAATTCAATCTCTTGCACTGTAAAATGTAAAAACACAAGTAGGTGATTGTAGGAGTTTTAACTAACAACTAAACTAGAAAGCAATAAAGTAAAAGAGGATATAATCAAATGAGAGAGAATAGGCCAGGTTATCGTGAGTTGAGGTGTGATAGCCGATTGGATCATCTTGGTAAAAGAGTGCAAGGGCAACTCAGTTGCCGTGGAAACTTGCACAGCGGGGTTGCCTTGGCAACTAATCGACAGTTGGCTGGGCAACTACTTGGGCGGCTGGGCGGTAACTTCAAGGTCTGGCAGAGCGTTCTTCAATGGTTTCTTCTTATCCCTAAGTCGAACCTCTAGCTAATTGTGCATGCCTTGACAATACATCCATGCGTGAATCAAGGGTGAACAACAACCAATCTTGCGCTCCTCTTAGCCGTTGAAATCCTTAACTTATTCCTAAGCCGGATTAATCTTCACCATCAATAGATTGAATAAAGACCATACTCATTCGTTTCTTGAATCTGACTCCCCCAATATTAGATAAATAGATGAAGTTACGAGATCCTCTCCCAATTCACTCGCAAACAAGAATAAAAACCAAGAATGAGTAAACCTTGAATTGTAAGTGCAAACTTTTATTACCTAAACAAAATCCAATTTTCTCACAACCATAAAACACAATAACCTTATCCAAATAGATTTAGTTCATGGCTAGTTTCCAAAGAAACAAAAAACAAAGAATTCCTAACATAAACCTAATTGAACAAGAAAGAAAAAAAAAGATGAAGAATGGTTGAAGCCTTGGTCGAAAACTTCTCCCTTGCTCTTGTCGAAATCTTCCTCCTCTCTCCCCTTGGAGTTGACGGCTTGCTCCTTAATTTATAGGGCTAGGTCAAAGTCTTTTTTTAGGAGAAAGTTAAGTTGGAATTAAATACATTTAAAGAATATAATTCTTTATTATATTTAAATTCCTTCTAGAACTTCTCCTATCTTCTTGGGATTTAATTTCTCTTTAACCTCTTCATGGAAATCAAACTCCTCTCTACTCCACGTCATCTTGGGCTTATCTAGTCATCAATTTTGACTGCCATATCATCTTATCCCTTATCGAAAATTGCCCTGGCAACTAGCTCGGCATCTCCTTCATGCATTGCCCTGGGAACTGGTTCCAACCTTGCTATGGCAAGTGATTCTGCACACATACAAAAACACACCAAAGCAGTATCTTTTTCCACAAAATTAAGCAAAATATGAAATCAAGCTTGTCCACCAAAGAAACAATGCAAACATGCATGAATGGCTAATAATGCAACTAATATGAGCCTAAGTCTAGCAATAATAGGAATAAAAAGGGTGAATAAAATAGTACTTTTAGACACTTAACACTGTGCCATGGGGTGTACTGGCGTTTCCCAACAGTTCTTTGATCTACCACCTCTTTAGGCAGTTGCCTTGACTTCGCCTCTTGTTTCGCCCGCCTCCAAATCATCGATGATTTCAGATCCAGACGCGTTGACTCCGATGGTTTTCTTATTGCAACACCTTCATCGCCCCTTTCCTTCTGTGCCCTCGGAAGTGACCATGCAAATGCAAGATCGGTAGTTGGCTGGTGTCTCTTCCTCTTCCCCTTGTCGGTTCTGTCTTCCCTCCTCCGGGATGAGTGGTGACTGCCCCTGTTTCTATGGTATTTTGTTTGCTTTGTGTTTTCTTTTTGTGATATTGTTCTGCAGTTTTTTGTTTGTTTTTTTTCTTTTTTGTTCTATTTCTTTTGTCTTGTTAGTGTTTTGCTCTCTTCTTCCCCTGTATGTCTATGTTTTCTTCCTGTATTTTTTTCTTGTGTAGGAATGAATGTCGGCTATATTTATGTGCAAAAAAATATCAACTGAGGGTACCTCAATCCAAATAGCATCAGAGGAAAGTACAAAAATAGCAAAGGAATCAATGTGGATGAAGTAATCACGAGTCTTGACCGAGTGGATATCAATGACTGCAAAAACAATGATCTCATAAGTGAAATCATCCAGTGGCATTAATAGAGGGAGGGTTGGGTTAGAGAATTTTTTTAAAAAAAGTTTTTTGTGAAGATAGTGAAAATAAAGTTTTAAAAGTTCGAGGGTCGAATTTAAAATTAACTTTTTTATTAGCGTGTCACGTCATCGTATTAACGTGGGTTAACGGTCAGGTGACCAAAATGATAAACGTCAAATACATAAGTGACCAGAATAGTACTTTTTTAAAATTTAGTGACCAAAATAAAATACGTCCTAAACAAAAGGGACTGATGTTGAAGATTACCCAATTTATAAAAAATATATTAAGAAAAGGAACACCTACTAAATACAAGCAAAAGTCAATTGAGTATCAGGTTGACCTTAGAGGTATATATCAAGCGAGTAAATCACAAGTTGAGCAGTGTTTTGTTGTTAATGCTCATAATTAAAGTATTTTTATTGCTATTTACTTTTTTAAATAGCATTTTAATGTCATTGAATTAAATGACAATTTTGCCCTAATTATTTAGCTTATAAATAGGGGGCATCTTTTCTCATTTTAAATATCCTTAAGCAAATGTTTGCTTTAGAAGTACTCTCTTTGCCTTTCATAAGCCTTTCACGAGTGTTGGTTTAAGTTGAGAGAAGAACAATACCACCAAATTCCACTCCATCTTTCAGGTGTACGAAATTTGGAGAGCAATGCTAACCCCAGGGTGCCATTCATCTATTAAAGCTATTACACACATCGAGGCGAATTTGCTTCTAAGGCAGTAGTTAATACCACAGCACAATCATAGTTACGTCTAATTATTTTATTATTTTAAGTCAGTACTAACTCTTCGTTTTGCAACAGCTTATTTCCCAATAATTTAGAAGCGAATTCTATACTGCAAAATATGTTGATTCCAGTCAGCAAGCTTTGAAAATTTTACTGCTGAAAATCTGGACTGTATAGCGAAGTAGTTGTTTGCTAAAAATCAGTATTAATCGTCTGGATAGTAAAAATATATCCTACGATTATTCTTACACTTTCAAGTAGTCTGCCAAAATAGAAGGAAAAAAAAACGTTGGTTATGGATCTTTACTAAAAAGAGTTTTCAATTCAGTAGCAAAATTAACGTTAAATGGTTGAGTTAATCGCGTAACACTTTTTGAGCCTAAGTATTTTGGTCCACTATATTTAATGCATTGTTAGATGATTTCTTATTAAATGTTTTATTTTTTAATGGCTGAACAATGCATTAAATAATATATTAACAAATGTATTAATTATAATTATGTGATGAAAAATAAATATTTTTTTATTCTTACACCGTTTTATTATTTTTAATGTATTGTTTTAATTGAGATATAAATACAATGTATTAATAAAATGTTTGAATTTTAATGAGAAGATTCATGTCTTTAAATATTAGGATTAGTATGATTATAACATTTTTTAAAGGCTTTAAGGACAATAATGTTAAATAGCTTTAAGTGTTAGTAGCTATTAAAAGGTTATATTGCCTGACATTTTTAGTCTTTAGTTTAAAACGGTAGAGGATTAAATAGTTAAAATCTCTTGAATTGAGTGATTTTCAATACTAAGTGCTATTTTTTGTGTGTTGCCAAACATAACTTTTAGTATCCTAAACCCTAAACCATGTCATTTGGTAGGTTCATATTAGATTAGTATGCTATCATGAAGTTTTGATAACATTTAAACTTTAGCAATTAATAGCATTTGCATGCTTGCTAATGTGTTGATTAAACAAACAGTGATGTTAGCTCATGTACAAAAGATGCAATCACTTATTCACATGTGCGAAATTGTTTAACTAATGAAAAAAAAAGTTGTAATATCCCAAACATTGGCTTAAGAGAATGATACAATAGATCACCAGTTAAATTGCTATAGAACTAGTATTCATTAGACTAAATAAATGACTTAGGATCAAATTTGAAATAAAGAAAACTTGAATAGTCTATTAAAAAGGGACTAAACCGAATATTAGGTGAAAAATAGAGATTGCGTGATAAAGAAACTTTATCAAGTGGACTTGTACACATGGCAAACAAAGATGAAGACATGAGGTAGGGGTTTGGCCACATGGAAAGATAATCCCATATTGTCTTCTCCATCTTTTAAACAACCGAAACCCAAATTTGAAAGAAAGTTAAGCTTGTCGCCATGGAGTTTTGAAGATTTGAGTTTTGCTAGTTCCAATTCTAGAGTATTGTTCGATTACATTAAGGTAGAGAATCAAGAAGGAGTTGAAGGAGTAAGGACTAAGGTAGATCAAATTGTAGATAAGCAAAAGGGGATTGTGATTCAGGAGCAAATCTAGCTTGGACCAAACTGTGAATGTAGTTTAAAGTCTCGAGATATGATTGAAACCATCTCGAGCATCCTCAATTGCTTTAATTTACATTGCTTATTCATTAAATTAAGCTATGTACGTATGCTTAAGCTTGGATTCAAGGTAAGTACCTAAACGTTAGGTATTCTATGAAATGCAACACTTGATTTGATTTTATGCTCAATTTGAGACTTATACATGATTATACACACTTGGTAAGTTAAAGAATAAGATATGTTCATGTGATCATATGATTTTGGAGCTAAGCTCAACTATGATTATGATATGATAAGATTTAAATGAAAAGCCTTGGTTTCGAGTCAGTCATATGTATAGTTGGCATGCCATAGAGTCCACAGAGCTCGTGTTTGGGGTAGACTACGGTCCTTATTTGGCGACAGTAGGAGGGAAGTGTTGTGGTCATTTGGCGACAGTATGAGGGATTGACCGGTACTTTGAGTACCTTTTGTTGGCGACAGTTGGTTGGGGATTCGTGTACCTAGGCTACTTGATTCTCAAGGCTATGTTAAAGACAAAATAAGGAAATTTGTAAGCTAAACTAATAAATTAGTTTGATAACTTATGTGACAAGTAACACATGTCTATGAGATACTATGTTTGATAAATTATGTGACAAGTAACATATGTCTATGAGATACTATGTTTGATAACTTATGTGACAAGTAACACATGTCTATGAGATACTATGTTTGATAATTTATGTGACAAGTAAAACATGTTTATGAAATGCTATGTTTGAAATCTTGTAGCCTTATTGCCTTACCATTCGATTAAGTTGATATTTACTTGAACTTTGATAGACTTTGGTGAAAGAATAAAATTAGAACATATAATGTTTAATACATGCTTTTGGTTAATTATGCTACCTCACTAAGTGTTTGCTTACTCCATTCTTTCACCTACATTTAAGGGTAAACTTGTTTCGGTTATCTTAAGAGCTTGGACAAGATCAAAAGGGTCAAGGAGTATGTTTTGTAATCTTACTTTAAGAAATCCTAGATGGTGGCACTTAGATGTTATGTATGCATAAGGCATTTATGTTACCTCTTTTGGTTACATATGTATATAAGTATTATAAGTATTTAGCATGATGTGTAATGGTCCTTAATATGCTCCATGGTTGCTATTTGATTTGAGTTATGGTTGTTATAATTGGGTTTTTGGTAGTGTACATATACATATGTGCATATAAGATTTAGATCATCATGTTGATATATGTGAATGAAGGTTTAGAAGTATCTTTCATTGTGTTAGGATCCTATCATGTTAAGTTGTTTGATTTGTTGGCTTGATGATTGTTATAATCGAATGTTAGAATGACTATGATCTTGAACATGACATTTCTATGTATATGTGTTGGGAAATAAATTTGGATGGATGTAATGAAATAAATTAGACATAGGTATAACTAAAATTGATATTAAGTTTCAATGAATCTCCTTTGCCTTTAGATTTCCTAAGAAGGGTCGAACCTTGTAGCCTTGTTTCTAGTTGCGTCCTTCTCTTTCTTTTGGTTCGAATAGGGCATAAAATGAATAAGAATAATTTATGATGTAGTCTTCACTTGTTAAATGGCTTAGACTGTTTAGATGTCCATAGAATATAAAGATTTCGATTGTATGTGTAATGAAAGGCTTAAAACCTATTCTTGAATAATGAAGTTAAGTGTCTAAAATCTTATAATGACATCTTGATTAAGAGTTTAAGATTCGTAGACAAAAATGAAAAGTTTGTGATGGTTTTGATCATTAGTTACCTTTTGGGTTCGAATAAAAGGGCTTCTTTGTGCTAAGCCAACCCATATTTGTTTGGTAACTCTTCTTAGTTCGGTTTACTCCTAAACTGGGTTTGGTTTGGAAAGAGGAAATATGAAGTTCGGAACTCCGGAATGAAAGATTCTTCAAATCAAATAATTGTCATATTATGGTTCGATTCTCGCAATCTATTGAGAATAAGAGATACAAACTTAAAGATAAGAATTTTTATTAATACTAGTGAATTATTTTAACAATGTTAGACAATTACTATCTTTCTAACCTTGTAGAATTTTCTTGTGATTCTAAAATTAACAAATTTTAAAGAGATGTTAATTCAAATGAAGTGACAATCACGGTAGATTCTGGGATCATTTTGATTTAAGATTTTGAAGAGGATATTGAAATTACAGGCATGATGTGAATGAACAAGTTTATCTGAAAGCTACAATTATTCCTATGAGGTCGGATTATTTAGACTTGTTATTTGTCAATTCATGTTTTATAATGCATGAATTTATGTTGAGCCTTTAAGCTAGTTTGTAAACTCAGTGAACATGTTTTAAACCAGTTTAATGATTAAGGCTAAAATGAATGAATATTCTAAGTAGTGAGCCTTATATTAAGTTTTCTTAATAAGATACTGTTGTGAGTAAAAGTATCAAGCATAATTTTTTAAGAGATCTTAATTAAAGAAAGAGAAAATTCATAAATGACTTATCGTAAAGCATTATGAAAATGCATGTCTAGGATTGGTTCTATTAAAGACCTAATATTTAAGCGTGCCTAGTGCATCACTTCTCTTTCATGGTAACCTACCTAGTGCATTGTTCTTTAATGTGCTCACTTTTATAAAAATACTATGACAAATAAAATCTCTTTAAACTTAGTGCAGAAGTTAAAAGAGTAAAGATTAATTTAGTTGAGTAGAATACCAAATTTAGTCATAGTAAACTTGAGATAATTTTCATGTTGTTAGGAAAAGTTAAAAACTCCTCATAAACTTTTTTATAATTTTTCTAAACACTTCTTATGAAGAATTAGGAAAATTAAAATTCCTTTTAAATGAGAAAAAGTCATGAATCACTATTGATGAGATATAAGGAATTTCATAATCGTTTGAGATTATGTATACTAATCTTAATGATTAGTAAATTCTCAGAACTTTTAGAATATAATCATGTGTAAACAAAATTTGAGTTTGTTAAAACATAATTTTATGGTTAAAACTCATAGCAAACTTTACTCTAATATGATTGAGTATTTGTTTACACATTTTTCCAAAGACACTTATAGATTTATTTTTATCCTAAATATGTTAGAAATGTTAGGTTATCTTAAAATGATGACTAAATTCGGAGAGACCTTGTTGATCTGCTTACCAAAAGGTTAAGCCGAAAATTGGTTCTGAATTCATCGAGGGGATGAGATTGAAGTCCATTGGTTGAAGAATTCATGGTGGATACCCAACTTAGTTATCTAAGTTCAATGTGGTCAAACAAAGCCATGGAAAGACTCATAGTGTACATTTCTACCTACCTATCTCTGTGAAGAATAATGTACATACATAGGATGAGCTTTATTCCTCTTAATAAATTTACAACCCAGGCTTTGGGTGGTCTTAGTGAGAAAGACTTGATGAATTTATTGATTTTGGATGAATATCTACTCATAATAAGTTCATAATCCTCTGTTGAGTGGGTGGTCCTATCGCGAAGGACTAGATGAACTTGCCGCTAGAGAGAATGAGTTTTATTAAACTCTTAATGAATTCAATCCCAAGAGTTTGGGTGATCCTATTTGAGAATGACTCATTGAATTCACCGGTTAAAGAGGTTGAATATTTATTCTTAATGATTTCTTATCATAGAGTTTTAGTGGTTCATTTAAGATAAACTTGAAGAAATTCACCTTTTTTATTGTGAGGATGAGCTATTGTAAAGCTCTTAATTATTCCATAGCCTGAATTTGTGTGGTTTATGTTGAGATAAACCTGATGAAATAACCTATGTAAGTGAAAAGGACTAGTCACCTTATATGAAAAATGTTGGGCCGGTTTTCTAGTACACTTACTAGAATCCTAAGGAAAGAGGGCTAGATATATACTTACATATATATACTTTTGTTAACACATTGAGGACTTCGGTGGATGAGGGGATTAGTTGTGTGTTATGAGTTCACCATAATCTTAAAACGTTCAAGATTTGTTCACTTATCTAAGAGAATAATTACTCATCATCACTATATACTTGTTCTAGATACGTTCACTAATGCTTAAGTAATTAATCTCACTATTGCTCTTCTTGTGCTTTAACTTCAATGCTCTAATTTTACGAAAGAGTTCTTTCGCATTAGTGGAGGAATGTTGTTAATGCTCAGAATTAAAGCATTTTATTGCTATTTAATTTTGTTTTAAATAGCATTTTAATGTCGTTAAATTAAATAACAATTTTGCCCTTACTGTTTAACTTATAAATAGTGGACATCTCTTCTCATTTTAGATATCCATAAGCAAATGTTTGCTTTAGAAACAATCTTTTTTGTTTTCATAAACCTCTCACGAGTGTTGTTTTGAGTTGAGAGAATAGTAGTACTACTAGAGTCCACTCCATATTTTGGGTGTACGAAAATTGGAGAGTCGTGCTAACCTCATGGGGGCCATTCATCCATTGAAGTGATTACACACGTTGGGGTGAATTCGCTTCTAAGGCAGTGGTTAATACACACTAAACTAAAATGTTACATAGAGCTTAATATCTTAAAATGTCTTGTGTTAGACCATATATGAAGGTCTTTTAAAGGATGAAAGATATATTGAACTATTAAATTATTGTCAAAGATGGTGGTCAGCTAGTAATATAATAGAAAAAATAGAATAAAACACTCATTTTATTATTTGATGTTCAATTCAAATCGGATTTGAATAAATTAAATCCAAATTGCTTTCACTTCCTATATATATTAGTCAAACTAAAATTTAGATAAGTTTTAGTTCATGTGAAAATCAATTTGAGCCCATATAAGTTAAAAACGAAATGTAAAATTTAATTACACAATTTTTGAATTGTGGGATTAACTAATTTTAATGAATAAAACTAAAATTTTAAATTAAAAACAATCCACTTATTTTTTTATAAAAATCTCCTCATTATTTACTACGTGAATTATCTCTAACCCTATATATAATTTATTTTAGTTAAATAAGTGGATTCATCACCGTTTGATCTACTTAGGGCCTGTTATTTTTCCTTTTTCTTTTAGCAACCCAAAATGACATTTTTAAGTGAAATCAATGTAAAATACTTGATTTTTCAACACTAAAATTACTTTTAAAAGTGATTTTTCACCCGACCCAAAAAGGCTAGATTTTATAATTTTGTGGTGGAAAAATTGGTTTGAAAATAAAATTACATTTTTATCGTATATTATTTAATTATAATTGATTGTTAAACTAATGTTTATACTTGCATAATAAATATATTTTATAGGGTAAACTATATAGATGACCACTTAACTATAGGGTTGGTGTCAATTTGACCACTATACTTTCAATTTTGGTAATTTTACCACATAACTATTTAATTGGTTCCAATCAAGCCACCAACCGTTAAAAAAACGGAGAGGCTGATAAATAAAACTGGTATAATTACACATTTGGTCCCTATTATTTACACAATTTATCAATTTAGTCCTAATTTTAATTTAATAAAATAAATTAATTATTCAATTAGGTGGTGACATGGAGGACTTTAATTATTTTAATTTAATAAATTACCACCTAACATATTTTTATTAGAAAATGGCCCTAGGTGAATTTGAACCAAGATCCTACTAATGCAAGTGGTGTGTGTTTTCCACTAGGCCAAGCATACTTTTGTGATATGAAGTACAACATTTAATATGTGTTAGATGGTTGTTAATGCTGGGAAAAAGGAAGAAAATGTGATTTTAGGAAACTCGAACATGACATACTTATGATGCATAAAAACATCTAACCCAATTAAATAAATCTAATACTTAAATTAATATTAACAATATTTTATATATATTTTAAATTATTGTTACTACACAATTTAAAATCAAAAGAATGAAATTATATTAAATTCATTTAGCGAATCTAAACTCACGAACATAATTCAATCTAAAATTTTGATTTTTAATATAATTATATATATAATTTAATTAATTTTTAATAAATATTGAAATTATTAATTAAGTTAGAAATTCAATTTATTGATTATATACGTGAAATTATAAAAATAAATATGAAAATGAAAAATATATTTAGTTTAAAAATACAAAAATCTTAAAATCATTTTTATATTAAAAATAAAAAATTAGAAAATTCATTTAGCGAATCCAAACTCACGAACATAATATAATTTTGAATTATGTTTGTAACGACCCGAATTTCAGAATTTAAGGGTTGGTTTAACCCGAAGCGTGATCTTTACATTGGGCCTTGCGTTTGGGTTATTATGTTGGACCTAGGGAACTTTATTGGGCGTATCCCCTATTGTTGGGCTCATTTGGTTGTTGTGAGCTTAGGTTGGGAAGAGCTAATGAAGGGTATTGTAGTAAATGTTGTTTTAAGGAAAAAAGGGAAGGGGCTTTAATTTTCTGCACAATGCAGAAAATGGTGAGATCACCTTGCTTTATAGTCTCTTCCTCCCTTCCAAACTCATTTTCCCACCCAAAACACCACCGCCAAAGGTAGAATCTTGAGGTATTGCTTTGTGAATCACGTTTTGCTTGTTGGGGGAAATTTTATCAGCATTCAAGGATCCTTAGTTCAAGGTAAGTTTGGTTTAAAATGGTGGAGGTTGAGTTTTGATGGGGTCTTTGGGGGAGATTAAGAGTGAAGTGTTGAGGACTCCATTCTTAGTTTAATTAGTGTTCTTAACTCCCTAATTCTTCCTAATAGTGCAGTAAATCGTTGGGTAATCTTCCTTTCTAGTGAAAGAAATGGGAGAGCCTTCCAAAGCTCTTGGGAATGAGAAAGCTTGAAGGCTTGGTTTCAGCCTTCACAGTTGAGGTTAGTACATGATGCTTGAAATATAGTGATGCACTTTAGAGAAAGTGCAACGCCCCGATTTTTGGCCTAGCGATTTATAGGCTGATTGACGGTCCGGTGGACCATGTTAGAGATTCAAGTCGAATTCGGAATTAAAATTGAATTAAATATTTTTAAGTGAGAAAATATTTGGGAAAATATTCTAAAATTCTTATTTAATATATTTATGATTTTGGTAAAATCAATTTTGAAAAGTACGACTTGGAAATTGGACATTTTCGGTTAGTGACCAAAATGTAAAAAATGGAAACTATTTTGTAAAGAGTCAAAACTTTGAATCTTGAAGGAGCTATTTTCCAAAGTCTAATATTAAACTTTTATCCCTTAATTGGATATTTTTAAAAGGGTTTTTGGAAATATAAATAGGTTGGGAGAATTAATTTTATAGTTAATTGCTTAAACAAATTTTACGTAACTAATTTTCTATAAAAGGATTTTCTCTCAAATTCTCTCCAGCCAAACACTCTTTTCTTCTTCAAAATCTTAAGGTAAATTCTTGTTTTATTTAATCTTTTGATTTCAAATGAATTCTTGTTGGTTTCCTATCAAAACCTTATTATTTTAATTTTGTTTTCTCATATAAACCAATCCAATTAAGGGGGAAAGCAATCTATTAGAGGCGAGCTTCGTTTTTTCCTCCAATACAAAATTCTTTACTAAAATTCCCATGTTCTTGATCCTTTATAAATGTTTTCTATTGAGTCTTAATGATTTAATTATGGAATATGGTTAAATCAAGGTTTAATTGATTAGTTTATGTGATTTTCGAATTGGATCTGTTTTGTTGGGTTCTTTATTGGTTTTAATCAAGATTTTGATGTTATATAATGTTAATAGATTGATTTTAACATTGGGATCCTGAAGCTATGTGAATCTCTAATTTTCTAGGTTACTAGTTATGTGTTTTTGAGGAGTTGTAGAGGTTTAATGTATGCTGGAGATATAAGGATTGGTTTGGATTGTTTTTGGATTTCAATTTATGTTAATTGATGGATTGAAGTGTTAGATTATGGTTGGGTTGTGTTTATGTTAAGTTGAAAGGTGTTTTCCGAAGGCGAAGTTGAGGTGTTGTGTTGCTGGGATTATGAATGCATGATGATGCATTAATCCTCTATTGTTATGTGATTAAAATATGGGAGAGTGATCCTAAGGTCGTCGGTGAAGCTTCGGAGGCTTCAGACGCTTGTTTTTGCATCAACGATTAAAGCTTTGCATTGTCATTGAGTGAGAATGTGGATTTCCGATTTGAAATGGTTTAAAGGTGGTTTATGGGAGTTTAAACTTAGCTTGAAACGTTGGTTTAAACTCGAAAGTAAGTATAAAAGGGATTTCTCTCTCGGTTGTGCTTTAATAAAATGGTTTTATGCTTTTGTTTTAAATTATATGGTACCTACTATTCAAGCATGTTTCCGAGTATGTTGTATATTGATTTTGATCATGAAATGATGATGGATGCATGCAATAAGTGATCCATGTAAGTATGAGTTATACTCGTTTAAAAGCATGGTTTGTTTCTTTGGAAATGGTATTAATTGATGCATATAAAAAACAGTGAGGTATGTGGTTAATAATGAATTATATTGGCAAGTGATGTGGTTTAAAATGTTTTGGATATATTTGGCCGGCCATAGGATTGATAGTTCACTATAAAAAGTCTTCTTGGATGTCGAGGGGATTATAGGGTGTACTGAATACTCCATCCAAGTACCCTAACGATTGAGGGGTTATATAGTACTGAAAAGTCCCGTTTGTGGATTATGCATCTAATTGATGATTGAGGTTGGTGTCCACGGGTTGTGAATGTACCCTTGAATTCTAGCTGAGATGGCATAAAGCATTGAGAGGACACTTGTTGAATCTGTGTATTCGATGTAATATTTTGGAAAGGGAAACTCGGTTTATAATCACTTGAAAGCCAATATAATTGTTAATGTATCATGTGATGGATGTTAACGTATAATGTTTGTTTATACATGTTTTACCCTTTAAGCTTTGCATATAGTTATTATGCATAGGAAGGCTTAAATTGAGGTTTAGCATTGGGACATGTTGTAGATCCATGATACATGTTGCATATGGTTTAATATGTTGGTTTTTGAAAGTGTTAAGTGCATGGTTTTCCAGGCATGATGTTTAATAGATTGATTGAAATGGTGATTTCAATTTGGTTTTGGGAAACAGTTTTAAAATGCATTGATGGTGTGTTGTTTGAGCACTCCTCACTAAGCCTTGTGTGCTTGCGCTCCTTTTGTCCATCAATGCAAAGAATTAAAGATTGCGAGGCAGCGTGTGGGCAAGGGATTACCAAGGACTTCAGGATTTGAAAGTATGATTTTCAAATTAGACTTGTAGTAATAAAGGCATTGGGATTTCATTGTTGGTTTGAGAGGGTTTTTACTAACTCCCTGTTTAAGCATGTTTGTAATGTTGCTTTGATTTGTAATTGGCATCTTATGTTGGTTGTGGCTTTGGTTTTATGCTTGGAATGTTGAATGGCTTGGTTTTTAGGAAGCATGCCTCTAGTTTACCCTTTGAATCATAATGCCATGTTATGATGGTGTTCTTTGATGTTTTGATGTGGTTTGATTCTTAGAGATGTTGTGTTTATGTTTAAAGCATGGTAGTATGTGTTTGGTTCCTTGAAAGCATACAAATCCAACAAAATATGGAATTATAGGTCCAAGCGTATCGGTACACGTGTCCCTGTACCAGTACAGGTAAGCTTTATATAGAAATACGTTTCAATACATGGGATCTAATTCAGTACGGGCAAGGGAATTTGGCAAGACGTACCAATACACAAATAGCTGTATCGGTATGATTTTGAGCTACTGGAATCTGGATTTTGAGAAATGACAAAGTGTACCGAGACACTTGCCCGTGTACCGATACGGGCAGTTGTTAATTTAGTTATTGTGATGTTTGGAAGTTTCTATTTTTTTCGTTTTAGTCCTTATTTGTTAAGTATGCAATTAGATGAGTTTGAATGATCATTTTGAGCTGGTTTTTGACATGAGAACATGAAACCTGATTAATTAAGGTTTGACAACTTTAAAATAGATAATGTCCTTGTAATGTTCCAAAATTGCAATTTGGTCCCTAACTTGAAATTGCGTGCATTAGATGTCAATTTTACGCCTGATTGAGTTGAGTTTTCATCCACTTCCAGTATGCACACCATAAGTTAACATGATGCATCTAGATAAGATAAAAAGGAAAAAATTCATAATTCGAGTTAATCATTACGGGTTTGTTTCGGCAAACTCAATATAGCTCGCTCGGTTCAGTCTAGCGTCTAGGCCAGGTCGAGGGGGTTATATTTGGTGGTATCAGAGCCAGGTTTGCAATAAGTGGGATGATGTTATGATTGTTGAAATGTTATAATTGGTTGATCCTTGATGTTTGCTATGCAGAGTGATTGTTATCTGCACATTGGTTGCTATATGCCATGCTGAGGTATGTTTTGGGGACACATTGCCTTATTACTACAGTCTACAATGTTTTGATTTGATGGAAGTCTTGGATCCTTGCTTAAAGTTGACCTAATTGTTTTGTTTTGGTGTATTATCATGCCTTAGATATTCTAGCATGATGTGACCGAGGAGAGGGTTACGATTTGGTACGATTGTTGTTGTCGTTGAGTAGGGAAATAAGGAGGATGTTGTAACTCCTGGAGGATTGTCACCCCCTCTGTCTAATCCACCTGAGAATGTTGAGCAAGTCCCACATGCGCCAGCTGGGCCAGTGTTGGGTGATATGGCGCCTTTGATACAGGCGATAACTGAAGCTTTTCAAGCTGCTATTGTTGGAGCACGTGTGCCTGCGCCAGCTGTTGGGCAAATAGGGTTTCCATTGGAATGTCTTTGTAGTTTGGGAGGAGTTAAGTACCGAGGGTTGGCACCCGAGGCATTAGAGGCATGGATGGCCAGTATTGTTTGGATTTTAGACCAAATGGGGTGTAATGACGCTCGTAAGTTGAGATGTACTGTATCTCTATTGCAAGGTGATGCTTATAGTTGGTGGACAAGTGTAACTGCGGGCATGGAACCCAATGATGTGGATTGAGAGTTTTTCCAAGCTACCTTTAAGAAGAAGTATCTGGGAGTTTAATACTTGGATGAAAAGAAACGTGAGTTCATGGCTTTGGTTCAAGGTAGTATGACCGTGGCTGAATATGAGGTTCACTTTGTTTGGTTGAGCCCATATGCTCTTGATCTAGTAACGAATAAGAGGCATCATTGTGACCGATTCTGTTACGGATTGGTACAGGATGTAAAGACATACATGTTGGCTTCTGACTATACCGATTTCGACGTGTTGGTTACACAGGCGAAGGATATTGAGCATAACTTGGGTTTATCTTCTCGTGTGAGTGGTTCTGGCTCGGGCAAAAGAGTTGCGGACTCTAGTTTTGATGGTGGTCAGTATATCATTATGAGTCAAGATAAGGTAGAGGTAGTGCTAGGTGTGGACCGCGGGTCAGGATACCCAGGCTAGATTAGTTTTTAATACCTATTGGGTATATGGATCGTGTAAGCACATGAGGCAGGACTGTCTACGTTTGGCAAGTGAGGGACATTCTCCTACTACTGTTGTTGCTAACTCTTGTTGGAGTTTTGGATCGTGCGATCACCTAAGGTACGATTTCCCGTTATTGGTTAGTGGTGGACAGGCTAGGGAACCTATTGTTGCACCACAACAAGGCAATGCTCGTGGCCAAGGGCAGTTTTAGTTTAGGCACGAGGGTCCAAGGACGGTGGATCATGTTGTTGTTATTCAACCTAAGGGTGGTGGTCCTGCGAGGGTGTATGCACATCGCAATGGACGCAATGACACCGATTTGATTGCAGGTACATTTACTTTGCAATTTTTGTCGTTATTTTCTTAGGTTGATTCTGGTTCTATGCATTCATATATCTTGCGTGAGCATGCACATTTGCTTAATATACCTATTGAGGTGTTAAATGTGGGAATGCAAGTAACTAGCTCATTCAGTGAAATGTTTGTTACAAGAAGGTTGTCTAGAGGATGTCCTTTGACTGTTAAAGGTCATGTGTTTGCGGTTGATTTGATGGAGTTGTCGTTTCACGATTTTGATGTAATTTTAGGTATAGATTGGTTAACCGAGCATAGAGCTGTGGTTGATTTTGAAACTAAGCGAGTTACCTTGAAACTTGCTAATGATTACGAGGTAGTAATCTTGTATGAAAATGCTAAGTTCTTATCCAATGTTGTTTCGCCTCTAGAAGCAGGTTGTTTAATGGATTTTGGTTTTGAGGCATTCTTGACCTATGTTATGAATCTGGGATCAAAGGAAGTGCATGTTCAGGATATTCTCACAGTGTGTGAGTTTTTAGGTGTCTTTTCGAAGGATTTGCCTAGTTTTCCACCGAATAGAGAGGTTGAGTTTGGCTTTGAGTTGTATACAAATGCAGCTTCATTGTTTAGTGCTCCCTATCGTATGGCTCCGAAAGAGTTGAAAGAGTTGAAGACGCAACTTCAAGAGTTGCTTGATCGAAGATTTATTAGGCCTAGTGTTTTGCTGTGGGGTGCATCGGCGTTGTTTTTGAAAAAGAAGGATGACATAATGTGGATGTGCATTGATTAACGGTAACTGAACAAGTTGATAATTAAGAATAAGTATCCTTTGCCAAGGATTGATGATTTGTTTGATCAGTTTAGAGTTGCATCAGTGTTTTCCAGGATTGATTTAAGGTCCGAGTATTATCAGTTGAAGGTAAAGGATATGGATGTGTCTAAGACTACTTTTTATACGAGGTACGGGCAATACGAGTTCTTAGTGATGCCGTTTGGTTTGACTAATGCCCCTGCTGCATTCATGGATATAATGTATCGGGTGTTCCATGAGTTTTTGGATCAATTTGTGGTCGTTTTTATTGATGATATTCTTGTGTACTCTCGTAACGAGGAGGATCAAGATAGACATTTGAGGTTTGTGCTTCAACATTGTTGGATAATCAGTTGTATGCCAAGTTGAGAAAGTGCGAGTTTTGGCTTAGGGAGGTTGTTTTCCTTGGGCATGTTGTGTCAGTCGAAGGAATTCGGATTGATTCTCACAAGATTGAGGCATTGATGGGTTGGAAGCCACCTAAGTCGGTGTGGGAGGTTCGTAGTTTCCTTGAGTTGGTTGGTTATTACCGTAGGTTTGTAGATGGTTTTTCGAGGGTTGTTGCTCCTTTAACCAAGTTGTTGCAAAAGAATGTTCGTTTTGAGTGGATGGAGAATAGACAATGAGCTTTCAAAAAGTTGAAGAAGGCTTTGATATAAGCTCCTATATTGATCCAACCTAAGTCGGGTAAGGATTTTTTTATTTATAGCGATGCATCATATGCAGGTTTGGGTTGTGTATTGATGCAAGAACGAAAAGTTGCGGCTTATGCATTTAGACAATTAAAGGTGCACGAGTGCAATTATCCTACCCATGATCTTAAGCTTTCCGCGGTTGTGTTTGCATTGAAAATTTGGTGGCATTATCTCTATGGTGAGAAGTGCGTGGTGTATACAAATCATAAAAGCTTGAAATATTTGATGACTCAAAATGATTTGAATCTTAGGCAACGTAGATGGTTGGAGTTGCTTAAGGATTATGATTTGAAGATTGAGTATCATCCGGGAAAGGCTAATGTTGTAGTCGATGCTTTGAGTAGGAAAGTTGTGATACAGTTGAGGGCAATGTTTGCTCGGTTGAGTGTGACGCGGGATGATGGCTTGTTGGCTGAGTTGAAAGTAAAGCCATCTTTGTCATAGTTGGTTAAAGAAAAGTAACATTATGATGATGCGTTTGTACCACATGTTAAGGATATCATGGATGGGAATCCAACGAATTTTCATTTTAATGGTGACGAGGTGTTGTGTTTTAAAGATCGGATAGTGGTTCCTAATGATGATGAGTTGAGGGGTATCATCTTGACCGAAGCATATGCTAGTCCTTTTGTTATGTATCCCGGTAGTACTAAGATGTATCAAAGCTTGAAGGGAGTATACTATTGTGTTGGTTTAAAGAAAGATGTGGATCATTTTGTTGCTAAATGCATCGTGTGTCAGTGTGTTAAGGCTGAGCATCAGTTTCCTTCCGGGTTATTGCAACCTTTGAGGATACCGAAATGGAAGTGGGAAAGAATCACCATGGGTTTTGTGTTTGGGTTTCCGTTGACGCCCACTAAAAATGACTCCATTTGGGTGATTGTTGATCGATTTATGAAGTGTACGCATTTTGTGTCTGTGCATACATCGTATACTTTGGACAAGTTGGAGGATTTGTATATTGTCGAGCTTGTGCGCTTGCACGGTGTGCCTAAGTCCATAGTTTTGGATAGAGATCAACAGTTTTCAATGAGGTTTTGGGAGTGTTTGCATCGAGCTTTGGGTACATGGTTAAGTTTTAGTACTTCGTTTCATCCTCAGATAGATGTTCAGTTTGAACGTGTGATATAGGTCTTGGAAGATATGTTGAGGTGTTGTATTATTGAATTCCAAGGAACGTGGGAAAGACAGATGCCTTTGGTGGAGTTAGCCTATAATAACAGTTATCAGGCTAGTATACAAATGGCACCGTATGAGGCTTTGTATGGTAGGAAGTGTCGTACACCTTTGTGTTGGGCTGAGGCTGGGGAAAAGTATGTTTCCTAGCTTGATGTGTTAAAGTATGTTTAAAACGGCTCGGAAGAAGGTGATGCAGTTCGGACGTAAGGGTAAGCTTAGTCCGAGGTTTATTGGACCGTATGAAGTTGTGGAGTGTGTTGGTCATGTGGCATATCGTTTGAGGTTACCTCCTATGTTAGAGAAGACTCATGATGTGTTTCATGTGTCGATGTTGCGGAGGTATCGGTCGGATCTATCGCATGTTATGCCGGTGGAGGATATTGAGTTGCAAACGGATTTGTCCTATGATGGGGAACTGATAGAGATCCTTAATTCTAGAGGTAAATTTATTCGTGGCAAGACGATTGAACTTGTGAAGGTGTTGTGGCAACATCGGGGAGTTGAGGAGGCCAGGTGGGAGAACAAAGCGAACATGCTGAAACAATTTTCGCATTTGTTATCTTCAGGTAAAATTTTGAGGACAAAATTTCCTAAGTGGGGGAGAGTTATAATGCCCCGATTTTTGGCCTAGCGGTTTATAGGTTGGTTAGATGGTTCAGTGGACTGGGTTAGAGATTTGAGTCAGATTCGGGATTAAAATTAAATTAAATATTTTTTAGTGAGAAAATATTTGGGAAAAATATTCTAAAATCCTTATTTAATATATTGATGATTTTGGTAAAATCAATTTTGGAAATTGAACATTTTGGGTTAGTGACCAAAATGTAAAGAATGGAAACTATTTTTAGTGACTGTTTTGTAAATGGTCAAAACTTTGAATTTTTAAGGTCTAATATCATACTTTTATCCCTTAATTGGATATTTTTTTGGAAAATATAAATAGGTTGGGATAATTAATTTTATACTTAATTGCTTAAACAAATTTTACGTAACTAATTTTCTCTAAGAAGATTTTCTCTCAAATTTTCTCCAGCCAAACACTATTTTCTTCTTCAAAATATTAAGGTAAATTCTTGTTTTATTTAATCTTTTGGTTTCAAATAAATTCTTGTTGGTTTCCTATCAAAACCTTATTGTTTTAATCTTGTTTTCTCATGTAAACCAATCCAATTAGGGGGAAAGCAATCTATTAGAGGCGAGCTTTGTTTTCTCCTCTAATACAAGGTTCTTTACTAAAATTCCCAAGTTCTTGATCCTTTATAAATGTTCTCTATTGAGGATTAATGATTTAATTTGGAATATGGTTAAATCAAGGTTTAATTGATGAGTTTATGTGATTTTCGAATTGGATCTGTTTTGTTGGGTTCTTTATTGGTTTTAATCAAGATTTTGATGTTATATAATTTTAATATATTGATTTTAACATTGGAATCCCGAAGCTATGCGAATCTCTAATTTTCTAGGTTGCTAGTTATGTGCTTTTGATGAGTTGTGGAGGTTTAATGTATGTTGGAGGTATAAGGATTGGTTTGGATTGTTTTTGGATGTTAATTGATGGATTGAAGTGTTAGATTATGGCTAGGTTGTGTTTAGGTTAAGTTGCAAAGTGTTTTCCGAAGGCATTTGATATTTGTTTGTGAGGCAAAGTTGAGGTGTTGTGTTGTTAGGATTATGAATGCATGATGATGAATTAATCCTCTTTTTTATGTGATTAAAACATGGAAGAGTGATCCTAAGGTTGTCGGTGAGGCTTCGGACGCTTGTTTTTACATCTGCGATTAAAGCTTTGCCTTTTCGGTGAGGGAGAATGTAGATTTCCGCTTTGAAATGGTTTAAAGATGGTTTATAGGAGTTTAAACTTAGCTTGAAACCCTGGCTTAAACTCAAAAGTAAGTATAAAAGGGATTTCTCTCTCGATCGTGCTTTAATGAAATGGTTTTATACACTTGTTTTGAATTATATGGTACATACTGTTCAAGCATGTTTTCGAATATGTTGTATACTGATTTTGATCATGAAATGATGATGGATGCATGTGATAAGTGATCCATGTAAGTATAATTTAAACTTATTTAAAAGTATGGTTTGTTGCTTTGGAAATGGTATTAATTGATGCATATAAAAACAGTGAGGTACATGGTTAAAAATGAATTATATTGGCAAGTGATGTGGTTTAAAATGTTATCGGATATAGTTGGCTGGCCATAGGATTGATAGTTCACTATAAAAAGTTGCCTTGAATGTCGAGGGGTTTATACGGTGTGCCGAATACTCCATCCGGGTACCCTAATGGTTGTGGGGTTATATGGTACCAAAACTCCCATTAGTAGATTATATATCTAACCAATGATTGGGGTTATATGGTACCCTAATGGTTGTGAATGTACCCTTGAATTCTGGTTGAGATGGCATGAAGTGTTGAGAAGACACTTGTTGAATCCGTGTATCTGATGTAATATTTTGGAAAGGGAAACTCAGTTTATAATCTCTTAAAAGCCAATATAATTGTTGATGTATCATGTGATGGATGCTAACGTATAATATTGGTTTATACATGTTTTACCCTTTAAGATTTGCATATGGTTATTATGTATAGGAAGGCTTAAATTGATGGTTAGCATTGGGACATGTTGTAGATCCATGATACATATTGCATATGGTTTAATATTTTGGCTTTTGAAAGTGTTAAGTGCATGGTTTTCCAGGCACGATGTTTAATAGATTGATTGAAATGGTGATTTCAATGTGGTTTTGGGGAAACAGTTTTAAAATGCATTGATGGTGTGTTGTTTGAGCACTCCTCACTAAGCCTTATGTGCTTATGCTTTTTTGTCCACCAATACAGAGAATTAAAGATCACGAGGCAGCGTGTGGGAAAGGGATTAGAAAGGACTTCAAGATTTGAAAGTATGATTTCGAATTAGACTTGTAGTACTAAAGGCAATGGGGTTTAATCGTTGGTTTGGGAGGGTTTTTACTAAACTCCTTGTTTAAGTATATTTGTAATGTTGCTCTGATTTGTAATTGGCCTCCTATGTTGGTTGTGGCTTTAGTTTTATGCTTGGAAGGTTGAATGGCTTGGGTTTTTAGGAAGAATGCCTCTAGTTTACCATTTGAATCTTGATGCCATGTTATGATGGTGTTCTGTGATGTTTTGATGGGGTTTGATCCTTAGAGATGTTGTGTTTATGTTTGAAGCATGCTAGTATGTGTTTGGTTCCTTGAAAGCATGCAAATCTAGTAAAATGTGGACATTACAGGTTCAAGCGTATCGGTACATGTGTTCCTGTATCAGTACGGGTAAGCTTTATATAGGATTGTGTTTCGGTATGCAGGGATCTGTTTCGGTACGGGCAAGGGAATTTTGGCAAGACGTACCAGTACACAAATAGTTGTATCGGTACAGTTTTGGGCTACTGGAATCTGGATTTTGAGAAATGACAAAGTGTACAGATACACTTGCCCGTGTACTGATACGAGCAGTTGTTAATTCAGTTATTGTGATGTTTGGAAGTTTATGTTTTTTTCGTTTTAGTCCTTGTTTGTTAAGTATGCAATTAGATGAGTTTGAATGACCGTTTTGAGCTGGTTTTTGACATGAGAGCATAAAACATGATTAATTAAGGTTTGACAACTTTAAAATGGGTAAAGTCCTGTTAATTTTTCCAGAATTGCAATTTAGTCCCTAACTTGAAATTGCGTGTAATTGGATGCCAATTCGACGTCTGATTGAGTTCATTTTTCACCCGCTGTCAGTATGCACACCATAGGTTAACATGATGCTTCTAGATAAGATAAAAATAAAAAGATGTCATAAGTCAAGTTAATCTCTACGGGTTTGTTTCGCAAACCCAATGTAGCTCGCTTGGTTCGGTCTGGCGTCTAGGTTGTATCGAGGGGGTTATAGCATCTATACTCGTCGTATCAAGTAATAAAGTGAGAGTAGAGTGTCAAACCCATGAGGATTGGATTGATAAATATAAGGTTATCGTACATAGGGATGTGTTGCAAGTAAAGGTGAATGTCAGTTTAAGTGAAAACTAATTAAACTAATCTAAGATAGCAATAATAAAGACAAACAACTACAATGACTTAACGATTAATTATGGAGGTTGAGATTATTGCTAAGGATATATGTATGGTTATCTAACTCAATGCTATAGCAACGGGCAATACATGTCAGTGTAAACCCTAAGGTACTTCATCTACTCGACAAGATTTTCTAATGAACTTCTGACTCTCTCAATACCTAGAAGTTAATAACTTTGTAATTAAGGTGATACACGTCTGCGTTAGCCCTAACCACACTATTATTTGTTTAAGGATTATCGTCTGAATTTTGCTTTCTTTCGATCAGCTCGCCTTTGAGTAGCGTCCAAATCTTATTTATATAGGTGGTGAAACTAGGGCTTTAGTACCCTAAAGTGCACGACTTGATTAAAAAAGCCAATTTTCCTGCTTTTTTAGATGTTGCGTATCTGGGAGAAAGTCCACGCGGGCAAAGAAAAATTCATCTCCAACTCTTCATGCTTTGTCTGCTCCAGTCATACGATTTGCTCCTCTCTTGCTCCAGCTATCCTCCAGCATCCACCAGCCTTCTGCACATACACCAAAAGACACCACCTTCCCGTAAAAAGCACCAATATATATGACAGTTTAAGCACAGGCAGTGTAACTCCCTATCTATATGCAAACATGTACATTCTAACCTAAATGCAACCTAAATGAGCTTAAGGACATGCAAAATGAAAGGAATAAGGGCATATAAAATAGAACAATTACGCACTCGTCAAATACCCCTAAACTTGAACTGTTGCTTGTCCTCAAGCAATGCAAAATAGAAACAAGAAGAAAAAATAAGAACAGTAAATAGCCCGTACATCCTAGGCTTCCACTAAGCTATGATTACAGTGATTCCAAGTTAGGTTATAGTAGTAATTCATTCCTCAACTATGTTAATGATAAGCAAGAATGTTAAAGCTTACAATTTTTTTCAAATGAGTAAATCTATTGTAAGTGCAGTGTGTGCTTGGTTACATGCATTCATCACTTAATAGTCTTAGAGAAGCTTAATGGTTGATTTCTTTTTCCGCCTTGACACATTTGATTTTTCCTTTTAAGCACATTTTTGCTCCCTATTCTTTTAAGTTTGAAAACTGTGTTCTAGGCTTCAGCTTATCACACTACCCTTCGGTACCTAAACATAGAGTGGAGCAAATAGCCCATCCTCGAGCCCTACAAGCAGCGTCATCCCGTGAAGACTTTTATTCACTCTTTTCCAGTACTATCATTCCTTCCAGGGAATTAAATGGAGCAAACACAACTCACATAGTGTAGTACTAAGATAGCAAGATACATAGAAGAGTGTCCTCAACAGTTTTGTTTAAATTATCAAGTCTTAATTTATTTTCTTGATTTTTCAAGGAGTCTGCTTAGCCTTTATTTTGCTACATTTCATTTCTTTTCTTTTCATGCTTAAGCATCAGAAAGTCAACCTAAAGCACCCCTAAGATTTCTTAAGTGTCAAAATGCATGCAACTTGTGGTTTTTTAGGGCTACAACAGACTTATCATTAAATTCAAAAAATTGAAAGCTCTTAACACCTTGCAAAGCATCAACATAGATTAATCATAGAAAGTCATAATCAATGTAACAGCAGATTCAAAATTAAGGAATCATAGCAAAGGGAACCTATTGGGCAGATTAGGCTAATTATAGTCTTAAAAAATTAAAATTTTAAATTTTACCTAAATTTAACCTAATCTATATGGGTATGTACTCCCCCAAACTTGAGAAGATCATTGTTCCCAATGCAAAAAAAAGAGAAAAAGAAAAGAAAAACCAATCAAGGAAAAACAAATTAAGCTAAAGATGCAAATGGAAAATATGAAAAACTAAAAGCAAACTAAGCTAAAGTTATTGAGGTGGTGGGTCCCGGATGATGATGCCCTTGCCTTTATCCCGAGCAGGAAGATGCGCCAGCATTAGTATCTGGCTGCTGCCTCTTCCTGGTAGCAATGACAGGGGGTGCAGGCTTGGGCTCCTTGATGTCACGAACCTCCGACCTCAACCATCTAAAGGGTGCTTTGAGGATACTATCCCATTTCCATTGTGGCACTCCTACTTTCTAGTTGAATGTTGTTATAAGACGAGGGAACGGGATTGCCCTTGTCTTCCTCTAGGAGGTAGCTCTAGTCAAGATAACCCCATATATGATTTCATAGGGTTCTACCGGGCGGCCATGGAGGATAAAGTGGAGGAGCAACAATTTTCGACGGGAGAAGGTGGTCATGTTCTTCGTCAGAAGCAGCCTGGTGTTAATGAATCTTGCTCAGAATTTGGCATTAGGGTTTAGATTCGACCATTGCACTGTCTTAGAATTGGAAAATGTTCTCTCCCAAGTGGTGCCTTCAACATATAGGTCTTGTAAGAGCTGAGTGTCGATTACAGCGATGACACTGGCGATGAATTGGGTGTGGAGGTCAGCCACTATCTCTAGTTGATAATGGCTTGCTATTAGTTGTGGTGTGAAGTCCACCTTTATACCTCGTATAACGACCCAATCTTCTTCCTATTGTGCAAAGTGGGTGTAGAATTCTTTCACCCAATCTTCATTAATTTGCCCAGGTTGTTAGGAGAAGATCTCCCAGCCATGAGTAAGGACGATTGAATGCTTATCATCGTCGAACAACACCTCGAATGTGTCAGAGTTTGCGAGCCCTTCCTCTGGGATTAGTAGTTGATTCCTAAGAGACTTGTATCTCTTTAGGAAGTCTTCTGATTGCAGTCTACCCAGGAGACTAGTGGATTCTTCGGTAGAGAAGTTGGAGTCAAAGCCTGAGATAGAGTTAGAAGAAGATTTGTGGAAGGGCGGAAACAATGGAGAGCTCAAGCTTTGTTGACAGTTTGTAATTGGTAGAATGAGGTAATTGTCTTTCTTTCTCAAGAAGTTGTTTAAGTGTAGACAGGACAGGTTATCATGCTTTGGTTGAAGATGGAAAGGTTTGGGGGTGAAGTATATGGATAGTCAGGTAAGAAAAAGGTTTGAGAGTGATTGATGGAATTCAGCAATTAATTTGAGTGTATTGTGAAGCGGGAAAGGTGAACATAGGCGACGAGTGGATAAGGTGGCGACGTGTGGAGTAGTTATAGGTTATGGTGAGGGGTAGTGATGGAATTTCTATAGTTTAAACAAACCAACCGAATTTTATTTCCATGTAGCTGGTCTTCCTTCCTAATATTCCAAAAGAATGTTAAGTTCGCTTTGTCCATTCCTTTCTTCAATAACTACAAAAAAAAACCAAAATAAATAAACCTAAATTACCTAAAATGAGAAACTATAAAAATAAATGAGAAAAATTAAAAGTAAAGATAGAACTAGATGCTCTAGACATTTAGTAGTGTGACTGTCGTTTTGTCACGTTGCATTGGTGCTCCCTTGTAGGCCTTGAGATGTTGACTTTAAAGATTGGGCCGTCTTTTAAGTTCAATATATCCATAACACCATGTGGGTAAACTTTGACCACTAAGAATGGCCCAGACCAACGCGATTTCAGCTTGCTTGAAAAAAAGCCTTAAACAAGAATTGTAGAGTAGCATCGTTTGACCTTCAACAAATTGTTGAGGCACTAGTTTAGCATCATACCATTTTTTTGTCTTCTCTTTATAAATCCTGGCATTCTCATATGTATTCAGTCGATGTTCATCCAACTCATTTAATTCTAGGAATCTTCTTTCCCCAGCTAACTGGCAATCTATGTTGATTTTCTTGATGGCCCAAAAGGCTTTGTGTTCAAGCTCAACTGGTAGGTGACAAGATTTTCCATATACCAATTGGTAAGGCGACATTCCCAGTAGTGTTTTAAAAGTGGTATGATAGGCCCAGAATGCGTCATCCAGTTTCAAAGACCAACTCGGTAGTTTGGTTTGACTACCTTTTCAAGGATCTTCTTGATCTCACGAATTGATACTTTAGCTTGCCCGGTGGTTTGTGGATGTGTATACTCGGTAGAAGATGCGTAAAGTGAATGCTGGCAAAAGAGGCAAAATGTATGTATCAGTAAATCAATGCCAAGAGTCTTTTGCGTGCAAGTATACACGGTCTACAAGTAATACAACAATTAAGCTACGTATCGATCCCACAGAGATTGACTTAGAATTCGATTGTTTGATTGTTACTTGCCTTCGAAGAAAAGATGTTTGTTTTGGAAATACTTTAATAAGAAAAGAAATAAAAGTGAAGTAAAACGCTGGCAATGAAGATCTCTTAATGAGTGATGATTGTTGGCAACGAATGCCTGGTTTCAACGCTTTTCATACTGTGCCAGCCTTTAATGTCAGCATGTCTTGGCATTGTTTGCCGAGCAGATTCAAAACTAGCAAAGCCTCTCTCGATGGTCATTTCCCTAAGTCCATCATATAAAACCCCTATATATCTATAGTGCATGTTTTTAAATAAACCTATTTGATTAAGAACCAATCTATACTCCTAAGGGGTAGATATCAATCCCGAAGTAAGTTCATCTACTTGAACGACTTGTCTCGAAGCTTCTCTCCTTAGCATTCAACAACTCAATCGTTGTCACCCCAAGTCTGTTAAGATATTGAGGAGCAATAGGCCAACAGTGCCAGCTCTCGCTTGGCAAAGTATTTAGGAAATATTCAAGTATGTCGAATAGACAAACTTTGTCGAAATAGATTTATTATCAAAGAAACTAAGGCATAAAATCAACATTTAAACCAAAAATCCCCCACCAACTATGAAATTAGTTCATGGTGAGGGATTTAACCAACAAAACCATAACCGTTTTCGGATACATCACCATTAAAATGAAATCAAAAACACTTAAAACAAGAGAATGGGTAAGAGGGGTCTCTCCATGCAGCCCTCAAATCCAGGCTCTCGGCCAAGTGGTTGAACCACCTTCTTCGGTGCAGCCGATCGTCACTCGTCGAGCACTCCAGCACCTCACTCCGATCACTCTAAGCCTTCACAATCCATCCCCCCAAATGCTTGATCAGTTGGTGTTTAAATAGGGGTGCAAGGGAAGGGATTAGGATCGCTTCTTCATTTGAATTTCAAATGCTCCAAGGATAAAAGATAAAGTCTTATCCGATTGGTGCGATAGCTTATCAAGCTAGGGCTGACGTCATTGTGCTGATGTTGCCTTGGCACACAAGCTTAGCATGACTTTGCCAACATAGCTTGGCTTCACCTTATTCATTATTTTTTCAGAGACTGATCCATTCGTGATCTTTTAAGAGCCTGATCTTATCCTATTTTTCGGGGTTCAACAGCCTCTTGGTGTGGCATCAAGTTCACTTCTCTGCCAATAGGTGCTTGGCACTATCTGGTCCTTTTATGCCAACAACACTTGGCATTCTCCTTGGCAATCCTAACTGTGTTGCTTTCATGTGCCTAATCATATGCCAAACCTGCAAAATTTCCACAAAACAACCATTCACACTGACATAGACAGAATACTAAACTCATTATGCAAATCCATGATTCTAACAACCTAATGCAACTAAATGTACCTAAAAACAAGCAAAAGCATTGTAAAATTGGCATTAAAAATAATACTTTTGGAGAGGTAACACACCCCCAAACCTAACTCATTGCTTGTCCTCAAGTAATGCAAACAAAGGAAAATAAAAACTGTGAAAAAGTTACCTCGACAAAATTTTGGTTGGAATGCCAACAGATACTGGCAAGCAAAATTTGGCTCTATTTCTGTCCTCAGTATTTCAGTACAGTAATGTCAAGCATATAGTAATTCAAGTGCAACAATATAACTCTAGTCTAGGTTCATGAAAAGTGCATGATGTGTAGGCAATATGCATCCAATATCCTTTCACTCCCTTAGCCAATTTTACTACCTAAGCTCATATCTTTATTTTCATCATTTTTTATTTCTTTTTCTTTCTTGCTAAGGTTTCCGTTGGCATTAATTTCTTGCTTTGTGACATTGTTCAGCGTGAGTGACAAGATGGAGCATACCACAAATCCCTACCTTAATCCAGACATCACTAGGCTTTCTCTTCAACTCATACCCTAGGGTTTTAGACTTGAGAACTAAGAGGGAGCAAACCACGAAGCCCCAAGTAAATTATTATCCCTAGGTAGAGGAGAGTTCTATTTTTTTATTTCCTTGGTAGAACATTGCTGTCTTATTAGTTTCTTTTTACCCTAGCATCATTTTTCAAATTTTCTTTTCTTTTTCAATCTGAGCATAGTTTCAAATAGTCTAAGTTTGCTAGGGAACTAGATACATATCACGTGTTAAGTGTAAATTCAATTCCCTAAACTAGAGACCAATTGTCAAGCTAACCTGACATACTACTCTACTAGCATGGCATGACAACTAAAGATTAAAATTTCCTCATTGGGCATACATCTAGATCAAATTAAACATGCCTAACAAATGTTAACATTCTTCAAAATTAATCCGAGGAAAAATTTTCTTTTTTCTTTTTTTAACGGTTTGGTATGCAACTATCCTATATGATCTAAATGGCATGGCAACAAAATTAAACATGAAATGCATGGCATAAATGTGAGGAAACGCACACCCCCAAACCTAAGATGTGTATTGTCCTCAATGCACGAAACAACACATATATACAAAATTAAAATAGAAAAATAAAATGCATGATCCTGTGAAAGCAATGTAATGGAATGCAAAGGAGTTTAAGAAGAATATGACTCCCTCTCAGAGACTTCTTCTCATGTTACTCAGGTCTTTCTTTTTATAAATGTCCCATGATCAGGGGTCATTCGTTTCTTTCCTTTCATGCTTGGCTTTGTGGCAGTGGAGGCTCCAACATCCTCCTTTTTCTTGGAAGGGTCGGCTGGTGGTGTAACTGGCTTAGCTTTGTGTGTTTTGATAGAGATTTCCTCTGATTCAGACGAGGAATCGGTGCTGGCAGATTCAACTCGCACTAGAGACACAAGAATTGTGGCATTAGACCCTAAACTAGTTGGACTTGTTGGCATAACTGAACTCGCTGGCATAACTGGACTAGCTGGATTGGCTGGCATAACATCTTTATTGGAAGAGGGCTAGGCAGGGAAAACCGGGAATACCGACACAACTTCAGGGGATAGTTTTTCAAGCACCTCCCTGATAATAGCATTCCTCTTTTTTGTATAGTAAATCATCTTAGCATTAAGGTTCTCGGCTGCCTCTAGCTTTTGGAGAATAATCTCTTGGCAATGGTTTACTTGGGATAACACTGCCAACGAACTGGCAGGCATGGTCTCTGGCACACTACTTGGCTCTGCCTTTGGCTTTGGCGTGGCAGATCTGGCATTTCCCTTGCCCTTTTCCTTAGGCTCAACAGCCGAGAGATTTTTCCATATGGCAGCCGTGATTGTCGTTTCCTTTATAATCTAGCCTCGATCTTCATTAAGCCTAGGCACATCATGGAGCATGCAAATGTTAAAAAAAGAAAAAGGAAAAACAAACTACCTTTACCTCTCGCAGCTCACTTATATGTCTCCTCGGTGATAATCTTACCAATGTTTATCTTGTGTCCTTTGACGATGGAGTGTAGCAAAATAAACCTTTCTTCCGAGATGGCCTCATTGTGATACATAGACAACAGATTTGCCTTGATGAAGTTATTCTAGCCTCTCATTTGTGGCTTCAACGCCAACCTCTTCACCGTTCAGTGGCCCGTTGACAAAACCGTCCAAACTATGCCATGCTAACATAAGTCTGCCAACAATTTCTTATGTTTGGCAGCGGTCATGGATCCAGCATAGTTAAAATGCTCATCCCCTATATCATTCAAATAAAATAGTGAGTTAACATACCCTTCATCGAAACGCACACATTTACCTCTAATCATAAAGAATGGAGAATCCTTTGTCACAAGATGTGCATAAAATTCTTGCACAATGGTGGCGTAGATCTCTCTTTTTGTAGATAGAATAAACTCCACTTGTGCATATCGAAAATGGACATGAACTCTAGTGGGAACCCCACGGTGGTGTCGGTTTGGAATTCGAAGTGCTTCTCGTACAAAAACGATCTTGATGCAAAGCTTGTTTCAAACTTCTTGTGGATTTCTTCATTGAAGAATCATTTGAAGGGAGTAGATGAAGATGCCATGCAGATGGAGAAAAGGTTGAATCGAAGTGAAGGGAAAAAGGAGAAAAGACGAGTAGGTTCTTGATCCTTGCTTGAGAAAGATGGAGAATGAGAAAAGTGTTTTTCTTGAGAAGTCGGCTAGGGTAAAGAAAGTAAAAGATGGAGTGTTTAGAAGGGTTAAGTGATAATGATGGTAACGGATTAAATAGGGTGATAATGATGGAATTTCAAGAGTTTTAATTAGAAAGGATTTTAAAGTGATAAGGATTAAGTGATAAGGATTGGGTAAGAATTTGAAGTGATAGGATAATTATGGTGAATTTAATTCTTACCTAATTTGGGCGGCTAGGGGTTAATCTCAAGAAAATTACTTTCGCATTCAATTGAGCTAGGGTTTTCTCTTCCTTTTTCATCACGTAAACCGACGCACGCCAAGCTACATTGGCATTGTACATGGCATCGCCCTTGGTAATGTTCCTGGCATCAATTCTGCACACACTCAAAAGAAACTTTTCAACACAGCAAGGGAATAAAACAGCAAAAAGAAAAACAAAACCTGAATCCTAAAACAAACATAAATATTATCCTAATATTTACAAAGAGTTCAGACCTGATGATGTTTCATGTTAACTCTACCAAAAGGATCACCTCCTTGGCATTGTTTCGATTACCTTCCATGTAATGCTTTAGACGTTGGCCATTCACCTTGAAAATGTCTCTTGTCTTTAGGTTCTTAATGTCCATAGCTCCATGAGCATATGGTTTAAGAACTTCTTAAGGACTCGTCCATCTTGATTTTAGTTTACCTGGAAATAGTTTAAGTCGTGAATTTAACAATAAGACATGCTGACCTATTTCAAATTGTCTTGGCATTATCCTATTATCATGCCAACGTTTCACCTTCTCCTTATAGATCCTAGCATTTTCATAGGCTTGTGTCCTGAATTCCTCCAACTTATTGAGGCCAAGCAAACTTTTTTCTCCAGCAACTCTCCATGCCATATCAAGTGTTTTGATAGCCCAAAAAACTTTATGTTCAAGCTCTACTGGTAGGTGGCATGGTTTTCCGAAAATAAGTCTAAATGGTGAAGTTCCTAAATGAGTTTAAACGCAATTCTATAAGCCCACAAGGATTCATCCAGTCTCAATAACCAGTCTTTCCTTGATGGATTTACAGTTTTCTCTAAAATGTTCTTAACCTCCTTGTTTGATATCTCAGCTTGCTCGTTTGTCTGCGGATGGTATGTTGTGGCAATTCTTTGCTATATACCATACTTGCAAAAAGCTTTAGATATTAGATTGCATTTAAAATGGGTGCCCTCATCATGAATAATCACTCTAGGAGCGCCAAATCTGGTAAAAATGTGTTTGTGCAAGAACTTGGCAACGGTCTTGGCATCATTTGTTGGGATGGCAACAGTCTCTACCTACTTAGATACATAGTCAACAGCCACAAGGATATATACATTACCAAAAGATGGAAGAAAAATGACCTATAAAGTTTATCCCTCATACATCAAATAAACTCACAGACATAATATTTTGAAGTGGTAGTTGGTGTCGATCGGAGATGTTTCTGTTCATTGGCATCGGTCACATGCCTTGGCATACTCATGGGCATCCTTATATAGAGTCGGCTAAAAGAATTCAGATTGTAGCACCTTGGCAGCAGTCTTCATTCCAGCAAAGTGACCTCCGTATGGTGCAGCATGTCACAAATGTAATATGTTACGTTGTTCATCATCAGGCACACACCGGTAGATCACTTGGTCGGCATATTGTTTGAACAATATTGGCGTATCCCAATATTATTACCTAACTTC
Source organism: Hibiscus mutabilis (assembly GCA_019671005.1). Classification (NCBI taxonomy): domain Eukaryota; kingdom Viridiplantae; phylum Streptophyta; class Magnoliopsida; order Malvales; family Malvaceae; genus Hibiscus; species Hibiscus mutabilis. The sequence continues at coordinate 58,903,050 of CM033718.1, read as the reverse complement.
TCGCAGGAATCTTTTCTTGGCATTGTATGTAAAGTCTGGTGGAAGAATGTTAATCACCAGGTAGTTCACAACGTCATTGTACCATGGCATAGCATTAATTGCAAGCAAGTATTCGTTAGGAAATTCATCTCTAATAACTTTAGTCTTACCATCTTCAATGTGATGCTCTAAACGTGAAAGGTGGTCAGCTACTAAGTTTTTGATGCCTTTCGTGTCTCTGATCTCTAGGTCAAATTCTTGAAGTAAGAGCGTCCATCGGATTAATTTGGGCTTGGCATCCTTCTTTGCCAAGAGATACTTCAATGCCGAATGATCTGTATAAACCACAACCTTGTTACCAATTAAATAAGATCTGAATTTATCAAGAGCAAATACAAACGCAATAATTTTTTTCTCGGTTGTAGAGTAATTAAGTTGTGCTTCATTCAAGGTTCTACTGGTATAGTAAATGGCATGGAAAACATTGCCATGCTGCTGTCCCAAAATTGCGCCAACGGTATAGTCACTGGCATCGCACATGAGCTCAAAGGGCTCATTCCAATTCGGTGCTATGACTATAGGGGCATTAATCAATTTCTTTTTAAGTTCCTGAAATGCTCTCAAACAAGAATCATCAAATGAAAAAGTGACATTATGTTCCAACAACAAGCATAAAAGTTTAGCAATTTTTGAAAAATCTTTAATAAACTGCCGATAAAAACCGACATGACCTAAAAAATCCTTATACCTTTAACACTCGTTGGAGGCAAAAATTGCTTGATTACCTCCATTTTGGCTTGATCAACTTCTAGTCTTCTCTTAGTTACCTTGTGATCGAGAACAATGCCCTCCTTCACCATGGAGTGGCATTTCTCCTAGTTTAACACTAGGTTTGTCTCGATACATCTCTTTAAGACTCGCTCCAAACTATGAATGCATTCCTCAAATGTTTTACCAAACACTGAGAAATCATCCATGAATACTTCCATGTTGTGCTTCATATCGAAAAAAATGGACATCATACAACATTGAAATATTGTCGGTGCATTACATAGGCTGAATGGCATCCTTCTAAAAGCAAATGTCTCATAAAGACACGTGAATGTGGTCTTCTCTTGATCATCAGGGGCAATGGAAATCTGATTATAACCCGGATAACCATCTAAGAAATAGTAGAAAGCTTTACCTGCCAATCTATCTAACATCTGGTCGATGAAAGGCAATGGGAAGTGGTCCTTCCTTGTAGCCTTATTCAGACTTCTATAATCTAAGCACACTCCCCATCCGGTGACGGTCTTGGAGGGAATCAATTCAGCTTCGCTATTTTATACCACGGTCATGCCACATTTCTTTGGCACGCATTGCACCGGGCTTCATAATCTAAGGAATGGACTGCCTAAAATAATCGAAACATTAACATAGGCTTCATAATCCAAAATGACAAAATCAGCTGGAAAGATAAATTTGTCTACCTTCACCAACACATCCTTAATCTTACCCTTGGGATACGATAAAAGCGGTCTACCAATTGGAGTGTCACGGTGGTAGGTCTTGCTTCTATGCCAAGCTTCCTGGAAACTAACATTGGCATCAAGTTGATGCTAGCTCCCAAGTCACACAATGCCTTGCCCATAAATTTGTTGCCAATTGTGCAGGCAATAGTGAAACTTCTTGGATCTTTCAGCTTTAGTGGCAATCGATTTTGGATCATGGCACTGTATTCCTCAGTGAGAGTGACAGTTTTAAAGTCTCCCAACTTTCTCTTTTTGGACTGAATGTCCTTCATGAATTTTACATTGTTGGGGATGTGCTCAAGGGCTTCTACCAATGGAATGTTAATTTGTAACTGATTAAGAACTTCCAAGAAGCGCTTAAATTTCTGGTCCTGTTTGTGCTTTTGAAGTATGGCTAGAAATGGTGGCAGTGGATAAACATATACTGGCGTTGCCAGCTTTGCTGAGGTGGAGTTGGCATCTATTTTGGTATCAGTATGTTGTTTGGCCTTAGTCTATTTGTCATCAATGTTGGCATCATGTTTGGCATCATTGTTGGCATCAGGTCTGGCATTGGTACTGCATTACCACCGGCATCATCTGTTCTAACTTCCTCTTTCTCTGCTTTTCTGGGCTTGTCTGCCTGCACTGGCTTTTCACTTTGGCAGTTAACTGTCTTCTTAGTAGTCATCTCTGCCTCGCACTGCTTACAACTTCGAAGGGTTATGGCCTTGCATTGCTCATTGCCTTTGTGACGAGCATCTTTAGTGTCACTTGGCAAGGCTCCTTGGGGTCTATTGTTTAGTGCATTGGCAAGTTGTCCAATTTGAATTTCCAAGTTTCTTACCGTTGCTGCCAAACTCTGGACTGTGACATCGTTCTTCTCTATGTAATCGTTAGGAGGACCTCCTTAGTTGAATCTCTACCCTTGCTGGTAATTGTTCTGAGCGCTATGTGGTGCAACATTTTGATAAAATGGTGCCATGGCATTGTTATTCTGCCTCTGGGTATTCTGGCATTATACATAATGATGGCTACCTCCTTGATTTCCCCAAGCTAAGTTAGGGTGTTGTCTCCAACCTGCATTATAAGTATTGGAATTAGGATTATAGTAACGATTAATATTTGCAACAAAGTTTACCGACTCAGGGTTGGCAGGGCATTCGTCCACATAATGGTTTTCTCTACAAATTGTACAAAATGGATCTAATGCTTTAACTTCTTGCGGATCTTTGTTCTCTTGCAACGTTTTCACCATGCTGGTGAGGTTGGAAATCTCGGCATGAATGGATGTTAGTTCATCAACCTTAAATTTCTCACTGGTTTTGGTTCTGATCCCAAGTCTGGCAATAGGATATCAAAATCGTTAATCGAAATCCTTTCTAGAATGTCAACAGCCTCCGAATACCTCTTGTCAAGCAATGATCCCGCTGTTGAAGCATCAACAACAGTCCTCGTTTGTGCATTTAATTCGTTGTAGAAGGTTTGAATTTGGGTCCAATTCGAGAATCTATACATAGGACACCTTCTCAATAGATCTTTAAATCTCTTCCAAGCATCATATAAAGTTTCATCCTCAGCCCGCCTGAATGTAATAATCTCACCCCGTAGCTTGGCAGTGAGTGTTGACGGCTGAAATCGTGTCAAGTACTTCTGGCATAGGTCTGCCCATGAAGTGATTGAGCCAGGTGGCAAAGAGTTGAGCCAAGCCTTGGCTCTATCTCGCAAGGAAAAAGTGAATAACATCAACTTCATAGTGTCTCTAGATACTCCAGTTTGTTGAAATAATTGGCAAATCTTGATGATCTGCTTTAGATGTTACCTCGGATCTCCAATAAGTGCTCCATAAAATTGGCCTACATTCAAAAGAGTTTGAATCATCACCGGCTTAAGTTCAAAATTTGGTTCATTTACCTCTGTGCCACCAATTCCTGGCATTAAATATTCAATGGTTGGTGCCAAATGTTCTCTAATAGGTCTCTCTTCATCGACAAGTGGGACAACAGGTGGTGGTGGCATCTCATTGTTACGTGGATTTCCTTCATTGTTCACCACACCATTCCCTCGATTACCTTGATTATTCATCTCTTTAACCTCCTCAAGGCTCTCTCAATTTCCGGATCGTATGGCCATTCGTCCACCACAGGGTGGCTTCTAGTCATACACCGAGTAAAAAATTAAAGTAAAAGAAAGACAAGTAAAAACTTAAAAACAATCAATTCCATTGCAATCCCCGGCAATGGCTCCAAAAACTTGTACACTCGGTAGAAAATGTGTAAAGTGAATGCTAGCAAAATAGGCAAAATGTATGTATTGGTAAATCAGTGCCAAGAGTCTTTTGCGTGCAAGTATACAAGGTCTGCAAGTAATACAACAGTTAAGCTGAGTATCGATCCCACAAAGATTGACTTTGAATTAGATTGTTTGATTGTTACTTGCCTTGGAAGAAAAGATGTTTGTTTTAAAAGTTTGTTTTGGAAATACTTTAATAAGAAAAGAAATAAAAGTAAAGTAAAACGTTGGCAAGGAAGATCTCTTAATGACTAATGAGTGTTGGCAAGGAATGTCTGGTTTCAACGCTTTTCATGTCGTGCCAGCCTTTAATGTCAACCTGTCTTGGCATTGTTTGTCGAGCAGATTCAAAATTAGCAAAGCCTCTCCCGATGGTCATTGCCCTAAGTTGATTATATAAAAACCCCTATATCTCTATAGTGCATATTTTTAAATAAACCAATTTGATTAAGAACCAATCTATACTCTTAAGGGGTAGATATCACTCCCGAAGTAAGTTCATCTACTTGAACGACTTCTCTCGAAGTTTCTCTCCTTAGTATTCAACAACTCAATGCCACCCCAAGTCTGTTAAGATATTGAGGAGCAATAGGCCAACAGTGCCAGCTCTCGCTTGGCAAAGTATTTAGGAAATATTCAAGTATGCAGAATAGAAAAACTTTTCCGAAATAGATTTATTATTAAAGAAACTAAGGCATAAAATCAACGTTTAAACCAAACATCCCCCACCAACTATGAAATTAGTTCATGGTGAAGGATTTAACCAACAAAACCATAACCGTTTTCTAATACATCACCATTAAAACAAAATCAAAAACACTTAAAATAAGAGAATGGGCGAGAGAGGTCTCTCGATGTAGCCCTTAAATCCAGCTCTCGGCCAAGTGGTTGAACCACCTTTCTTGGTGCAGCCAACCATCACTCGTCAAGCACTCCAACACCTCACTCCGATCACTCTAAGCCTTCACAATTCGTCCCCTAAAATGCTTGATCGCTTGATGTTTAAATAGGCTTGTAAGGGAAGAGATTAAGATAGCTTCTTCATTTGAATTTCAAATGCTCCAAGGATAAGAGATAGAGTCTTATCTGATTGGTGTGATAGCTTATCAAGCTAGGGCTCACGTCATCATGCCAATGTTTCCTTGGCACACAAGCTTGGCATGACTTTGCCAACATAGCTTGGCTTCACCTTATCCACTATTTTTTCAGAGATTGATCCATTTGCGATCTTTTAGGAGCCTGATCTTATCCTATTTTTGTGGGTTTCAACATCCTCTTGGCGTGGCATCAAGTTCACTTCTCTGCCAATAGGTGCTTGGCACTATCTGGTCCTTCTGTGCCAACAACACTTGGCATTCTCCTTGGCAATCCTAACTATGTTGCTTTCCAGTGCCTAATCCTATCCCAAACCTGCAAAATAGCCACAAAACAACCCTTCACACTGGCATAGACAGAATACTAAACTCCTTATGCAAATGCATGATTCTAACAACCTAATACAACTAAATGTACCTAAAAACAAGCAAAAGCATTGTAAAATTGGCATTAAAAATAGTACTTTTAGAGAGGTAACAGGATGGTATGCTGTGGCGATTTTGTGGTGGACTCCATATCGTCGTAATGCCTTTGCAATCAACTTGTTGTCAAAGTGTTTACTTTCATCACTGAAAATGGCTCAATGGAAACCCAAACGTGTGAAGATATTTGTGTGTATGAATCTCAAGAAAGTGCTGGCATCATTCTTAGTCGCCGCGACTACTTCCACCCATTTTGACACGTAATCTACCATGAGTAGGATGTACAGTTGGCCTTTAGAGGATGGAAAATGTCCCATAAAATCTATACCCCAAACATCAAAAGGTTCAACTTCCAGGATGACTTGCATGGGAAGCTTATTGCGCCGAGATATATTTCCCATCCTCTAACATCTATCGCATTTCTTGTAGTAGTCATGAGCGTCTCGGAATAATGTTGGCCAGTAAAACCCAGGCTGTAGGACCTTCGTAGCTGCCCTTTGTCCTCCAAAATTTCCTCCACATGGAGTAGAGTGGTAGTAATATAGGATAGCTCTCTGGTCTTCTTCCGGGACACATCTTCTGAACATTTGATCACATATTGATTGAAAAGATAAGGCTCATCCTAATAGTAATATTGTGCATCATGCCAGAATTTCTTTCATCCTTGGCTGTTAAGATCACAAGGGAAAATAACACTTACAAGAAAATTAACAATGTCATCATACCATGGTAAGGTTGTGGCTTTTAATAATTTCTTATCAGGTAATTCCTCCTTAATGCCATATGCAACATCAGTATCACATGCATTAACTAGCCTAAAAAATGGTCAGCAGCCTGATTTTTAGTTCTTTTCCTATCGACTACCTCAATATCAAATTCTTGCAGAAGTAAGATCCATCTAATAAGTCTAGGTTTAGCATCTTTCTAAGATACTAGGTATTTAATGGCAGAATGATCAATATGCACAATAACCTTAGTACCTATTAAATACGACCAAAATTTATCAAATGCAAACACAACAACAAGTAACTTTTTTCAGTATTGGTGTAGTTTACTTGTGTCTCATTGAGTGTATAACTAGTATAATATATAACATGAAAAACATTGTTCCGTCGTTGACCAAGAACAACACCTACAACATAGTCGCTTGCATCATACGTTAATTCGAACAATTAAGACCAATCAGGGGGTATTACCACTGGTGCTGAGATAAGCTCCTTACGTAGGGTTTCAAATGTAGCATGAAAATGCTCATCGAATTCAAATGCCCTATTTTGCTCCAATAACAAACACAAAGGTTTTGAGATTTTAGAACCCAACATGGCCCATGAAGCTTCTAATAGCCTTGACACTGGCTGGAGGAGGTAACTTTTTGATGACTTCAATCTTATCTCTGTCCACTTCAATGCCCTTATTGGAAATACGATGGCCTAGGAAAATGTCGTTGGTCACCATAAAATGGTAGTTCTCCCAGTTTAATACTAGGTTTGTATCTTCACACCGTTGCAACACCTTTTCGAGATTACCCAGGTAATGGCCGAAAGAGTCTCCAAAAACTGAGAAATCATCCACAAAAATTTCCAAGAAGTCATTCACCATGTCCTAGAAAATGGACATCATGCATCGCTGAAAGGTCGTTGGTGCATTACAGAGGCCAAAAGGCATTCATCAAAAAGCATAAATTCCATAAGTACAAGTGAATGTTGTCTTTTTTCCTGGTCTTCTAGGGCAATAGCAATCTAATTATAGCTAGAGTAACCATCTAGGAAGCAATAGTAGGGTTTCCCCATAAGTTTGTCAAGCATCTGACCAATAAATGGTAGTGGGAAGTGATCCTTCTTTGTGGCCTTGTTTAGTTTCCTATAATCGATACAGATTCATCATCCAGTTAAAATTCTAGTGGAGAGGAGTTCATCAGCATCATAGTTATGATAGTTATCCCTCTTTTCTTAGGTATACACTGAACAGGGCTTACCCATGAGCTGTTAGAGATAGGATAAATAATTTAAGTGTCAAGCCACTTGATGATTTCTTTCATAACCACATTTTCCATGATAGGATTGAGTCTTCGTTGTGGTTCTATTGAACTGCTCTTGTCATCTGTAAGCAAAATCTTATACATGCACAAACTAGGGTTGACCCCTTTTATGTCAGCAATAGTCCAACCAATAGCTTTTTATGTTTGGACAAGACGTTCAATAATTTAGCTTCTTGGTTAAAATGCAAACAAGCTGATATAACAACAGGCAATGTATCATTTTCCCCTAAGTATGCATACTTCAATTGAGGGGAAAGAGGTTTAAGGTCAAGTATCGGTGGATGTTCAAAGGAAGGTTTAGGAGATTTGAACTCAGCGTGATCCAAAGGCTCAAAAGTTCTACCTGGCCTTACAGGCACAATGTTAGTTTGCTCAATCTCTGCATTACCTTTTTCTTTAGCTTATTTCATGGCACTATCAAAGTCAGCTTCTTCCTCAATAGTAAGAAGGTTGCTACAACAAGCCTCAGGTAAACTTTCTTTAATAAGGGCCTCTTCAGTATCTATAAGTTGACACTCTTCATAATCATCCACATAATTGAGTGTGTTGAAGACATTGAATGTGATCTTTTGATCGTTCACCTTCATGGTGAAGTTACCATTCTCACAGTCGATCACGATTCTTCTGGTGGCTAGGAATGGTCTCCCCAGAATGATGAGAGCATTTTTATTAGCTTTACAGTCAAGGACGATAAAATCTACTAGGAAGAAAAACTTATCTACCTTAACTAGCACATCTTCAATTACACCTTCTGGTTGGATTTGAGATCGATCAGCAAATTAAAGGATTACTGATGTAGCCTTTGCTTTTCCCATCCCTAGTCATTTAAACACAGATTTTGACATTAAGTTCACACTCGCACTGAGATCACACAAAATTCAGCCAGTATAGTTATGGCCTATAGAGCATGGAGTGGTGAAGCTGTTTAGGTCCTTCATTTTGGGTGGCAAATCACTCAGCATAGCCATGAACTCGCCCATGGTATTGACAGCTTCAACATCACTCACATTCCTCTTCTTGGTGATAATCTCATTCAAAAACTTTGCATAGATAGGTATCTGGTCAATGACCTCTAGAAGTGGGACATTGGTATGCAACTGTTTGAGCATCTCTAGAAATTTCTAGTACTTGACGTCCTATTTCTAAACTTTCAACCTTTGTGGGAAAGGAGGTGGTGGTCTGGGCTCATCTTGTAGCTTGTTGGATGGAGGTGTATCCTCAGCTTTGTCTTCCTTCCATTCAGTAGCAAGGCCACTCACTTTATCAGACACATGAGTTGGTTCTTTTGGTGTAGGAACATCGATGGATGGCTATCTTGGAGTAGGATCTACTGGAGTAATGGCATTTCATTTCTCAAATGTATGCCACTGTAGAAAGTGATGGCATTGCATTACTCTGTATTAAAGGCCTTAGTGACTTCAGTATCACTAGGTAAGCTACCAAGTGGTCTCATCTTCAACATCTGGGTAATTTGCCCTACTTGAGTCTCAATAGACCTTATTGAGGTGGTGTTGTTTTGCATGATTTATGTTGGTTTTGCAACATGGCAGTATGTGTTGTAAGCATGTCATTGTGGTTCTTCAAATGGACTGCTTGATCCTGTATAATGACATGGGCAGTTTCCATAAACGATTAATAAGAATTATCAAAAGAATTATAATTGGAGTTAGAAGCTCCATGGTTCTACCTCTGAGTCTTTTGGAATCCAGGAGGTTCAATTGATGTGGATGGTTGTGCTCTTGAGTTTCCTTTATTACCTCTCCAGCCAAATTTTGGATGTTGTCGCCATCCTGTGTTGTAGGTGTTGGAGTAGAGGTTGTTGTTTCGGTTGGTGTTCCCTACATAACATCTAGATTCCTGTTGGTTTGGGCATTCGCTGGACAAATGTTCCCCCATCATAGTGCACACACGTGTATTGTACCATATTTGCCTCATGGACATTAGAGGGTCCATGCATGTTCTTGAGCAAGTTAGTGATGGTATAGAGCTGAGCTGCGACAGTCTGAGACTCGTATAACTGAAGTGTACTAGCTGTTTTAGGTCTAGGCTCAAACTCCCTCGTGGGAACTAGTAATTGGCGTTGGCTATCCTATCAAGTGTTTTGAAAGCCTCGTCAAGTTCTCTATCGATCAAGGTACCATTAACTGATGAGTCGATCATCATCCTTGTTTGTGCATTGACACCATTATAGAACGTCATGACCTCTAGCCAATCTGTAAATCCAAGGATCAAGCACTTCCATAGTAGATCTTTGTATCTCTTACATGCTTCATACATGGACTCATCATCATAGTGTTGGAAAGAGATGATGTCGCTTTGTGTTTGGGTGTGAACATTCGGTGGATCATATCTGTGTAAAAATTTACTACACAGGTCGTCCCAAGATGAAATAGATCTTGTGGAACAAGTCTTCAACCATGCTCTAGCTTGATCACGCAAGGAGAAAGAGAATAACTTGAGTCACAAGGCATTGGTAGGTATGTCTGGCTACCTGAAACAATCACAGACTTCCAAAAAAGCTTGGATATGCTCGCGAGCATCTTCTCATGTAGATCTTCCAAATTGTCCAATATTATTGAGCATGTTGAACATAATGGGCTTTAGCTCAAAGGAGGTTGTCCCTAGATCAAGTACCACGATCGGTGGATTAAGATTGTTGATAACGTGCTCAATGATATCTCTAACATGTCTTATAGGCTTGGCAGGTGGTTGCCCATCTTGGCCACTGAGTGTTGCTCTAACATCTTCTTGTCCATCGATTGGAGGTACATCGTTACGTACATTCTCAAGGTTGTTCCTTGGTGGTGGGTCATTTTTGTTCACCATCATCGTGTTCTCTCGATCTCCAAATTTAATGGAAGAATAGGTTCATCGGTGGATCTTCTGGTCATGAACTAGAATGCATCTGAGAATAAAAATAAAAACAAAAATTAAATGCAATAAAAATAAAAGTCCTAAGGGCAATTACAATGTAAGTATCAATTTCCAATCCCGGGCAACGGTGCCAAAAACTTGATGCTTGAAATATAGTGATGCACTTTAGAGCAACTATATTTGTTGTATCAAGTAATAAAGTAAGAGTAGAGTGTTGAACCCGCGATGATTGGATTGATAAATACGAGGTTACTGTACGTAGGGATATGTTTGCAAGTAAAGGTGAATGTCGTTTTAAGTGAAAACTAATTAAACTAATCTAAGATAGCAATAATAAAGACAAACAGCTACAATGACTTAACGATTAATTATAGAGGTTAGGATTATTGTTAAGGATATATGTATGGTTATCTAACTTAGTGCTATAGCAACGGGCAATTCATGTCTGCGTAAACCCTAAGGTACTTAATCAACTCGACATGATTTTCTAATAAACTTCTGACTCTCTCGATGCCCAGAAGTTAATAACTTTGTAATTAAGGTGATACATGTCTGTGTTAACCCCAATCACTCTATTATTTTTTAAGAACTCCCTCTTAGTCGTTAAAACTCTAAACTTATGTCTAAGCCGGATTAGAACTAAGCTAACAGCTTAGCCCCACTACTCATGTTTGTATAACTTAACTCTCTCGAATATTAATCCACAGATCAATAGTTAATAGGCCTCTCTCGAATAGCTCTTACAATTAACTACACATTAAGCACATGAACAGAATAGATGAAGATGAAAATAACTAAAGCATTGAATTAAAATAACCAAAACATATAATCCCAGGGCGCAATAAACCCAACTAAAAATTTTAGCTCATGTCTGAGCGAAAAGCAACCATAATTAAAAGTATAGTATGGCCGTTTATCAAGCAAAGAAAAAGAAATAAGTCGAGAATCCTCGACAAAACTCCCTCTGTGTCGTCTAACGGTGTTGTTGGCCTCCTCTTTGTCAGCTTGTCTCGATGGCTTTGTTTAATGAGGAGAATCGTCTAGCTTTTCCCTGGTGGTTCTCCGCAAGCTCAGACTAGGAATGTCATCTGAATTGTGCTCTCTATCGATTGACTCTCCTTCGAGTAGCATCTAAGTCTTCTTTATATAGGTGGTGAAACTAGGGCTTTAGTACCCTAAAGTGCATGACTTTATTAAAGAAAGCCAATTGTTTCACACTTCATTAAATGTTGCGTAAAAGTCCATGTGGGCAAAGAAAGATTCATCTCCAACTCTTCATACTTCGTCAGCTCTAGCCATGCGATCTGCTCTTCTCCTGCTCCAACTACCTTCCAGCATCCACCAGCCTCCTGCACATACACCATAAGACACCACCTTCCCATAAAAAGTACTAATATATATGAAAGTTTAAGTATAGGCGATGTAACCCCTATATATATGCAAACATGTACATTCTAACCTAAATGAGCTTAAAAATATGCAAATACAAGGAATAAGGGCATATAAAATAAAACAATTACGTACTCTTCAGTACACTACTAACTCTTATGTATTCTTGGGAATTATCAATTTGCTTGCTTGATTTTATGATGTTTTGGTTAGAATTAGAGCTTGTTGTTCATCCATGGTAATTTCCAAACTTGGTGTTGAAAGTGAGTAAAAATGGTAGGAATCCACCTAATAGACCTTCCATAACTTGTAGGTTTAAATTTGGGCTTTGTTATACAAGTTAAGATGTGTTTAGGGGGATTTCAAACTCCATAATTCAAAATTTGGGTTCGCGTACCAGTACTGGGTGGACCAGTATCGGTACCCCTTGTAAAAGTTAGCTTTTTCAGGCAAAATGCAAAAGGGTATCGATACCCACAGGGGCGTATCGATACCACTGTTCCATTGTGAATCCCAGTAGGGAAAAATAATATCGGTATGCGTGAAGGTGTATCGATACTGATTGTGTATTAGTACATGTCCCTCGTGTATTAGTACGGGGTTTTGGTTAAACCCTTTCAGTGTGCTAAGCTGAGTATCAGTGCACACATGTGGATATCGGTACCCATAGGAGCGTATCGATACTCCTAGGTGAGTATCGGTACTCGTTAGGTAATCTGCCCAATAAATTTTGTTTTAAGTTTGAGGGTTCTATAATTCGAGGACAAGGGTCCAATGGGTCTCCTAAGGGGTAAAATGAATAGTAAAACTGATAATTGAGTTTACAACTCCGTTTTTGGCCTAATGATTAATAACTTGGTAAATAAAATGGTAAATTACTTGTATTAGCAAACCTTAGGGATCCTTGGTGGATTATGTGTGGACGTGCTAGGTAGAGGCACTCGTGTGGCTAAGTCATTTGATTGATAGGATCTGGATACCCAGTAAGAGTATTGCAACACAAGTTGATGTGATTTTGAATATATGTTCCCGAGGTTGTGTGACATCGGGCCTCATCCGATGATACTCGTTGAGAGATTTTGAGTATGAGGTTATGTTTCCGAGGTTGTGTGAAACTGGGTTTCACTCTAAGTGTACATTTCTAAGGCTATGTGACACCCGACCTCACTTCAGGTTTGTTCGTATGATGTATGCGTGTTGCATGAGGTAATGCATTATTGCTTGCTAAGTGTTTAGGCGATTATAGTAACGACATTGCTCATCTTATCATGTTATCATATTGTAGCATACTCTTATTTATGATTTACATGAATCATGGTTGAGTGGAAGTGTATCCACTAAGCTTTGTTAGCTCAGCATTCATAATTGTTGTTTCCATTTGCAGGTTAGTAGGTTGGCGTGCATTGTTGGAGCACCATCGGAGTATAACCTCATCATCGACTTGTTGTCCGAGTATAGTACTTAGATTATTGGGCTATGCATTCATAGGAACCTATGTTGTATTGTAACTTTTATGTTGGGATTTTAATTTATAAGTCGAATACTTTTAATTATGTATTTAAAATAGAGCTCCTATATAACGTTTTTAACTATTTGGTACTTCAAGTATTTGAACTTATTGGATTTTATGAAATATTGGTACTTAGGCTAAATATAGTGGCAAATTTTATGGTCTTTGGGTTGGGCTTGAGGCCCAATTGTGACATCCGGGTTATGGATGTTACAACAATGGTTTTAGAGCCTAGGTTTTACCAGTTCTAAGAAGCCCTAAAGTGTTTAGAGTGTCGTATTTGTGTCTAGCAAATGCATTACCCATAAGTCGAAGTCGTACTTGTTGAACTGAGTATTCAATGGTGTAACCTTAACTGTTTACTTGTGTAGAAAAAGGAATCATGCCAAGGAAGGTGTGTGACCGTGAGGAGAGTTGGGGCTCTTGAGAAGGGAGCTACGATAAGGATTACTTTTCTGGCTTAGAGGAGATGTCCGAGGATAATAGGGGTAGAGGTGCCAACTATTTCTCTCAATTGCACAATGCCCTTTACCGGATTATGAGGGTCATACCTAGTCCTTTGACTACCCCTCACGAGGCACCGATTGAGAGGGTGTGTTGCCATGGTGCTACGGACTTCCTTGGATCATGCGTTAGATGAAGTTGAGATCTGAGAACAAGTTGGCATGTGTCTTTTCTCTATTGAAAGAGAATGCTCTAGAATGGTGGGAGACCGTGGAGTTGGATGGTATCCTAACCAACCTACTTGGGATGACTTCTTAGAGGAGTTTGAGAAGAAATACGTGGGAGAGGCCCACATTGATAGCTTGAGGGACCAGTTCAATCATCTGGTCCAAGAAAACTGATCGGTCTTTGAATATGAACAAGAGTTCCTACAATTGAGTAAATATGCTCTAAAGTTGGTTGCCACCGAGAAGATGAGATGCAATAGGTTTTTGAAGGGTTTGAGGAAGGAGGTTTAGACCTACTTGACTGCTGCCCCATCGAAAGTGTTTTTAGAATTAACTGCTAGTGCCAAGTCACTTGAGCAAGTGCAAGGCTTGACCTATGTCCTGGTTGGCGGGCAAGAGAGCTCGAGTGGGAGGACTCAGAACTTCTCCAATAACTCGTAGTCTTATTCTATGAGCCCGGTTATACATCCAAGAGATAGTGACATTGCATGGAGTGTCATCGTCGATCGTATCGGATAGAGATCAGCGTTTCACAGAAAGGTTATGGAAAAAGATACATGAAGCTTTGGATACCAAGTTACACTTCAACACTACTTTCCACCCTTAGACCGATGGTCAGTCTGAGTGAGTTTTCCAGATTTTAGAAGATATGCTTCGATGTTGTATCATCGATTTTATGGGGAGTTAAAAGGAGTAGTTACCGCTTGTTGAGTTTACTTACAATAACAGTTTCCAATCGAGCATCAAGATGGCTCTTTTTGAGACCTTATATGGGCATAAGTGGAGAACAACTCTGTGTTAGACTAAACTTAATAAGAGAAAAATTATGGGGTTAGATTTGATTAGACAAACTAAGGAGAAGGTTCAGATTATCAAGGAGAGGTTGCAAGCAGCCTTTGATCGTCAGAAAGTTTATGCAGATCAAAAGTGTAAGTACATTGAGTATGAAGTTGGTGGCAATGTGTTCTTCAAGGTGTCATAATGGAAAAGAGTGATCTGATTTGGACAGAATGGCAAGTTGAGCCCGAGGTTTATAGGGCCTTATGAGATTCTAAAGAGGATTGGACCTGTAGCTTATCAGTTAGCTTTGCCTCTGGAGATGGCGTATCCATAATGCGTTTCATGTATCTTGTTTGAGACGCTACCATTCTGATCCTTCACATGTTATCCCTCTCGAGAAGATTGAGATTAACACTGACTCGACCTATGAGGAAGAGCCAATAAGAGTCATTGATAAGGGAGTCAAGGAGCTTCGCAACAAGTGCATACCCTTGGTGAAGATATTATGGAGGAAACATAGAGTCGAGGAAGCTAGGTGGGAAGTCGAGAAGGATATGAAGTTGCTCTGTCCGCATTTGTTCCAAAAGGTAAATTTCAATGATGAAATTTCTTTTAAGGAGGAAAGAGTTGTATCGACTCATATTTCAGAATTCAAGGGTTGGTTTAACTTGAAGCATGGGTGTTACGTTGGGCCTTGCATTTGAGTCATTATGTTGGACCTTGGGAACCCTATTGGGTTTATCCCCTATTGTTGGGCTCATTTGGTTGTTGTTGGCTTGGGTTTGGAAGAGTTAGATAAAAAGTATTGTGGTAAATGTTTTTTTAGGGAAAAAGAGGGAAAGGGCTTTAATTTTCTGCACAATGCAGAAAATGGTGAGATCACCTTGCTTTATGGTCTCTTCCTCCCTTCCAAACTCATTCTCCCACCCAAAACACCACCACCAAAGATAGAATCTTGAGGTCTTGATTTGTGAATCAAGTTTCGCTTGTTGAGGGAGACTATATCAATATTCAAGGATCTTTAGTTCAATTAATTAGATAAAATAAAAATAATTAAAGTCCTCCAATAAATTAAAATTAAAACTAAATTGATAGATTGTGTAAATAATAGGTACCAAATGTGTAATTATACCAGTTTTATTTATCAGCCTCTCTGTTTTTTTAACGGTTGATGGCTTGATTGGAACCAATTAAATAGTTGTGGTAAAATTGCTAGAAATTAAAAGTATAGTGGTTAAATTGACACCAACCCTATAATTAAGTGGTCATATGTATAATTACCCTATTTTATATTTATATTGAGAATAAAATTATTTTATTTATAATTTATTTTAAATTTATTATGAATTTGTAATTGTTATGTTTGTATATATTCTATAATATACTTTATATTTTCAAATTATTTTTAAAAAATATATTTTTATTATAATCTAAATTATTTTATTTTATATATCACAATATTAATGAATTTGAACATGAATTCATTTATATTATTTTACAATATCATATATAAAATATATATTTTTTAACCAACTCTAAAATCTTGAACTCAATTAAAGCTTAGAACTAAAGCCCTATTAGTTTTAGACTTGAAGCAGTCTACCAGATGTTCCTCAGTGCCAAACTCCTTTATTTCTTTAACTATAAATAAGATCGGCGGATCAATAAGAAAAAAACAGAAAACAAAAACACAGAGTGAGAGATCGAACGGAATATGAAGATTTTCGTCAAAACTCTCAAAGGCACTCACTTTAATATCGAAGTCAAACCCGAAGATGCGGTTCGTTTCTTCTATTTCTTCTTCTGAAGTTTTCAATTGATTTTCGTTTATTTCTGTTTTCCTCGATCTTTATGTTTTATCCTATGAATTTTATCGCTCCTGCTAGGGTTTTTTTTTTCTTCTGATTGTTTACCCGATTTTTGAACATCAATTTGCTTTTTTGTAGGACTGTACAAATTACAATTCGTTGATACTTGATATCATTTAGATTATTTCGCATGTGGTTGAACTAGCAGACGTGAAATTTGAATTGGAGATCGCCAATGATAATTTGTTCAATTCCCGTTTTTATTTGATCGAATGTGAACTGAACTCCTATAGTTAGAATGAACGGGAAGTATTGTATCTTCTGGGAAAATTAATAATTTTTCCATGTTCAGAGAGACACGGGAAGTAGCTGTCAATGTTTTAGTGAAGGAAGTGGGAATGTGCTAGTAGTTCACTGAAAGTAGTGAATAATATTTCCTTTTCGGGATTTAGTTTTGCTTGATTTTTTTATTTACTTGTGTCCTTTAACAACTAACAAGAATATATAGATTTCCATGTCAATGGTAGTTTTAGTATACAAGATATAAGGTTCAAGCAGAAAATACACAAACATTGAAGGTAGAAATATGCTAATATTTCGTTTCTTAAATGTTCTTTTATTGGGACCGAACTTTCTAAATTTCTGTGATTATAAACGCCACATTGAAGTGTAGAAGTTTTTAATAAATTTCTGTGCACAAGGAACTATGGTTAGAAGGAGTGAATAAAGTTCTGCATTTTGAGTTTAGCCATAATCTAGGGTTTTTTGTTTGAAGTGTGTGGATATCCTATTGTTTGATGGAATTTATTATTTTTATTGCTTTTGCTACATTTTTTGCCATTATATTTATGCGTAGGGATGCCTTGGATATAATACTTGGTGTAGCTGCCTTTTACTTCGTCATTGTTTTGTTATACAATTCTGCTATTAATATTGTGAGTTTTCTTCCAGGTAGGTGATGTAAAAAAGAAAATAGAAACTGTTCAAGGAGCAGAAATATATCCTGCTGCACAACAAATGCTTATCCATAAGGGAAAAGTTCTTGAAGATGAGACGACTCTG
This sequence comes from Hibiscus mutabilis, assembly GCA_019671005.1. Lineage (NCBI taxonomy): Eukaryota > Viridiplantae > Streptophyta > Magnoliopsida > Malvales > Malvaceae > Hibiscus > Hibiscus mutabilis. The sequence continues at coordinate 58,885,637 of CM033718.1, read as the reverse complement.
TCTGAGAATAGTGTTGCTGAAAATAGCTTTATTGTGATCATGTTGGCAAAGGTGAAATTAGTTATTTCCCCCATTCCCCCTCTCACATGTTAGTTCTCATCTAACTCTTACTAACCTTGCCGGCCAATTATGCTTGCTTGTATTAAATGCCAAAACTGACATAATTTTTCACTTGGCTGTTGGATTCAGAAGTTATCTTTGTTTGGTTTGGGATGGAGTGTGGCGCCATTAAATTTTCTGAAATCTTGTTGTTCTCTCGTCTTAGTTGCATGCTACAAAATGTCTATTTGTTGCTAAACAAGAAACAATATTGTTAGTTTAGACGAAATATAGTTATTTTTGTAGTTAAATTATATTAGTAGAGTTTATATTGAAGTTGTATACCTAAGGATAGAGTTAGTAGTTAATCTAAAGTAGGACTCCTAATGTAACCTAAAGTCCCAGGCTATAAAAAGATGTATTGCATGTAACTCTATGTAAGAGTAAGATTTACTCAGTAATCTAATAAACAGAACAGTTTCTGTTTATCTTCATGGTATCAATCTAATTCGATCCTATCGAATTTATTTTCCCTCTTCATGGCAAACCAATCGCGTTCAAGTGAAATCCAGTCTCCTCTTTCGACTGCTCCAATGGCAGATTTTTTAGACTCCTCTAGTTTGAGTACTCTTTGTCATCGATTTGTTGGCACCAATTATATTTCTTGGTCCCAATCTGTAAGATCTTTCTGACTGGGCGAGGAATGCTTGGATACATCAACGGGAACACCAAGAAGCCCCCTACCGATGACCTAACTCTTGAGAAGTGGACTCAAGAGAATGGCAGGGTTATGTCCTGGTTGATCAGTACAATGGCCCCTAAAGTTGGTTCGCAATTTTTGTTGTACGAGACAGCAAGAGAAATTTGGGATGTTGTGCGAGATACTTATTCAAGTTCAAACAACAACTCTGAGTTGTTTGGAATTGAGAATACAACCTCCACCTTGAAGCAAGATGCGATGAATGTTACTCACTATTTCACAACTCTCACCAATTTGTGGCAGCAGATTGATCTTTTTGAAACTCACGACTAGGAGACTCCTACAAATGCTGCGCTTTACAGGAAAATTACTGAACAAAAGAGAATTTTTCAGTTTCTCAGTGGTTTTAATTGAGACCTAGATCCAATCAAATCTAGGATTCTTGGTCTCAATCCTCTTCCTTCCTTCCGTGAAGTTTTTTTTGAAGTTAGACGATAAGAGAGTCGAAGGCTGTACATGATCCCTGAAGCTCCTATCCCTGACAATTTTGCGCTGGTCATTCAAACATCTTCTTCTCCCAAGCCTAGACGAAGGAGACCTCAGTGTGATTACTGCAAAAGGCCCGGCCATCTCAAAGATAGCTGCTAGAAACTCCGTGGAAAACCAGCTGATTGGAAGGCTCCAGCCAATAGGGTACAAAAGACATCTCCTCAAATGTTGCTTCTTCAGGATTCACTAAGCAGCAAATGGCCCAGCTGCAACTGATGTTTAGTAAATTCACTCCAACCAGTGAAGGGAATCTAGGCTCGGTTGAACCTGGAGGTACACAGAATCCCTATGTTTCCACTGCCCTTCTTTCCCTTTCGACTTAATCAGCCTGGATTATAGACTCTAGTGCTTCTGATCATATGACTGGTAATAGGGATTTGTTTTTCCAATTTCAACAGTCGTCCTCTAAATCTTCGATTAAGATAGCTGATGGTTCTTTCTCACCTATACAAGGCAGTGGCTCTGTGTTTATTACTGATGATTTAATCCTTCGAGATGTGCTATTTGTGCCTAATCTGGACTGTAATCTGTTGTCTGTTAGCAAGTTATCTAAAGATTTACATTGTGTTTTCTAGTTCACTAATTTTCATTGTTTTTTACAGGCACTGAACTTGAAGAAGAGGATTGGCAATGCTAGCTTGTAGAATGGTCTCTATGTTCTTCATAGTATCAGATCTCCTACCACTTCCTCTTCTCCATCTTGTTTTACATCCTTAGGACAATCTGATGTTATGTTATTACATTTTCGGTTAGGCCACCCAAGTTTCTACTACATTGAAAAGTTGTTCCCTGCATTATTTGTTAATAAAAAATCCATCTTCTTTTCAATGTCCTATTTGTCCTCTTGCGAAACAAACTAAACAATCTTATTTACCATCTAATTGCAAACCCTCTCATATTTTTTCTCTTACACATAATGATGTTTGGGGTCCTTCTAAAGTGAAGAATGTTACAGGTAGTAGATGGTTTGTAACCTTTATTGATGACCACAGTAGAACAACCTGGACTTACCTATTTAAAGAAAAATCAGAAGTTGCAAGTGTTTTTGAGACTTTTTATACCATGGTTGAAACCCAATTTCATACAAAAATTCAGACTTTTAAATCTGATAATGGAGGGGAATTCTTTAATCAGTCTTTAGGTGATTTTTTCAAAGCAAAAGGGATCGTGCACATTAGTTTTTTTGTTGATACACCCCAACAGAATGGGATAGCTGAAAGAAAAAATAGGCATTTACTAGAGGTAACCCGAGCTCTTTTGTTCACACACAATGTTCCTAAATGTTTATGGGGATCGTGCACATTAGTTCTTGTGTTGATACACCCCAACAGAATGGGATAGCTCGAGAGAAAAAATAGGCATGTACTAGAGGTAACCCGAGCTCTTTTGTTCACCCACAATGTTCCTAAATATCTATGGGGATCGTGCACATTAGTTCTTGTGTTGATACACCCCAACAGAATGGGATAGCCGAGAGAAAAAATAGGCATTTACTAGAGGTAACCCGAGCTCTTTTGTTCACCCACAATATTCCTAAATATCTATGGGGCGAAGCCTTGTTAAGCTCTACTTATCTTATTAATCGTATGCCTAGTCGTGTTTTAAACTTTCAAACACCTAGAGATGTTCTTCTCTCATTTTTCCCTCATTTTAAACCCTTGTTATCTAATCTTCCTTTGAAAGTATTTCGGTGTACTGTGTTTGTTAAAAATTTAGATCCTTCTAGATCCAAACTTGATCCTAAATCTCTCCGGTGTGTCTTCATAGGGTATTCTTCACTAAAGAAGGGCTACAAATGTTATTATCCTCTTTCTCGAATTTTTTTTGTTTCTTTGGACCTTTATTTTTTGAACAAGAACCTTATTTCTTGGCAGCTGCCATTCTGGGGGAGAATGTCAATGACTTCCAGCCTTCTCAAGCACGGGTTCCTTTTACTTCTTTTCCCTTATTAACTCCAACTTATCCATTGTCACTTGAGCCTCAGAATTCTTCTACTCCCTCTAATATTTCCTCACCTATTACCTTGTCTACCCCACATTCTTCACCTATTGGTACTCCAACAAAAACTTTAAATTCAACCAAATCTCCTTCACAACCTCCTAAACAATTACAGGTTTACACCAAAAAAAGGAGAACTATTCTAGAAACCATTTTGCAATCGGGTACTTGTTAAGAATTGGATTTTAGTTCAGCTGCCTGTGAGGACAATAGAGGTAATGATTCTACTGGTATTCCTCCTCATCTTCTCGAGTTTGATTATTTACTTATTGCTAAAAGAAAAAGAGTAAGACAGTGTACTAAATACTCTATTCAGAGGTTTGCTGCTTATGGGAATTTGATGTCGTCTTTTAAAGCCTTTACAACATCTTTAGATGGTGAACAAATCCCTAGACCTGTTGAGGAAGCTTTGCAGATTCCAGAGTGGAAAAAAGCTGTTGGATGTAAGTGGGTTTTTGCCATTAGGTATAACTCAGATGGCAGTATACAGAGATATAAAGTCAGGTTGGTTGCTAAAGGTTTTACACAAACTTATGGTATTGATTATAAGGAGACTTTTGCTCCTGTTGCCAAACTCAATTCTGTTAGAGTGCTAATGAGCCTTGCTGTAAATTGTAATTGGCAATTACACCAACTTGACATTAAAAATGCTTTCCTTAATGGTAATCTTGAGGAAGAAGTCTACATGCAGATTCCACCAGGGTAGAGGGTGTTGGATAGAATCGGCAAGTTTGCAAGCTTGACAAGGCACTCTATGGCCTAAAACAGTCCCCTAGAGCATGGTTCGAGAGATTCACAAGGGTTATTTTGAAGAATGGTTACAAGCAGTCACTGGCAGATCATACCTTGTTTTCTAAGGTAACCTCATCGAATAAAAGGGTTATCCTTATCGTTTACGTGGATGATATAATTCTAACAGGTGATGATGAAGAAGAACTGAGACGATTAAAGGCACTGTTAAGCAGGGAATTTGAAATCAAAGACCTAGGAAAACTCCGATACTTCCTAGGCTTGGAGGTTGCAAGATCATGCAAAGGATTAGTCATAAACCAAAGGTGGCATGTTCTGGATTTACTTACAGAAACTGGGTTACTTGGATGCAAACCTGTAGATACGCCTATGGAAGCTGGTTTAAAATTTAGCAGGGACGATAATAGTCCTAAAGCAGATAAAGGCTTATATCAGAGACTGGTAGGTAAATTAATTTATCTATCACTAACGGGACCAGATATATCCTTCCCAGTTAATATTGTAAGTCAACACATGACAGACCCAAGACAAGAACATATGGAAGCAGCAAAGAGGATATTGCGATACTTGAAAGGTACACCTGGACACGGTTTAATATTCAAGAAGAGTTCTGATAAAACTGTTCAAGTTTTTATAGGTGCTAGCTGAGCCAATGAACTAAAGGATAGGAGGTTAACTAGTGGATATTGTTCGTATGTATGGGGTAATTTGGTGACTTGGAAAAGCAAGAAGCAAACCGTGATCTCCAGAAGCAATGTAGAAGCTGAATACAGGGCTTTAGCCTTGGGGATGTGTGAAGGTATCTAGCTAGTGAAGTTACTTAAGGAACTGGGAATGATGCAGGCAGAAAACTTTCAGGTTTTTTGTGATAATCAGTCAACTAATCAGATTGCCAAGAATCCTATTCAACATGACAGAATGAAACATGTTGAAATAGATAGACACTTCATTGCAAACAGGTTAACAAGTGGAGTTGCTTCATTAGAATATGTACCAGCTGAAGAACAAGTGGCAGATGTACTCACCAAAGCTCTGCCAAAAGCTCTTTTCGACAAATTTCTATTCAAGCTGGGATTATACAATGTATATTCTCCAGCTTGAGGGGGAGTGCTAGTTTAGACGAAATAGAGTTATTTTTGTAGTTAAATTATATTAGTAGAGTTTATATTGAAGTTGTATACCTAAGGATAGAGTTAGTAGTTAATCTAAAGTAGGATTCCTAACGTAACCTAAAGTCCTAGGCTATAAAAAGATGTATTGTATGTAACTCTATGTAAGAGTAAGATTTACTCAGTAATCTAATAAACAGAACAGTTTCTGTTTATCTTCAAATACTTCTGTGTTTTCTGTTTTTGGCTTTTAACCTACTTGTATCCTTGTTTATTTTCAATTTGGTACTAATCCTACATGGTTTTCTCTTATGTTAGAATAAGGGTTCATCTGGTCATGGTGCGACTGCTTCAACAGCTCCAACAACTAAAGTAAGATTATTAATTTTTCACCTCTGTTGATGTGTTTTCCATTATCTTTTTTCTGAATATTAATTTCATTTATGAATAAATGCTTATTAGCAGTTATTCTGCTGTGATTTTTTATCTGTATTACTGAAAACACATTTTCATTTGATATGACCTGAAAAACGCATTAGGATTTTGTTTCTCCTGGTGGAAGATGTTTTGTTCAATACTATGATGACTGATAAGAAAGCAACTTGGATGTTTAAATCATTAAATTTTGTAGCTGGTGAATAGCAGTGCCTCACGTTTTTCAGATATGGGACATGGTTGAGTTGTTTTGTGTCTAAATGCTTACCATCTTACTCATACTACTGAGTGTGAACAAACTGCATAATGTTAGAATCTTAGTTTTATAACTAACTTGGTCCCTCTTTTAACATTTTTGAGTTACTCGGTTTCCTTTTGTTTTCTCTCATTTCCCTTCAAATATCATATCAACAATAAAATTGCCACTACCGTAGTCTCTCTTTATGGACTCCACTAGAACAGTTTATTAATTAATTTTAATTTTTTTTCTCTTTTTAATGCCACAATTATTTGTGAATCTGTTAAAACTTAGCTATGCACTCTAACTGACAAAACCATTATGGGCATTTTGATCTTCAATTTTCTTTTTGAGCATGAAAAGAAATGTATTTTTTCCGTCTCTGCTATAAAGTGTGGAGTGATTTTTGGTTAGTTACTTTTGGAAAACTGTGTAGGTATATGCCAGATTATTGAGTAGTGATCTTGGATGGAAGTATTTCTTTCCCTTTTTCTCATATTCGATAAAATGTACTATTTGTAGACTCCCCAGGCAAGTGTACCACCAGTGGCTCCAACACCAGCTTCCACTGCTCCAGTTGCAACTTCAGCTACGTATGTCTAATTCTGCACTTCTTGTTAGGATACAACTGCTTCATTGTGGATTATTTCTTATAGACTCTTTTTCAGGGCTACACCTGCACCTGCTGCTGAATCTAGCCCTGTTGCTTCAACTAATATAGCGTGCATAACTTACCCTCATATAATTCATGCCTTTTGAAGGATTGGAAGCATGCTTTTGATTTTATCTGTCTTTAAATGCTATCGATAGGAAAGCACAATGTGTTGTTTTTTAATATCGTGAATAATGTCTTTCGAAACAGGTCAGAATCTGATGTTTATGGCCAAGCGGCATCAAATCTGGTTGCAGGAAGTAACTTAGAAGGAGCAGTCCAGCAGATTCTTGATATGGGTGGAGGGACCTGGGATAGGGATACTGTTGTCCGTGCCCTTCGTGCTGCTTATAATAACCCTGAGAGAGCTGTGGAATATTTGTATTCTGTAAGTAATTCCTTTTTGCTTGACTTGAAATGGTGATGTGCGTGCTTTATTGATGAGTGCCTCCTGTTGCCAACTTATTCGTAGTGTTATTGAAATTTTGTTCTTGCCATTGCTTTATTCTTCTCCTTAGAGTAGATGGTAATAGTTTCATAGGTGTGATCTTCCTGAGAGGATTTCTGGTAACGATGATAATGCCATTTTTGTCTCTTTTTTTTAATTAGATGTATTTCTTCTTGCACCTTGGTTATTCCCTTCTTCTAAAATATGCTTCTGTTGTTTCATTTTGCTGGTCCTTTTTTTTATTTGGTGGATCTTGTAGTTTTTGGAGTAAATGTGTGACCTGTTTTTTTTTTAATTATTGAAAAATCATGTAGCGTCTCAAGAATAGTTATACTCATGTTGTCCCCCCCCCCCCCAAAAAAAAAAAAAAAAAAAAATCAGGGAAGTTGGAATTTGTATAATTTGACATTTCTTGTCCCAGGTCTTTATATGACTTAAAAACAGTCCTTTCCATTTATTAGAACAATCATTCATTTTGTTCGCTACTATTAAATTGCTTGTTGGAATTTCATTTTTAAAATTTATTGTAAATATTAGGGTATCCCTGAGCAAGCTGAAGCTCCAGCTGTGCCCCGTGCCCCTGTAGCCGGGCAAACCCCTAACCCAGCATCACAACCTCAACAGCCTCCTCAAGTTGCAGCTCTTCCTGCAAGTGGACCCAATGCAAATCCTCTAGACCTCTTTCCTCAGGTACAATGCAGTATATATTTGAAGAAATAGATGACGGAAAATTTAACTGTTGACTTGATGGTCTGTTATTGAGACAGGGCCTTCCCAACATGGGTGCAGCTGGGGCTGGCACTCTTGATTTCTTGCGCAACAGTCAACAGGTCTCTCTCTCTCTCTCTCTCTCTCTATCTTCTTTTTTTTTTTTTTGAAATTCTCTCTCTCTCTGTTCAAATGGATGTAAATGGGCCTTTCCGGTATTACTTATGCAACTGCTCAAACTACACTCTTTTTGCTTCTTTCTTTTTCAGTTCCAAGCTTTGCGAGCAATGGTGCAGGCTAACCCACAAATATTGCAGGTTATTCTCTGATCCCTTGCTTGTTCTGATCATCTTTTTTTTTCCTTTTTCCTGTCTTTTCTGAAGGTTTTTGTTTATTTATTTTTGCAGCCCATGCTTCAGGAGTTGGGGAAACAAAATCCTCATCTAATGAGACTTATTCAAGATCATCAGGCTGACTTTCTTCGCCTGATCAATGAACCTGCAGGTGGAGAAGGGTGAGTCTTGTTACTTTTAGTTGCTAATTTCTTAGTCTAGTTGTGCATGTCTTTGAATGCATTTTTGTTTTCTGCTGTCGTAGGAACGCATTAGGGCAATTAGACGAGGTGATGCCACAATCTGTTCAAGTCACACCTGAGGAGCGTGATGCCATCGAACGGGTAAATTGTTTTCTGTTTAAAGCTGACTTGTTTGTGTGCATTATTCCCCGTAGTTATCCCTTATTTACCTATCCGTTTTTGATTGTTGAAATATCTTACTCGATTTCTTTTTCCTTGATTAGATCCGTCAACTTTAACCTGAACCTGAAAATTTGAACCCAATTTGGTATGAACCTGTCCAACTCAAACCCAATTTGACCAGATCTAAAATGATTTAAACCCATAAGGACTCAAGCCTGAAATAACTTGACCTAAAACGATACGAACTTGTTTTGAAAGACATGAATAACTTAAACCCAAAACAATCTGAGCCTGAAATGACATGAATCTAAAACTGACCTGACCCAAGCATTTTGAAACCCAAACTGGTCTGATTCAGATTATCTCGACTCAAAATCAACCCAACCCACCCAATTGACAGAATAAGACCTTGGATCTTTGTAAGAAGATTAGTTCAGATATATGAACATGCATTAAATATTTGTTGTAGGGGGTTGGATGATTGGTTAGAATATAGGTGTATCGCTTTGGATCTTGTTATATAACCTCAGCTTGGTTCACTAACATATAATACAGCTAGAAGCAATGGGGTTTGATAGAGCAACAGTGCTTCAAGTGTTTTTTGCCTGCAACAAGAATGAGGAATTAGCAGCCAACTACCTTTTAGATCATATGCATGATTTTGAGGATTGATTCGGTAAAGAAAATGGTTAGGGGAGGGGAAAGGAAGATCATCTCTTTTTCTTTTTTTTTTCTATTTTTGGGGTATCTTGTTATTAATGTTCAAAGTGCACATTTAGTACCTCTTAAGCCAGTGATGTGGAGTGTTTGACACAAGGGATAATGTGAAAAATGTAACTTACTTTCTTGACTCAACTCGAAAAAACCGAATTATTTGACTCGACTCGAGGCGAAAAAAACTGACTCGTTTTGACTCGACTCGTAATTTCATAAATTCGAATCAGCTCAAAAAAATTTCAAATAAAGTTTGAGATATGAAATAAAAATTCGAGTAACACAATTTTTAGTAATTAGTTGATCAATTTTCATATTCGAGTCGAGTTTGTCAATTTTGTATGATATATTATGTATATCACATGTAAAAATATAAAGAAATATATATGTATATTATATATGCATATAAAAAACTGTTAAAATTAGAATAAATATATGCATCAGCCCTAACCATAAGCATATGCATATAGAAATATATGTGTACCCTATAGATGATGAAATATGTATGTAATTTTTGTGCGCCGGGGCCTACGGCAACATGTGCGTGTTCCGTAAACCATTTGTGTGTAGTTTTTGTGGCAGCTTTGTTCTCCGCGTGGAGACCTAATACTACGTGACATTGACCCCTCCTTGTTTGGTTTGGGTTGTGAACCGTGTCTTCTACTTTTTGGTGGGATCAGAATCTGAATTGATCCTTCTATTCTAATGTAGTAATTATCAATATCTAATACCAATCTGGAAAACTGTTGAGCCTTTGATTAAGTTGGGTTCATATGCACCTTCTATTGTTGGATCATCACGACAAAACACGCATGCATGCAACAAGACAAAACAAAGTTCAAAGTGTTATGTTATTATCGTACAGTGTCGGTCTGTCTATCAATTCAGTTCCTCCTTTCGTTTTTTTCTACCCGGATCCTATCTTTTAAGATGAAGTGCTCCAAGTCTTCAACGCGTTCACACCATTTCTGGGTAAACTACAGGGAAAAAACAACCAAATAACTTCTAACTCAACCGATTACAACATGTTGCTTTCAGTTTAAACCTACCTTGTTCCTCTACATGGAATGGATATTGAACCTCAAAATTATGGAGTTAGGGTCTTCCACTTTCATTTTCTTTTGTGTGAATTGATTTGAATTATGGGTTAAGGATTCTTTCCTCTCTATATAATTACGTGCTTTCAACGCCTTTCAATCTCAGTGTGAATAAAATTATATTATCTATACCGTATTTTTTTCAGTTCGGTGTCCATTGATTTATTAGACATTAACTCAATTAAAAAATAATTAAAAGAATATATTTATAGAAAAACTCATTCAAACTTGATGTTTCTTTACCAAAGTCCACATCTTCAAATTGAGGGAGAATCGTTTGTATGAGAAAAAATATTTGACGTTAAAGTCCGACTATAAATGCATAATGACTAAATGAAACTCTTGGGCAAGTGGCGAGGATGTGCATCACAACAAACAAAGGAACATCTCAAGATAAATTTTATTCATATACTATGAACAACTTTTGAATTATTATTTTATATTGTGCAATTGCAATTCATATTTCTATTATAAAATTAACGATTGTAATTCATCTCTATTTTTAAGACGGATGAAACTTTAATTTTTTTTTTGCTATAAATATGGATTATTTTAAGGGCATTTTCATCTTTTTCATACATTTATAAATCCTTAAATAAAACTTCAAAATGGAATTACTTCATTTGAACACAAAACTAAATATTATGTATACAAACTTTCTAATTTCTATCACTTCATCTACGATCTTTTGCGAATTTATTTTTTTCAATATAATCTTCCACGTATATATATAGTTTATTTTACGTATCTGATTGAGGTTGGCGTCTCAAATATACAAAAATCAAAATAAAAAATAAAAATTATAGACTTATAAGGTAATAATAAAAATATTTTATATTTTACTAATAAAAAATAAATAATTTAAATTAAATTATTTTTAAAATATGTTTTTAGTAAATTTATTAACTTTTAAAAAAAATATTTTCACTTACAAAATGGATATGATAAAAGGATTGTTATTTTATGCACGGGCGGTAGAAACTTTTTATTTCCACAAGCGTCTTAATTTTAGGGTTTAAGATTTTAGTTTATGATTTAGAGTACAGCCTCTAAATTCAAAATTACTACACTTAAACCCTAAAGGGTCTCTAAACCCAAAAACTAAAGTACTTATATGAACAAAATTTCTACAAACGCTTGTGTATGGAATAATTACCCATGATAAAATACTAATAATAAATTAGGTTAATTTTCAATCAACTCTATCTTCAAAATTTCCAGTCTCGTCGGTCTTTTATTTATTTATATTCAAACTGGAATTTCAATGGAGTGGGTGTTGCCACGGTCTTTTTAACTTTCTCTAAAAGATAAGATACTCATTGATTAATTTGTAGAAAAAACATGTTACTGATGGAAGTCTTAATGCGTTGTTGTGTTTGAACAATCACATTTCTTTTTCTTTTCTTTTCTGAATAAACAATCACATTTCTTGACATGCCACAACTTCTCTACCTACTAATTTCTAATTTTTCAGCATTTACCGTTTCTACCCACTCTCTTTCATTTGGTTGATTCACTGAGAAGGAGACGACGGTTTTAGACTGTTCACTTGACGGGTTAAAAATAACAGATGTTTGGTGAAAGTTATCTCGGATATTTATTTGATTAGATGAATATTTATTTCACATAAATAATGGATTCGAAGCGAAACTAAATTAAAAGACCAGGTCGAACAATTATTTAGAATGGAATGGAATGGAATGAAATAAAATAAAATAAAATAATATAATATTTCACATGTATTTTTTAATAATATACTAGCTGAATTTATTAGAAAATAAAATAAAAAACATTCCAAACAAAATGAAAATGTAGCAGAAAAATAACAAAACAAAATAAAACTAAATTGAAAAACTAAAAAACGAAACATCATACCAACAAAACACGTCCAGTGAGCTGCAAAGACAGGGATGAGATGAAACACTAGAGAGAAAAAAACAAGAAGTAAAACTCTTTGTCTCTACCCACCTACACGCTTAAGGATTGAAATAGAGGTGAGCGAAATCAACAATCTTGTAGGCTGCTTCGCAAAACAAATTTGACTGCATCAGCAAACAAATCATAAAGTGAGACCAAATTACTGACAACCGCAAATTAGAACCGAGCGTCATGAGAAAATATCCATGAACATAAATCTACTACAAAAGTAGACGAAAACGTGTCAGAAGGCAGAAACACCACAAGACAGAAGAAAAGCGTACCATAAAATAAAGAAAAAACATATTACAAATACATATAAAATTACAAAAGATGAAAATATAAAAAAAATAAAATTTGAATATAAAAAGAATAAGATAAAATGGCTACCAACGATAACGACCAACATTAATATTAACACCGCCATCGATAAATTAAGAAGGAATAAAATAAAAGTTTCGCTAGAATTTTTAGATAACGACCATTACACATGTATTTTATTGCAATAAAGATGTCTTGTATAAATATCTAGGTTTAATGATAGCATATACTTACAGCCCCAACAGTGCATCATGGAGTGTGACACAAGGTAGCCACCCACCTTGTAAACTAAGTAAGGCCTCATTTCCAAATATAGTTAAACCCAATCAACTGCCTATGGATATATGTTATTGGTTGAATTAAGAAAAGTTAGAGACTTCAAAGTCCTTATTACCTAAATATATAATCAGGGACAGAGTCATATATATACTCGAGGTTATTAGTTTTAAGGACTATATTTGTGATATATCACAAATATAGGTCTCATTTCCAAATATAATTAAACCCACTCTATATTAGTTTTAAAACTAATAAGTCCTTACTGGTTTTAAATTTCCGTAAATTAAGCTTTGCCCCCTATATTTGTGATATATTAGGACTTATTAGTTTTAAAACTAGATAGACTAAGTCTTGATCCCAAATTTTTTTTAGGTATTTTATGTTTTAGGTCTTTATTAGTTTTGAAATTGGACAAATTAAATCTTGTCATATATATTTTCATTTTGATTTGCTAACTTTAAAATTAGACAAATTATTACTAAAAAAATAGTCAAATTAAACATCGACCACCTATTTTTATTTAAATACTTCTTAACTTGCTATTGGTTTTAGACAAATTAAACATCCACCACCTATTTTTATTTAAATACTTCTTTAACGTCGACCATCAACTTTTAAATCTTAAATGAGTATATTACGTAAATCATTATTGAATTTTACTCTTAAATCTATTTTGGCCATTGAAGTTTTAAAATATTTAATTTACTCACTGAAGTTTAGATATTGAACGTTTTTTGTCACTAAAGTTTAAACATTGAACATTTTTTGTCACTCTTAAACCCCAAACGATCGTAAATGGTGATCGTTTAGTCCTAAATTTCACCAGTCATTTCGTCTTCACCCCATGAGTCTGAATTCGACCTCTATTTTGTCAGAAAGTGCTCTGAAGTTCATGAATCGACAAAAAACCTTATGCTTTCTCTCTCCTTGATCTCCCCCTTCCGCCATCGAATGGAACCCGTTTCTCAGTATGTTTCTTTTCTTGTGCTGATAAAATTTTTCACCGTTCGGATCTTGGATAAGTTCCTTTGTTCGCCAGTAAATGGATGTCATTAAAAAGTTAACGGATGAGTGGCAAAAAACGTTCAATGTCTAAACTCCAGTGAATAAATTAAACGTTTTAATACTTTAATGACTAAAATAAGTTTAAAAAAAAATCATTGATGATTTACGTAATTTACCCTCTTAGATTAACGAATTCACAATTTTACTCTAACCCACATTTTATTATTATTCATAGCCTATCTCCTAATGGTTCCGCCCTGTGCAGAATATAATACAATTGTAATGAGATATTATAATACTCAATAATTGACTTCATTTTGGATTTCTAGTTCATTAGATCAATGATTGCATACATAATAAATCTTTACTGGTCTGGCACACCAGAAAAAAGGGAGAAAAAAAAAAGACAAGACGAATTCGTGTTTACCCCCATGCAATGGCTGTAATCGTATAACTCCCCAAATATTCCAATCTGCTTGTTTTTTTTTTTTTTTTTTTTGAGATAATCCAATCTCCTTGTTCAATACAAATACAAATACAAATGAAAATAAAACAAAATGCCAATACGTTTACGATATATTTTAGGCCACTAAAAACCACCGCCTTGGATCCACATCTCCAACAGCGATTAAAATATGTCCAATTCCCCTACCGTTGTTCAACCTCTCATTTCCCAATAATGGAAAGCCAACACAAATAAATTAATTAGGGTAAACTACATCGGTAGTCACAAAACTATTATTTCTTTTTAATTTTAACTATTAAATAATTTTTTTGACAAAACCGTTACTAATATTATATTTTTTATTTTGGTCACCAGCTGTTAAAAACTAATAATAATGCTGACGTGGATTTTTTTTTTTTGTAATTTTTTCTCTCCTCCACATTATTTTTATTTAAATAATAGTTCGACGACACGTGTTAGCACTTTACTTGTCAAATAAATTTAAAGAAAATAATATGTGAAAAAAGAAAAAATAAAGATAAAAAATAAATTCACGTCAGGATCGCAAAATAAATTCATTGCCGATTCATATGCCGGCAAATTCTGGACCATCACGGTCGCAACAGCCATATACCTAACGGTCAGAACTCAGAATAGCTGCATCAAATTTACAGCTTTTTTTCTTCTCTGTTAAAAAACTATAATCTGATGTGTTGTGATGAGCAGGGAATGATAGTCCTAACCCTCTCAGCAGCATTGCCATATCTCCGGCCACCGCCATGTGAAGGAAACCAAGTTTGCCAAGAAGCCAACAGGAGTCAAACGGGTATTCTTTACCTGGCTCTTCTGCTGGCAGCCTTGGGATCAGGTGGGATCCGGCCATGCGTGGCGGCGTATGGGGCTGAGCAATTCGTCGAGGAGGATCCTAGGCATCCTAAGAAAACATGGGTCTTCTTTCATTGGTATTACTTTGCATTGGGAGCCGCAATATTGATAGCATCAACTGTGCTTGTGTATATTCAAGACCACGTAGGATGGGGCTTGGGCCTCGGAATTCCGACCATAGCCATGGCTTTATCCATAATCGTGTTCCTTATGGGTTACCCTCTTTACCGGAATCTGGATCCTGCCGGAAGTCCTTACACTCGTGTCGTACAAGTCTGTGTTGCTGCCTTTAGGAAGAGAAACATTCCCTTGGTTTCTAATTCTAAGTTTTTGTATGTCAACGAGGAGATTGATGCCTCTATTTCCACTGACGGACTGCTTCATCATACAAACCAATTCAAGTAAGTTACCACTTGTTAATCCTAAGTTTTTGTATGTCAACTGAAGAAGATGGCGTGAAATCATCAGAAAAACCCAATTTTTGGAGACTTAACACTGTCCACAGAGTTGAAGAACTAAAATGCATAGTTAGAATGCTACCAATTTGGGCAGCTGGTATTCTGTTTGCCACATCCAATGCTCAACAGAACACATTCTCCTTACAACAAGCCAACACAATGAACAAACACCTGACCAAGCCTTTCGAGATTCCCTCCGCTTCCCTGTCGGTCTTCTCCATGTTGTCGATGCTCATCATGATAGTCGTGTACGATCGTATATTGGTTCACATTGCCCGCAGGTTCACGGGGCTCGATCAGGGCATAAACTTTTTGCAGCGAATGGCCATAGGCTTTTTCACCTCAATACTAGCAACTCTGGTAGCTGGATTCGTCGAAGTGAAGAGAAAACATGCGGCCTCGGCCGATGGCCTAATCGACAGCCCCAAATCCACAATTCCCATCTCTGTATTTTGGCTCGTGCCGCAGTATAGCCTTCATGGTATTGCAGAGGCTTTCATGGTTATCGGTCACCTTGAATTTTTTCTATAACCAAGCTCCGGAGAGCATGAGGAGCACTGCAACAGCTTTGTTCTGGACATCCATTTCAGCTGGGGACTACACAAGCACACTTTTGGTTACACTAGTCCACAAGTATACCGACTGGCTTCCCAACAAGAACTTGAATAAGGGGAAGTTAGAGTATTTTTATTGGGTGCTCACAGTTTTTCAAGCTCTAAACTTTGTATACTACTTGATATGCGCAAAGTTTTACACATTCAAGGCTCTCCAGAGCCAAAAAATAGAGCATGATGAAGGGGTTGAACTCACAGGCCAGGTTTAGCAGTGGCCTCTGCTTAGCAGAAGAAAGGAACAGTCTTATACATATACCTGTCTTGATTAGCTTGTACAAGAAAATGGAATCAGACATGAATAATAAGCTGTTTTGTTCTCCATTTGTTCATGCTTCATGCGTATGTCTGCGTTCTTAACATGTCATGCAGGCAATGCGTTCTTTTTTATATTCAAAAGAAACATGAACTGAATATATTTAAATCCCAAAGTTTTTTGTTTTAGAATTTCGTTGAACTAGATGAAATATAGATTCTCATCAGCGATGACTCACTTCAATCCCTTATTTTTAGCTGTCTTCCAAACCAAACCAAATTGACTCTTGACTCAATTCTCGGTTGAATGATAATTGTTATATATTTTATGGATGCCAATTTTCGATCGGAAAGATTAGTAATTTACGTTTATTAAATTAGTACTATCAGCATGGGTCATGGTAGAAAAACGAGTGATTTTCATCATAAATTATCGGGGTTCAATCGCAACCTTTATAAGGTATGTGTACATTATTGAAGGGTTAAAAATATTTATGAACAGATAATACCTTATAATCAACTTTATACTATTAAAAAAATTATGCATTATAATTAGGGTAAAGTACACAAACGGTTACTAAACTCTCTAAAAATACAAATGGTCATCAAACTTTCAAATATTATATAATGGGCATTAAACTTTAGTTTATGTTACAAAATGGTCATTGAGCCATTAACTATGGTTAATTGGATGATGTGACAGTTACAGAAATTTGAATAATATAACCTTTAATCTACTATATTGACACATTTAATCAATTTATTCCTAATTTAACCCTCATTATTGATGTCTAAAGTGACTGAATGTGTAAATATTGAGGATTAAATATGTTATTATACAAATTTTTATAACTGCTACTTCTCCCAGTTAACGACAGTTAACAGTCTAGTGACTATTTAAAAATAAAAACTAAAATTCAATGACCATATAAAAAGTTTAGTGATCATTTTATATTTTTAAAGATGATTTAGTGACAATTTGTGTACTTTACCCTTATAATTAATATATGCTATTCTGATACACTTGTGATTTACGCAACTAACAATTATGCAAGCAGAAATAATAATATTTTTAAAAGATAAATATGTGATTTTCATTAATTACAATTATTGATTCCACAATCAAATTATAAATCGATAAAAAGTGTTGCGTATAGACTTATAGTGGATGGATCGAATTCAACTTAGAATGTTTTTTTTTTGTCGTGATGTACGTCCTCGTTATTTGGTCCAAGAATTTTTTTAGTTATTGCACATTCATAATTAGATTTTAATGCAAAATACTTTTTATCATACTAATAAGTCAATAGTTGGATGTGGAATTATTACTGCAACAAATAAGTCAATAGTTGGAGGATCCCAAACATAGGAGGACCCATTCATATTCAGAAACTTGAAAATACTAAATCTTGAATCAATATCTCGATTTTCATAAATTTAAGTAAAGAAACAGCTCATGGAGAGACCAAAACTCGCATGTATGAGAATTAAGTTGATCCAACGTTTTGATCTCTTACGTTAGGCATAATGCCAAAAAATGTCTTTAACGTTTGATTGAATAATTAATTTGGTCTCTATTTTTTTTGAAGCAATTTAATCCTCAATATTTTATTTTGAGACAAAATGATCTCTCTGCAGATGAAAATTGTTAATCAACTAACGACAAACGGCTTGAAATGATGTGGCAAACCTACATGGCAGTGCACGCTAACATGACAATGTTATATAGGCAAATGTGTTGACTTAAAAGAATGTCACATCAATCAAAAAATAATTTTATATAATTCTATAAATATAATTTTTTTTTCTACCAACGTGTCATTTTAAATTGTTTTTCGTTAGTTGACTAACAATTTTCATCCTCAAAGTGATCATTTTGACCCAAAATAAAGCACTGGGGTAAATTGCTTCAAAAAGGAATAAGTGTCAAAGTGACTATCCAGTCAAACGTTAGGGGCATTTTTTTAACTATATGCCCTTACATTATTGTTTTAACATTTTGGTCACATGGACATTAAATGTAGTTAGTTCAATGGCGTAACACGTTAGTAAAATGGGCTAATTTTTAATTTAACCCCTTAAACTTTAGATAAAATATTAATTTAATCTCTAAATTTTAGATAAAATATCAATTTAACATTTGATCTTTAGATAAAACATCAATTTAACCTCTGAATCTGGTCAAACCCCCACCGCCAGTTGCCACTCACTATTGTCTTTTGTCATCGTCGGCCACCATTCAATCTAATGTGTGAATGACCAAAATATTATAAAACAATAAATAAGTGATAAAAATATTACTTTTTTTTTTAAAATTTGACCAACAAAAAATGAACATTTATAAAATGAGAGTGACCATTACAATAATTTACCCTCATTTCAGACTTGAAATAATAATAATAATAATTATTATTATTATTATTATTATTATTATTATTATTATAATTATAATCAACCCAAGATAAACAATATTGATATTTTAGTAACTCTCATATACATAATTAACCTAATAGATTATGTTTTTAGTCACTTTCATAGTAACAATTATTGTAAGGCTTGTTTAATTTGTATCACATAAGGAAAAGGTTAAATATGGAATGTTCTTCAATCCATGGATAACACCCACACCAAAACAACTCTAAACGTTTTTGTATTTAATCGGCTATGTATTCCATTTGAACCGGCAATTAATAAAATTATATTCCATCCTCAACTCCTAAGTCCAAATATGATGGACCAAACCTACCTACTCAATCAAATATATATTTTTTATCCTTCTACGATATTTAATTATTATTATTTATAGAATATTCTTATAAAATATTTAATGAATTTTTCCCATTTTTTTCAAAATTAAATTTATTATTGTTAAACAATAACAGTTTTTGTTTTCTTGAGCGTTGGGGTTACGTGGAAAAGATTATTAGCGAAAAAAAGCATTAACAGGGGTAATAATTTTTTTTCACAATCACATACTCACGTATGGTTAAAGAGAATTCCTTCCGGGGAAATACTACATCTTGAATAGTAATTTTTCCCCAAAATGGTGGGGATATTATTCTGGGCAATGCTACATCTACCCAGTTGAGGTGGCACATGAGACAATTAATAATACAATATATTTTAATATAAAAATTCAAAACAATAAATGTAATATAATTAATGCATCTTTTATCAATAAAACAATTTTCAAGAATACAAATACAATACAATTGTGCGGCTGTTGTATGGTTAATGTGGCTTGCTCGAAATGAATATATTTTTAGGGGGCAGCGGATGAGTTCGGGTGAATTGTTCTTTCTTATAAGATTGTGATCTTTATATTGGGTACGTGTCAGATCACTTTCAGGAGCATTTTTAGAATCGACGTGGTGAGATTGCCCATGGTATTGTGATGTTCCACAACCTATGGTGTCTCAGAGAGACAATATTGTTTGGGAGTTGCCATTTAGAGGGGTGTTGAAATTTAATGTGGATGATTCTGCCAAGGGGAAGCCGGGTAAGGCGGATTGTGGTGGTGTGCTGTATAATGAATATGGGCACATTTTGGCTATGTTTTCGGGTCCGATAATAATTGTAGATTCAAATGAGGTAGAATTGCAAGCCATTTGCTATGCGCTTGAGATGATTTGTGGGTCTGGTTGGCGTATGGCAACGTCTGTGGTGATTGAATCAAACTCGGCTGTGGCCATGGCTTGGGTGCTGCATCAGGAAAAATGCCTATGGAGGCTTTGGCAATGGTTTCGGCGGATTGATGTGGCATGTGCGGAATTGCCTGATGTTTGCTTCCATCATATTTTTCGCGAGGCGAGTCACTTGGAAGATGCGCTTGCTAAGAGTGGGGTGGATCGGTCGTCCTGGTTTCAGATGATGGGTTGATTAGTAGTTCGCTTTGGGTGATTGTATTGGTGTGTAATTGTTTCGACTTATCCGCTATCATAAGTACTCTTTTTCTCCATGTAGGCTTAGGGAGGTTTTTAACGAGGCTTATGGTAGTGTTGGCCGTGTATGATACGTTCTCTAATAAAATCATACATTCTTGCCGAGCAAAAAAAGTACAATTAACACATCTTTAAATAGTAAATAATTTTCAAAACTATAAAGGTATTACAATTAATATTTTTTAATATAATAAGAAGAGAAACTAAGCTTACTCAAATATATTTTAGTCTTTCCTACTATCATGATGCAATTCCTCTAAAATCTCATCATGTTACTATTTTTTTAATCAAATTAAAACAAAATTTCATATACAAACCATGAAAACTTATGAGTTTAAGCTTCGTCTCACCTCAATTTCTATGAAAATGCAACCCCTTAAACTTTGTTGATTTTGTTCATCTACTATCGGCTACGAATCAAAGGACAAACTTTAATTATTTTTTTTAAATTTTTTATCTCGAATTAAGTATTTAAATCTAAAAACTAGGAGGAGAAAATGTCTTAATTAATTTAAACTAAAAATGACCTAAACTGTCCATTATACTAAAAAGTTTTGGAGGGACAACCCCTCTTACCTCATAAGTGGCCGGTAACAACGGTACCAAGATTTAATCAACAACGACTGCGCTTTTTCATTTAGTGTAAGAATTTGAGGATCCAAAAGAAATTTCAATATAATCAATATCAATCCAAAAAGCATTTGAGAATCCAAAAGAATACGTAATTTATTATAACATGACTTTTTATACGATATGTATGTTAAGAATTTAACTGATGTATTTACAAATATGATTTTATCTTTTATACACATTGTGTTTGAATCAAGTTAATTATCGATTCAGAATATTGTTTCTATTGGAATATACTAATAGTTAAACTTTTTAAGCCCAATAAATAGTTAAATATTTTTAATTTATAAAAAATTTTACGTGCATAAACATGAATAAAATATAAATTATAAAATTTTAAAGGTTGAAATTGAAAAATTATCATTTAAGGTAAAAATGATGAATTTAAAAAATTATCATTTAGAATTTTAAATGGACGAGACAATTGCAATAATCACTTAAAATTTAGTGTAAAAATTTTAATGTTGATTTTAAATGGGTCATTAATTTATTGGATTTTACGCTAAATTTAATGAGTTTAACCACCCAAGATATCATATCAGCTGGGTCATTTACCCAGTGTGTATACAAAGTTTTATCATGTCATTCTCACTTTATTTTTATGTATTACACAATTCCCAGGACTAAAATATTTAATGTATTTTATTCATGTAAATCATTCTTTTCTATTTTCCAACAATGTTTTTTTTGGTTTTGATATGATAAAGCAATTATTTGCCTAACCTAAATTATTACATAATAAAATACTTAAACCACACTCATCATTAAAAAAACAATAAATAGTAGAAATAATTTTCAATATGATTTCTTCTCTAAAAATAGTATTGTTTTATTAAATAAAAAATATTCTATTAAATTTTAGAAAAATTTACGAGTAGTGTTTGGAATTTTAGATTTTAAAAATTGACTTTAGATCTAATAATAAATAGATACGAAAAAATCTGACTGCATCGACAAACGAACCACAAAAGAGAATTAAGCTATTGAAAGACCACCGAGAATCACAAATCAGGGCAGAACGTCATGAGAAACTGTCCACGAACGAAAACTGCGTATCCAAATTCAATTCGAGAGTCCAGAGTAAAGAAGATCAGCAAGATTACAATAAGTGTTATCTTGATCAGTCGTGGCATCGTTAAACCCATCCTTGAGAAAACATAAAATAAAAAAAGAACGAAAAAAATAAAAAAAAAGTGTCAAAAGACATAGATAAACGTGCTACAAAATATAATTATTTTATTAAAAAAGAAAATCAGTGGTCGGCGACCAGCATCAAAGCCGATGTCACCACCAAGTAAGCAAAATTGAAAAAGAAGAAGCTTCGTGATCTATAAAAATAAAACTTTCATTTACTTTTTTTAAATAATTTTTATCTAAGAGAGAAGAAAGAAGATTTTTTGCTCCTTTTAGATCTTGAATCTATAACCTAAGAGAAAGAGATGATATCAGCCAAGAATATTAACAACTTGTTATAAAAATTGTCGACAAATTTCCATTTACTTAAAATTATATTATAACATTTATGTGATAATAATATACTTAATATAAATATTGTTTTAAAAGTTTATTTTAATTTTGTAGTAAGGGTATTTTCTAGTAATTAACAAATCACTTTATACACAATTATTTGAATAAAATTAATTAATTAACTACAAAACTCAAAACAGATTCGCGATCGATTGATTGATTTTGACCAGCATCAAATCATGGGAGACTTAGAAAAGTCGGAACACGTGGGTGTGATAACCCTACCATCCTTGTATTATCTAAATTATTAGGATTCCACTAGGTTTTGCTTGCATCATCACACACGTCAACTCCAAGACTTTGTACCAAAAAAATTAATGAATCCAATTAATTTTTAATAATTTTTTTTATTTAATAGAAAAATATTTATATTCTCAAAATAAATATTATAGTTCGAATTTATACAAAACGTGACTATATAAATATCTTTGACTATTTGAATAATTAATATCTCAAAATTATTATTATTTGATATACTCATAATAAATAAAAAAATCACAAACAATTATTGAGTAGTACGATGACAAGTGTATTTATATTATTTTTTAAAATTTAAAAACAAATAAACATAATATTTGTTACCACCTTAAAGTTATTTGTAAAATTAATTTATCACCGTTTGATGTATAAAATTATTATTATTATTATTAATGTTATATATTACATACAATCTTGTCTCGTCTAGCCGAGAGAACCTCAATAATTGGCGAGCACGTATCTCACCACCCATTAAGGTCCATTCACAATTGTTATATCAGGATCATGTCTAATAAATTTAGAAAAATTTTCCTTTATTCTTACATTTCTGGTTTTGCTTACAACGCTCTAGGTTTTCAGATTTAGCATGTTAAATTTGGAGAGCACGTGATTTGTGTTAAATTTTACATATAATGCCTTGATTGTTATTTGTATTTTCAGTGTGTTCTATTTTCTACTATGTTATTCTATCGAAGTATATTTTAACATTTGAAAATAAAATTCTTTTACAATTATGTAGATAATAGTATTGTCTCGTTTTAGTTGTGAAATTCTAATCTAAGCTTGAGGCTAAGAATCCTTTCAGAGTAGTGAAAAAGTAACTCAATATTTGAATCTTTCGTATGAGTCATTGTCAGAGACAGAGTCAAAAAGTCAATTCGAAGGGTAAAATACATATATATTAATAAAATATTAGTTCGAGAGGGCAAGTATGTATTGATGAAAATCTAACGGACCCAACACACCCACTACGGAAGACCTAAGACTGACCACTATTATTACACCAACTCCCTGAGTCGGTTAGCCTTTCTATTATCTAATTTTTTAGTGCACAATAACTTAGGTGGCAATGCCGACCATATATCAATTAGGCGGTATAATCGACCATATATCAATTAGGCGGTATAATCGACCATATAATATTCAAGCGGTATAACCGGCTATATATCAATTAGGCGATATAACCGACCATATACTATTTAGGCGGTAGAACCGACCATATATCAATTAGGTGACAAAGCCGGCCATATAATAACCAATTCAAGTGCACGAAGTACTTAAAATAAATTAAGGCTAAACCGAGATACTTATAGTTACAAAAGTACTTCTATTAAAATATAAAGGTATTACAATACACGTACCTCAACACTCTATTTTTCTCAACACTCACTTGCACCTACTCTTTCACTCCAACACTCACATTTCACGCCACTCACTTGCACACACACTCACTCACTCACGCCACTCTCAATTTTTTCACTTGCACACTTACTTATATCACCTATTTATAGCCTATCAATGTTGGTTAAGTATCTCGGTTAACATAATTTTTTTCTTTATATTATAATAATATATTGCATATATTATGTACCTAGAGTATTCTAGAATAATGAAAATAGGGTGAGAAGTCGGTGTCTTTAACATATATAACTAAAAAAACCCTCCGCTCTCTATATTTTTTCTAAAGAAAAAGTTGCGGGAGGGGGGAACTGCCTTCAAGGTAAAGTATAGTTCCGTCCTTGGTCATTGCCTAAAGCACGTACAACTTCGTTTGATTTATATTTGTGATAAAGATCTCTTTATGTTTTTTTAGCTCAGCAAAGATCTATTTGTGTTGTTAGAAGAACTTGAAACACCGCTTGAATTTTTTCGGGTCAGAATATGTTTTCACCTTAAAAGTTGAGTCAAGTAGAATCTCTCCCAGGTCGAATTGGGTGTCGAGTGGAGCAATATAATATTCGGATCAATCAATTCAGTCATAACTTGACTCGTAACCACTCATAATCTTTTAAGATCGTTTCCACGTTAACTCTTAACTCAATCTTACACCTAAAAATTGTCTCAAAAAGAGTTTAATCGGCTGGGATAGATAAAATGTTATAAAAAAAAACTAAAAATGCATTTTTCATTACTTATGATGCATAATGATGAATAAACTACTTACCTAACTAAACGTAATATGAGTGAATTAAGACTAAAAATGGATTTTTTTTATTCACGTATCAATGATAATGAATGATCTAAATTATATTCTGCTTGGATCTTTTGAGCCTTTCCAAGCTACCCATCCATTAATTCCTTTTCATTCCTAATCTTTGAGCCTTATCATTTTTCTTGTACTCACACGCATGATTAATTTGTTTGTTTATATCCTCAACTTTAAGCTCTAACTTTACCTGTTTTTGCTTTAGATATTCGTTGCTTATCGGATTTTGCCATTATTTCGAGCTTAAGTATTATATGGATTAGGTAAGAAACAAAAATCGTCTTTTTTGTATCTCTTTATATGCCTTATCAATAATTTTTTCATTGTCCTATTCTTTCTTTCTTTTTTGTTTGAGAAATCTTAAATCTAATTTTAATCCTACTTAGAGGGGAGGGGATATAATTCTAGAAGAAGGAGGTGCTCCTAGTGAGCATAGAACCCATGACCTAAATGAATATAAAAGAATAAAGATGCGCAACTTGACTAACTGACTAGATGTTGTTACTTTATTGCTTTATTCTTTTTATTAATAATACACGTGGCATAAATTTTTTAATAAATCATATTAAAGGAAAAAAAAACGAATTCCATTCATTAGGTAAATACATCATGGTGGATTGTTGGTGAAGATGATAATGCATGTTTTTTTTTTCTATTTATTTTGTATGTACTTCATGTGAAATTTTCATTGAAGAAAAAAGTTTGACAACATAACTCAATTTGTGTCTCGAGAAGATTCCTCAGGAATTTTTTATTACGATATGTAATTTATAAAAGAAGCTATATACAATCTTTTATTATTGAAATTTTAAGGATTAAGGGCGTAAGAATCTTTGAACATTTGAAAAAAAATTAATTAATCCTCTGAATTTTTTATCTAATTAAAATTTTAAACTATGAAATTGAATCAATTAAATATTTTGATCAATTTTAACCATTAAATATTGACAGCTTTTTTTCATTAGATATTATTAACACATAATACATTACAATTCTATCATGTTGTATTAACAGATTTTTTTAATAAATATTTTTATAAATTTTGTAAGTTTTTAGAATTTTTAGAGCTTTTAAATAATTTTTTTAAATAAAATAAAAAATTATAAAATTATTAAGTAGAAATACTGTGACAGAACGCAACGCACCAACAAATCCAAAAATATTATCAAGATTTAATTTTCAAAATTAATCAAATGACTTAATTGAATCAATTAAAGTTATAAAAAAATTAATAAACTTAATTATTTTTTTTTCTAAAAGTTCAAAGACATTTTACACTCTTAACCCATTCTAAAATGCAAGGTGAATAATTTATTTATTTCATTTAATATATAAAGATATGTTGTTGAGATGATGTTTGTAACTTTAAAAGTAAATTACCGATTGTGATCAAAGCCAAGTCCATTCCTCAGCTCCGAGAGTTTGTGTCGTTCTCGTTGTTGTGGTTCGGGAACTTTTTCGACCACATGAGTAGGGATATGCAAACAATCGGTTGAATTTAAGTGTCTGGACGATTTACGAAATACAAATTTAAAAATTATGGTTACTCAAAACTGAATTGGATTTATTTTTAATTAATTTAGGGTAAACTATATAAATAGTCCCCCGACTATGCTCCAATTATCTTTTGCGTCTTCCGACTATTAGAAGTTACAAACTGATCCCTTGACTAAAAAATAATAACGAATTAGTCCAATGGCGTTAAAAATTTAACGGCTTGCAGTTAATATAAATTGATATAATTAAATAATTAGCCCTCAAATTCTATACTTTTTTTAATTTGACCCTAATTTTAAAAAATTAACCCACAAATTTTAATATTCTATCAAAATAGAAAGAAAGCCGTATAAACCCACAAAAATAGTGATCCTTTCAACTCCACTCTACCATAACACTTTATCCTCTCCACAATTATCAACGAAACGCCATGGTTGTGTTGGAAAATATGACTTGAAATTGTTCATTGTCAAAGATGGCAACCACAAAGTCCAAGGTGGTTGCACCTAATTTTGAAAGTGGTTAGAAAGGTAGAAAATAATTAATGGGAAAATTATTTTCTGGTCTCTGAAGATTAGACTATTTGTAAGTTAGTCCCTGGAACTCAACTATAAATAAGCCTAACCATTTCCATTTTCACTTGTACCAAGTCAAGTATTGAGAGTTCTATTTGGCTTTTAAATTCCTTTCTATTCTCTTGTATTAGAGTGGTGAAAGGTGTAGTTAAATATTTTCTCGGGTGTACTTGGGGTACCGGGATTGTGAGAATGGTCTGTGTATTGTAACAATTTTCACATAGTGGTTTCTTGGGTTGTCTTTGACAACAGTCATGGTTTTTTCTCCAGTTGGGAGTTTCCACGTAAAAATCTTGTGTTTTTTATTGTATTATTTTTTAGTTTATTTCTCTATTTTAGCCGGTTAATCTCAAGGGGGAATTGTTCCGCACTTTGATTCCCAACAATTGGCATCAAAGCGAGGTTGAAGGAATGATAATTTTCTTATCCCTATGGTTGCAACTTTGTCTGAACCTCCATTTTGGAAAAGAAAATTTTTTGCTGTTACTTTGAGTTCGTGGTTTCTTGGAGATTGTTCTTGGCGTGTTCTCGATTGGTGGTTACTGTGGTAGTGTGGAAGTGCATGTCTAGGAAAGTTCTGGCTAAGGAAAGACTTGGTATTTGAGCGATCCTTGTGATCCACCTCTCTTTCCTGGGAACTACCTGGTGCATTGTTCACAGACTATATTCAGTTATGATGGCATCCGCCATGAAGTGTGACATAGAGAAATTTGATGGAAAGACCGACTTTGGTTTATGGCAAATAAACATGAAAGACGTGTTAATACAATTGAGGACGCACAAGGCTGGACATTTAAGAAAAATTCGTCCAGGAGGAGCAAGTTCGGTAACAGGCTCCGAATTAGAAGCTAGCATCGTCTCGCATGTCACAGGAGATGATTTTCTTCTATGAAGTTGAGAAGGACATCCTCATGGTATCTCCGCTTTACCATGGAAGAGGATGTGTTGTTGCTAGCGAATCTGAAGTTACACACGGGCATTGGTTGGCATTGATGCAAGGTGAGTGGTGTCGATGGCTGATGAACTTCCAGAGGGAGCCAACATGGAAGTTGCACCATAAGTTTCAGCATTTTCGACGTGCCGAGGTTTTATAAAGGTGTACTTTTTATGGTGGAGTACGATAATTTCTATTTTGAGATTGTGAAAGTGGTAGAATTTCAAGTCTTGGTGGAGATTTGTTGGAAAATATGACTTGAAATTGTTCATTGTCAAAGATGGAAACCACAAAGTCCAAGGTGGTTGCACCTAATTTTGAAAAGTGGTTGGAAAGGTAGAAAATAATTAATGGGAAAATTATTTTCTAGTCCCTGAAGATTAGGCTATTTGTAAGTTAGTCTCTGGAACTCAACTTATAAATAGGCCTAATCATTTCCATTTTCAATTGTACTAAGTCAAGTATTGAGAGTTCTATTTGGCTTTTAAATTCCTTTCTATTCTCTTGTATTAGAGTGGTGAAAGGTGTAGTTAAATATTTTCTCGGGTGTACTTGGGGTACCGGGACTGTGAGAATGGTCTATGTGTTGTAACAATTTTCACATAGTGGTTTTTCGGGTTGTCTTTGACAACGGTCGTGGTTTTTTCTCCGGTTGGGAGTTTCCACGTAAAAATCTTGTGTTCTTTTATTATATTGTTTTCTAGTTTATTTCTCTATTTAGCCGGTTAATCTCAAGAGGGAATTGTTCCGCACTTTGATTCCCAACAGGTTGTCCTTTTCAACAACTCTATTTGCCTCTCAGAATCACCTCTTCTTCTTCTGGCATGACCCTTCTCTTCTTCTCAAAAAAGCTTACAGATCCCTCTATTTTCCCCCCATTATTTGAATTTTTAGAATATGGGTTCAAGCTTGAAAGCAAATCCCATTATGTGGGTAATGTCAATTGTTGTTTGAAACCTTGTTTACTGATACTGATATGTAATTTTTTCTTCTTCATGTTTTATGCCATGGAAGCAGCTAGCAAACGTGTTCTCCAAACCGAGGAATGCTCGTCTCTGTTTAAGGAACCGAGGGCTGTAGCTTGTGGCCTTCTTGCTGTATGCACCGTGGCCACTACCTCGCCTGTAATTGCTGCTAATCAGGTTGGAAATCTTCACCATTTCTCTGCATCTGTTTAGGTTCAAAGGTTATGGGTTAAGAATTGTAATGGACAAACTAAATTGTTACACTTATGTTACCTGGAACAAGGATTGTCCGGTACGAGGAACGAAAACCGGAACATGATTTGTTACTTTTAGAAGATGTAATTCAATAGGGTAGTCTTCTCCGGTTCATTTAGTAGGAAGAAACATGATATATGGAAACGTAAAACGTTTTTGTGAACTTATACATAGATATTGTGCTTATATAGCACAGAATGCTATTTCTAGTTTTACTAAACTGGATTGCTTGTTTTCCTGAATTTGTAACTTGTGTGCCTATTTGAAAATCGTTGGGGAGAAGGTGATTTTTGGTAACATAGTGTTGCGCAGCTCATTCGAAACTTATTACCCGGATTCAAGTGTGAGTATCAGATAAGGGTATTGCATCCGATACATGTATGTTTAATTGTCTATTCGAAAAGAAGACGGACTAAATTGATAGAATATTAAAATTTGTGGGTTAATTTTTTAAAATTAGGGCCAAATTAAAATAAATGTAGAATTCGAGGGCTAATTATGTAATTATATCAATTTATATTAATTGCCACATCATCAGCCGTTAAATTTTTAACGGTGTTGGACCAATTTATTACTTTTTTAAGTCGGAGGACCAATTTATAACTTCTAGTAGTCAGGGGACGCAAAAGATAATTGGAACATAGGCGGGAGACCATTTATGTAGTTCACCCTTTAATTTATTATTATTTCTCATAATAAAACAAGTGTTCTATAGTTTAAATTATAGAAATAACTTACAAATATTATATAAGAATTATTATTTTTATTTTAAAAATTAACTTCTTTAGAAATATGTACGTACAAAACTTTGAAAAATCATCAAAAGAATGTAAAGAAAACATAAAACAAATCCATGTTAACTCATATGGCCATGTTTGATTCGGTGGAACTCAAAATAAGAAAAAAGAAATCATGAAGTAAAATGAAAAAAACGAGAATTAAATTGATCTGAATCGAACTAAAACTAACTACTAAAAAAATCTAGAAAGCTCCAGCAAACCGAATTATATCACCCTTACTCAAGAGTAGGCATAGCTCTACACGAGCAGATTTTTTTTCTTTTATTTGCTCCGAAAACAACACATAATGTATACATTTACCTAACATATTTATTTTAGGGATTTACATGAAAATTATATTCTAACATTAAATGTACAATGTTATATTACCTAGACTCCTTCCTACTCATAAATAAAAAATATTAAATGTTAAGGTACACCGACTTATCTCTGAATTATCTCATAGTTCTAGAGATTAGTCATAATAACATATTATTATAATAATAATAATAAAATAACTTATTTTATTAATTTTTTATGTTATTTTTTTACTAAATAAATATACTTTTAGTAAAATTATTTTTTAATTTCATTTACAGTAAATATGAGTAGAGATTCACTTGGTAAAAAGATAACGTGATGAGAAGGACCTACTCATCAGACTAGTCTAGCTGGCGAGTTCCATCTGCATTTATTTTTTAATTGGAATTTGTGGAACTCGTCATACCAGTCCAGCAAATTTCTTGAATTATTAATTTTTTGAATTCGTTTATTAATTTATAACTACCAAAAC
This sequence comes from Hibiscus mutabilis, assembly GCA_019671005.1. Taxonomy (NCBI): domain Eukaryota; kingdom Viridiplantae; phylum Streptophyta; class Magnoliopsida; order Malvales; family Malvaceae; genus Hibiscus; species Hibiscus mutabilis. The sequence continues at coordinate 58,854,967 of CM033718.1, read as the reverse complement.
AAATGAAAAGAAATTATATGTGTGTATATATAATCTTATGTTTTTTTGAATAGTCTTAAGGTGATTACAAGATAGTATGTATATATTCATACATATTCTTAGTCCTTTGACAAGGCTCACACGCATTGCATATAAAGTGATTTGAACAAGAATCTCCTAAAATGAATATTATCATATCTTTCACTAAAATTACTTGTTGGGTTAGTATATATAACCACATGTGAATTTAAATAAAGTAAGTATATATATATATATATATATATATATATATATATATATATATATATACTTACGTAAAACCATTATTGTACTATATGACTGTAAAAATAACCATATAAAAACACGAGGACTTTATATATGTATATATATGGTAAAATGATAAATCTAAATGGGTTGAGGAAAACACGAGGAGTTTATATATGTATATTAAAATAAAAACACTTTTCATATGATTGTAAAAGAACCATACAAAAACATGTATTAAAATAAATTATATATATTAAATGAGAACAAAATTAATTTACATATATATATATGCATATTAAAAGGGGTAATGATAAATTTATTATGGGAAAAATATTACAAATGAATATGTAAGAGACAATCATACCATACATATACAATTATAATAAATGGAAGGCAGAAATCTAATCAAATTAACTAAAGCATAAATCAAGGATTAAATTGTAAGAGTACATAAATGGAAGGCGGAAATTGAAACATAAATATTCGAAAGGGAATTATATTAAGGTATGATTAAAAAAATGAACCCGTCAGACAAATTTCATTTAAATATTCGATTTAATTACGGTCCAATTAAATATTAATAAATGAAATTAATAATTAATAATTTAAGGTGATGAATTTTATGTAAGAGTGTTAAATCAGAAAATAATTTTACATGAGTGTTATAAAAGTAAATAAATAAAAAAGTCGACATATTTGGATAAAAACGCGGTTAAAAAAACTACCGACTTGTAAAAGTTGTGAAATCTTTCCTCTCGGCCTATTATAAATAGGCTTCAGGGGGTACCATTTTAGTTGCAGCAAGCAAGATGGAGAAAATGGAGGAGAAGAATGATAAAAAAAATAATGTTAAAAGGCCCAAGGGAGGAATGATCACCATGCCCTTCATCTTCTGTAAGCTTAGTTTCCTTATGCTCTCTTTTTTGTAGCTGCACTTCTAAATTTGTGCTACATATTTTATAATTATCACGATTGGACCAACTTTGGTTTCTTAATTTGTTATATGTTGCAGCAAATGAGGTCTGTGAGAAGTTGGCTGTGGTAGGATTTTATGCTAATATGATTAGCTACTTAACAACGCAGCTTCATATGCCGTTAACCAAAGCTGCCAACACTCTCACCAACTTCGGCGGAACCGCGAGCTTGACACCATTGCTCGGGGCTTTCGTCGCGGATGCATACGCCGGTCGTTTCTGGACTCTAACCGTCTCCTCCGTCATATATCAAATTGTGAGTTCTCTCCCTTAGGTTCTATATTCTTTTGTCAACAATTGACACATCTAAAGGTATCTTGTTATTTATAATTTCATTGATTGAATCAGGCTATGACATGTTTAACACTATCCGCAATACTTCCACAACTTAGACCTTTGCCTTGTAAAGGTGAGCAAGTGTGCCAACAAGCTACTTCAGGACAATTGGCATTCCTATACGGTTCTCTCTTACTGGGAGCCTTGGGGTCGGGCGGGATTCGGCCGTGCGTGGCGGCATTCGGGGCAGACCAGTTCGACGAAACAGATCCAAACCAATCAACCAAGACATGGAAATTCTTCAATTGGTACTACTTTGTGATGGGGGCATCTATCCTAGTGGCTGTCACAGTGATTGTTTATATTCAAGATAACATCGGGTGGGGATGGGGCCTTGGAATTCCCACCGGTTTCATGTTTGTCTCCATCATCGCATTCGTCGCCGGTTACCCGCTTTACAGACACATGGATCCGGCGGGGAGTCCGTTTACCCGGTTGTTACAGGTCTCTGTGGCTGCTTTCAAGAAGAGGAAATTGGCTATGGTTTCTGACCCTAAGTTGATGTACCAGAATGAAGAGCTGGACGCATCAATCTCTATAGATGGAACGCTTGTTCACACTAAACAAATGAGGTAAGCTTTCTCTTGATTTTCCACTCCCTATCTTCAATTCATTCTCCTCGTTAATAACATGCATATATATATATATATATACACACTATAATGGCATATTATATGATGACTTGTTTTAGTGCTACAATTAAATTATCACATAACTGTTGGTTAGAATTAACTTATTCTATATAAAATTTATTTAATTTTACATTATTTTTTAAACTGTTTAAATAAAAATAAATGGATGACATAATCTCATGTCATCTATTTAATTTTATTTAATTATAAAAAATATATAATTTAAAATTTTTGTATGGTGTAATAAAATTTTACCGCGTTATATATACACGTAATAATATATTTTACACTTTTTTTATTTCCCTTTCGAGAGTATTTATATGTAGTAAAGTTATGCTTCCGACTTTTGTCAGTGGGATGTACATGCATTCACTTCTCTGAACTGTTCCAAAATCTTTTTTAAGAAATCATAAATATATACTTTATGAATTCGTCATCATATGAAATGATTTCAAAATCTCTTTCATAATTATAATAAAATCATCTGTTGATTTAAAGGATGAGACAAAATTTATATATAGTTAACTAAGAAAAGAAATATTTTATCTTTTATTAGAGTCACTTTTTATACCTCACATTAAAAATTTTAAATTTAAGATTAGAATTTACAGAATTTTGAGTATTGTGTATTTTTGAAGTATTAGAGTTTATAATTTAAAATTTAGGATTAGAATTTAATACCAAAAAAGACAGAATTTTTTTTTATAGAATTTTATATTATAGTGTCGATACATAAAAAGAATACCGAAAAAAAAAATTATTTGTTAACCGAAAAGGGCATAATTTTTTTTATAGTTCTCATATTTTCGTATTTTAAAACCTTTTATCATCACATGTATCACTGTTGGTGTCATCGGGGAATGCAGAAGAGAGCATGGGTAAATTGTGAAGGAGTATGGTTCAATAATTGGGAGTAGGACCACACGGCCACACCCACAACCTCAAATCTGAGCAGCAAACAAACACCATACACATACACTTGCATTTTATCACAATGAAACAAAAACTCTTTCTAAATGTCTGTACCCAAACCCATCCAGCATGCAGTGCCCATAAAAATCAAATCCCACCGAGTGCACGTTTATTTTTATTAACCCCTTAGTTCAACATTCAACTACAACTGGCAGTAGGTCGGCCAAAACCATGAAAACATATCAGCCCTCCGGTTCTGGTAACAGTGCAATGAATTTTGGGAACTCACACAAATAGACAGAAAAAAAAAGAACGCATGATCAAGGACCCAACCACATGTACAGTGGGAGGGACCAATCCCCACGTTCTTTTGTTGCTTTTAGTTCTGAAACCAAGTAAAATTTTATTTCCTTCAATTTTTTTCAATTCATATGTTTTTTCTCCTCTCAGTTTCTCATATCTTTTTCTACTAATTTCGATTGGCCCGTGTCGCACACATTATTTTAGTGGGTGAGTCATACAGAAAACTTCAAACTCGAAATTTGTTTACCATTTGGACCAATTCTCGTTAGTTCAATTCAAATGCTTTTTAAATCCTTATTAATTTTAAAAATCAACAAATTAAGTCTGACCTATTTTCTTTTTCGATTTAATATTTCTTAAATTATTGTTAACTTTTAAAATAGATGAATTAGACATTAATCTTAATTTTTAAATGAATAGTTGGATAATTTAGACACTACCCAATTTTATTTCTATTTGAATCTGGTCCCCTAAAATTTTATCATGATGTGTCCTTGAGCATGATTCGATTGTGGGTGGGTTGTTGAGTTCAGTTTTTGCAGATTCCTAGACAATTTTATCATGATTTGTCCTTGAACATGATTAAATTTTATCTTATTTGTGTTTTGGTTGAAAATTAATTTACTATCAATAAAACAAATTTTTTATGATGATTTTTAATTCTAATTCTAATTTTATTAAGAGAAAAGGAGAAAAGATATTTTAAGAAAAGAAAGTACTTCTATTAGATCTAGAACACATAAGAAATATAAAAGAATAAAAATGAACAGTTTAGCCTACCCGCCAAATATATTTGCTCTAATAAAATAAATTTTAATTGAGTAAAAAACCTGAAAGCTTTAATATCAAAGTAATGAGTGATTTACCTTTAATTTCCCACATAACCATTGAATTTCTTGTGCCAATCTATCATGCTGTTTTAATTTTATAATTTTTTATAACTGTTATTTGATTTATAAGTCGATTAATTCGATTAGAAAATTATATGATTAAAGCTTTAACATCGTTTGAAATGATATTGACTAGTAATTAATTTGATTAATGTATATGGTGAGTGGTGGGTTGCAGATTTCTTGACAAGGCAGCCATTTTAACCGAAGAAGATAATGTAAAAGCTCCTAATCTATGGAGACTAAACACGGTTCATCGAGTGGAGGAACTGAAATCCGTGATCCGAATGGGGCCAATATGGGCATCAGGAATCCTCCTCATCACAGCCTATGCCCAGCAAGGCACATTCTCTCTCCAACAAGCCAAAACCATGGACAGGCACCTCACCGCCTCCTTCCAGATCCCTGCCGGTTCGATGTCCGTCTTCACCATGATCGCCATGCTCTCCACCATAGCCTTGTACGACCGAGTTTTAATCCGTGTCGCCCGAAGATTCACGGGGCTCGACCGCGGTATCACCTTCTTGCACCGAATGGGAATCGGGTTCGTGATCTCGGTACTAGCCACACTTGTAGCAGGCTTCATTGAAGTGAAGCGTAAACAAGTAGCATTGGCACATGGACTCGAGGACAAGCCTCATTCGATCATCCCCATCTCGGTCTTTTGGCTTGTGCCTCAGTACGGTCTCCATGGAATAGCTGAGGCTTTCATGTCAATCGGTCACTTGGAGTTCTTTTATGATCAGTCCCCGGAAAGCATGAGGAGCAGTGCCACTGCTTTGTTCTGGACTGCAATTTCAGTTGGGAATTATGTGAGCACGTTTCTGGTTTCTTTAGTCCACAAATTTAGTGCTAAACCTGACGGATCAAACTGGCTGCGCGATGACAATTTAAACAAGGGAAAACTGGAGTATTTTTACTGGCTGATCACCGGCTTGCAAGTGGTTAATCTTATTTATTATATCTGCTGCGCCAAGCTGTATACTCTTAAACCGATTCAAGTCCACCGGAAAGTCGACGGTGAGTCTGAAGAAGCTGGAGTAGAGCTTGCAAGCAAGGTTTAAGTAATTTGCATATGGAACTATATAGTTAATGGCAGTACTTGTTAGTTTTAGACCTGTCGAGAAGTAACTTAGGAGATTCTGAATTATAATTAAGCATGTAAAATAAAGAATAATATTGAAAGAAGAATCCACTACAAGAATTGGGTTTTGTAAAAGGTTACAAATTTAGAAACTTATGATTTCCTTCTTTCAATTTCTTTTTGGATAAGTTTGTGTGTATATTTATTTAACGAAATGAGTGAAGCAGCTACAAAGCAACAGTAGGACCTTTAGAAACACATGCTTACTCTAGCATAATTCTCCAGATAGACACATGCTCAATGTAACCCCCAAACTATATGCGGATAAGAATTTACAGTATCGATTCTATACATTTATATCTAAGTGTAATTTGAACTATTTCTATGATGGAATTGAAAATAGTTTCAGCACACTTGATTTCATTGCGAAACAACCTACTGTTCATTTCTTCCCGAACACCTAAAATATGAGCCATTCCAACTAATTTTGAGAATGAAAATTATAAGAGACTTACTCTTCAAGTAATTAACTGCTCAGGCCAGCTTCTGTTCCCATGACAATTAGGGGTGTTCGTAATCAGGTCATAAGGTTCTCAAAGGTTCAATAAGTCTAATATCACTATTATAGTAGTACTATGTTTTATCATTCCTTCCGCTTTATTAACTTACATTATGAACTTATTGAGCCAGCTACGAACCACCCTAATGACAATACTGGTCTGCTCAAATTACACAAAAGGACCCTCTCTCAGATACTCCTCGAATAAGGACACTCAAAGAAAAGATGGTCACTCCAAAGCCAAACCACAGTTTACACATTGACCATCAACTGAAATGTTCATTTACAACAATCTATCCTTAGTGCTCAGCCTACCGAGGATAGTCATCCAAACAATACCAACATGTTTAGGGATGTGCAAGAGAAACCAAGAAAAAACAAACAAAAAAAAGATTCCTTAACTGGCCTACAAAATTAACACAATCTTGATCCTTGTCCAATCATTGTCATTATGTGTATCGAAGTCTTCAGTCTTTTATCAATAACTTGTCCTAAGCTATATGAAAATTTGGGTATTGAAATTCAAATTATGGAAAATTGATGGCACAAGGAACATTGCCGTCCCAAATTCTCTCAACCAATGGTGGCAGTTGCTTAAGGGAATCTACCAGCATTTGGGCCAAAAATTAATGGCCATCCCCATCGGTCGATCATGAAAGTAACGAGGAACGACGAGGAACCGAAGGTCCACAAATGGATACGTAGGGATTTGCCAAAGTAAAAGAAATCTCCAAACTTGAAAACAAAGTGGCAGTGGCAGACCGTGATTCTAGTACGACCTCTATATATTTCCCATAACACTTGTCACGCTTGTACGGCTGAAATGATATGAATCAATCCCAGACACGTAAAACTCTTGTTCAATTTACCATTTTTTACATCTTTTATCTCTTCCCGTTCCTGATGAAAATCCAAAATGTTGGACGATTTCAATTCACCATTTGCATTCAATCCCAGCCATGGACGAAGCAAATGATGATTGCAATCAATCTCAATCCAAGATGTCCATGTCAACTAAAACGCCTCTGTCCGAAATCGTGCAGGCGTTCAAGGAGCTTTCGGATTTGTTGGCGTCTAAGACCAAGGATCAAAAACTTCCCTTGGATACGTTCTGCGAAGCATGTTCATTAGTCTCGGTTCTTTTCAGCTGCCTCGGCCTCGCCTTCAAATTCGCCGAGTTGGAGTATGTCGCCAAGGTTCATTGCTCCTTTTTAGAAATGAAAATTATTTAATTTTTGTTATCCTTGAACATTGGTTGAAGTTTGAGTCTATGTGTTCGGTTACATTCGATTCTCATTTCAAATATCATATGTAATGATATAAATACTGGTTTTGATCAGGTACATGATCTTGTGGAAGCATCAAAGAGGTTTGACACCTTAGACAATGTACTCGATCTCGACGTGGCTAACAACACGGTGAAGACACCGGGAAGCCATTCGCGTAACCTGCGTCGAGTTAGACAAGGCCTCGACCTCATCCGCGCTTTATTCGAAGAATTCGTGTCATCCAAGTACGTTCTGGCCTTCCCTCTTGGTTTCAACCGAAGATTATAGTTGAAATTTTTTGTTTTTTCGGATTTGGTTCCGAATTGCAGCGATTACTCATTGAAGAATGCAGCTTCAGCAGCTTATGCTCAAGTGTGTGCACCATACCACACATGGGCCGTCAGGACTGCTGTTTCTGCTGGAATGTATACTCTTCCAACAAGGGATGAGCTTCTTCTGAAGCTCAACGAAACAGGCGAGTTTTATCGCTCCACCCATAATCATTTGTCGAACAATTTTAAAAAATTATATTTTTTCCGTAAAAATATTTTCATTCACTATATCGTAATCTTTATATATTTGCAGATTATACTGCGGAAAGGAAAATGAGAAGGTATATTGAAGCTTCGCGCCCGGTAATAGCGTACATTGATAATCTTTATATTTCTAGGAAGATATCCTTGGACTGGTGACCAATTATATCAACTGGGGGTGCCAAAGAAGAAAGCACACTTTATTCAAACAGCATACACTAATTATATGCATGTATAATTAAAATTCTATTTAAAATTTTATATAATTTCAAGTGAAGTGTATAAATATAATAAATAAACATTAGAATGTAGTTGTGTGTAAATAATAGTTTAAATCATATACTATGTAATTAATACAATAATGAAAATTTTTCTGTGATATTGTTTAATTCAGAGTTTCTGCCCATCAAAACAAGTTTATTATTTTTATTATTATTAAACATATTGAAAACAATAATTTTGATAACACTCAACTCACTATCATTACTTTTTTTTTAAAAAAAAAATGAGAATTCTTACTAAATCACATTTGCTCCATTCCCACTCAATTTTAGTACACTTTTAGTCCTCACCCTTCAATTTCTCAATTTTAACTTGTATTAAAATTATACTTTAATTAATAAACTAAAGGGACACGATGACTTATCATATTGATTAAAATGATGACAATATTGCATACATGTTGTGAAAGCCTGAATGATAAATATTTCATATTTTTTCATAAAATATTAATTTATATTTATTTAATCGATAGTTATAAATATATTAAATAAAGTGGGTCATAAGACATGTATAACCGATATTTAAATTTTGTATTGACAACAAATTACAGGAAAAAAATTCTTGACCAAAATAAATGTAAAAGAACACTATTTACACCCGCCCTGCCCAATTCCTAATACTATTATTCAAGCCATATTTTTTTTTCCTTTTCGGGTCCATGACCATTGTTTTCGCGCAAAACGGGAGTCGATGTCAATTTTCCAGGCAGCGTTCACTTCCCTTCGTGGAAATGGTTGCCTCAAGTAACCGCGTTTTAGCCTTCCCTTTTCTTTATTTGGTTTTTCCATTAGTGTATTATTATCATAATTAAATTCTTAGGTGTAAAGAAAAGAAAACACGTCCGCTGTCAATCCCCATAATATGCAGCTTGTTGTATTTCCCTCATCCCTTGCTTAGCACAACACATAAAAGGCACAAGCAACATTAAGCCTACCCTCATGTTCATCGACTCTGAGGTGCAAACTCGGCATATGGGGAAGTTCGATGCCTTGCTCGGAAGAGGCTTCAAGCCCTCTAAGTTCAAATCAGTTATCAGTGTTGCCATTTCCCGTCTTTCCGTTTTCAAGAACCAGCGTCAGGCTCGCTGCAACCTCGCTCGTTCCGATGTCGTGCAGCTCCTTCAACTCGGCCACCATGACCGGGCTCTTCTTAGAGTAAGTACTCTAAGTAAACTGTTTTGTAAATGTTCCCGTATAGGTTTTCTTTGTAGTTTGGAGCTAAAATTGGGAGGTTTCTTTGGACAGGTTGAGCAGGTGATGAAGGAACAAAATATGTTGGACGTGTTTGGTATCCTGGAAGGGTATTGTAACCTCCTTGTTGAAAGAGTCCATCTCATTGAGCAAGAGAGGTAGGCTTCTTCCATATACCCGGGTCGGGTATTTTCGAACACCCCTAGATAAACCTGAGTTTTGTATTTGATTTGCAGAGATTTCCCTGATGAGCTCAAGGAGGCAATGTCTGGCTTGCTCTTTGCATCTTCCAGGTGTGGAGATTTTCCCGAGCTTCAAGAGATTTGTGCAATCTTCGTGTCTCGCTATGGAAAAGAATTCGCTGCTCGTGCCATTGAGTTGCGAAACAATTGTGGAGTGAACACTACGGTACATATTTATTTGATCTGTCTGGTAAACATTTTAGTAGAGTTGTGCAGTATGGTATAACATAATCTTTGTGTCCCACAGATTATACAGAAACTCTCAACCAGACAACCGGACTTGCAGAGAAGACGGAATGTGCTCAATGAGATCGCTGCCGAGAATGGCATTGCCTTACAACTCCAGGAAACCTCTGTTTCCGCTACCGATGTAGGCAATTTACTACAACAATCAAGACGGTTTTAAAAGAAAGGTTTTCGCTTCATGTTAATCTTGCATAGATAACCCATAACTTGCTAATGAATAATGATTTTATGAATACAGGAAAATTCGGATGGAGCCAAGAATCATAGCCAGCCCAAGCTAGACACATTAGGTAAGGCAACCAACCATGCAGGCCTAGGAGATGACAACGACTTCTACGATTCACGAAAAGCAAGAAAAAAGTACAAGGATGTAGCTGATGCTGCTCAAGCAGCCTTTAAGTCGGCTGCGCATGCTGCAGCGGCAGCAAGAGCAGCAGTGGAACTCTCCCGGTCTGATTTCCATGATCCTGAAGATCAAAACAGTCCTGATCATCAAAGCAAAAGAGTGTTTGACATTCATGAACCTAGTACTAAAGGTAAAGAAACTCATCAAGGCAGTCAAGCAGAGGAGTTAAATCAGAGCACGAAGACCTCGGGAATCAATATCTCGAGTCCTTCAAGTAAAGAATCATCAGAAGGAAACCTGGACATGAGAACAATGTCCTCGGATGAAGTGGACCCAATCAAGCTATTGGAGAAGGAAGTAGTTATTCATGAGAGTGATGATGATAACCATGATTTCTATGGTTCCAGTTTTGATATGAACACGAGGAAGCTTAAAGGCAAGGACAACAAGCCCTCGGAAAATACTGGACTAATGTTTCAGAACTCATCTGATAAGCAAGTCCCAGCAACCGCAAGCCCTCATGCTGACCTGAAGCTGGAGACTGGACCTGAAAACCCCTCGGAACATGTCAGTCGAAGTACCGGGACAAAAGGTAAACGACCCTTTACTATAAACAAGGGGCCATTTTCAGTGAGGACTAGGCAATTACGTGGGTACTGAGGAGCATCAGTATACCAAATTCATTTTAAGTTTTGGCGAGTTGCATTATAGCAGCAGGCGGGTCTATAAGTTTGTTTTTTTTCATTTTTCATCATTTTTGTTAATTTTCATGAGATGTAAACTTGTTGAAACATTCTGTGAAGCAAAATATTTAAGAGAAGTACTAAAACAAGGACAATAACAATTCAGCACCGTTCGTTTTCCTACTAAAACCAAGAGATTCCAATCCAAACAATTCTCAAATTCAGTTGATTAACCAAGACAATTCAGAATTGCTAATTAAAACTAAAAACCAAAAAAATGAATAAGAAGAAGATGGCATATCTAGCTCTGGGAAATGTTGCCACCACTTTGCTGCCACAGATTGATGATATCAGTGGCCTGATTCAGAAGAATAATCATCTTCTTCTGAGAAATCCAGGGCTTGCTTTCTAGAGTGGTCTTGAGCTCTTCCCAGGCGTCTTTCCTAGGCCAAAAGAAATAGGGGCTCAGAGGAACAGTGCCGTGGCCAGGTATGACTTGATCCAGAGCCAGCCCGATGTTCTTCTCCATCCATATGAATTTCAGAATCAGCCTGGATTTTCCGACTTGCTTCACCGCCACCTCAGATTTCCGAGGGATTGCGATGGATGGTGTTTCGGTATCCGAGGATGTTTCCGCTGTGAGTGCTTCTGCGGCCTCTGAAGCAGTTAGTCTTTGGGCCTTGAAGGTGGGTGCCGTTCTTTTCTTCAAACTGGGGATTGACGTATAGCAGATGGTGGTGCCGGAGGATTTCCGGTGACGGAGAGAATGCAAAGTGAAAGTAGTATTGACGGTGGACGGAGTTGCCACGGACAACATTTTCTATGGCGGGATGGGAGAGACAAAATGAGAAGGTTTTGTGACAGTACTAGTCTTACTTGAAGAGATAGGATAAGGGATAAAGGACAATGCTTATGCTACTGGTAGGACTCGGAGGATATTAAGGACTTCTCATCAGATTTGGGCCTTTTATCATTCTATTCAAATGGGAGGGACTTTTCTGTCTCTTTTTATGTTTTAATATTAAAAAATTAAATTTTAAATTCTAAAAATATATTTTACATTCAATTCTCTAAATTAAAATTATAAATTTTAGCTTCAAACTCTAAACTTAATTTTTTACTGTGAAATATAAATAAAAATATTAAAAAAATAAAAGATTTCTATTCATAAATATTATACATAAATTAATGGTATTTTTGAACCTAAACAAAACTATGATTTGAGATACGGAGCAAATATAAATATTTAAAAGGTGGAGGTAAATTTATAATTATTTTATTTTTAATTTTTTTATATATAACAAAGGATAAAAAAATTTTGGTGGGGTCACGGCTCCTTCTACCCCTTAATAGTTTCGTCCTTAGATTGAGAAATAGCATATGATGTTTCTAGGCGGGCTCAAACAATTTTATTTATAAACTATATTTTATTAAATGGTTAAAAAAGTATAAATATAAGGATTAATATTTGATACACCGAGTTTACACGAACATGAATATTTTCAAGCCTAAATCTAAAATCTAAATTTCTAACCTTAACACTCTAAAAATCTAATCACAAACCCTAAATTTTAACCATAAATCTTAAATTCTAAACCTTACAGCCTAAATCCCTAACATCTAAACCCTACACTAAAATTCTAAAACTCAACCTGACATAAAAAATTATTTATAAAATTATATTATTTTTCGATGATCGGAACAAACTTAAATTAAAGGACAATAATCAAAACATTAAAAGTCGTATCATTAAACCTTCGCTCAGTAAACAACACGATTGGTTTTAGAATCTTGGTGTTTCATGGAGAAATACCTTGGTAGGTAAGTCTCCTATTTGTTTACCTGCTTTTTTTACTAAGAAAATGAAAATTCATTCGAAATGAGCAAAGAACAAGTACAAGAAAAACAAGTCCCCCAAGCTGTCATATAAGACAGATAAAAAACTACCATCCACACTAGAGGAGGGAATAATCGAAAGGAAGAACAAACATAAACACAAAGCAACATCACATAAAACCTAAGCAACAGGAAAGGAAACATAACAAGATTTCCCAAGCAAAGAATCGGTCGACAACTCGAATAAGAGACACCTCTACGAGAGCTTCATCTGGAAGCAGGCTCCTCGATTCGAAAAAAATAGTCTTGTCATCAAAGGTGCTGTAACATACTCTAACCACCTTAGTAGGATTAGGTAAGTTACCACAATTACAATCAATGATCCATACTAATTAAGCTAGTGAGTTCAATTCGTTTTAAACCTTTCTTGCACTTTAAGGAACAATTTGAATAGATGAGGCCCCAATATACAATACATGATGCACCTACTAGATACATTAGTACCCCTAATGCAATTTGTTATCATAATCAATACCATTTAGGACTTACTTGATTTACAAGAAACCATTCGAACTAGATGTATAATACCATAGAAGATTTCAACATTTATTGTAGCTATTATGCATACCAATAGGTGATTACATCTTTTACTTAAGTTACCTTAATCAAACATACATGCTTCCAATATTATACACACCATTCGGCTAGTACCCTAAGTGATCAAAGTGGTTCATGTTTAAGCATGTAGATTACTACATTTACTTATTATTAACTAGCCAATTTCAAGAGATCTATTCAACCATTACATGCATAATCCAACCACGGAAAAATCTAACATTAGGCTAACAAGCATTCAAGCTATATAAAGTGCATACATGCTCATATATACATACAATACTCTTTATAGATCATAGATGAAGTTATTATATACAAACCATAACTAAGTGATCATGAATATACATGCCTTAGGTGCCACCATCCTAGGAGAACTATAACAAGATGGAAACATACTCTTTTAAGCAAAATGTGACTTGTACGAGCTTAGACTTCGGGATAGTATCCAATATCAACCTGTATTGTAGAAATGAGACTTGAATAAGCAAGTCTTAGTGAGTGAGTTAAAGTTACAAGGCAATCAATACAATAAGTCTCAACTACGGACCATCAAATAGATGGTATGGTTCCCCCATCAATAAGAAACCATTCGAACTAGGCAAACAATACTAGGTACATTGCTAAATTTCAATCCAATATCAATACAAGGCTTGAAGTTTAGACATGCTCAATCATCCAATTCGACTACTTTAGGCATAACATATCCTTTGAACACATTCAATGTTTCAATACTCAAGCAATCTCATAAGCAATGTTCAATCAATGTTTCAATGTCAATAGTTCATGGCAATCAATTTTCCTTTACAATCAATCAATACAATTCAATGTAACAATAGATTCAATGTACAAGAGTTATAGTTCATTTTAAGTATATCCTTGAGAATCGATTACTCAGTCTAGATACTCGAGTCTCCAACCAAACTGTCGCAAATAACAATAGTCAATATGGTACAAAGTACCTGGTCAAATCCCTCTTACTGTCGCCAATGACCAATAACAATACTTCCCTCCTACTATCGCCAATTAGAGACCAATGTCCCGGACCGTAGTCCACCCTGATAATGAGCTCTATAGACTTTATGGCATGCCAACTATATCTAAGACTGACTCGAGACCAAGGCTTACAATAGTTATCACTTTCATTCAATTAGAAGCATGATTCAATTCAATATGCACATTTTGTGCCAATATCCCCTTTCAATCGAATAAGGTTCAAAGCCAATACCAATATCAATGTTTCAATAGTCAATGAAGGTGTGTCAATCAATATGTCATTAAACAATGAATTGAGTTACTTCTATCTATAACATCATGCTTTATTTCAATATAGTTCAATTAGGCAATAAGCATATCATGACAATCTATAGCAATTCAAGCATGCTTCACAATCAAGTAACCACTCAAAAGAGCACTTCCCTTGCTAATGCTCCATAGCAAGCTCATTATAAAATTCATACTTAAGAATCAATAAAAAATACAAATCAGAAATAGACTTGGAGAGGTTACCGCCTTCTCCAAACTTTAAACTACACTCACAAGAATTTTTCGAGCTATTGTCGATCCCAGATTGAAATCCCTTTCCCTCTGCTAGCTTGCTGTTCTATGTGAGCCTCTTTTTCCTCAATTTCCACTTGATCTAACATTTATACAATGCATAGTGTATTAGGTAAAATCTAGCAACCATTTGAGTCATTATGTGACTCCATACACTCAAGCATTCAATTCATAACATCAAGACTTTTGCTGCCTGGCAGCATGTGCACTACTTGCTTAAATGTTCATATCTTTTATTCCGTACGTCAGAATTGCAAACTGTTTACAACGTTAGAAAGCTAACTTAATTTTCCTTCTAACCATATAGGTCTTACATTTTTATTCATTGTGAATTAATACAGTTTTTTATTTAAAGGCAGCCCAAATTGTGTCACTGGACAATTTGCACTATCCTTAGAGATTAGTCTCTACAAACTGTTTTATAACTCGGAATTCGATTCCGTTTGTTGCATATGAAACTAGACATACACATGATTCTGTTCATATAAGATTTGCTCCCTAATTTGGTGTATGTGATTTTCTATAGATTTTCAAACTCACTGCTCAAAACAGAGTATTCTGGACAGCTTTCCTTTAGCTAGATTCTAGCTTCTTTAATCACTTAGACAAGGATCCGAACATGATTGTTCAATATATAAACTCATTCATACATGTCTAAGTCAATCCAATTATGTGTCAATCCTATAAAAATAGGGAAATTGATCAGTATTTTCAATTTGATTCATTAAGACATCAATTCACTAGAATTTCTAGCAACCACAATTTCAATTCACATATCAATCATCCATTCTAATCATCATCCAAATTTTCCAGCAACTAGCATAGCATTTCACCATCAATTTGGCTATTGACAACATCAATTTCTCCTACTCATTCGAGTGGCACAATCAATTGAACTTCTTAACTAGTTCATAGCATCAATTCACTAACTATTCATCAAATTCATGTAATTCAAGCAAGAACCCTAAATATACATGTATCATTTGAATCTATAGTGCATTTAGAAAGAGATTTTACCTTTCTATCAAGATAATATGAATGCTAGCAACTCCAATTTCTCCAAATTTCAAGCTTGAATCTATGATTATAGAGTTTTCTCACTCAATCCCCTTTTTCTCTTCTTTGTTCATCAATTATCTCCTCATAAATGACTAATTTGTCCTTAATTATCCATCAATTAATGACATGTGTAGGGGCATTTTAGGAATGTAAGAATTTTACATGCATTCCTTCAATTTGTCACTTGTTTCGGTTTGGTCACTTATACATTAGGTCACCACTTTTTCATTTATAGCATTCTAGTCCTTAATAACTAGACTTAGTACCTTACTTTCAATCAATTAGGGATTAAGTGAAGGCATTGTAATAACTTCCTTTATACTAATTTTGAGGATATTACAGGTGCTATTTGAGCTAGACTCAAAACAAGGAAAACATCAATGGAGCAACCATCACATATCGAGCAGCTCTCATCCCTAAACATAGAAAGGTCGAAGAAGGGACAACCAACTTCAACAAACGACATCAAACGACCTTCCCATCATCGAAGATAGTAGGATCAAAGTATTGATTATTTTATTACAGATTCACACACATGAAAAAACAAGTGACCACTTAGGAAGGGAGAAAGCTCATATCCTTCATTCAAACTTTCTTGAAATTGAGGATGGTTGAGCTATATCCCGATAACGAATTCAACGAGACTAGAGCTATAGAGGGAAGATATCTTTAGGCCCGGGCAATCTCAAACGGACCAAAACAGAGCACCAACAACAAAGCTAAAGCTTAGGGACGACAAGCTATGCCACCAAGACAAGCTCGGGCCCCAAGTGACCGACCACCACTGGAAACTTCGGTAGCCAAAAAACAACCAAGATTTGGCAAAGACTGAACATCCAGAATAGCAGCACTGCCTCGGGTCGAAGAAGAAAGTCACTCATCCATCGTCGAAAACATAAATAAATCAATCGTCTAGAAAAGTAGGAGAGGCGTGGGATCGATAAAAAAACCCACCTCAGAACCGAAATCGCAAATGAAAACCTCTGAGACTATAAGCAAATTTGAAGATATCGTAATCTAGGATTTGGGGTTTTCTTCTCTAGTTTTCAATTTCGGCTTAAAAACTTTGTATTATGTCATTGTAATGACTATTTGCTTACCTGCTTGCCGGGGTTCAAAATAAGTTAAAACAATATCTCAGGTTTAATAAACATGTCAAAGTCAAAACCATATTTATCTTATCAACTAAATATTTCTTCTCGGTATGCAATCCTTTTTGTGGAGCCCGATATCTTCAACCGATTTGCTTGCCAATTGGTTGAGAAGATTGATTTTTGGGTGTTTGTGGTGGAAGTAAAAGTTAGGCAAAATTGACACAAGATTTAGAGTGGTTCGGCTTTCTAACCAAAGGCTACATCCACTACCTTAGCTCCTCACCAAGGATTTCACCAATTCAATAAGAATTCTTCCTATTTTCAAGGCTTAGGAGGCAACCTTGACAACCTAGACTCACTCAGCAAGCCTAGCATCCAAAGCTCACAAACCGAGCTTTGGGAACTCTCTCAAACAAGAGAAAACTTAGCAAATAGAAGTCCCTCTCTAAAGGTTGATGTTTGCACACTAAAGCTCTCACCCAAATCCTAGAACACTTGATCATACATTGAGAATTTGAGCTCACAAGTGTTTGTCTATACAAGGAATGGAAATTTAAGCTCTAAGATAATTTTTGCATCATAATGTTGTTGACAATAGGATCATTAGTTGCTTCAGATGCTTCTTGGGGTCTTTTATACTCCCAATTGAGTTTCTAGTCGTTAGAGACCGTTGAGATTGAATTGGAGCCATTGAGGCCTTTATTTCCCGCAATAAATGCAATTCTAGAGCTGTTCGTATTGATACGTGGGTAGCCATATTAGTAGTGTTCTTCAGAAACTAGCCGTTATGCTCTTTTCAGCTTGTGCGTATCGATACACGTAGGAGCGTATCGATACGGTATACAATTTAAAAAATTGTTGGGAAAATAAATGTTGAAAATAGTTAGGCGTATCGGTACACGATGCATCTGTATCGGTACGGTATACTAGCCATTGGGAGGGGGTTTGAAAAATAGCCGTATCGAAATGCACCAAGGCGTATCGAAACGCTTCACACCGTATCGGTTGAACCAAGCCTGTACTGGTACGTGTTTTGGCTACTAGAATTTTCTTGTAGCTAAAACCCTAAAATGTATCGATACGGGGTATACCGTATTAGTACGGTCACTTGAAAAAGTTAGGTTTGGCTACTTTAAAAACGTTTTAAATCATTCCAAAGCCTTATAAAATTCATCAAACATATTTTCAAGTTGTTTGGACTTAAAATCATTTTCCAAATCTTTTCAATTTAGTCCAAAACTATTTTTCAATTATTATATCAAAACAAGTATCCTAACAATCTCCCGTTTTTGATATAATAAAACAAACTTGAAAAATAGTTTGTGATTCTCCCCCTTAGTAAAAGAAATTTTGAACAAGAGTTTTGAAATTCATAGATGGTTAAAGCTCCCCCTTATTCACTTGAAAAATCAATTTTTCAAACCATTTCTCCCCTTTTTGTTATATCAAAAAGAATGTTATAACTTTAAGTTCAAACTAACAATGGAGGTGTAAAAATGAAAAAAAAAGAATTTTGGTTTTAAAATAACTCCCCTTACCTAAGCATCAATGAATGTTAGTCCAACAATTATAATAAACTAGTTGAATTAAAATAAATAAATCAAATAAAAAAATTCAACTAATTTTACCACACTTGAACCAAAGGTAGGATGTGAAGCCTCATTCTTCAAATGTTCTTCCTTGTGTGTGTGGAGCTCCCCCTTAATGTTGTACTTTGTTGATCATTCTCCATCACACCTAAAGTAAGACAATCACAAATGTTTTGGTATCCAAATTTCTTTGGATCCATAGGCGCTAGTAGTATACAATTTTGTCCCCTTAGGAATCTATTTTTCAATTTCATCATTTTTAGTTGAAGTAATTAATCCTTTTGGGACCCAAATACTTCTAAAACATTTTCCATTTAAAAATCTAGGGACAGTAGAATGTCTTTGATAAAAATTTTATTTTCCCAAATTGTTTTTCTTTTCAAGTTCTTTGGAAATCAAATCTTTTTCTTTCTTAAGATCATCCATCTCTTTTTGATGATCTTTTTCTAAACTTTGAAGCAAAATTTGTAAACTTGAGACTTTAAGTTCAAAATCTTAATTTTTACTTCAAACTCTAAATTGGTTTTCAAAAGCAAATCATTTTTTGTTTTCAACTTTGAAATCATCTTTTTATTTTTTTGAAAATAAAGCCTTGAATTCAAAAACCAATTCATCATAGGCTTCTTGTAACTCATCAAAAGTATATGAATTTGAACAAGATGAGTTAGAAGTTACCTCACTCTTTTGGAGGGCCATAAAGCATAGATGAGCAATTTCATCTTCATCGGTGGAGTCTTCATCACTCTATGTTACCACATATGCTTTCTTTGAAGATGATCCATTTATGTTTGAGTGAGGGCAATCGAATTTGGTGTGCCTCGTCCCTTTGCATTTTTGGTTCTTTTGGGATCCTTCATCTTTTTCTCCGATTCATGCTTGGATTTTTCCATTTCGCTTTTCATGAACTGGGTGAACTTTTTGAATAGATGAGCCATCTCTTCATCCTCACTTTCCTCCTCACTTGAATCTTCTTGATGACTTGTGGAGGAATTAAGAGTAATGGTATTCATGTTAATGCCTAGCTCCATGATCTTTTTCTTCCCTATCTTCTTTATCTATTCCTTCTTCTTCTTCTTCTTCTCCTTTTCTTTTTCTTTCTTCATGATTTCATGAGTGAGGAGAGACCCCATGAGTTCATCTATCTTTAGAGTCTTGAGATTCTTGGATTCGATGATGGCAGTCTTCTTTGAGTCTCATGACTCGGGAAGAGAATAAATGAGCTTTCGGACAAGCTTGTCTTCTAGAATGATTTCTCCATATCCTTTGAGTCTATTGATGATGGTGGAAAATCTATTAAACATCTTATTGATGTCTTCATCCGATTCCATCTTGAATTTCTCATACTCAAGGTTGAGAAGACCAATCTTAGTCTCTCTTACTTTGTTTGTTCCTTCGTATGTGACTTCAAGCTTGTCTCATACTTCCTTAGCATGTTCACAAGAAGAGAACTTGGCATATTCTTCTGGTCAAAGTGCACAAAGGATAATATGCAATGCCTTCGTGTTTAGTCCGATCTTTTTCTTGTCATCCGTACTTTAATCTTACCTTCTATGTTGTGGCACGAACGATCCATATTCAACAAGATCCCAAAGGCGGTAGTCTTTGGCCTTGATGAAGTACATCATCATATTCTTCCAATAGGGGTAGTTGGTCCCGTCAAAGAATGGTTGCCTATCGATTGATTGTGCCATTGAAACTGGTTGATTGTTTGGTTGATCGAGCTTGTTAGGATTGCCTCAATAGGATGTTAACCACTCGATTGAGCCTCACTCTGATACCAATTTTGGAGCCCGATATCTTTAACCGATTTGCTTGCTAAGTGGTTGAGAATATTAATTTTTGGGTGTTTGTGGTGGAAGCAAAAGTTAGGCAAAATTGACACAAGATTTAGAGTGGTTCGACTTTCTAACCAAAGCCTACATCCACTACCTTAGTTCCTCACCAAGGATTTCACCAATTCATTATGAATTCTTCCCCTTTTCAAGGCTTAGGAGGCAACCTTTACAACATAGACTCACTCACCAAGCCTAGCATCCAAAGCTCACAAACCGAGCTTTGGGAACTCTCTCAAACAAGAGAAAACTTAGCAAACAGAAATCCCTCTCTAAAGGTTGATGTTTGCACACTAAAGCTCTCACCTAAATCCTAGAACACTTAAGCATACATTGACAATTTAAGCTCACAAGTGTTTGTCTATACAAGGAATGGAAATTTAAGCTCTAAAACAATTTTTGCATCATAATGTTGTTGACAATAGGATCATTAGTTGCTTCAGATGCTTCTTGGGGTCTTTTATACTCCCAATTGAGTTTCTAGTCGTTGGAAATTGGACATTTTGCCTAGTGACCAAAATGTAAAAAATGAAAACCGTTTTTGTGACTATTTTGAAAAAGGGGCAAATCTTAGAATCCTTAAAGAGCTATTTTACCTAATGTTTTAATATGATTTCCTCTTAATTTGGATTATTTTTAATGTTTTTAATTAAGGAAATTAAAAGGGATATTTAATTATGAATTGTAGTTATTTTCCTAAAAACACTTTTGACGTGACTTTTATTCTCAAACTTTTCTCTCAACTTCTCTTCAGCCTAACATTTTCTTTTGCATCAAAGGTTTGAGGTAATGATATTGATTTCTTAAACTTTTGATTTCTAATGTATTCTTCAATCTTGTTTTCCAAAATCTCATTGTCTTCTTTTATTTTTCGAGAGTAAAACATCCAATTGAGAGGAAGTTCACTCATTAGAGGTATGGTTCCTTCTCCTCTTCTAATGAATGGTTATTTATTGAAACTTCCAAGTATTTGATCCTTGTTTAATATTTTCTAATGAGTTTTAATGATTTAATTATGAAAATTGGGTAAACCAAGGTTTAATTGACGAGATTAGGTGATTTTCATTTCAGATCTGTTTTGCTGAGTTCTTGATTGATTATAATCATGATTTTTATGTTTTATAGTGTCAATAAGTTAATAAGTTGGTTTTAACATTGGAAGCCTGAAACTAGGTGAATCTCTAATTTCTTAGGTTGCTAGTGTTGTGTTTTTGGCGAGTTAAGGGTGTTTAATGAATGATAGAAGTGTAAGGATGATGTTAAGTTGTTTTTGGATGTTAATTGAAGTTAAATGATGGATTAAACCTTTAGGTTTTGGTTGGGTTAAGTTTGGATGGCGTTTGATGTTGTTTTCAGTTGTTGTGGAAGGGTTTCAGTTAGAGTTTGAGGAGGATTATTGTGAATTGTTGTTGCTGGCTTTGTGAATGCATTTTGATAAATTGAGTCCTCTTTTTTGTGGTGAAATCAGGGGATGATGATCCTCAAGCTTGTGGCTCCGCTTCAGAAGCTTTTGAGGAGTAGTTCGTATCGATGAACGAGGTTTTGCGAAATCGGTGAGTGAGAACGTGGATTTTAGATTTGAAATGGTTTAAAGGTTGTTTTGGGAGTTTAAATTAAGCTTGAAACGCTGGTTTAAACTCGAAAGTAAGTATGATGAGATTTCTCCCTCGTTCGTGCTTTGGCGAAATTATTTTTATGCACTTGTTTTTGATTACATGGTACCTACTGTTTAAGCATGTTTTAAAGTATGTTTTATACTATTTTTTATCATATATTGATGATGGATGCATTGGGAAATGGATCCATGTAAGTATGTGGAATACTTGTTAATGCATGGTTTAATGCATTGAAAATGCTTTTGATTGTTGCTTGTAAAAAACAGTGAGGTATATGGTTAATGATGAATTCTATTGACAAGTGATGTAGTTTAAAATGTTATCTAATATAGTTGGCCGACAATAGGATTGATAGTAAACTATAAATAGTTGCCTCGGGTGTTGAGGGGTTTATGTGTACCGAATACTCTACCACGAGTACCCTAACAGTTGAGGGGTTATATGGTACCGATAACTCCCGTTAGTGGATTATGCATATAACCGATGATTGGGTTGTGATTGTACCCAATTGTGGTTATACCTTGAATTCTAGCTGAGATTGCATGAAGTGTTGAGAGGACGCTTGTTGAATCCGTGTATCCAATTTAATATTTTGTAAAGTAGAACTTGGTTTATGATCACTTGAAAGCCAATATAATTGATAATGTATTATGTTGATGGATTATGCTGTATAATGTTGATTTATACATGTTTACTCTTTAAGCCTTGCATATGGGTTGTTATGCATGGAAAGCTTAAATTGAGGATAGCAAATGAGATTATGTTGTTAATCCATGATACATGTTGCATATGGTTTAATATGCATGTTTTGGAAATGTTAAGTGCATAGTTTGAAAGGTATGATGTTTTGAAAAGATGTTTCAAAATGATGAACTCTTGTGAGTTGGAAACCAATTTTAAATACATTGATGGTGTTGTATTTTGAGCACTCCTCACTAAGCCAAGTGTGCTTACGCTCTCTTTGTCCATCAATGCAGAGAATTAAAGGTTGGAGGCAGCTAGCAAGCGAGGGGAAAATCCAAGGACTTGAATAACTCAAAAGTATGGTTTTTGAACTAGACTAGTAGTAATAAAGGGAATGAGGTTCATTGTTGTTTAGGAGGGTTATTTGCTAAACTCCCTATTTTTGCAAGTTTACATTGTTTTTGTGATGTTGTATGAAGCTTTACATGGTTGGTTTGCTGTGGATTTATGTTTCGTGATTTTGGGATGGTTGATTTTTAAGAAGCATGCCTCTGGAATCTTGATCAAAGCATGTTGCTGCGTTATGATCATATTTTCTTGATATTCTAGCATGGATTGATCCTTATATAAGTGGCATACATGTTTGTGGCTCGTTAAAGCATGTTCGAATCCTTAATTGTATGTAAAACTAGCAAAATTAGACACTCTGGGTTAGGCCGTACTGATGCGCGGGGCCTCATATCGATACAGGTAAGTTGGAAATTAGGCCTTGGATCGGTACACCAAGGGCCGTATCGGTATGAGCATTAGCTACTGGAAATCAGGATTTTCAAACTGAGTCCGCATATTGATACACCTTGGTCTCGTAGTGGTAATGTAACATCCCCAACCCAGATGTCATGATTTGGGCCTCAAACCCAACCCAAGACCATGAAATTCCTCAAAATGGGTTTATCCCAAACAAGTTATTTTTCAAAATAATTATATCCAATAGTTGAAAACATAGATAAACAATTTAAACCGTTACGAAGGAGCTCCATATTTATTTAAAATAGTTAAACATTTGATTTGATTTAATACAATTTCAAAAGAAAGATTTACAAACTCAACCACGTAAAGGTCTTATAAATACATAGCCCAGTAAGCACAAGTACCATACTCTGAAAGCCTCTACATGCTAGAATCTCGTACTGATAGTGCTAATTGATCCCATGATCCGATGATCAACCTATGCACGGAAACAATGATTCCGAGCGCTGAGCTTACAAAGCTCAGTGGTACACATCTAGTCTACTATACTTCATGCTAATCATAAACACGTGGCGCTACCACTAGTCGCCTAAACACATGCTCTCATCATAGAAATCATCATACATGGCACACAAGGACCAACCATATTCAAGACATTGCAATAATATCATATAATTATGGCGCTACCTCTAGCTGCCAAATCATATAGCATACAAGCATTTTACCATAATATAGGAGTGACGCCCACATCCACGAAGTATCAGGATCGTCTACTTTGAGTGACGCATGCGTCCACAAAGCATCAGGATCGTCTACTCTAAGTGAGGCCCACGTCCATAAAGCATTGAGATCCTACACTCATGCTCGAAATCTCTCATTGAGCCTTTGAATGAGGTCCGCGTGCACTAAGCATTAAAATCTTATATTCGGGAATATTCAACCATGGTGTTGCACACACTCTTTATCTCACTGGGTATCCGAATCCCATCAACCAATGGTGACTCAACCACACAAGTGCCTATACTTTGCACATCACAACACACGATTCACCAAGGCTCCCTATGGTTTACTAGTACAAACAAGTCACTCAACATTTACCAATTTATTACTCATTAGGCTTGTATATAATTAATCTCGTTCATTAGCTCCATTAATCCATGTTATCACATTTATTCAAGGTGTAATTCGATTATTAATATTCACATCGGTTTCCATCCTTAACTTACATTTATATATTATTTATCATATCGGGTACCGGTACTTGTACACAAGTATCGATACGGTACCCTTAAGTATCGGTATTCACACACGTACCGATACTGAAATTGCTCACTGGAAATCATTAATTTCCACAAGTACCGGTACGGGTTAACCTGTATCAGTACAACCCTTAATCACATACCGGTACGACCAAAGCTCGTATCGATACCCTATTCACGGGTTCTGTTAACTCCTCAAAAGTACTAATTTTTATGCTTATTTTACAATGCCTTTGCTTGCCTTTGAGAACATTTAGTTGCATTTAGTTGTTAAATTCATGCATTCGCATAAGTAGTTTGGGAGTGGTGTTTATGCCAGTGTGAAGGGTTGCTTTGTTGGCATTATTTTCAGGCTTGGTAGAGTAGGACAGGCTTGACAGAGTAGAGCAATGCAGAAGGAAGGAATGTCAGAGAGAATGTCGAGTTGCTGTTGGTAGCGATGGACCAAAAATTGCCAAAGCTCGGCTAGCATAGAAGAGGTTTCTAATGCCCGGCCAGGTAGCCGTTGGACCTTGTACACGTCAGCCCTAGGATTCAAATTTTGGATAAGATGACCACATCTCTTATCCCTTGCACATTCAAAATTAAAAAAAGGTTTATCCTAGGCGTCCTGTGCTTGCCTATATAAAGAGGATCGATCATTGATCCAATGAGAACAATTAGACAATCGGATTGAAAGGAAGGCTGCACCGAGGAGCAACGTGATTCGACCAACTTGACCGATATCTTAGAGCCATTGAAGGGCTGCATCCACAGACCCCCTTCTAGCCCATTCTCTTTATTTTAGTTATTTTTCTTTTTTAATGATGATGATGTTAAGATACGATGAAGGTTTTTGGACTAAACTTTTACAGTTGGTAGGGGATGTTTGCGTTTAACACTGGTTTTATGTTTAGTTTTTAATAAATCAAATGCCTTGGCATTGTTTCCCTATCTGACATGTTCTTTAATTTTTATTAAATTCTTTTCCAAGCGACCACTGCATTGTTTGCTTATTGCACCTTAATATCTTAACAGACTTGAGGGGCAACAATCTTTGCTAGGTACTAAAGAGAGAAGCTTTGAAAGAAGATGTTCAAGTAGATGAGCTTACTTTTGAAGTGAATCTACCCCTTAGAAGTATAGATTGGAACTTAATCAAATTAATTAATGAAAATTGTAACATACTAGAATTGGGACCTAGAAGGATTAATTGTCTTGAGAATAAATTGATTGTTATGGTTTATAGTTAATAAATTCTTCAAACCCTAACCCTTTTCGAGCTCTACTCCGATAGGCGGTGGCCCCGACGACGGTGAAACCACCACCATTTGGCTTGTCTCGCCGAGCTGAAACTAATGGCACTGACGGTGTCGACCACCGCGGCCCGCACGATGGCGAGACAAAGCTTGAAGCTTTGTCCCACTTTTCTCTCGTCTAAAATATCCTCATTCTCTCTCATCTATTATTTCAAACACCCCTACTCTGCCAACACCTAAAAATGAGACCCACTTTAAAGCCTCTTAAAGCAAAATGGTCAAACCACCCATTTAACGATTTGAGTTTTCAAAGTTCCATCATTCTTACACCAAAATTTTACCCGCTTGTAGATAAGAAATACTAGCCTAAAGACCGAGTCGTTATAGGTACGCCCTATTGGATTGAAGCCTTGTATCGTTATGGGTGTCCCCTGTATTGATACGGGCTACCTTTAATTTAGTTAATGTGATTCCTGAAGTTTTTATTTCTTTCATTTTGGTCCCTGATGTTCTTGAATGCAATTGTATGAGTTTGGATTATCTTTTTGAGCTGAAATTTGGCAAGCAAGCTTGTAATCTGATTAATTGAGGTTTGGTAACTCGAATTTTAATTAAAACCTCTTAACTTTCCATATTTGCAATTTAGTCCCTAAATTATAAGTTGCACAATTGCATGTCTAATCGACGCCCGATTTAGCTGAGATTTCACCCACTACCAGCATGCACGCCTAGGTTATAATTTTGTATCTAGACAAGATAAAAAGAAAAAAATGGACCTAATTTTAGTTAATCATTCAGGTTTTGTTTCGGCAAAACCTAATGTAGCTCGATCAGTTTGGTCTGGTGTCTAGGCCGGGTCGAGGGGGTTACAACCGTACTCCGCAAGCAATGCCAAAGAAAATATTATGCTGATGTCAATAACTGTACCATGATCAATCTTTTATAACATGTCATGGTAGATAACAACATGAGCTTGAAAAGGCTCAATAATACAAAACTACCAAATGATGCAGTAGGCACAAGTAGGTATATGGCAAGGCAATAATACTAACATGATGATCTAGACAACAACAGGTTCCAATTATTAATTGATATTCGTAACAACGATATACTTGAAGGTAACATAGTTGTTCTTTATATGATCACCTGAGTACCAGACAAGATGCCTATAGTCCAAAAAAAGATCAGAAGAGTGATAGATTACAGAAGTTGAACAAGGGAGTTTAATGTGCTCCATTGAGTGCAAATAGGAACCATACATAAAGTTTCAAACATTGGTAATTTATTCAGTATGGTAGACTTTAATGATGAAGAAAACTTTTAATTTGAAGCATCTAACTACCCTCCAATCGTACACAGATATTTAGTTCCCCAAAACTGCATCCATAAGGACTTACCCTAGGACAATAGGGCGTATGAGCCAACCTAAGGGGATGCCATAGGTCCATTAGATGTAGGTGCCAACCTAAGGGGTTACCTTAGGTCCATAAGGAATTACCCTATCTGAAGTGTAGGAATCTACTCAAGGTGATACCTGTAATCACTAATTTTATCCGAGGTGTTAACCCATTTTTTTCATATCCAAATATTGCAATAAAGGGCTTTGTTTATCTACTTTATCTATTAATGTGTTATATTGTCACTATATATTATTATTAAAACTCAAAAAACAAAAAAGATTACTAGTACTAATATTTTTACTACAGTAAAGTATTGCTAGTTCTTTAGTTTTGTGTCTTATTATCATCGTATTAGGGATATATGTTATAAATACTATGTTGGGTTATTATTATATTCATATTGTTACTCTAAGATAGAAGTTAAAAATTAAAAAATGAGGTTAAAAAGATTATTGTATATATCTAATTGAATTAAATAAACAATCCATATCTTTAAGTTTCAGTCCATTTACATAATCATAAAAGTTCAAATTTATATATATTACTCCATTTACAATTAAAAGCCTAAAAATTAATTAATTAATTACATCAGGCTTGGCAAGGCCCAAAATCGATAGGCCCAAATAAACCCTAATCTGATGATGGCCTTTCATCTTTGTAGCCGAATTTGGACCATTGGATCTGGCTAATGATCAAACGGTCCATATTAGATTTGGATGGAAACCCTAGCAGGGGTTGTACCCCTTTAGTGTTGCATCAGTTGTGACCATTGGATTAGGAAGCACACCAACGATTTAGACCAGCGCATGGGGATTCTAGAAATGCCATGCTCCCACGCGCGATGTTTTGGCTCCACCCACGCGCGCATGCAGCAATGACTCCCTGACCATTCTGCTCCCGACAAACCTCTACACGCCTGGTGTTTCGAAGCATAAAAAATAAGAAACATCACATAAAAACTAGTCTTTAGATTTTACCTTGGTGTTGTTTTGCCTTCTCTGTGTCGTTCGATCTCCTCTCGCATCTGTTACCTTACTCACCGGTGATAAGCCCATTGGCCTATTTGGGGTCGCGAAGGGTGAATCGTTGAATAGGCAGACATGCAAAGGGGTTTGTGGATTTTGTTTTTTGAAAAGTGTAACGATTTCAAAAATAACAAAAAGAAGGGCTTTTGATTTTTTGGTTTCAAAAAACAAGGGGCATTATCATTTTCTGAGATCTAGCTTTACATATGGGTTTAGATTTGGTTTCAGTTGAGAAAAAGAGAAGTTTTGGGGTCCATCGATGCTGGGAAATGGCCGTCGGTGCGACGGGTTACGGTAAAAGAATGGCTGATTGCTGGATTTGGTGGCTGATGAACGGCGGCGTTTATCCGGGTTCATCAGAGAGAAAAGAGAGTGTGGGAGAGAGCTTTTTTATTGGTTTTTTGTTGTTTTGGGTAAAAAATGTGGGTTTTATACCGGCTTTAAAAACAAGTGGTTTAATTTCTTTTTAAATCCCTCAGCCCCTATTTAATTGCACATATGGCCATTCTGCCTTTTTGAAAATACACCACAGTCCCTGAAATTTTTAAAATCTTTGTCGTTTCCCCTATCTTCATGCATATTTAATTTCTGCCCTATTCTTTTATTTCATTTTTTTCAATCCTATTCATTGTTTATGTTTATTATTGTTCTTGCTTTATTATGTTATGGATCTATGTGCATAATGTGGTTTGGTATGCATATATGACATAATATAACATATGGTTGATATATATATACATATTATGTAGCTGTCTTTTATATAGTACATAGTATAATATATGTTTTTTTATATATGGTACGTAATATATGATGTGTATATACTGTATAACTGTGTTTATATATAGCCTATGGTGTTAATATATGTATATTATGTGTTTTATAATACATAGTATATTAATGCATGTATATATGTATTTTACATGTAACACATCAAACATGCGTTTTTTATATAAGTATACTTTTTATATTATAATATGTAGTTCGAAGTATTACATATGTATTTACACAGTATAGTTTATATGGCAATAAACGTATAGTTTTTATATCGTATATAATATATGGTTTTGGGTATATATATAAATATTATATATGTGTTGCATGTATATATTGCTACTGCCATGGGGTTTGTATGTATGTTTTTATATATTCGACATGTGGATCTTTTTTTGTGTCTTGTTTCGCGTTTTTTGCCATGTGATTTTATTGTGCATTCGAATATAAAAATTGCTAATGCGGTGCCCTTCTATTTGAGAGTAAACGCGGCTAGTACCAGATGTAGTGGTGGTGGTTTTATCGTTTACTCTCAAATAGCGGGCCCTTTAAAGTTTACTTGAACGTATAACTAAATTTTGATTTAATCATCACTTTAACTCGTAAAATTTAATATTAAAAAAGCAGTAATTAATTTGGTACCGATTTCTGGGTGTGGTGGGGGTGCGAAACCTTCCCCACTCGTAACCGACTCCTGAACCCAAAAGTTTTGGTTTTTATTTTTGGTGTTCGGTCTACCTAATCTAAGTGACCTGTAGCGATTCCAATTTTTATTCCAAATAAGAGTTTTAAAGAATTGATTCCCCTTTTAAACAAATATTTTAAAAAAGAGGGATACGCCAAACGATTTGAATTTTAAAAAGTCGCTACAGCATGACGACTCCGCGGAGGACAACTTGTTCGGATTTTTAAAACAAAAGAGAGTCAAGCCTAAAAAACAATTACCGCTTTATTAATATTAGAAGTTGCGAGTTAAAGTGACAATTAAGTTAATGTTTGTTTATAAATGTGAGTTTATTTTAATGCATTTAATATTTGATAAATAAACCCGCCTGTTTAAGTGGGGGGAGGGGGAAACGCTAGTGCTTTCGTGGGGATCTTGTTCCTCCGTATGGGCCTACTAAGTACCTTTGGGGCCCGTGTACCCTATGTTTTCGTGGGAATATTGTTTCCCCTTATAGACATAGCAAATGGGCCCCCATGAATTGAACTCGATTGAAAGGAGCCTATAATGGGTGATGATCGGGGGCCTTGCTACCCTTAGAGGGGACAACGAGGATAGTTCGAGTACCCTTTTAGTACCAAAACTACATGTAGAGAACATAGAAATCCCACCCCTTTTAGATCCATGCGGTCAAACCTAGGTTTTTAGGAAGGATGTGAATAGGGTTGTTTTGTTTTGGTGCTTTCTTTATTTCCTGTTTGTATGTATTTGTTGATTCTATCTGGTACTGACTTGTTTCATTTTGTGTTTTGTTTTGTTTTGCATATACATTGCATATCATGAAGGTATTGGTTCAAGTGGTTTACCCGGGCTGAAATCTTTCACCATGGATAAAAGGTATATTAAAAAGGAAGACATCAATTCAGTAGTCCGACATTGGTCAGAAGTCAACCAAAAAGTGCAAGGCGACAGCTTACCAAGTGAGCGTATAGTGGAGGGGTATACATACATTAGTTTACAACAAATGATTCACGAGAATTGATACAGATTTGGAAGGATGGGATCGACGGTTGCCAAATTTTTTCTAAGAAAGTTATGGTGAGATCATACATCTGATGTATGTTCGAGTTAATCAGCCTTTACTTTGAGCCATTTTTTAGTTCTAGAATCCAACCTTCTATTGCTTCACTTTTAATAGGAAAGACTTGATGCCTACGGTGGAGGAGTATACATCTTTTCTCAATGAGAAAAATATTTGTAAGGACTAGATTTACACGAAGCTGTCAAAGTCTCAAAATTATTCTTTGAAGCTTAGAACCTTAGTTAGAATGAGTGAGGATTGGGTCAAAGGTTTGATTCAGAACCGAGGAGATAGCACCGCTTTTTCATGGGAATGCATCTGAGACATTATACCTACGCAACCAGAGGAGGTAATGAAGATAGATTTGTTATCTTTGGGTATTTATGGCTTAATCATTTTTCCTAGAGTCCTGGGTAACATTGATGTCGCTATCTTGGATTCGTTTGAGCGCATGAAGAAGAAGGCCAATCTAGTAACAACTATCTTAACCGAAACTTTCATTTCCTTGAACGCGGGCCGGAGGCATGAAGAAGGGTGTTTTAAGGGGTGTGCAGAGTTGCTCCAGGTATGGATTCAAAGTCATATTTGGAAGACACCGACTATGGTTCTGCCCAAAAAAATTCACAGATTTTTCCCTTTTGCGAGAGTACCTTGCAAAAGAGTGGCAAGAGGAGACAAGTAAGAAAAAGTGGACAAAGATTTTTAAGAATATTCGGGATGAAGACATTGTGTGGAGGGTACCTTGGCTTGGTAGCATCCTTCACTTCTTGTATAGATGTGGGGATTATGAGTGGTTGATGATGATTGGCTTACACGGTGAAATTGCTTGCGCCCCTTTATTGGTGTCGAGGCAATTTGGGTCACGAAATTTGCTCCCATCACCATTGGTTTGAGTGCTACCGAGTTTGCTTTTAAGAATGAATTTAGGTCTAGGCCGCCTCTAGAGCATGGGATCACTGTTACCGTATAAAGGTTGAAGCGGATAAAAAGTGCATGTTCACCCCAGATTATGCCTTCTAGATGCGAAAGAGAATTAATGATAAGATTTCGGAGCCCAATGAATGACCGACTATGTCACTCGAGGAGCATTTAAAGATAGTCCCTTCCGAGGTCGATATCCTAAGAAGCGAATTAGAGGAGGTCAAAAACAGGATGGTTGCGTTACGAACCGAGCACACAAGCAAGCTTTATAAAGTCAGCTTAGAGGTGGACGAGCGAGATGGGACTATCAAACAATTAATGAAGCTCAACGTGGACCTAAAGGAGAAGAATGCTCTCTACCAAAGCGATACTCTTAAACTTCAAGATTCAGTGAAGAATGCCGGGCAGAAGAAATTCCTAGTTGTGGAAAAAGAAAAGATGAATGGGTTATGCTTAGTCGAGGAGAAAAGAAAGAAAGGCAAACAAGTTTTGTGTGTTAGAGTGCTTCGCAATTGGTGCAAGTGTACACGTCACAAGTTATAGTATAGAATAGATATCGTGTCCAGAGGGATTGGTGCTACTTCGGAAATCTAACTTCTCGCACTAAAAGTAAAAACACAAATTGGTGATTGTAGGAGTTCTAATTAACAAGTAAAATAAAAGAGTAGTTAAATAAAAGAGAGATGTAATTGAATAAGAGAGAGTAGGCCAGGTTATCATGAGTCGTGGCGTGATAATTGATTTGATCATCGTGGTTATTGAATTCTAGATTAGCTCAACTGCTTCGTCAATTGGATCCAATCGGATTGCCTGGGCAATTCTGTGATTGCCTGAGCAATTGAGAATAGAGCGATTGCCTGGGAAATTGGGCGACTATCTTCAAATTTCGGTGAAGCGTTCTTCAATGGCTTCTCGTTATCCCTAACTGAAAACACAGTTAATTGTGCATGCCTTGATAATACATCCTTGCGTTAACCAAGGGTGGAAAACAAACGATCTTGCGCTTTGAAATTCGTAACTTATTCCTAAGTCAAATTAGTCTTCGCCATCGATTGATTGAATAAAGACCATGCTCATTCGTTTCTTGAATCTAACTCTCCCGATATTAGATAAATGGATGAATTCGCGAGATCTTCTCCAATTCACTCGTAATCAAAATTAAGAACCAAGAATGAACAAACCTTGAATTAAAATTGTAAACTCAAAAACCTAAACAAATCCAATCGTTCTCACAACCACAAAAACACAATAATCTAAGCCAAATCGGTTTATTTCATGGCCGGGTGCAAAATAAAAACAAGATATAATCTCCCTAACATGAATCTAATCGAACAAAGAGGAAGAAGATGATGTTGTCGACCAGCTCCTTGCTTTCTCTCTCAAATTGCACACACCCCCAAGTAGGCGGCTAGGGCTTCTTTTTATAGGAGATGGCTAGGTCAAAGCCTTTCTTGAGGAGGAAGTTAAGTTGGAATTAAAATAGAATAAAAGAAATAATTTTCTATTATTATTATTATATTTTTATTCCTCCAAAATCTCCTAAAATTCTTGGAATTTAATCTCCTTTTGATCTCTTCGTGAAATTCCAACTCTTCTAGGATTTATCCTTACTTCTCGTAATTAACTTGAATTAATTGGATTTATCCATCAAAATTGATAGCTCCCTTCTTCTTATCCTCAATTTCCTACTTGCGTGGGCAATTAGATCCTACACACACAAAAACACACATTCGCAGTACCGTTTTCCACAAAAATCAACCAAATTATGAAATCAAGCATGACGGTGAAGGAAATCATTAAAACATGAATGAATGCCTAATAATGCAACTAAAATGAGCCTAATTCTAACAATAATATGAGTAAAAAGGGTCATAATGTGATATCCCATAACATGGCTTAAGAGGATGTATTGTTTTAATTTGAATTGAAGTTAAATTGGGAGATTTAAATTATTAGAATAAAGGATTTTGGGTCTCAATCGAAGAATGAAGAGTTCAAAGATTCAATTGTAAATTGGACAAAAAACTTAAGCTTTAAAACTTAAGTATTGCATGCCAACTTTTAAAGATTTTGTGGACAATCCACATGTCTCCATCCCCTCAATTGAATCGGCTATTGGGAAACAAACAAATAATAACCTTCATCTTCATTCTTGTTCGCACCAAAAACTAGAGAGAGAGAGTTAGGAAGGGAGAACTTTGCTTATAAAAGGATCAGTTTTTGAAGGGTAGATTAGAGTCGAATTCAATCTTGTCTTTCAATGTAGAGAAGGTAAATGATATCCTTCTCCTCAAGAATTTTTTATTGATTTTTAAGTAGTTACAAATTGTCTTGTTGATGGATGATAGTTCGAAACCTTACATTTGTGAAAGCTTGATAATTTGGAATGTTCAATTAAGATATGATTTAACGAATACACTTTTTAATTGAGTAGTTTAGATTATAGCATGAATGGTGTCATTAGAATTGTGAGGTTAGAAGATACATGTAAAAATGTTCTTAAAATTTCAGAATTTGATTGAACAAAACGTGAAATTGTAGTCACCTAGTTGTTGCAAGCTGTTCGAATGATTTGAGATGTGTCCTTAGGAGGAATCTAATTAAAATTTATCTCCTTAACTATCTAATTGGATTGGAATGATAGCCCGATTGGTGTATGTGGTAAACAGAATGCACATGCATGTTTAGTAGTATTTAAATGAACAATTGAAACTCGGATATGTATATTTTAACTAGAATTGGACCTGCCCTGTTTTAATAGTGAATTCGAGACTGTTAGAGTCTAAATATTATATCAAAATGTGTTACATAGGAACATGCATGTTATAATAAAAGAGTGATGAGTTAAGGCTATGTTAAAAAGGATTAGGAAGGGTCCAAAGATGTTAGGTTAATGTAATTATGCTAAAATGTCCAAATTATCTATGTATTGTGAGAACATTTGGTTTGTGTGACTGTTGGTACATTGATGCATAAAGAGGGTTGTCTTATATGAATTAGGGACTGTTTTGAGTAAGTTTGAACGTGTGTGAACTGTTATGTTAATTGGAAAACAGGGAAATGAATTATAAAAAAAATGGGGACTGTTTCATTGTTGTCTAATGTATATATGTATATATTTGATCTAGACCCTGAAGAGATTGATGGAAGGAAAGCCTTAAGTGATCAAGTCGACAATAGACAAAAAGGGGCGTCGATTCAAGGTCAATCTTAGCTTGGAAGAAAACTGTGAGTGTAAATCTTAGTGCTTTAGTTAAATTGTTACATAATAGATGGCAAATTTGAATTGATGAATAAGGCTTAAGTGCCCATGTATGTGCTATGGTTGAATTGAAAATCAAGGTAAGAACACCAAGGTAAGTGGTGATTGTTTGCTAGCCTTAATTATGATTTTAATGCGAGATGATGGGCTGCATTACTTATTGAATTAGTAGTTGTGAATGATTATTTGCAAGTTTTAATAATATGAGATAATAAAGAAGAAATGACCCTAAATGCCTTGATTAGTACGTAGACCTAGCTTGTTTGGCATGCCAAAATTTCTGAGCTCAGCTTGTTATGGACTAGGGTCCTTCGATGGTACTACGGTACCCTTGAATATATACAATTCCATGGAAATTTCAATGGTAAGAATGTACCATTGCTTGTTAATTTCTTCGTATGAAGATTGTTCCTAGGCAAGTACCTAATCAAGGCCTCGAAAACAACATTTGGTTGCTTAATTTTAAAAAGATCATTGAATGGCAAATTACATGTGTATCACATGATGGTATAATAAATAATCGTACACTATTTGTAGAAATGTACTATAGTTCGATTTCTTGTAAGATAAGAGATGATTGTATTGCTTTTTAGTCAAGTGAGCTTGAATAGAAAGATTGTGATTTTGATGATCTTGGTTTATTCGAATGGTCCCAAATATAGCTTGAAAATTTATTGATTGTTTTACACTCATATAGTTTATTATTTTGCCAAGGTTGAAAATCCTAATACTCACATTGACTCCTTTCAGAAGAAGAAGAAATCTAGTCTATCTTGGGGAGCTGCTCAAGTCACAAGAAAACCTTTGAAAGTATGTTTTTTTGTATTATGTTGGACTCCTAGGAAGGGTGGCACTAGAATGTAAATACTAGTTTGATATTTTGGAACTTTGGTGGAGACATGTAAAGGTCCTTAAATTATATATATCTATATATATAAGATGCAATTGCTTGAAAGTCTTGGTGGAATTGTTTGTTGTGTTATCTATGAATGACTTGTATGCATATTAGGTTCTAGTGTAAAGTGTTGCTTGATTATTGAAATAACCAATGTATGAACATGATTGTTTAGAAGGATTTGATTACTCCATGCATTTAGTCATCCTCTAATGTAAAAATATTCTAGTACACTTCTAATAACTCGATATCTAGTAGTTTGATCATCCATAATTTCTATAAACTTCGAACAATTTCACCCTTAACCCTCAGTCGAATTATTTATGTTAAGAACATATTGATATCTTGTAAACTGCTCCCTTTCGATTTGGATTTGGATCTCTCATTCGAATGATTTCTTGTTAGGCAAGAAAGCTTGTCTTGTTTCCTTAATTGGGTGACATCTTAGGTAGTATAAATTTTTGGGGTTACATAACTTGCAATAAACTGGTAATCACCTAGTTATATTTTAGCTTCTTAATATCTTTAGCATGATATGTTTTTAAGTCATGTGTTTCTTGTGTTGTTCGATTGTATGCCTACCTTTCAAGAAAGAATCTATTTTCGATTGGATGTTTCTTTGAGTTAACTTCTTTAATATTGGTATTTCATCTCCCGTTGAATGCATGTTTTTCCTAAGGTCTTTATAGGTTGTTATATGTAAAAATAGTACTTTTGAACACTCATCAACAAGCAATCGAAAAGAGGTAGAAAAGAGTGAGCAAGGCGTTGAGAGTGAGATAAAGGCTACTCGAGAGAAAATTCAACGGGAGAAAGCAAAGGCTAAGCAAGAAGTGGAGAAAATCAAGCAAATGATGAACGTTGAGGAGAATATCGCTGCGTGGAAGAGAAAATCACAAGAAAGCAAAAATCGAGTGTTTGAAATGCAAGGATTGTACAACTCCACCCTCAAAAGTTTGAGTTAGAGCCAGGCCCAAAATGCATAGCTTAAAGAGAGGATTGTGGGTTTAGATCAGTCTTTTCAAGGGTATCGTAATCGAAATGGTTTTCTTGAGCTCCAAGTTACCCAGCAAGAGAATGAAGCACTCCAAAATTAGATTAAAACATTGGAGGCCACTATTCAGGATTACCTTGGAAAAATTGTAGTTCTCGAAGAAGTTGCGAAAGAATGAGACAATTACTGGTTAAGGCATCTCTGTAAGGCTACATGCATGATTCAAGACCGGGATGACTTTTATACGACTCTGATGGTACAGGTACAAGATGTCACTAGGCATGTGAAGGACTTGGCCGCAGAAGCCAAGGCTCTTCGCCCGTTTATAGCTCCAGACATAGAAGAGGCACCAAGGTTCACTCAGCTGCTTGAAGCAATCGGGGAGTTAGGAGTTAGGGCTGAGCCATATCTGTAGGAATTTATGTTTCTTGCTTTGTAATGAGAACCCTTTTTTATCTTCAATGAAAGTTGTTCAAAGACGACCACCAATGGAATCAATGCTTTTGTTTGTATACATTTTTACATTCCATTTCATGCATCGCATAACACATATAACATGCATTAATTGAATATGCAACATGATTAATAATGAGAACATTGTAATAGAGAGAGAATTTGAATGGTAAATTGCAATCATTCCACACCTATATCGCACCCGTTTACAAACAAGGATAATGGAGGAAAGCTTTGCAAAATTGGAAGATGATCTTAGAAGTCAGTTAGAACGAACACAAAAAGAATTGAAGGACACCATCATCAAATATCAACAAGACATGATGAGAGAGATGTCCCAGATGTTGCAATCCAGCTTAAGACAAGGCCAGAAAGAGAGGGGCACTATCGAGAATCCTACTCAAAACTCGAGGGGACCAATCATATACCCCAACTCATAGGAATCCCCTCTTAATTGAACCTTCACCGAACCCTCCACATGGGCTATCTTTGTCTCAACAAGTTGACACTGTAGCCCCAGTTCAAACCGACGTAACCTTTGGAAACATAAAAAATGTTAGGTATAGCATCCCAGATTTTGATGAGTTAGAAAAACTGAACCAGGTGAAGGTAGAATTCTTGAAACAATTGGAGGACACTTGGAAGGATCTTGAAGAAAAGTTTCGAGTAAAAGAAGATGAAGAAGGCTCATACGGATTGAAAGCCCGAGAACTCAGTTTGGTCCTAGATGTGGAAATTTCGCACAAATTCAAGGCTCTGGAATTTAAGAAATTTGATAGTCGACTTTCCCCACGGCACACATAATCATGTTTTTCCAAAAAATGGTCGGATTCACCGATAAGGAGAAGCTTCTGATTCATTTCTTTCAAGACTGCTTAGTGGGACTCGTCTCAAGGTGGTACAATTAGCTAACACTAGCCCCAGTCAAGTCATGGAAGGATTTGGCCAAAGATTTCACTGACTAGTACAAGCATATAACTGATATGGTCCCTAATCGACTTATGTTTCAAGGAATGGAGCAAAGACGCAACGAGAGCCTCCGGGAGTACGCATAAAGATGGCGCGATGTTGCAACACAGGTTCAACCTTTGCTCCATGAAAATGAGATCTCACCGATTTTCATAGACACATTAAAAAAGATACTCTATGATCGTTTGATCAACAATCCTACCAGCAACTTCGCAAATATGGTCATGACTGACAAGCGTATTGAAACTGCCATTAAAAGTGGGAGGATTGACAGAGGCAAACTGCCGCTCAAACATTTCAAGAAGAAAGATCACGAAGTTAACAACACAGACTCTTATAAAGTTTTCAAGAACCTCAGTATCTCCTAACCCCAAGCCACGATGGAAAATACCCAGAATTTCAACAAAAGAGAAGAAAAGGGACCTAAGAAAGAATGAGAGAGTCAGTCTTTCACTCCACTACCAATCTCTTACAAGGAACTCTACTCCCAGTTGTGTAAGGCATATTTAGTTTGACGTTATCATGTTACTCCCTTTAACCCACCTTACCAAGTGTGGTATGACCCTAAGACACATTGCGAATACCATACTGATGTTCCGGGGCATTCGATTGAAAACTGTGTGGCATTTAAGAAATCCGTCCAAAATTTGATCCGGACCGGAGTATTACAGTTGGGGGAACCAAGTATGGCCAACAACCCCCTACCAAATCATAGGGGTCAAGACGTAAACGCTGTTGAAAAAGAATATGTTCGAAAAGCTAAAATGAGCGTGTCTAAAGTCCAGTCCCCGTTGAGGTGGGCTTTTCAATAATTGTGTATGGCACGCCTCATCGACGGGGGAACGGTGATCGTGAAGAAGGGTTGCAGCCCATATTACGAGTATCATCAATCAAAGGATCATGAGATCCAGGATTGTACGGAGTTTTGTCAATTAATTCGGGATATGATGGATAATAGAGAAATTGAGTTCTTTGAAAAGGAAGAAGGAAAGAAAGAATCAAAAGTGTGTGTGTCAGATAGTCAAGATACTGGATATAGTGCAAAAGACCATTTGTCCTTGATCTTAAGCCATGAGGAAAAAGTGCTCCTAAGGCAGTCCCTAAGGTCATAATTTCTGCCCCAAAATCTTTTCCTTTCAAGGATACACATCTGGTCCCATGGAAATATACCGCAAGCGTTTCGGCACTAGGATCCTCCAGCTCACAAGAAGGTGTGAAGGTAATGACAGGGACAAAACTCGCTCTAGAAGGGCCTGTGGAACCGAGTCCCGAAGGGGTAAACGGTGTAGGGTATTTCATGAGAAGTTGATTGTGTTACAATCCAGAAGCACCCAAAGCAGTAGATGAAAAAAAGTAAGGAAACCAAGGCTAAACTTGAGAAGATATTCGGAGAAGAGACACCCCCAAAGATTAAAGAACCAGTCACGGAGGCCCAAGCCCAAGAATTTCTAAGGTTCTTGAAACACAAGGAGTATAACGTTATAGAGCAAATCTGGAAACAGCTAGCCCAAATTTTAGTACTTAAGCTCTTACTGAATTTAGAAAAACATCACGATGCTCTGTTGAAGGTTTTGAATTAAACTTTTGTCACAAGTGATATTACGGTCAGTAAATTAGACCATATCGTCAGCCATATCACCACTAAAAATTACATCACCTTTAGTGACGATGAGATGCCGGCGGAGGGTAGGGGATCCACCAAGGCCCTAAACATCACCACCCATTGTAAAAGACACGTGGTACCGGGAGTACTGATTGATAATGGCTCCGCTTTAAATGTCATGCCTTTGGCTACCTTGCAACACCTACTAATCGAAAGTTCACACATGAAACCCTGTCAAAACACCGTACGAGCATTTGATGGGACCCAACGAGACATGGTTGGGAAAATTGAAGTACCCCTATTTATTGGCCACAATGAATACACTGTTGATTTGTGGTCATGGATATCCGACCATCCTATAATTATATGTTGGGAAGACCATGGATACACTCGGCTGGTTCCGTCCCATTTTCGCTGCACCAGATATTGAAATTTGGTATTAAAGGGAAACTGGTCACGGTTAATGCTTAACAAGACATCATCTCTTCGGCGGCTTCAGATGCACCATATATCTAGAGCAATGAGAAGGCAATGGGATGTGTTTTTAGGGCTTTGAAATTTGTCAACGTTGCCTTTGTCACCGAAAAGAGCCGGATCCCTTACCCTAAACTATTCAACTACACCAAGATGGTGGTATCGAAGACCCTAAGAAGGGGGCAAGAAAGGGGAAAGGCTGTGGAAGGATTATGCAAGGACGCCTCTGACCTGTGGGCGTCATCCACAAGAACAACCGTTTTGGGCTTGGCTATAGGCCCAATTTTCTACAAAAAAAAAACAAGAATGGAAGATGAGGTGAGAACAAAGGAAGGCCCGATTCAGAGGGGAGGATGTTCCATAGGCTCCCATCACTTACGTGGATTTTATGTCGGTGAACTAAGAAACACTGAGCTAAAAGTCCAAGAAGCAATCCGAGAAGGCGAGAGACTCCTCCATGAAGAACTAACCTGTTAAGCTTTAGAAGAGATGGATGCGAATGTGATTAGCGAGGGTAACAAGATTGTCCAGCCTTTGGCCAAGATCCTCTCTTGCTTCCTGGGTGAAAAGCTCAACAACTGGACTTGTGTGGACATGCATGTGGTTTTTAGGTCCAAATCATAGTAATGCCTAGAACAGCCCCGTTACTTCTGCCCGAGAGTAATGGGGATTCTTTGTAAAAGGGTAGCTATGTCAATTTCTATCTACTTTCAATAAAATGAAACTTTTCTATATCTCTTTCTCAAGTGGCAAACATAACATTCATTTCATTCATTATTTATTCGTTTATTTATTCATATCATAAGCTATCCCTTTCTTTTCCCAATGCATCTTTTCAAATTCATGCAGGCCCTTTAACATAAATAGTATGCGTGATTCTAAATCTAGTCCCAAGGTAGATTTCGAACGACCCATGTGCTTGGTAGAAATCGATAAAGACGACAAGGTCCCAGATGAGTTGTTAAGACTAATGGCAAGTGAGGAAAAACAAATATTTCCGCATCAAGAAGTACAGGTCATAAATTTAGGGACTGGTGAAGAGAGGAGAAAAGTAAAGATCGGTAATTCCATGTCATCAAAACTCAAGCAGGATTTGGTGGAACTATTTTTAGAATTCAAAGATGGTTTAAACACCGACATTATGGTACGCAAGCTCCCTATACGGCCTGAATGTAAACCCGTTCAAAAAAAACTTCAAAGAATGAGAACGTACATGCTATTAAAAGTTAGGGAAGAAGTAAATAAACAATTTGATGCCATATTTTTGAAGGTCTCCAAATACTCGGAATGGGTAGCTAACATAGTACCAATGCGAAAGAAGGATGAGAAGGTGCAAATGTGCATGGATTATAGGGACCTTAACAAGGCGAGACTTAAGGACAACTTCACATTGCCCCACATTGATACACTAGTTGAAAACACCGCGGGACATGCTTGGTTCTCATTCATGGATGGCTTTTCTAGGTATAATTGTTGTCACTAATTTTTCACCTCGGTTTTTATGTTGTTGTTGTTCATTCTCTTTATCTTTTTGTTAGTATTCTTTTTAATTATCATTGTTTGTTATCTTGTATATTGTTCTTATAATTATCATTGTTTTTAGATAGTTGTCATAAAACCCAAAATATACGTGTTAAGGTAAATAGTTTCATAGGGTCCATTTAATTAAGTACATAGACCATAAAGGTCTGTTTGGCTCGATAGTTAACAAAATTGAGTCAAAGTAATAATTGAGTCTTTTTGGTATTTAGATAAACCCATTACATTAGAGTCTATTGCATTAAAAAATAAATCACATGTCCATTCAAAAGGGGGCATGTTTGGCCCAATGTAAACAAAACTAAACCCTAATGGCCATCTAGTTGTTTTGTGTGTAGCCAAAGGAAGACCGTTGGATTGAGGGACTGATCCAACAGTGCAGATTGCGCCAGGTAAAATGAGCAGGGCACGCGGATCACACTCGCGCGTGGCAGCCACGAGCTTGTCGCTTCGCCTTCCAACAGCCGATTCACCTTTTCCAACGAATGCCGAGCTAATTCCTTTCGTCACCAATTCCTCCTCACAGATATTGAAGTCACCAGAAACATGCAAAAAGGAGAAACAAAAGGGGTTAAATCCCTAGACAGAAGCAAAGTCAAAAGATTAAATCCCTAAAATGGAGCATAGTCAACAAAATCAATAGAAGGCCTAATCCCTAAATTGAAGTCGTGGCTAAGATTAAGCAAAATATGAATCAAATCGGAAGTAATTCTGGGTAGAAAATCAGGGATTCATTCGTGTAATTCAAGCAAATGTATAACTATATAAACCCCTGCAAATTTCATGTACAACACACAATAGATAACAACACACAGAAAAATACTCAAAAATAACATTCAGTTTGTAGAGGAAGGAAGCAATAGTGTATTCAACATTCTTCAGAAATAAAAGCAAGTCCAGTTTCTGGTAATTTCTTCTTTCAGTTTATATTCGAAGTTTCAAAACAAAGAAAAGGGATAGTTTTTTTTACCTTTGTTTTGCAAAGCGCCGCCATGCAAGGTGGTTGAGGCGGCGTCCCCGATGATGGATGCACAATTTCAACTCGCCGAATTCTAAAAAGGTTTTTTTAAAAGGGGAAAGGATTCAAAGTTTTATTTGAAAATCAATCGTTTTTTGGTTAAAATTTGAAAAGGTAGAAGGTTTTTCAAAGGAAAAAAGTCTCTGCTGCCAGTAGCGGCGGCCAACACCAATCAATGGTGGCCGACATGGCGAACGGTCGTCGTGTTCTTTAAACCATGAAGAACACAGAGGCAATGGGCATAGAGGATTTTTAGAGAGCCGGTTAGATCCATTTGATAAGAGGTGAAACAAAATGATTTTTTTTTCTAACTTTGGCTTTATATATCGACCCGATGATCCGACCCGTACCCGGATTAAACCTGCGCCCTTCTTTTATGGATCTTTTACCGAAGCTGTTCAGTTTTCAAACTTTTCAATTTCGTCCTTTCTATTTCAAAATGGCCACCAAATTCCCTTTCTTTTCAATCAGATCCTTAATTCAGATTTTTCTTAGGATTTTTTTATGTTATCCCTTTTCCTTGTTTTAAATATATTTATTGTTTTCAGCAATTTAATTATCTTTTGTATGTATGTTATTTTATATATGTGTGTTTGCTAAAAACCTTAGGAATATGTACTCAAAAGCTTAGATTAGAAACTTTGTGTGTAGCAAAATTTCCTTCATATTTAAATAAAACACACTTAAATTTTACTTTAATCTTAATAAATAAAATAAATGTAGACATCTTTTTAGGTTATTAATCACTTATTAGGTTGTAATTTAAAAACTATAACACACTTAATCGTTTTTGTTGTTTTGTTTAAAAAGTGAAAACTAATTAATGTGGAGTCTTACCAAACGGAAATGACGGGTCATCGCCATGAGTGTTGGCGGTGATTAAAGTTCATTTTTTGGGAGGTAAGGCTGTTAAAATAGATTTACATTCATTATACGGACGAATAAATTGAAATCTTTTGAATTTGCAAACTCCAATTTTGAAAACATTTTTTTGAAATCAATAAGGTACCAATTTGGGGGCGTCGTGGGGGCGCTAACCCTTCCCCACACATAATCGACCCGCGAACATGTTTTATGGTTTACGCAGATCAAAAATGTTATTTTAATAAATAAAACATTTTTATTAAAATAAAATAACCTCATTTTAAAAGTGATCCAATCACATTTTAAAAAAATGATTGGTGGCGACTCTGTTTCTTTTAGTTTTCAAAAAATGTCGGGCTCGAAGAGGGTTGCGACAGCTTGGCGACTCCGCTGGGGACTTTTT
This sequence comes from Hibiscus mutabilis, assembly GCA_019671005.1. NCBI lineage: Eukaryota > Viridiplantae > Streptophyta > Magnoliopsida > Malvales > Malvaceae > Hibiscus > Hibiscus mutabilis. Next base: position 58,810,779 of record CM033718.1, on the reverse strand, counting down.
GGTTTTAAATAAAAAACAAAATAGGGCCAGGCCACAAATTGGTTTCAATTTTATTTAAAAAATGGAATTTGCAAGTTCACAAAATTTTCAATTTATTCGTTCGTTTAATGAATATAATTCTATTTTACGCATTCTAAAATTATTCAAAAGCACTTTACCCGAGTTAAGTCCCAATTGTTAAAGTGAGGGGAGAATGCTTTGCTAATGTGGGAATATTGATTCTTTGTATGAGCCTAGCAAGTACCTTCGGGACTCATATGCGCTTTGTCTTCGTAAGGATATTGATCCTTCGAGAAGGCATAAGGAAATGAGTCTTCATGAGTTGAACTTGGTTCATTTGAAGCCTATAATGGGTGAGAACCAGGGGCCTTGCTACCCTTAGTATGGGACATCAAAGACAGCTCGGGTACCCTTTTAGAACCAAACCATGTTTGAGAATCTAGAGCCTACCCCGATAGAGCCATGTGGAAAGCTTAGGGTATTTGTGTCTGGTCAAAATTATTTCGCAAGAATAATTCATGGAGACATGTCCTGGAGTGTTGGAATGGCTACCCAGAATTATTTTGTGCAACGAAATTATTTTGGACTCCTCTTGTTTTCTTATCTCTAATCATTTCCCTTTGTTCTGTTGTTTTGCATGTTTAATCTTACATCATCATTCCATATCAAGAAGGGATTGGTTCTTAAAAATATATTTCCAATTAGAAAAGTTGTTATCTTGGATGGAAGGATCCTGAAGTTTGAAGATGAAAATGCAAAGGTTCCTCATTGGTCTGAAGTTAATCAGTGAGCGTCTGGGGATAGTCTGACAGCTGAACATGAGATGGAGACATCAGAATATGCCCATGTTAGTGTCAAACAGAATGATGTGCGGGATTTGTGGAAAATATGGGAACACTTTAACGATGAGACCAAGTGGTTGCTCTATGAAACCTACAGAGACATAGTGTATTTGTTGTATGTGAAGGTTGATGAGCAATTCTTGAAAGCTTTGGTCCAGTTCTAGAATCCAGGGTATTGTTGCTTTGCCTTCAATGGAGAAGATATGATGCGGGCATTCGAAGAATACTTGGCTCTGTTCAACCTACGCAAGGTAAAGAAGAATTGGGTCTATGCCAAGCCACCTAAGAACAAAAATCCGCACCAAAGGCTCACGGCTTTTGCTAGAATGAGTGATTGATGGGTCAAAAGGTTGATACGAAAAAGAGGTGGCAATTTCTCCTTTCCCTGGTCAAGTATCAGAAACATAATTCCAGCCCACCCAGACAAAGAGAAGAGAGTAGATCTTCTGGCAATTGCAATTTATCGCTCGGTTATTTTCCCAAGGGTATTGGGAAACATTGATGTGGCCCTGCTAGATTTCTTTAAACAGCTGAAAAAGGGAAGTCAATCTTGTGCCCGATGTGCTAGCTAAAACCTTCATCTTCCTGAATGCATGCCAAAATATGGAAGGTGTGCGCTTTGGAGGGTGTGCTCCTATACTTCAGGTTTGGGCCCTCAGCCACTTCTGCAAATGCCCAACTCTGACTCTATCTAATGTGTTCTCCCTAAACATTTCTCCTCTCTGGGATTTCTTGGCAAAAGATTGGCCAATTGTCAAGAAAAGAAAATGGGTTGGCATTTTCAAAGATCGCTATGATGAAGACATCAGATAGAGTGTTATATGGATGGGCCATGCCAGGGTTCTATACAAATGTGGAGATTTCAACTTCCTGATGTTATTGGGTTTATGGGGTGGAATCGGGTGTGCTCCTTTGTTAGTGTCCCGACAGTATGGTTCTCTTCAGTTCATCCCATTCACTAATGGTCTTAGCTCGTCGGAGTTAAAGTTCCAGGGTGAGTTCAAGCATAAGGTACGGACAATTAGTAACTCATGGAACAATTGCTAGTATATGAAGCTAGAGTTTGACAGGCACTGCATGTTTACCCCTGACTATGATGTTTGGAGGCACACGAGAATGAATGACAACGTCATATTACCTACACCCGGACAGGTCAAGTCTTTAGAGGAACATTTGAAGGTGGTCCCTTCTGAAGTTGATATCCTAATAGAGGAACTAAAAGAGCCAAGTTGGAAATAGAAGCCTTGCAAGAGCAGAACCAGCGGGACAAGTTCGAGTCAAGCCTTGAGGTAGAAAAGTATAAAGGGGAGACAGATCGAGTGATGAAGCTGTACATGGACCTAAAAGGAAAGTATGAGATTCAAAGGGTTGACTTCCTCAAACTTTAGACCACTGTTCAAAATGCTGACTTACGAAAGAGTCTAGAGCAATGGAAGAAGGAAATGGAGTTGGTTGTGGCCAAAGAGAAAGAGTGCAGCAAACGAGAAATTGACAAATATAGAGGGGAACTCACAGAAGAAAGGTAAACAAGTGGTAGAAAATGAAAGGGGCAAAAGAACCCTTGAAAAAGAGAAGGAAAATGTAGCTGCTTATAAAAGGAAAGCCCATGACAACAAAATCCGTTTGCTTGAGTTACAAGCAGCATATGATGAGACTTGTAAGAAATTGAAACAAAGCTAAGTTTTTGTTGCTGAGATGCAAGATGAGTTGAATAACCTGAACCAGACTCTTAACAAGTTTTAGAATGATCACACCTATATGGAACTTCAGGCCAGTTTGAATGAGAATGATTCTTTAAGGGAGCAAGTGTAAGAAATGGACAACATCATCCAAGAATAGGAAAAAGATCTTGGTCCTTGAAGATATTACTAATGGAGGCAATGACTACTAGTTCACTCACCTCAAAGATAATGCAATAAGATTCCAAGAACGGGATGAGTTCGATAAGACCGTCATGGCCCAAGTTCAAGATGTGGCAAGGCATGTGATGATGTTAGAAACTGAAGCTGCAGCCCTTTGTCAATATATCAAACCAGTTGGAGAAATGGGACTAAGGCATATATGGTTAATTGAAGAAATCAAGGAATTCTGAGTTCGTGCTTAAATGTATTCGTAGAGAAATGTGAAACTTGTTGTAATAAAGACCTTTTAACGTTCAATAAAGTTGTTTCTAAAAGTAAATATTTTATAGAATCAATGACCCTTCATTTGCATTCATGCATTTGCATCATTCTTTTTTTTGCTTGGCTGTCTTTTGTGACATTGTATACATTCATAACATAATAAGACACTAACTTAAATAAAAAATGACAGAAACGCCAAGATAGCCAAAACAACCCACAAATACGGCACATGTTCATAAACGAAAGCAATGAAAGATAGATTGGTGGCTTTGGGAGTCAACTATAAGAGCATCCAACATCGACTGGATAAGATTGAAACTGACCAGAAGCAGGAAATTAAGACAGCTCATAGGAAAACAGTAAGCTCGATCACGGTCATGTTAGGGTTTAAGGACCCAGATGCAATAGAAGCTGGTGAAGAAACTAATGCGCTGCTCCGGTTCTAGGGAATGACTTTCATTCATCATGGAATGCAAAAGGAAACTGCTTAACCCAAAGTTAAAATTTCTCCCCACTTTGTTATATCCTCCACCCGAAATGAGTTGAAGGCCAATACTAAAGGAGCTAACAACTACGAGGTGTCTGACCTCGATGAAATTGCTGATAAGGCCAAGGCCGAGAAGAAATGGGAAGACCGCTATGAGAAGTTGGAGGGAATGATAAAATCTTTTCAGGAGGGAAGTATCCATGGTGGAATGAATGCCAAGGCTTTGGGTTTGGTGACAGATCTGGTGGTGCCCCCGAAATTTAAGATCCTAAATTTTGAAAACTATAATGGAACTACTTGCCCTTCAACACATTTGACCATGTATTGCAGGAAAATGGCAATGTACCTGGACAATGAGAAACTACCTATTCATTGCTTCCAAGACAGTTTAGTAGGGTCAGCTTCACGTTGGTACACGCAGTTGAACGAGGCCAACATCCGATCATGGAAGGATTTATTAAGAGCTTTTAGCGAACAATATAAACATGTCGTAGACATGATTCCGAACTGGCTGGTTCTGCAGGGAATGGAACAAAGGGATCATGAAAGTTTCCTCCAGTATTCGCAAAGGTGGATGGATATGGCTGCTCAGGTACAACCACCACTGTTGGAGAACGAGATCACTCTAATGTTTGTGGAGACCTTGAAAGGCTCTTTCTATGACTGCATGATAAATCATGCAACTAAGAGTTTCACAGACATGTTGATGAATGGGGAACTAATCTTGGCGGCTATCAAGAGTGGGAAGTTAGATAGAGGAGAGACGAAGAAACCTTACAAGAAGAGTGAGAATGAAGTCAACACAACCAATGTCTACAATCCTAACGTCTCAACTACGACGCCCAACATCTCAACTACGACGCGTACTGCAACAAGCTCACCGAAGGAAGAACGGAGATGCCAAGGGAATTCGAAACCATACTTCCCTCCTATCCCCATGACATACGCATAGTTGTTCGCTGAACAATCAAGTCCCAGATGGTGGTGATATGCCATGTTCCTTCTTTCTCGCCCCCATACCTGGCGTGGTATTATGAGAAGGCACAATACGAATACCATGCAGGTATTAGGGGCACACTATTGAAAACTGCACTGCATTGAAAAGAGTGGTGGATGATTTAAGAAACTCAGGCATGCTATCTTTTGACACGTCAAAAGAGAAAGGGAACCCCCTGCCAAATCACTAGAAGGCAGGAGTGATGCAATCATCGAGGAAGAAGACAAAAGGGTTAAGGAACATGACGCTGAAATTAGGGCATACATAAAGTGGGTGTGGACCCAAATGGTTGCAGCTGGAACATTGGAAAGAGAAACCCAGAAGATGAAGGTTGAAGATGGAGTATATTGTGAATACCATAAGGGTGAGGGACATGAGATTGAATTCATCTTGGAGTTTAAACAATTGCTCCAAACTAAAATGGATGATAGAGAACTCGTATTCTTTAAGAAAGGAGGCATAAGGTACATGATTGGCATATGCGCGTCAGATGAGTCGTCCTCTAGGAAAGATTATACAGGGATGAAGCCTTTAGTTATCAAGGCTAAAGTAAAAGTTAGCGAACCCATGAGGGGTGTAACCCCACAACTTATGATCAAGGCACCAGCCTCATTTCCATACAAGGACAACAAACAGGTCCCTTGGAACTACGCTTGCACGGTAGCAGCCCCAGGAGAATCACCCTTGGAGAAAAGACAAAGGAAGAGCCAATTAACGAAGTATACCACTTTACAAGGAGTGGAAGACTGCATTCCCTACCGACAGTAGGAGACAGAGATGCGGCACAGAGAAAGGCTACTGTTGAAAAGCCAAAGAAAGAAGATGAAAGAGATTTCTTTAAAGAGAAGCCACCAGTACTCCATGAACCTGTGAGGGAGTCAGAGGCCCAAGAATTTCTGAAGATACTCAAACAAAGTGAGTATAGCGTGGTGGAGCAGCTCCATAAACTCACAGCTCGAATTTCCATACTGTCTTTATTGTTGAGTTCTGAGGGTCATCGCGATGCCTTACTGAAGATTCTAAATCATACGTTTATGCCGAAGGAGATCACCACCGACAAGATAGTCATGTTAGTCGGTAACATTGTTGTTAACAACTTTATCTCTTTCAATGATGAGGAAATACCAGAAGGAGGAAGGGTAACTTGCAAAGCTCTTCACATCTCCACGAGATGCATAGGATACATGCTACCAGGTGTCTTTATTGATAATGGGTCAGCCCTGAATGTTCTCCCATTAGCAATGTTGAAGAAGTTACCAATAGATAGCTCGCACATGATAGCTTATCAAAATACCGTGAGAGCATTTGACGAGACGAGACAGAGAGAGGTGTTTTGGGAAAGATAGAGGTGTTTTTGCAGATTAGACCATCAATTTTTGACGTAGAGTTTGTGGTTATGGATATAAAGCCCAGTTATAGCTGCTTGCTTGGGTGTCCGTGGATCCACACAGCAGGAGCAGTCCCTTCTACTCTACACCAGAAGCTAAAATTTGTGATTGATGGACAACTAGTAACAATCGGTACAGAGGAGGAAATCATTGCATCAGTAGCCACTGATGCACCCTACATCGAGATCGATGAGGGTGCGCTCGAATGTCACTTCAAGACATTTTAGCTAGTCAATGCAACCTTTGTCACCGAGGCAAGTAAAGTACCAGAGCCAGAACTTTCCAGCTGCGCAAAGATACAAGTGAAGCAAACTCTCGAAAAGGTAGTTGAAGTTGGAAAATGATTCGGGAAGAGACACCAATGGAGGTTGTATCATATGGTTATCCCGGCAAAGAAATATCAATTCGGGTTGGGTTTTAAACCCAACAATTGGCAGAGAAAGGCAGAAATCAGGAAGCATCAAGAAAAAAGAAGGGCAAGATTGAAAAGAAAGGAAATTGAGTGGGTAATTTCCACCCCTGAGCCATAATTTTAGATTTGGAGGCCTTCTAGACCCAAATGCCCAAGTTAATACAGAGGAGAAAGGAAATATTGACCTGTGTGAAGCATTTGAGAAGCTGAGCATCAATGCTATAACGGACGAGGAAGGAGAGAACAAATACTTTTCCACAATTCACCCCTACTCTGAACTTGACAACTAGACTACTGAAAATTCTTGTAGTCTTTGAAATAGTTTCAGAGTAATTCTCAAATTCACCCCTCTTGCCTTAGGCCCAAAGGCAATTAGGGATCTTACGTAAATGGCCTATGTCAAAATCTTAATTTGAAATTCAATAAAGATGCATTTTCCTTTCAACAAACCTTGTGTGGCAAATTATTTCATAAACAAACCCCAAAGAAAAAACTAAAAATAAATCATTCTATTCATTTGTTCATCTCTTTTCTTTGTATATATTACTTGCCCTTTTGTTTGCAGGTCTTCAGATATCATGGATTTAAATGATTCCAAGTTTGACCCTAAGGTTGATTTTGAACTACCTTTATGCTTAGAAGAAGTCGAGAATGTTGATGATGAGGAAGAATATGATTTGCCTAATGATCTGCTTAGAGTGGTAGAAGAAGAGGAGAAACAGATTCTACCCCATAAGGAAGAGTTGGAAATATTGAACCTTGGCATAGAAGAAGAAAGGCGCGAGGTGAAGATTGGCACCACCAGTACAGCTAATACTCAAAAAAGCCTGATTGAGATCTTAAAGGAATTCAAAGATATTTTTGCATTGTCATACCAAGACATGCCTGGTCTTGTCACTGATATTGTTGTACATCGGCTTCCTATATGGGTGGGATGTGAGCCTGTGAAGAAAAAAATTAGAAGGATGAAAGCCGAAATGTTCTTAAAAATTAGAGATAAAGTGACGAAACAATTTGACGCAGAGTTTCTCGAAGTGGCAAAATATCCAGAATGGGTGGCTAACATTGTCCCAGTTCCTAAAAAAGATGGAAAAGTATGCATGTGCGTTGACTACAGGGACCTCAATAGAGCAAGCCCCAAAGACAATTTCTCGTTGCCGCACATCGACACATTAGTGGAAAACACAACTGGACACTCCCTTTTCTCTTTCATGGATGGGTTCTCCGAGTATAACCAAATTAAAATGTGCCCGGAAGATATGGAAAAGACTACCTTCATAACACTTTGGAGAACTTTTTTCTATAAGGTGATGCCCTTTGGCCTGAAGAATGCAGGGGCAACTTACCAAAGAACCATGGTCACTCTTTTTCACGACATGATGCACCGAGAGATAGAAGTATATGTAGACGATATGATCGCCAAATCCTGATCTGAAGAGGAGCATCTAGTGAACTTAGAGAAACTCTTTCAAAGGTTGAGGAAATTCCAACTAAAGCTTAACCCAAATAAATGTACATTTGGGGTTACATCTAGAAAACTGTTAGGCTTTGTGGTGAGCATGAAGGGAATAGAGATTGATCCAAACAAGATTAAAGCCATACATGAGCTCCCACCACCTAAAACACAGAAGAAAGTTCGGGGTTTTTTGGGAAGATTAAACTACATTGCCTGCTTTATTTCCCAGCTGACTAACAAATGTGATCCAATATTTAGGCTACTTCGAAAGAATAACCACGGGACATGGAATGAAGAATGTCAAGCAGCCTTAGAAAAGATTAAGGAGCAGTTAACTAATCCTCATGTGCTAGTACCGCCAGTTTTCGGGAAACCATTGATTCTATACCTGAAAGTACATGAGAACTCAATGGGTTGCGTATTAGGGCAACATGATGAAATCAGAAGGAAAAAAGGGCAATATATTACTTGAGAAAGAAATTCACTGACTGTGAAACCAGATATTCTTCAACTGAAAAGTTATGTTGTGTTTTGGTATAGGCAGTAAAAAGGCTCAGGCAGTATATGTTGTACCACACTACGTGGCTAATTTCGAAGCTAGACCCACTAAATTTTATGATGGAAGCTTCGGCCTTATCAGGAAGATTAGCACGTTGGCAGATGCTACCATCAGAATTTGACATCCAATACATAAGCCAGAAAGTAATAAAAGGGAGTGCCATGGCTGACTTTTTGGCAAGTCGCGCCTATGATGACTATGAAGCACTAAACTTTAATTTCCTTGATGAGAATCTGATGTGTATCTCAGTGGTCGACGAGACCCCAACAGAATCATGGGTTATGAGCTTTGACAGAGCTGCAAATGCTTTAGAGCGAGTTATTGGGGTAATCTTGGTTTCACCAAAATGAGATAACTACCCTTTCACCAGTCGTTTAAAATTCTTTTGCACTAATAATATGGCAGAATATGAGGCTTGCATATTGGGACTAAGAGAGGCCATTGAAAGGAAAATACGTAATATGAAAGTTTTTGGAGACTCGGTGTTGATTATCTACCAAATATGTGGTGAATGGGAGACGAAAGATGCAAAGTTGGTAGAATACCACAAGTTGGTTCTTAAATTAATTAAAGAATTCGATGAGATCACCTTCGAGTACCTCACTAGAGAAGAAAATCAGATGGAAAATGCATTGGCTGCCTTAGTTGCTATATTGAAGGCAAGTGAAGGTTCAAAGATGATGCCCATCAAATTGCAAATGCTAGGTTTCCCAGCTCACTGCTATGACGTGGAAGAGGAAGCATACGACTTACCATGGTACCACAACATCCTGCAGTATGTAAAGTCTCGACAATTCCCGCACCAATCTATTGGGAATAAGAAGAAAAGATCAGGAAATTGGCATTTGGGTATGTTCTTGATGGAGAAATTTTGTACAAGAGAAGTCGAGATTAGGTGCTTCTGAGATGTATGGACTCAAAAGAAGCTCAGTTGATTTTAGAAGAGGTTCATGAAGGAGTTTGTGGAACTCATCCCAGTGGCTTCACCATGGCCAGAAGAATCATGTTGTTACCTACTCAAAAGTATTGTTCTTATGCCTATTTTGATATGCTTTTGCTTGTTTTCAAGTACATTTAGTTGCATTAGTTTGTTAGAATCATGCATCTACATAAAAGAGTTAGTAGGATGCCTATGTCAGTGTCATGGGTTGTTTTTAGTGGCCTTTGCGTAGGTTTTCATGTGGAATGGCATGAGGAATGGACGCGGGACGCAGGGACACAGTTAGGAATACCAAGGTGAATGTCAGATGTTGCGGGCACGTGATAAGTGTTCAAAAGTACTATTTTTCTTACCCTTTTTACTCATATTATTGTTAGACTCAGGCTCATATTAGTTGCATAGTTAGCCATTCATGCATTAATCCATGTTTCCTTCAATCGTTGAGCTTGATTACATAACTTGGTAGTTTTTGTGGAAAAGATGCTGCTTTGGTGTGCTTTGTGTGTGTATGTGCAGGATCACTTGCCAAAGCAATGCCGAGCTACTTGCCAGGGCAATGCATGAAGGATATGCCGAGCTAGTTGCCAGGGAAATGCATGAAGGAGACGCCGAGCCAGTTGCCATGGCATTTGTCGACAAAGAGAAAATGCAATAGGGATGTCGAAATTAATGACTTTACAAGCCCAAGATGACATGGAGCAAGGCCCAAGCCCAAAGGAATGTGATTGCCATGCAGAGATTAAAGAAGAATTAAATTCCAAGAAGATAGGAGAAGTTCTAATAGGAATAAAATTATAATAAAGAATTATATTCTTTAAAGATAATTTAATTCCAACTCAAACTCCTCCTCAAAGAAGGACTTTGGCCTAGCCCTATAAATAGCAAGGAGATTTCGACAACTTGCATAGAGAGAGTAAGAGGGAATTTCGACAAGACCAAGAGTGGAAGCAAAGGGGAATTTTCGACAAGCTTCATCTTTTCTTCCTTGTTCGATTGGGTTCATGCTAGGGATTGTTTATCTTGTGTTTCTTTGGAACCTAGCCATGAACTAAATTTACTTGGCTATGGTTATTGTGTTTTGTGGTTGTGAGAAACTATTGGTTTTTGTTTAGGTAATAAGAGTTTGCACTTTTCTATTTCAAGGTTTATTCATTCTTGGTTCTTATTATTGTTTGCGAGTGAATTGGGAGAGGATCTCGTGATTTCATCTATTTATCTAATATCAGGAGAGTTAGATTCAAGAAACGAATGAATATGATCTTTATTCAATCCAATGATGGTGAAGATTAATCCGGCTTAGGAATAAGTTAAGGATTTCAACGGCTAAGAGGAGCGCAAGATTGGTTGTTGTTCACCCTTGATTCACGCAGGGATGTATTATCAAGGCATGCACAAGTAGCTAGAGTTTCAACTTAGGGATAAGAAGAAACCATTGAAGAACGCTCCGCCGAACCTTGAAGTTGCTGCCCAGACGCCCAAGTAGTTGCCCAACTAGTTGCCCAGGCAACCATCGATTAGTTGCCAAGGCAACCCCGTTGTGCAAGTTGCCACGGCAACTGAGTTGCTCGTGCACTCTTTTACCAAGACGATCCAATCGGCTATCACACCTCAACTCACGATAACCTGGCCTATCTCTCTCAATTGAAGTAGCACCAATCCCTGTGGAGATGATATCTTTTATACTATAACTTGTGACGTGTATACTTGCACATTTGCGTAGCACTTATTACGCGCAACAAGTTTTTGGCGCCGTTGCCGGGGATTGGCAATAGCGACTTTGTTTTTATTTTCTTGCACTTTCTTTTTATTTTTCTTGTTTAAAATTCAAAGGGCTAACAAATTTTGGTTTTGCATGGGTAGAGGCAGCTGCAGTTCCCAACAACGATTCCAAGACCGTGCAACGATTCCTGCAGAAAAACATATTTACACGGTTTGGGATGCCGAGAGCAATTATCAGTGACGGGGGCAAGCATTTTGACAATAGACTAATTGCCAAGATGTTGCAACGCTTCGGCATATCACACAAGATCGCCACGGCATATCACCCACAAACCAACGGGCAAGCAGAAATTTCCAACCGGGAGTTGAAGGGAATACTCGAGAAAGTTGTAAATCCCTCAAGGAAGGATTGGTCATTAAGACTAGATGACGCACTTTGGGCATATCGCACTGCATTCAAAACACCCTTAGGTATGTCCCCCTTCCGACTTGTCTATGGTAAAATATGTCATCTACCGGTGGAAATCGAGCACAAGGCGTACTGGGCAATCAAGACTGTGAATATGGATTGGGAAAGTGCCGGACAAAAGCGTTTGATGGATCTCAACGAGATAGAAGAATTCCGTGCACTCGCCTATAACAATGCACGAATTTACAAGGAGAAAACAAAGCGATAGCACGACAAGAAACTATTGCCACGGCAATTCACGCCAGGGCAACTAGTTCTCCTATTCAATTCTCGGCTAAAACTTTTCCCGGGAAAGCTAAAATCAAGATGGTCGGGACCATTTGAAGTCGTCAAACCATTCTCCCATGGTGCCGTGATAATCAAGTCCATCTCTGACAACCATGAATTCAAAGTTAATGGACAAAAATTGAAGCACTACAATGGTGCCCATGTGGAACGTAACAAGGAAGTGGTCAATTTAGGAGATGCATGAGCATGCTCTCCCTTTTTATATTTTTATTTTTATTTTTATTTATTTTTTTGACTATTTAAGTATTTTATATTTTTTTCCGATTTTTTTATTTTTTTCGATTATTAGTAGTTTTAGGATAGATTTTTTTATTCAAGTTTAAGAATCCTATTGCACATCTTTATTTATTTTCTCTATTAGTTTATATTTAATTTTAATCCTTATTTGATTTGTTTTTGAATTGTAGGAAAAGAAGTTCAAGATAAAGAAGGAATTCTAAACCAAGTAGGAAAACATCTTCAACAAGGAAACTAAGGGGCTGAATCTAAAGCTTATATAAAGCCTCCAATTCATCCTAACCAAAACCCCTTTGTCGAAAAATTCCTACCAAACCCTAAACCCTTTTTTTCGTTTTCCCCAATCCCAACCACCTATCTTTTCTATAAAACCCATCACCCTTAACCTATTCCTACTTTCTATCTTGCAACTTTTTAGTTTCTTTTCTTTTCTTTTCTTTGTTTTTACTCACAACCAAGATCATACATGGCATCCAAGATTAAACTTTTAGTTCATCCAAGTTCCTCCAAAGAACCAAGATACAAGAAGTTTGCTACACCGGCAGTTCAAGAAAGATTTCAATCCAAGTTTGAAAGTCGGAAGATTCATGAAGAACAAGGCTTTGAATACTCCAACTCTCATCAAGATTTCGCCTTGAACCATTCATCTTCAAGAGGATTGCACATCAAAAGTGGCAAATCTTTTGCCATCAACCGGAACCGGGTAACATCTCATGGGTAAGAGAATTCTATGCTCACTCACCTAACCCGGATAATCCTTATGTTTTTGTTCGTGACAAGGCCATACTTATAAGTCCCGAAAGCATCAACACCTTTTACGGACTTTACATTGAGAAGGACGAGCACCAAGCCTTCATTGACCAAATCAATCCCAAGCAACTCGACAAGGTGCTTCAAGAACTCACTCAACCGGGAACTCATTGGAACGACGGTAAATACAAGGGCACGGTAAATCGCCTTCGGCTTAAACCCGAGGCAAAACTATAGAATAAGTTTGTTAAAACTTCTTTAATGCCCTTCACACACAATACTACTGTTGATATACCACGTCTTTTGCTCATACATTCTATTTTGCATAATCGCATCATTAACATTGGAAAAATTATTTGTGATGAGATTTTTGTATGCAGCTCAAAAGATAAGGGTTATCTTTTCTTCCCTTGCTTAATTTCTAATCTTTGCAAGGAGATGCATGTCCCGAGTGAGTCCACCGATGAAAAAGCCCTACCCAAGTCTGGTTGGAATCAAGCACTAATCCGGAAGCTAATGGGAGAGGCACCGGGAGATTCTTCAAGGCCTCCAATTGCCACGGTAACCCCTGCCGCCACGGCAATCCCTAATGCCCAAGCACCTAATGCCAGGGCAACTCGGCCATCAATCCCGGGACACTTTGAAGCACTTTTGCACCCATTGGCAAGCTGCCTAAGGCAAATTGAAGATCGGCAACTAATGTTCATGCGGTACATTAAGGAGCACAACAATGCCATCACCCAAGTCATCCTAGAAAAGTACCCGGACAATCGTGTGTCGTTCCCAATCTTTCCCGCCGAGATTCTTGCCCCGGCAACCAATGAAGCAGTCGCCACGGCAACCAAGGAAGCTGACGCCACGGCAACCAACCCTGAAGATGCCACGGCAACCAAAGCTAAAGACATCCTGGCAACCACTGCAAAAGCCAAAGGTAAAGCACCTATGCCCGAATCAACTCCTACGGAATCATTTTCTGATTTTTCAGATTCGGACAAGTCCTCCATTGAACCAATAAAGACCGCACCAATTGAATCCTCCAAGCGAAAAGCCATTGACATTGATGAAGAGGACGATGAGGACAACCCCGTACGAGGATCGATTCCACCACCGGCAACAAGAAAACAACCATCGCGTTCAAGCAAGAGAATCAAGACGCCAACTAGAAGGAGACTAATCATCTACGATGACGAACTCTCGGAGTAAGTCCTCGTATGCATTTTTATTTTTATTTTTCGTTATTTTTATGCATGCATTGAGGACAATGCCTCACTCGAGTTTGGGGGGGATTGTTATTAGTAATTACCATGTTTAGTTACATTAATCTTAAGTATTACATTTAGGATACATAAATTGCTTGCCATGCCTTTAATTGGAATAAGAATTGCTTAGATTTGTTGAATATTCGATGATGACTTTGCCAATGCACTTAATTGATAGAATTTTTATTCTAGGATAACCATGGAAAAACTTAGAATTTTACTATGATGCTAAATTTGATGAAACACTGTTGTGGTTTGATTGATTTAAGGAATTCTAGTAAACTTAGGTTGATAATTAACAAATTGGGGGATTAGAATAAAAATTGGATGAATGTTAGAGGTGCCCGAAATTGGCTGTAGCATGTGCTAAAACTTAGGATCACTAGAGGTGCCCGAAACTGGCTCTAGTATAGGTTAAAAAAAATTTAACTAGAGGTGCCCGAAAACCGGCTCTAGTCGATTAAATTAACTTAAGAAAACTAAAAACAAAACACTAGAGGTGCCCAAAACTGACTCTAGTTAAAACATGTCAAAAAGAACCCAATAAAGTAATTTGAAAACCTATTGTTTGCATAGGATCCGAAAAATCAACTTGCACACAACTCCGCACACACTCACAAGCATTATAGTTTGATTCCGAGTAACTCCTCAGTTTTCCGAAAAATAAAAAGCCAATCATACTTTGTGCCCCGGTTCAGAGAATTGAAAACAAGTTCAAAGCTAAGTTTGTGAAAATTGAAGTCTTGGCAGGTAATTATGAGTTTGCATTGCTTGAGGACAAGCAATAGTTCGAGTTTGGGGGTGTGATAAGTGTTCAAAAGTACTATTTTTCTACCCTTTTACTCATATTATTGTTAGACTTAGGCTCATATTAGTTGCATAGTTAGCCATTCATGCATTAATCCATGTTTCCTTCAATCGTTGAGCTTGATTACATAACTTGGTAGTTTTTGTGGAAAAGATGCTGCTTTGGTGTGCTTTGTGTGTGTCTGTGCAGGATCACTTGCCAAAGCAATGCCGAGCTACTTGCCAGGGCAATGCATGAAGGATATGCTGAGCTAGTTGCTAGGGTAATGCATGAAGGAGACGCCGAGCCAGTTGCCATGGCATTTGTCGACAAAGAGAAAATGCAATAGGGATGTCGAAATTAATGACTTTACAAGCCCAAGATGACATGGAGCAAGGCCCAAGCCCAAAGGAATGTGATTGCCATGCAGAGATTAAAGAAGAATTAAATTCCAAGAAGATAGGAGAAGTTCTAATAGGAATAAAATTATAATAAAGAATTATATTCTTTAAAGATAATTTAATTCCAACTCAAACTCCTCCTCAAAGAAGGACTTTGGCCTAGCCCTATAAATAGCAAGGAGATTTCGACAACTTGCATAGAGAGAGCAAGAGGGAATTTCGACAAGACCAAGAGAGGAAGCAAAGGGGAATTTTCGACAAGCTTCATCTTTTCTTCCTTGTTCGATTGGGTTCATGCTAGGGATTGTTTATCTTGTGTTTCTTTGGAACCTAGCCATGAACTAAATTTACTTGGCTATGGTTATTGTGTTTTGTGGTTGTGAGAAACTATTGGTTTTTGTTTAGGTAATAAGAGTTTGCACTTTTCTATTTCAAGGTTTATTCATTCTTGGTTCTTATTATTGTTTGCGAGTGAATTGGGAGAGGATCTCGTGATTTCATCTATTTATCTAATATCGGGAGAGTTAGATTCAAGAAACGAATGAATATGATCTTTATTCAATCCAATGATGGTGAAGATTAATCCGGCTTAGGAATAAGTTAAGGATTTCAATGGCTAAGAGGAGCACAAGATTGGTTGTTGTTCACCCTTGATTCACGCAGGGATGTATTATCAAGGCATGCACAAGTAGCTAGAGTTTCGACTTAGGGATAAGAAGAAACCATTGAAGAACGCTCCGCAGACGCCCAAGTAGTTGCCCAACTAGTTGCCCAGGCAACCATCGATTAGTTGCCAAGGCAACCCCGTTGTGCAAGTTGCCACGGCAACTGAGTTGCCCGTGCACTCTTTTACCAAGACGATCCAATCGGCTATCACACCTCAACTCACGATAACCTGGCCTATCTCTCTCAATTGAATTCATCTTTTCTTTTACTTATTTGCTTTCTAGATTCATTAAACTTCTATAATCTTTTATTTGTGTTTTTACTTTTTACAGTGCAAGAGACTAGATTCTTGAAGTAGCACCAATCCCTGTGGAGATGATATCTTTTATACTATAACTTGCGACGTGTATACTTGCACATTTGCGTAGCACTTATTACGCGCAACAGCACGGAAGGACCAGATGAGTGCCAAGCATTTGTTGGAAGAGAGGTATGCCAGCGGCCATGCCAAGAAGAGATGAACCCCTAAAAAATAGGAAAGGACCAGGCTTCTAAAAGATTACAATTGGATTAAATTCTAAAAAAATAACGAATAAGGTGATGCCAAGTGATGTTGGCAAAGTTGTGCCAAGCTTGTGTGCTAAGATGGCCATGGCATGATGACGTCAGCCCTAGCCTGATAAGCTATCGCACCATGCTGATAAGATATCAAAATGATTGGATAGAGCTCTATCTCTTATCTCTTAATCATTTCAAATTCAAAGGCTTATCCCATCCTTTCCCTTGAGCGCCTATATATACACAGCCCGATCAAGCATTGAGGGGGATCGATTGATCGAGGAGAAAAGAGGAGACGAGAGGTGGTCGAAGCGAGGTGTTGGAGCGGCGAGTGACAGTCGGTGCAACCGAGGAAGAATGGTTTGACTTCTTGGCCGAGAGCCTGGCGTGGAGGGCTGTATCGAGACACCCCTCTACCTATTCCCTTGGCAGAAGTTGTTTTTCTTTAGTTTTTATTATGATGGTGGTGTTAAAAACGTTTATTGGTTTGTTGGTTAACCCCCCACACCATGAACTAATTTAATATTTGGCGGAGGATGTTTTGGTTTTAAACGTTGGCTTTTTTGCCTTAGTCCCTTTATAATAATTCTATTTTTGGCAAAGTTGTTTGTTTTGCATACTTTAATTTTTCCTAAGTACTGTGCCCAAGCGAGAGCTGGCACAGTTAGCTTATTGCCTTCCAATATCTTAACAGACTTGTGTTGGCAACGATCAAGTTGCTGAACACTTGGGAGAGAAGCTTTGAGAGATGTCGTTCAAGTAGATGAACTTACTTCGGAAGTGAAATCTACCCGCACAGAGTATAGATTGGTTTTTAAATCAAATTGGTTTAAGTAAAACATACACTATAGAGATATGGGGGGTTTTACTTGGCCAGTTTAGGGCAGTGACCATCGAGAGAGGCTTTGTTATTTTTGAATCTACTCGGCAACCATTGCCAAGATAGTTTCGTCGATAAAGGTTGGCATAAACCACGTTTGAACTAGACATTCCCTGCCAACAATCATCATTCATTTGAAAACACCTTTCTAGCCATCATTTCACTTTGGTTTTATTTTATTTTATTTTCTTAATTTTAAAAGCAACTCTTTTAAACTACAATCTTTTCTTCCACAACAAGTAATAAACTAAACAATCGAATTCCAAGTCAAACTCTGTAGGATCGATACTCAGCTTACCAAGCTGTATTACTTGTTGACCGTGTACACTTGCATGCAAAAGACTCTTGGCACAGTTTATCTTGCCCAAATACATACCATTTATACCTTTTTCCAGCATTCATTTTACACATCTCCCTTAGAGTCAACAAGTTTTTGGCGCCATTGCTGGGGATTGCAACGGAATTGATTGTTTTGATTTTTACTTGTGTTTGTTTTAGTTTATGATTATTTTCTTTTTTTATTTTTCTAACATTTTTTTTAGTTTCATTCATTTTAGGTACTTCTAGGAATATGAAGGATTGGAGAATAAGCCATAGAGACCATATTGGAGCTTACAACCGATGGCACAACCAACAAAATTTTCCATGGTAAGATCAAGGAGCTAACATTTTTGCTTACGATAATGGCATTAATGTTGCAACACATATGCCATGGAAAATAGTCCTCAACATCAACCGAGTTACTTGTACGATGCTCAAATAGACTTGTATGATGATTACAACTTTCTTGATACAACGCATTTATCTTGGCAAGAGAACTTGAACAACGAGTCCCAGGAAGTTAGAACATTAGACCCATTATGCATCATTTATGGAGAGAACCACCATGTGGATGAATACCTTGCCAACCGTGGTTCGGTAAATTTTATGCCAGCATTCTATCAGAATGCCATGCCACAAAAAGCCCAAAACAATTTCCAACAAGGGCAGAGATTCAACCAAAGAGGTCTTCCCAATGATTACATGGAAAAGAATGATGTCACAGTCCAGATTTTGGCAGCAACAGTGAGAAACTTGGAAATTCAAATTGGAAAACATGCCAATGCACTAAACAATCAACCCCAAGGAGCCTTGCCAAGTGACACTGAAGATGCTCGACACAAAGATAATGAGCAATGCAAGGCCATAACCCTTCGAAGTGGTAAGCAGTACGAGGCAGAGTTGGCTGCCAAGCAGTCAAATCATTGCCAAGCTTAAAAGCCAGTGCCAACAGATAACCCCAAGGAAGTAGAGAAAGAGGAAACAAAAACAGATGATACCACTATCGATGCCAAAAGTGATGCCAAAACCGATGCCAAATAGCATATCGATGCCAAAAAGGTTGATGATGCCAACATCACCTTGACAGAACCAGTGGAGCCACCATTTGCCAACCCTACGTCGCTAAGACAAGCATGTATTACTGTTGACAATTTCAAAGTTCTTAAATGTATAGATGAAATTGAATGTCATGCAATTGAGCCAATAGAATTTATTTTGGATGAGAACCTGGCATTAAATTGCCAAGGAATGAAAGCTGATGCCATAAAACAAAAGTGTGATGGCAAAACAATTGAGTGGCAGAGAATATCGATTCTGGTCGGAACTGATGTCATGAAGCAAGGTGTGCTCAAATGGCTTGTTGCTGGAAGGAAAAGTGGATACCAAATGACTGAGAATGAAAAGATTAAGCAGGAGAATTTTGCCGTAACAACAATGTCAGAGATGTTGAGGTTCAAAACTGAAGATTTCATGATGATTCTGAAACAAGATGAGGATGGCTATCCCTCTTCAACAAAGATATTCTTCGGTTTTCTAAGATGGTTGTTCAAAGCCACCATGGAAAAATGTTCTCTTTCATTGTGCCATCAAGAGTTCGACATAATCAAAGAAAAACAGTTCTTTGGCTTTCTATGTTGGTTATTCAAACAAAGGATTGTCATAGCCTACCATTCACCAATAAATGGACAGCGCCAAAAGCATTACTTAGAAGGTAAGCAAAGTCATGCCAAGGAAGTGATTATCTTGGCAAAATTGGAATGAAGCATCCACAGGTTTGAAATTTTTTGTAAATATTAGGATTAGTTGCTTTTGTTTTCCTTTAGGAATCAGGTTTTTGTTCTTGTTTTCTTTTTATTGTCTTTCAATTTTTATTCCTTTGCTGCGTTACACGATTTTCCATTTAGTGTGTACAAGAATTTTGAGAGGAATTGATGCCAGGAATATTGCCAGAAGGACTGTGAGCCAGTGTGTTTGCCAGCAGTTATGCCATGGCCCATGCCAGAGGCATATGCACATTTTGTGTGAAAGAAGAAGAAAAACCCCAGCTTGCGTAAAAAGGAGAGAGGGAAATCTGGGGAATTTAACCCTTTTTGCCGCCCATATTTATGATAGGTTATCTTATCATAATTACCTTATCACTCCAAAATCTTTTCAATACATTTATCCCTATCACTCCTCATTTAAAATTTAAACCATTTTCTAATTAAAACTCTATAAACCTCATCATTATCCCCTACTTTTCGGCTACCCTAATTACTCCCTCTTAAACACTCAACCCTTTTCTCTTCTATTCCATTAAAATTGATTCCCCAAAAACTTTTCCCTTTTACTCCCATTCGATTTTCTCTCAAGCAAGATCCAAGAACTTCAATCTTTTCTTTTCTTCTTCCCATTGATTCTCATCTTCTCATCTCCATGGCTTCATCCTCTACTCCCTTCAAACAATTTTTCAATGGGGAGATTCACAAGAAGTTCAATAAGAGCTTTTCTTCAAGGTCGTTTCTCTATGAGAAACACTTCGACTTTTGAACTGACATCACTGCCAAATTTATGTCGGGGTTCATGTCCATCATTGATATGCATAAATGGAGTTCTTTCTGCCAGCAGAAGGGGAAGGTGTTTGCCACCATTGTGCAAGAGTTTTACTCCCATCTTGTGACCAAAGATTCCCCATTCTTGATGATTCGGGGTAAGTGTGTCCGTTTTGGTGAAGGTTATATTAACTCTTTTTTCTCTTTGCCCACTGAAGGAGACAAGTATTTTGAGTATGCTGAGTCGATGAACGCTGCCAAGTGCAAAAAGATTCTGGCAGACTTGTGTGAGCCTGGCACAACCTGGACTGTTTCGTCCACCGACCATCGGACCATTAAGAGGCTGGCATTGAAGCATCAGATGCGGGGATGGAACCATTTCATCAAGCACAATCTTATACCCATATTGCATAATGAAATGGTCTCGGAGGATCGGCTTATCCTATTGCACTATATTATCAAAGGGTACTAGATCAATGTCGGTAAAATTATTATCGATGAAACTTACAAGTGTGCTGCCAAAGGTAAAAGAAATCTATTTTTCCCTTTGTTGATTTCTAATATTTGTCTGCGCCATGAAGTTTCCAGGATGGATGAGGATCATAGCCAGGTGATTAAGGGTACGACCATCACTGCTCATATCTGGAGAAACCTCGCTAGAGGAGAGCCAAAGGAGAAAGGAAAGGGCATGCAAAGATGGCCACGCCAAAGCAAAAGCCAAGGGCCGAGCCAGAAAGTGTGCCAGAGACCATGCCAGCCAACTTGCTGGAAGTGCTATCCCAGGTGTATTCTCGCCAAGATATTATTCTACAAAAATTGGAGAAGGTCGATGAGCTCAATGCGAAGATGTGGCACTATACCAAGGAACGAGATGCCATTATCAGGGAGGCCCTTGTGAAACTCTCTCCCGATGTGGTGTCTATCTTTCCACCTTTTCCTGCCGAGCCAGCTGTCAGTGATCCTCGACAAGCCAGTCCAGTGATGCCATCCAGTCTAGTCAAGCCAGCTAGTCCAGCCAGTCATACCAGTCCAGTTAAGCCAGCCAATCCAGTCAAGTCTACTAGTCCAGCCACTCATACAAGTCCAGTCATTTTTGCCAGTTCTGAATCTAAAGCAATAGTTCCCTTGTCCCCGGTGCACGTTGAGACTACCAACACCGATTCCTTCTCTGAGTTAGAGGAGATTCCTGCCAAGAAAGAAAAGCCAGCACTAGTCATACCACCAACCGAGTCTGCCAAGAAGAAAGATGATCTTGGAGCCTCCACTACTGCCTTAAAGCAGGGCTAGAAAGGAAGGAAATGAATAGCCCCTGAACGTGAGAGCCTATCCATGAGGAAGACCCGTGCCAGAAGAGAAGAGGAAGCCCATGCCAAGCGAGAGGAAGCCTCGTCCGAAGGGGAGTCTTCTTCTACCTAACTCCTTCGCATTTCATGTTTGCATTTTCATGATCATGTATTTTTATTTTTCTATTTATCTTGTATATATGTGTCGTTTCAGGCATTGAGGACAATGCACATCTTGGGTTTGGGGTGTGCATTCTCTCACTTTTATGCCATGCCATGCACGTTTAAATTTTTTGTTGTTCATGTAGAGTCGTTGCATACCGAACCATTAAAAAAGTATAAAAAAAGAAAATTTTGTCTCGGCTTAAATTTGAAGTTTGTTAACAATTGTTAGGCAAGCTTATTTTGATTACCTGTTTGCCCGATGATGAGTTTATAATTTTTGGTTTGCCATGCCAGTAGATTTGTATGCCATGTTTGCCATGATAATGGATCTCTAGTTTAGGTAATTGTTTCTACGCTTAACACGTGGTATGTATCCAGTTCCCTAGCAAACTTAGGTAATTTGAAACCATGCTTAGCTTTGGAAAAAAAAGATGATGCCAGGGTTAAATGTAAATAAGGCAACAATGTTCTGCCAAGGCAAGAAAAAAATTTTGAACTCTTCTCTACCTAGAGATAATAAGTACCTAGGGCTTCGTGGTATGCTCCCTTTTAGTTCTTAAGTCCAAAACCTTAGTGTATGAGTTGAAGAGAAAGCCTAATGGTAACTGGATTAAGGTGGGGATTCGTGGTATGCTCTCTCTTATCACTTACGCTAAACAGTACCATGAAGCAAGCTAAAAGATAATGCCAATACCCTTTGGCACGAAAAATATAGAAAATAACAAAACTGAGTTTAGAAAGTAAATTGGCTAAGGGAATGAATGGACGCTAGATGCATATTGCCCACACTTTGCGCACAAATCATGCACTTAGACTAGAGTTATATTGTTGCACTTCAATTACTATCTGCTCGGCACTGTGCACTGAGATTTCTAAGGGCAGCATTAGAATCAAACTCTGCTTGCCAGCATTTGTTGGCATTCCAACCAAACTTTTGTCGAGGTATTATTTTCACTATTTTTGTTTTTCTCTTCTCTTGCATTAATTGAGGACAAGCAATAAGCTGGGTTTGGGGGGTGTTACCTCCTCAAAAGTATTTTTTTTTCATGCCTATTTTTATATGCTTTTGCTTGTTTTCAAGTACATTTAGTTGCATTAGTTTGTTAGAATCATACATTTACTTAAAAGAGTTAGTAGGCTGCCTATGCCAGTTTCATGGGTTGTTTTCGTAGGTTGGCAGGTGGAATGGTAGGGGGAATGGACACAGGATGCAGAGACGCAGTTAGGAATGCCAAGGTGAATGCCAAATGTTGCGGGCACGGAATGACCAAATTGTGCCAAGCATTTGTTGGCGGAAAGGTATGCCAGCAGCCATGCCAAGAAGAGATGAACCCCCAAAAATATAGAAAAGGATCAGGCTCCTAAAAGATCGCAATTGGATCAACTTTCAAAAAAAATAGTGGATAAGGTGATGCCAAGTAATGTTGGCAAAATTGTGCCAAGCTCGTGTGCCAGGATGGACATGGCATGATGATGTCAGCCCTAGCCTGATAAGCTATCACACCGAGCTAATAAGATATCAAAATGATCGGATAGAGCTCTATCTCTTATCTCTTGATCATTTCAAATTCAAATTCAAAGGCTAATCTCATCATTTCCCTTGAGCGCTTATATATACACAGCCCGATCAAGCATTGAGAGGGATCGATTGATCGAGGAGAGAAAAAGAGACGGGAGGTAGCCGGAGTGAGGTGTTGGAGTAGCGAGTGACAGTCGGTGCAACCGAGGAAGGGTGGTTCGACTTCTTGGCCGAGAGCCTGGTGTGGAGGGCTGTATCGAGAGACCTCTCTACCTATTCCCTTGGCAGAAGTTGTTTTTCTTTAGTTTTTATTATGATGGCGATGCTAAAAACGTTTCTTGGTTAGTTGGTTAACCCCCACACCATGAACTAATTTAATAGTTGGTGGGGGATGTTTTGGTTTTAAACGTTGGCTTTTATGCCTTAGTTCCTTTATAATAATTCTGCTTTTGGCAAAGTTTGTCTATTTTGCATACTTTAATTTTTTCTAAGTACTGTGCCCAAGTGAGAGTTGGCACAGTTAGCTTATTGCCTTCCAATATCTTAACAGACTTGTGTTGGCAACGATCAAGTTGTTGAACACTTGGGAGAGAAGCTTCGAGAGAAGTCATTCAAGTAGATGAACTTACTTCGGAAGTGAAATCTACCCCCACAGAGTATAGATTGGTTTTAAAATCAAATTAGTTTAAGGAAAACATACACTATAGAGATATTGGGGTTTTTACTTGGCTAGTTTAGGGCAATGACCATCGAGAGAGGCTTTGCTATTTTTGAATCTATTCGGCAACCAATGCCAAGACAGTTTTGTCAATAAAGGCTGGCATGAACCACGTTTGAACCAGGCATTCCCTGCCAACAGTCATTATTAATTTGAAAACAACTTTCTAGCCAACACTTCACTTTGGTTTTATTTTATTTTGTTTTCTTAGTTTTAAAATCAACTCTTTTAAACTACAATCTTTTCTTCCACAACAAGTAATAAACTAAACAATCGAATTCCAAGTCAATCTTTGTGGGATCGATACTCAACTTACCAAGATGTATTACTTGTCGATCGTGTATACTTGCACGCAAAAGACTCTTGGCACAGCTTATCTTGCCCAAATACATGCCATTTATACCTTTTGCCATCATTCATTTTACACATCTCCCTGTGAGTCAACACGCTTTGGATATTATTGGTCAACTATGGAAGGGGATTACATCAGTTATTCTCGCAAATACCACAAGTGCCAGATTTATGCTAATAAGGTTCATACCCCTCCTTAGTCACTCCATGTCATTTCAGTTCCTTGGCCATTTTCCATGTGGGGCATAGATGTCATCGGTCAGATTCATCCAAAGGCGTCAAATGGAAATTGATTTATTCTGGTAGCCATCGACTACTTCACAAAGTGGGTTGAAGTAGCCTCGTATGCAAACGTCACTAGATCTACGATTTGCAAATTCTTGAAAAAGGAAATCATTTGTCGATATGGCTTGCCTGAAAGTATCATTACCGATAATGCCTCCAATCTGAATAACAAGATGATAGCAGGAGGCTGTGAGCAGTTAAATGTCAAACATCATAACTCAGTGATATATCGTCTGAAGATGAATGGGTTAGTGCAGGCTGCAAATAAGAACATTAAGAAGATAGTTGCAAAAATGGTCGATACATATAAAGATTGGCATGAGAAATTACCGTTTGCCTTATATTCATACCGAACTGCAGTACGAACATTTATTGGGGCAACACCATTTTCTTTAGTGTACGAAGTAGAAGCAGTATTGCCAATTGAGGTAGAGATACCATCGCTCTGTGTCTTAATGGAGGCAAAATTGGAGGAGGCAGAATGGATCCATGTGAGATACGACCAGTTGAATCTAATTGATGAAAAGAGGTTGAAGGCATTGTGTCATGGGTAGATGTACCAAAGAAGGATGATAAGGGTTTATGAGAAGAAAGTTCACCCGAGAGAATTCCAAGAAGGTGATTTGGTGTTGAAGAAGAAGTTACCAATCCAAAGCGATTCCTGAGAGAAATGGGCACCAAATTGGGAGGGAACTTACATTGTAACAAAGATTTTCTCAAGTGGGCCATTAATTTTGGCTGAAATGGATAGATATGAACTTCAGAGCCCGATAAACTCGGATTCAGTCAAAAAGTATTATGTTTGAAGAATAATAAGAAAAATGAAAGAAAAGAAAAAAAGAAAGAAAAGAAAAAGAAAAAGAAAAGAAAAAGAAAAAAAAGAAGAAAGAAAAAGGGGGGTTCAAAATGAAAACCTGTAAAGGGCGTTTTGAAACCAAAGGAGAACCTGAGTTGAAAACCCACAAAGGGCGGCTCAAGTAGTTGATATGGCAGGTAATTCTCTCGGGGACTTAACATGGATGAATTACATGTCTTCTCGCATTGTCACCATGTTCATAGTTTGCTCGGCATGGGTAGCATTCAGGACATCTCAGGGCGTTTTGACAGGAGTTTTGGTCATTGATATCTGAATATTTGTAGTTTCTTTCCTATTTGCCACAGTATTGATAAAAAAATTCTTAAGCTTCCCTTTCTTTGCTTATACCCTTTTCCCTTTTCACATAAGCATCTTGCATTGAAGTGAGAATTAATAAGTTTGACATCACTTAAAACATGCAAAAGATTTTTGAGCATTACGTTGAAATATTTTAAAAGGGTACTGGAAATATGAGGCATTCCGTGGTTAGGATTTGAATATGGGGCACGAAGCGCCAACACATAAAATCTTTCAAGAAGGAAATAAGTTTTGCTGCAAAAATTCACATGCAAGCGATTCAAAGTACACTGCAAAGACAAGAATTTGAGAACTCTCAAGAAACTCCAAAGGTTTTTGATATTATTTTAAGGCAGCATATTGCAAAATAGAGATGCCTAGACAAGATAGTCTTCCACAACAGTGAGAACAATTTTACATACATTGGAGGAGATAACCAAAGATATAGGGGCTTTTATTTGAGTTTCAGGGCCACTCAAGAAGGCATGTAACTGAATATTGATGATAGCATGATCATGTTTGACAGTCAAGTTAGTCTTTCTTCCATGACAATAAGAACAATTTTACAGACATCGAAAGAACATCAGGATCTTCATTCCAGGAGGCTTGTCACTAAACATTGATATATCAACTACAATGATAGTTTGACTTGGTTTGTTAATCAAAATACTAGAAACATTTATTTCCATGATTGAACCAAGACTAAGAGAGTGTTGAAGAATATGGGGATAAAGTCATTCCTTCCAACTAGTAGTACAAGATAACTGGATTGAGTGAACAAATATGCAAAGATCTAAAACTAAAAGGAAATGAACATTAAAAAGCAAAAGAAAATGCATACATTTGATAGGAATCCTTAGGGGCATGCATATCATAATTATAGCATCCATTCATTTTTTACAGGTTTGGAGCATCGCTTATCCGTCCGAGCATAAGGAGGATGGAACCTTTTTCAGAACTTGCCTATCTATTCGAGCTTGAGGAGAATAAAACCCGTTTATCCATCCAAGCATGAGGAGGATGGAACATTTTTCAATCTACTTATCTATCCGAGCATGAGGAGGATGGAACATTTTTCAATCTACTTATCTATCCGAGCATGAGGAGGATAGAACCTGCCTATCTATTCGAGCTTGAGGAGAATATAACCTGCTTATCCATCCGAGCATGAGGAGGATGGAATTTTTTCAACCCGCTTATCTATTCCAGCGTAAAGAGAATAAAACCTGCTTATCCGTTCGAGCATGATGAGAACGAAACCCGCCAGTCTTTTTAGGCATCGAGTTTTGACATGTTTGGTAATTGGTGAAAATCAGTGTCCTTTTGTTCTTTGTTCTATTCTTGTTTCACCGGAATGACCAAAGAGGGGCAACTGTTGTCACTGATTTTTCACCTTGGTTTTTATATTGTTGTTGTTCACTCTCTTTATATTTGTTTATTATTATTTTTAATTATCATTGCTTGTTATCTTGTATATTGTTCTTATAATTATCATTGTTTTTAGATAGTTTTCATAAAACTCAAAATATATGTTTTAAGGTAAATAGTTTCATAGGGTCCATTTAATTAAGTACATAGACCATAAAGGCCTTTTTGGCCTGATAGTTAACAAACTTGAGTTAAAGTAATAATTGAGTCTTTTTGGTATTTAGATAAACCCATTACATTAGAGTCTATTGCATTAAAAAATAAATCACATGTCCATACAAAATGGGGCTTGTTCAGCCCAATTTAAACAAAACTAAACCCTAATGCCCATCTAGTTGTTTTGTGCGCAGCCAAAGGAAGACCGTTGGAAGGAGGGACTGATCCAATGGTGCAAATTGCGCCAGGAAGAATAAGGAGCAGGGCACATAGATCATCACTCGCACGTGGCAGCCACGCGCTCATCGCTTCACCTTCCAACAGCCAATTCACCTTATCCGACAAATACCTGAGCTAATTCCTTTTGTCAACAATTCCTCTACGCCGACATTAAAGTCACCAAAAACATGCAAAAAAGAGAAACAAAAGGGCTTAAATCCTTAGACAGAAACAAAGTCAAAAGATTAAATCCCTAAAATGGAGCATAGTCAACAAAATCCACAGAAGACCTATCCCTAAATTGAAGCCGTGGCTAAGATTAAGCAAAATCTAAATCGAAAGCAATTCTGGGTAGAAAATCAGGATTCGTTCGTGTAATTCAAGCAAATGTATAACTATATAAACCCCTGTAAATTTCATGTACAACACACAATAGAAACAATACACACAAAAAATACTCAAAAATAGCATTCAGTTTGTAGAGGAAGGAAGCAATAGTGTACTCAGCATTTTCAGAAATAAAAGCAAGTCCAGTTTCTGGTAATTTCTTCTTTTACTTTATATTTGAGGTTTCAAAACAAAGAAAATGGATAGTTTTTTACCTTTGTTTTGCAAAGCGCCACCGTGCAAGGTGGTTGAGGCAGCGTCTGATAAGTCATATATTTATATGTTTTCACATATTAAATCCTATGTTTTAGCACATTAATCTATCTTAAAGCCCTTGATTCGGTTCCTATTTGGTTTTGTAGGTGTTTTGGGCCTTAATGACGTTTTATACGTAATAGCCGAGTTTTAGCATCATTTAGGCATCACCTCCAGAATTCTTGTTAATTGCCAAGGCAAGTCCCAATTGCCACGGCAAGCTCTTATAAACCGCCTTAATTGCCTCAGCAAGTTGCACTTGCCACAACAATACTGTTTTCACGAAAATACCATGTAATACCCCAAGAATACTAGCTTAGTAGAGTATAAGATTTCAATCACCATTCGTTTACAACTTGTCCCTTAAAGGATTAAAAATAAGTGTAAGGACAAAAATAAATTAAAAGGGAAATTACATAGTCATAAGTGGAGGGGATCAAATTGTTTACTAATGAAATTTGTAAGATTGCATGGTGAATAAAAAGTTCACCAAGGGCTTTCACACGTCATTGGGAGAAAGAAAGTTGATGGAGGGATGAAGACATGGTTTTTGGTAACCAAAGAAGAAGCATCTTCTTCCTCCTTGAGCTAGTGACCGAAACACTTAGTGTGAGAGTGAGAAAGAGTGAACTTCATGAATGATGGAATTTTTAGCTAGCTTTTAGGCTTAGTTTTTGGAGATCCATTCGAATGGCTGCTAAGGAAGATAAATTTCTCTTGTTTTCTTTTGATATTTTAAAATGAGGAATGTTTGTTAGAAATTTAGAATCCAAGGATGATATATGTGTGAATGGTTGTTTGATTTGGTGAGATTGTTTGAATGTAAGCAGTGCGATGCTAGATTGTTTGAATGGAATGCATGCATGGACGTAATTGTTTGAGATTTTAAGGAATCACGTTTACATTGAAAATGTATAGGCTAAATTGAACCATATATATGTATGATTTATGTGTTTAGCTGAACATGCTGGAAACTTAAAATGATTGAAGTTGGTCTCACAAAAAGGGACTGTTTTAATGAGCATATATGAATGAATGTAAACTGCCAGTTTCGGTAATTATATGTCTAAGAGAACCGCTTTAAGCTATTAAGCACATGAGTAATGACATTAGAGACTGATTTGTATGATACATAAAGCTGTTATATAAGCTTAGGAACTGATTTGAAAGTGTTTATGATTGTTAAGGGTGCTTAAGGTTAAGTTAGTGAAATCTGCCTACAAGTTATGCACTGGCGGTAAGTTTGAAAATTCATAGAAAATCACATAGGTTAAAATAGAGAATGAAT
Organism: Hibiscus mutabilis; assembly: GCA_019671005.1. NCBI lineage: Eukaryota > Viridiplantae > Streptophyta > Magnoliopsida > Malvales > Malvaceae > Hibiscus > Hibiscus mutabilis. Next base: position 58,781,502 of record CM033718.1, on the reverse strand, counting down.
CTTATATGTACAGAATTATGTGTATGTCTAGTTTCATTTAAATAAAATGGTGATCGATTTCGAGTCCTGGATTAAAAGATGTGAATTTTTAATCGAATGTAGGACAGAAAAACTAGAAGCAGTTTTCTGCTCTGGACAGTCTCTGTTTCGGGACTTTTAGGAATTTTCATAATTCTTCTAGATTTTATTAAATTATGTGGATTATACTGTTAGAACCGTATTCAAATCTAGTTTTTAACGGTGTAAATAAAGTTAAAATATAATGAGTATTCTGTTCTATAGAAGCAAATCTTTGAAGGTAGTTCATGCTGCCAAAATTCTGGAAATAGTTGCCTAGTTTAAAAGCAAGAACAGCTTGATATTGTATGAATCTTGTGATTGATTTTGTACACGTATTTGGGAGTATGTATAAGTAGGAATGGTCTTGGCATCTGAGTTGGTTATGAAACTGTTAAGGTTAAACATGAAAATTGGAATTGTTTGTGTATGATTAGGGGAATTACATTAGACTGATTGTATATTCTTGTAAATGAAGTAAGGGTTGTTTCGAACCCTTACAAGGATATGAAGTACTGTTTGGAATAATTAAGAGTATAAACACTTAAACATCGATTGCTTTACTTGAATTGAAAGTTGGTGAATTGTCTTGTAAATTTTATGTGTAATTACGCCCTCTTGGGATTGTTTTCCATTGATAGTGGATTGTTTGATTCATGTTGGAAAGAATTGATTCGATTCTAATGTATGATTATATTTTGATTATATTAGACCAAGAAGAAGATAGAAATGGATGGAATGAGTAGAAAAATACGAGAGAGGATTCAGGTACCCCGTAACATCGGGATAAGAGGTGAGTGTAGTTTAAAGTCTCGGGATAAATTGAACTATCCCGAGCACCTTTATTTGTTACTATTTCACATTGTTGTTTGATAAATACAGTGATGCTTCTAAGCTTGGATCGAGGTGAGTACTTATCAAAGTACTTATTGATAAATATGGTGGATGAAAACCTAGAAAAAAATTTGGATGCTTTTTGAATGGATGCGCGCGCGCGCGCACACACACACATATATATATATATAATTTCGGACATTGAAAGTAATGTTTGATAAATTTATGTGTTTCATTGACAAATACTTGGTAATGTGAAGTTTGACAAAGAAAGCATGTTTTAGACTAAATGATTGTTTGATGTAGAATGTTTGTTGTTTCGAATTGCTTGCCAATGTGTTTAAATGGGAAAGTTTGATATATTAATTGATGACCAGCCTCTTATGAGCTTGTGATATGAGATTGATAGCTTAAATTTCTCATAAAACTTATGAACTAATGATAAAGGTGATATTGGCTTTCGAGCCCTTGATTAAAATAGAAAGAATTGCTTAATTTACATGTGGTGAACAAGATTGTTGTCCCTAATTGAGAAAGGGAAAAATGATACAAGTTATGACAAATGAAATGGAGAAATGCTCATTTGATAAGTTAAGGGATGATTAATGAAAAGCCTTGGTTTTGAGTCAGTCTTAGGTATAGTTGGCATGCCATAGAGTCCGTCGAGCTCGCTAGTTTGGACTACGGTCCCTTGTTGTTAAAGAACGGATGATCTATTGGTACCACTGGTACCCTTGTTAAATGATGATTTGGTACTTAGTGTACCCTTGATATGGTACTTAGTGTACCCTTGTTTTGGTACTTAATGTACCCTTGTTGTTACAGAAGGTTTTGGATTCGTGTACCTAGGTTGAGGTCGATTCACAAGGCTATGTTAAAAAGAAAAGCACGTAATTGTAATCTAAAGAAATGAAGAACTATAATATCTTACTTGTCAAGAAAGGAGCCTCTAATGAAACTTGGTTACTAATTTAATGTAAAGAAATGCTTCGAAGAAAAACATGTCTGTTAACATGATTTGGAGAATCATTACATCTTAAATTGGCTAGAGATACTTGTGTGATAATAGTTTATTCGAATGGTTTACTTGTAATTATTGCTCCATGATTATCTATTCAAGGCTTGCTATCTTACATAACAAGTAATTAGTGACATGATTTAACCATGCTATGTTATGACTTTGAGAATGCCTAGTTTACGGGCTGTCTTGCCAAGTATAAATGTTTATATGTGTCTAATGGACTGCTTGTGACTTGATTTGAGTGTAATTGGACTGTTTTAAGTTATAAAAGTATACATACATTTCATGGACAGTTTTGAAAGATATACAAGTGTAATTGGACTGTTTTTAAGTTATAAAAGTATACATACATTTCATGGACAGTTTTGAAAGATATACAGCTGTAATTGGACTGTTTTTAAGTTGTAAAAGTATACATACATTTCATGGACAGTTTTGAAAGATATACAAGAGTAATTGGACTGTTTTTAAGTTGTCAAAGTATACATACATTTCATGGACAGTTTTGAAAGATATACAGGTGTAATTGGACTGTTTTTAAGTTATAAAAGTATACATACATTTCATGGACAGTTTTGAAAGATATACAAGTGTAATTGGGCAGTTTTGCTATGATATACTATGCTAACATGTTAAGTGAATTGTTTGGTTATAAGAGACCAATTCTTGGACAGTTTTATGTGTCTAAATGCAAGTGTGCATGTGCTGCTCTTTTAAGAGTATTTGAGTGCAAAACTGATAACTAGTTGTAAGCAATACCGTATATGTTATACACTAAGTTGGTAAATTTAAGTGATAAGTAGTGCTTGTCTAGACATGTTTGATGACTCGTGTCTTAAGAAACTAATGCCTAAATCATACATGAGTTTAATAAAATATGACTAGAATGATATAATGTTTGTGAGATGTTCGAATGCAATGTGTACATGTGCTCATGGTTTATTTAATTGTCCATGCTTATTAGGAGATAGGCTTAAATCGAATACTTTAACTCGTATAGCTGCATCACTAAGTATGTTTATACTTATTAAGTCCTTTCTCTACCTTTCAGGGTACTGCTTGGTTGTGTTTGTCTTCGAGCTTTAGTCAGATCACGAGTACGAGGAGTATGTTTGTAATTCTCCTCTAATCTCCTAGACGGTGGCACATAGTTATTAAGGATGCATTGTGCATTATAATGTTCTGTTTGCTTTCATCTGTTTATAAGCTTTATAAGTATTTGAAGTTTTGTAAAGGGGCCTTTAATTATTTTATAATTGCTTTCTATGTGTGGTATAATAGTTGGTAAAAGTGTATGGTTATCAAAATCTCTACATGTGCCTTAAGTTGTCAGACTACCATGATATCATGCATACTTGTGAAATGATATACATGAATGGTCGTTAACATGTGTTAACCCTAATTGGTCACATAGTTGTAAGTTTAGATTAATAATTAAATTAAACAATCGATAAACGTGCTAATAAATATGTGTAAAGTATTACTTTGTGGAAGTTATTTGAAGCTGAGTGTGTTTGATTTGAGTTTGAAGTAACCTTGATCTTAGTGTTATGGAAGTAGATATCACCCTTCTACAAACGACCTTTAATGCTTCATGTTGGCTTACTGGTTTAGCTATGTTTCTTATGATGTTCTCAGACAACGTTTGTGGATAATGATAGGTTAATTAGGTTATCTGAATACTTGTTACCTTGGATATATGATTGATTGTAAAACATGATGCTTGGATAGTAATCTTCAATGGTAAGTTTGATGTTAAATAACACAACTGGTAAGTTTAAAGACCTTAACCGATAAGTATTATTATCTAGAGTAATAATAAACATTGAACAATATGTCTTAGTAACGATCAGGGGTAAGAAATTTCAGTAGTGGATATGAGATTAATAATGTGTGTAAAGGTAAAGAATCCTATGTGCTACTAGAGTTGAGGCAACTTTGTAATCTAAAATAAATACAAAACTATAGCATGCTACGATCCAGTGGTTAATATGTATTGCTTAAAATGTGTATATTTGTTTGTACATAATTAATGGTTTGGAACAAACCTATCATATATCAAAAAAAGTTTTAAAATTTCCCTAATTTTCTGGTTACCTCTTATTTGAGAGGTAACTACTTGTCACATGATTATCCGATTGTTTGTTCCCTAACACTACCTAATTCGGTTTACTCCTAAGCCGGGTTAGGGGTGTTACATACCAGGCACAAGATAGATTTGGGGCTAGAGAACAAGCAGATTTTTACTTGGAGGGCAAGCAATCTTACTTTTAATTGCTTGTGAACTTGATTTCTCAACCATTCTCTGTGGGATCGACCCTACTTCCCGCTACTACAAATCCAAAGAATAAATAGGTATTATTTTTTGACGGATTTGACACCCATCAAAAATTGGCGTCGTTGCCGAGGAATGGTGTCAAGAAGCTAAGTTCACTTTTATTTAGTTTATTTTATTTTTATTATTTTATTATTTTAATTTTTTTCTTCTTTCTTCTTTCTTTTCTACTTTTATGCTTCGCTCTTCTCTTGCAGACAAAAATCTTTTGTTTGATCCTAATATCGACAAAACTGAAAGGTGACTAAGCAAGGAAGCGAAGCAAAGCAAACAAGCGACCACACAAGGAGACTTGGAAGCCGACTTGGAGAACACTCAAACCAACAACATGGCTGAACAAACCCTTCACCAACTTACAGCCCCTGAGATCGCCCTACAACCTCTTTGCATTAATTACCAAGAGCCTGAAGTACCTTTCGAATTAAAATCTGGACTAATACATCTTTTTCCTACTTTTAGGGGACGCGAGAATGAGAATCCGTACAAACACTTGAAGGAATTCCATGTGGTGTGCTCGAGCATGAAACCCCACAATGTCACCGTTGATGAAGTCAAGCTAAGGGCGTTTCCATTCTCACTAGCCAACCATGCCAAAGATTGGTTGTACTACATACCAACCGGATCGATTGAAACATGGGCGGACATGGCAAAGCTCTTCATTGAAAAATATTTTCTGGCATCAAGAGCAACAACATTAGAAAAGAGATTTGCGGAGTTAGACAAAAAGATTCCGAGACGCTTCATGATTATTGGGAATGATTCAAGCAACTTTGTGCAAGCTGTCCACAACATGGAGTGTCCGACCAATTACTCATCTAATATTTCTATGAGGGTTTATCACCCATGGAAAGAAGGATGATGGATGCCGCAAGTGGAGGTGCAATTGTGAACAAGATGCCTACCCAAGCCAAAGACCTCATCAATATTATGGCCGTGAACTCCCAACAATTCGGCTCAACACATGACACCGTCTCTCGACATGCGAATAAGGTAAATATTTCTCCCCTTGAAAGTAAGATTTTGAATCTAACTTCTCTTGTTGAAAAATTAGCATTAGGTAATGCGCATCAAGTCAAGGCATGTGGGATTTGCACAAGGCAAGATCATGCAACCGATATGTGCCCTACACTCCAAGAAGAGAGCACGGAAGAAGCCAATGCCATATGAGGATTTTACAGAGAAAAGAAGTACAATCCGTACTCAAATACATACAATCTGGGCTGGAAAGAACATCCTGAAAAAGATGGAAAATAGCACAAAGCTGAATCGGCAAGAAAGATGTCGACTCAAGCAAGGTAACTCAGCCCATCATTGTTCAACCACATTTTCCTCAAAGGTTCTCAAAGACCAAGAAAGAAGAGCAAGAAAAGGAAATTCTTGAGACATTCTGCAAGATCTAGGTAAATATTCCATTGATTGATGCTATAAAACAAATACCTCGATATGCAAAATTTCTTAAACAATTATGCACAAACAAGAGGAAATTGAATGGCACCAAAAAGGTAAGAATGGGTGAGAATGTTTTTGCCATACTTAAATGGAAACTCCCTGAAAAGTGCAAGGATCCAAGTATGTTCACTATCCCTTGTCAAATCGGAAGCATTAAGATTGAAAAAGCCATGCTAGATTTATGAGCATCTATTAATGTTATGCAAAATTCTATATGTTGTGCTAACAATATGGGTCCTCTTAAAGATACAGGTGTGATCATACAGCTTGCTGATAGGTTGAATGTTAATCCAAAAGGTGTTTTGGAGGATGTTTTGGTGCAAGTTAATGGGCTTGTATTTCCTGCTGATTTTTATGTTTTAGATATGGAGGAAAAAAATTCATCTCGTCCTAATTTAATTTTGTTAGGAAGACCATTCTTGAAAACATCTAGAACAAATATTAATATGCATGATGGACTACTTACCATGTAATTTGATGGAAAAATCATAAAATTCAACATCTATGATGCCATGACCCGCAATGAGGATGCATGTTCATTATTTGCCTTAGATGCTACTAACTCTCCAATGCAGGAAACCATCAAAGAGCTTGATTGTGATAAAACCCGAGGACAACTCCTTGCGTACAAAGACATCATACCATGGTATGCAGACATCGCATACTTTTTTGTGACAAAGACATTTTCAACATGTACATCGCAGGTTAAGAAAGACAAGATCAAAACGCGAAGCTGTACCTATAGGATGACCCAAACCTATGGAAGATAGGAGTTGATCCAGTCATAGCGGCAAACATCAACTAGGATCCAAGAATCAATCCAATCAATGCCAAGCCTCCCGAAAAGCCTCTAACGCACCAACCATGGAAGGTAGAAGTGTTCAAGTCAATCAAGGATAAACCACCTGACGAACATCTTCTTGCCACAATATGAGGATTAAAAGGAGTTACGTCTAGCCAAAGACGTTAAAGAAAGGCGCTTCTTGGGAGGTACAGTTGACTATAATAAGGCATGCCCACAATTTAGAATCCAGCCCCAATTGCCGCGGCATATCCAGTTGCTACGGCAATCAAACCAATTTCAGTTGCCGTGACAAATTAAGTTGCCCGGGCAACTCAGTTGGTCTTAAGGCAAACCAAAGGGTATACTTCAAGCACGCAGATATCATACCACCACACCCTACACCCCTACCGACACATGCGGCATGAGGGAGCACTCTTCTCCCTTCACTTTTTAATTGCTTTCTTTTATTTTAAGCATGTAGGTTAGGGAACATTGAGGATAATGTTAGGTTTAAGTGTGGGGGAGTTAACTTTGATGTGCTTAATTTGTGCTAAAACCATGGGATATATTTGTGTGAAATTGTATTCTTCTTGATGACTTTGAGTGTTACTTTCACATGAAAATTTTTTCTTGAACTTAACATATTGAGATTTTTTAATAAAATTGGATCCCTAGGTAAAGATGAGATTGATATGGGAAGTAAAATAGGATTGATTAGATCTTGTTAGACTTGCAAATCGATTCTCATACTAATTGATTCCAATAGTCAGATGGATAAAAATCGGACACAACAAACCACTTTGTGAGACTTGAACCTTAATAAGCATATATCTTGTGCTTTATATTTTTCTTCATTGAGTGATTGTCAAGCATGATTGGATTTCTTCTAGAACTTGCGATGTTATGCATATCAAGGCCACATTGTATGATTGAATTACTTGAGATGATTAATTGAATTACTTAAGATGATTAAGGCACTTAGGTATGAACCTTGAGCCAAAAAAGTCTACCTCGGTAAATATGACCATTAGAGAACCACTTTTGGGGCTAAGCCTTTTGTTTGGAAATTAACCACATTGCAAGACTAATTCCTTTTTGTTGATTTCTCCAATTTGCACCCGAAATCGAAAAACTACACACTTTCCTTACTTGAAAGAGAAAAATCAAGCAAAAGAAACAAGAAAAGGGAGAAAATCTTGAAAAACAAGGAAAATAAAAAAATCAAAGAGAACATTGTCTTGTTTAAAAAGAAAAGACAAAAAGTATGAAAAAGATTGAATCCTTGTTTCTCCCAAAAATTAAAAAGCTTGATATGAAAGAGGAAATGAGTGTGAAGTTCTTCGATTCAAAAAGCCAAAAGTCTTTCTTATCATACCTTGTCCAAAGCCCCATTACAACCAATTTAAAGACCTTTTGATCTTGTGATTCATCCTAGCTAAGTGGTGGAGATTTGATATATTTTCAAGCTTATGGTAAGTATCTTTTCATGCTTTGACTTGAGTGTTGTTGTCCCTTAAACACTTTGAGAGATATTGAGTGAATCCTTTGTGAGGGTGTTTGATTTTATTCCATCTTGACTTCATGATAATTAATTGAGATATTATTTGCTTGTGCTAATTTGCAAATTATGATTTATTACTTCTCTAATCCTTTCTTCATTACCAAAAGGACCCTAGATCTTGAATTTCAATATGCTTGAGGACAAGCATAATCTAAGTGTGGGGGTATATGATAAGTCATATATTTGCATGTTTTTCACATATTAAATCTTATGTTTTAGCATATTAATCTATATTAAAGCCCTTGATTCGGCTCTTATTTGATTTTGCAGGTGTTTTTGGGCCTTAATGACGTTTTATACGTAAAAGCCGAGTTTTAGCACCATTTAGGCGTCACCTCCAAAATTCTTGTTAACTGTCAAGGCAAGTCCCAATTGCCATGACAAGCTCTTCATAAACCGCCTTAATTGCCTCAACAAGTTGCACTTGACACGAAAATACTATTTTCGCGAAAATACCAGGCTTAAGACAGATTTGGGCCTAGAGGACAAGCAGATTTTTACTTGGAGGGCAAGCAATCCTACTACAAAGAGGACTTCTACTTTTTTCATAATTAAAAGTAGTTAAGGTTGTTGAATTTAATGTAAAGTCTTCCCCATTATTCCCTATAAATAGAGAACAAAGAGTGAAGAGAAAATACCAAGTAGAAACTCTAGTATAGTCGAAACCCTTTCCCCTCTTCTCTTGTGTAGCCGTCGACCACCATGAGTGGCTAAACCCTTCTTTTCTAGTCAAGTATAGATACAAGGATATTATTTCAAGTTTTTAGTGAGATTTCTTGTTCCCAAATTATCTTCATCTTTATTCAAGTATTTTCATATCTTTTGTGCTTCATCTTCATGTGTATGTTTGGTTAAATATATGCTACAACCAATTCAATGGTATTTTATGCAAGTGGTAAAGAAATTCGAGTTCGATTTCTAAAGGTATGAATTCATGTTCTTAATAAGTTAACGGGTTCGTGCTTAGGAAGAATATGTGATTTGGGTCTCTTAAAGATCATTCATGTTATTTGATAGATTATAATTCTTTAATGGTATCTAGGAATTTAAGCTTGATAATAAGAGTTAATCTTTTGATGATATTTATTTGGTTATCTATCTTAGAAGAGATTTAGGTTATTTGGTGGTATTCATCTGATCTAAAACCAAGCTATTTGAACTTGATGTTGATTTATCTTTTGTGGGTCAATGATCTAAATTCTTGATTTAATATTCCAAGTTCTACCTTGACTAGAGTTTCATCTTATATAGATTTCTTCCTTAATTCAATTGCCTTCTTCAAATCAAACACAAAACCCCCTTTTACTTTTAATTACTTGTGAACTGGATTTCTTAACCATTCTCTGTGGGATCGACCCTACTTCCGCTACTGCAAATCCAAAAAAAATAAGTAGGTATTATTTTTTGACGAATTCGACTCCCATCAGTGTCCCCGATGATGGATGCACAATTTCAACTCACCGGATTCTGAAAATGTTTGTTTAAATGGGAAAGGATTCGAAGTTTTATTTGAAAATCAATCTTTTTTTGGTTAAAATCTGAAAATGCATAAGGTTTTTCAAAGGAAAATAAGTCTCCGCTACCAGTAGCGGCGGCTGGCACCAATCAATGGTGGCTGGCACGGTAGGCGGTCGTCGTGTTCTTCAAAGGCAATGGGCACAGAGGATTTTTAGAGAGCCGGTTAGATCCATTTGAGAAGAGGGGAAATAAAATGATTTTTGTTTCTAACTTTGGCTTTATATATCGACCCGATGATCCGACTCGTACCTGGATTAAACCCACGCCCTTCTTTTCTGGATCTTTCACCGAAGCTATTCAGTTTTCAAACTTTTCAATTTTATCCTTTCTGTTTCAAATTGGTCACCAAATTCTCTTTTCTTTTCAATCAGGTCCTTAATTCAGATTTTTCTTAAGAAAAAAACAAAAAATTTATGTTGTCCATTTTCCTTGTTTTAAATATATTTATTGTTTTCAGCAATTTAATTATCTTTTGTATGTATGTTATTTTATATATGTGTGTTTGCTAAAAACATTAGGAATAGGTACTCAAAAGCTTAGATTAGAAACTGCGTGTAGAAAAATTTCCTTCATATTTAAACAAAACACACTTAATTTTACTTTAATTTTAATAAATAAAATAAATGTAGACAACTTTTTAGGTTTTTAATCACTTATTAGGTTATAATTTAAAAACTTTAATGCACTTAATCGTTTTTTTTGTTTTGTTTAAAAAGTGAAAACTAATTAATGTGGAGTCTTACCAAACGAAAATGACAGGTCAGCGCCATGAGTGTTCGCGGTGATTAGAGTTTATTTTCTAGGAGGTAAGGTCGTTAATATAGATTTACATTCATTAAACAGACGAATAAATTGAAATCTTGTGAACTTGCAAACTCTAATTTTGAAAACATTTTTTTGAAATCAATAAGGTACCAATTTTTGGGCGTTGTGGAGGTGTTAACCCTTCCCCACACGTAATTGACCCCCAAACCTATTTTTTGGTTTACGCAGATCAAAAATGTTGTTTTGATAAATTAAACATTTTTATTAAAATAACCTCGTTTAAAAGTGATCCAAACACACTTTTTTTAAAAGATTGATGGCGACTCTATTTCTTTTAGTTTTCAAACAATGACAGGCTCGAAGAGGGTTGCGACAATAATCATATTAAAATGCACCCTGAAGACATGGAAAAGACCACCTTCGTGACTATGTGAGGCACATTTTTTATAAGGTGATTCCTTTTGGGTTAAAGAACGTCAGGGTAACTTATCAAAGAGCCATTGTGACCTTGTTCCACAACATGATGCATAAGGAAATTGAGGTGTATGTGGATGACATGATAGCAAAGTCTCAAACCGAAGAGGAGCACATCCAAAATTTGCAGAAACTCTTCCAAAGGCTAAGAAAGTACCAGTTAAAGCTTAACCCGGCTAAATGCACCTTTGCAGTCACATCCGAAAAACTCTTGGATTTTGTGGTAAGCCAAAAAGGAATTGAGATCGACCCCGATAAGGTTAAAGCAATTCAAGATCTCCCGCCACCCCCAAACTCAAAAAGAAGCCTGAGGATTTTTAGGGAAGTTAAATTACATCTCTCGGTTCATCTCCCAGTTGACCAATAAATGTGACCTTGTCTTTAGACTGGTCCAAAAGAACAACCGGGAGCGTGGGACAAAAATTGCAAATAGGCGCTAGAGAAGATCAAGAAGTACTTGACCAATGCTCTAATTTTAGTAGCACCAGTGTCGAATAGGCCGTTAATCATGTACTTGGCAGTCTTTGAGAATTCAATGGGTTGTGTGTTGGGGCAACTTGATGACTCTGGTAAGAAGGAAAGGGCAATTTATTACTTGAGCAAAAAGTTCACCGAGTGCGAAGCATGGTACCCATTGATACAAAGGATGTGTTGTGCCTTAGTATGAGCTACTAAGCGACTTAGACGATACATGTTGTACCACACCACTTGCCTAATTTCACGATTGGATCTATTGAAATTTCTAATAGAGGTACCAGCTCTAACCGGGAAAATGGCCCGTTAGCAAATGTTATTGTTCGAGTTCGATATCGTCTATGTAAGTCTGAAAGATGTAAAGGGAAGTGTAGTGGCGGATCTTTTGGTAGGCCGTACTTTATACGACTACGAGCCATTGGATTTTAGTTTCTCATATGAGGATTTGATCTGTGCTTTGTCCAAGGAAGAGCCCACTGCAAAGAATGAGTATTGGAAGCTTTATTTTGATGGAACATCTAATGCCCTTGGCCATGGGATAGGGGCAATATTAATTTCTCCCGAGAATGCCTACAACCCCTTTACAATCAGGTTAAAATTCTTTTGCACCAACAACACGGCCAAATATGAAGCTTGTGTCATGGGACTCTGTGCGAACATAGAAAGGAAAATTAAGGTGCTTCGAGTCTTTGGGGACTTATCCTTGGTAATCTACCAGCTCCAGCAAGAGTGGGAGACTAGAGAACCGAAGTTGATCAAGTACTACGATCTAATCCAAGAATTGGTTAAAGACTTTGAGGAAATCAGCTTTACTTATTTTCCAAGGGAGGATAATCAGATGGTTGATGCCCTAGCAATGTTAGCCGTCGTATTTGAAGTAAGCCAAAGGGACGAGATGAAGTCGGTCGAGATGCAGATTTTTGAGATATCGCCCATTTCTATAACTTGGAGGAGGAGGAGGACGGCAATCCTTGGTATCATGATATCCTCTAGTACGTCAAGTTACAGGCTTAACCAAAAGAGGTTGGCGATAACGATAAAAGAACCATTAGAATGATAGCATCAGGGTATGTCCTTGACGGAAAGATCTTGTAAAAAAGAAGCTAAGACCAGATGTTGCTAAGATGTGTCAATGCTCGAGAAGCTAAAACCATCTTAGCTGAGGTCCACAATGGTTTGTATGGAACCCACGCTAGCGGGTTTTCAATGGCCAGAAAAATCATGAGATATGGCTACGTTTGGTCAACCATGGAGGGAGACTGCATCAATTATGTGAGGAAATTTCATAAATGTCAGGTTTATACCGACAAGATACATTCCCCTCCGGTGCCACTACACACCATGAATTCACCATGGCCTTTCGCTGCTTAGGGCATGGACGTCATTGACCAAATACACCCTAAAGCTTCAAATGGGCACTGTTTCATCTCGGTAGCCATCGATTACTTCACCAAGTGGGTAGAAGCCGCTTCATATGCCAACATTACAAGAGCAACGGTTTGCAAGTTCCTAAAGAAAAAAATTATATGTCGCTGTGTTCTACCGGAAAGAATCACCACCGACAATGCTTACAATTTGAATAACAACAAAATGAACGAAGTGTGTGAACAGTTTAAGATTGTACACCATAATTATACTACTTACCGTCCAAGATGAATGCGGTAGTAGAAGCGAAAAAATAAGAATATTAAAAAGATCATAGCAAAAACTACGGTCACTTTCAGGGATTAGCACGATAAGCTACCATTCACTCTTTTTGCTTATCGAACCTCTGTGAGAACCTCCGCATGGGCAAAATCGTATTCGCTAGTATATGGCACGAAAGTGGTATTACCCATTGAGGTAGAGATCTCATCCTTCGAATCTTAAATGAAGTAGAGTTGGACGAAGCCGAATAGATGCATGCCAGGATTGATCAGTTGAACCTCATCGAAGAAAAAAGGTTGAGGGTCATTTGTCATAGCCAAATGCATCAAAAGAGGATGATGCGGGATTATAACAAAAAGGTTCGCCCGAGGAAGTTTCAAGAGAGGGGCCTAGTACTCAAAAGGATCTTATTAAATTAGAGGGACTTCCAAGGGAAGTGGATGCCTAATTGGGAAGGGCCTTACATTGTTAAAAGGCTTTTTCTAGGGGCATTAATCATGGCAGAGATGGATGGAAAAGAATTGAGCAATCCAATAAACTCGGACTCTATTAAAAAGTATTATGCTTGAAGAAAAAAGAAAAAGAGAAAAAAAAATAGGAAAAAAAGAAAAAGGGATAAAGGAAAAAATAAAGAAAAAAGAAAAGAATAAAAAGGAGGGTTTAAGTTGAAAACCCAGAAACGGGCTTCTTAAAACCAAAAGAGGATCTAAATTGAAAACCCGAAAAGGGCGATTCAGATAAACTATGTATTTGGCATCCGGTTAACAGGCTCTGTTCTAGTCAAAGGTTTATACCTCAATCTACGGGCCAACAGGAGTTTCAGTCAAGGATGGCAAGTGAGAGATCTATTGCAGTCAATAGGCTCTTGCATCATTCATACAGTCAATGTTTAGGGTTGTTGCATTATATACCGTCTATATCATTTCATGTTTGCCGCGACTTTCAAATTGTTCTAACATTTCTTCAAGTATTAATAAAATTTTATTCTCACTTTATCTATGCATCCTACGGATAAATTGACATAGATTACTAAAAACAAAGGATTTCTTGGCATTACTATGATTTAACTTATTATGTAGACAGTCCCAATATAGAAAGAAACTCGCTAAGGCTAAGGTGGAAGGACATTGGATGCAAAGTTAATGGAATTCACCCAGAAATGACAGTAGATGCCTCTCATCTCGATATCCGAAGAGCTAAAGGCATAAACCTTAAAGGGAACCAAAAAAGAAAAAAATGAAAAAGAAAAAAGAAGAAAGAAAAAGAAAAAAAGAGAGAAAGTCTCTAAAGTGAAAACCCACAAAGGGCACTATGAGTAAAAAACCAATCTAAAGTGAAAACCTAAAAAGGCGCTTTAGAGCGAAAGAGTCAGAAGTTCAAAAGGGAAGGGGCATAGAAGATTGAACCCAAATGAGAAGTGAGGTGGCGCCATTACCAAGGAAATAAGAAGATAGCAGGAGAAGGTCAAGATTTATGAACCTAAAAAGAGAAAGAGGCTGAGAAAATTAAAAAATTTTGCCATTCAAGCATCATACTTAGTTAAACATCCCTAAGTTAAAAGCATGCTAACTCATTCTATCATAACATTTCATAGTTTTACATGCATTTAAAGGTTATATCTAGAACTTCCTGAGAAAAAGTAGTGAATGACCAAGTGAAAACATGAAAGAGATTGCGAGGGAGGAATTTTAAACTCAGAATAACGAGAGCGAAGAAGGCAGATACTGGTAGCTCAAGGATTTCAGGCGAAGAATTTCAAACTCGCCATATCGGGATTTTAGAGCGAAAAGGGGCAGATACTCACAACTCAAGGATTTCAAGCAAAGAATTTCAAACTCGCAGTATCAGGATTTTAGAGCGAAAAGGGGCAGATACCCACAGCTCAAAGATTTCAGACAAAGGATTCCAAACTCGCCATATAAGGGTTTCGGAGCAAAGGAGATAGATACTCATAGCTTCATATTCTAGGAAGAAGAAAGGTGAACAATTCTATACAAGAGGAACTCGCAGCTCGGAATCTTCAATAAAGAGAAGACAGAAAAATTAGTGCCAATGGTCTTTGCTTTATTCTTGTTCTACAAGAATAAGCAAAGAGGGTAGCTATAATCACTAATTTTATCTAGGGTGTTAACCCTTTTTTTCATATCCAATCATTGCAATAAAAGGCTTGTTTATCTACTTTATCTATTAATGTGTTATATTGTCACTATATATTATTATTAAAACTCAAACAAACAAAAAATATTACTAGTACTAATATTTTTACTACAATAAAGTATTGCTAGTTCTTTAGCTCTATGATTTGTTATCATCGTATTAGGGATATATGTTATAAATACTATGTTGGGTTATTATTATAGTCATATTGTTACTCTAAGACAAAAGTTAAAAATTAAAAAATGAGGTTAAAAAGATTATTATATATATCTAATTGAATTAAATAAACAAACCATATCTTTAAGCTTCAGTCCATAATTATATTACCAGTCCATTTATATAATCATAAAAGAAGCCCAAATTTATATATATCAATCCATTTACAATTAAAAGCCTAAAATTTAATTAATTAACTACATCAGGCATGGTAAGGCCCAAAATTGATAGGCCCAAATAAACCCTAATCTAATGATGGTCATTCATCTTTGTAGCTGAATCTGGACCGTTGCATCTGGCTAATGATCAAACAGTCCAGATCAGATTTGGATGGAAACCCTAGAAGGGGTTGTACCCCATTGGTGCCGCATCAGTTGTGACCATTGGATCAGGAAGCACACCAACGGTCCATATCAGCGTATAGGGCTTCTACAATTGCCACGTGCGACCTTTTGGCTCCACCATGCGTACATGCAGCAACGAATCCTCGACCGTTCTACTCCCGGCGCACCTTCACCTGCCTAGCGTGTCAGCTCCATAGTCGACAGCAGCTCTTTTGTCTCCCTCCACGCTCCGGCCAGGTCGCATGCAAAACCAAATAAGCAATTGGTCAGAACACAGGAAACAAAATTGAAAGCCTTGCATGCACTTAAATGAAAAAAAAAGCAACAATATCGAAAAAGGGGCAAAGTCGGCCAAAAAAAGGTATGTATAACTCTAACCAACATGGCAGAGAGGCATATAAGTGCAAACAAAATACTCAGAGTAACCAATAGCATATTTAGGGCCTTTTTCCTTTTTTATCATGTAATACTCCTCTGGTATAAAACCCAGAGGAAAATAATTGTAAACCCATTCGGGGGTCTTGAAGCAATAGAGAACAGAGAGATAAAATCCTTCAGAGGTATATTATTCTTTTTGCATTTCGAAGCATAAAAAATAAGAAACATCACATAAAAACTAGGGTTTAGATTTTACCTTGGGGTCATTTTGCCTTCCTCGCATCGTTCGATCTCCCTTCGCATCTGTTACCTTACTCGCCGGTGATAAGCCCATCGGCCACCTTGGGGCCGCGAAGGGTGAATCGGTGAAGAGGCAGACATGTGAAGGGGTTTGTAGATTTTGTTTTTCGAAAAGGGTCACAATTTAAAAAAACAAAAAGAAAGGCTTTTGATTTATGGTTTCAAAAAAGAAGGGACTTTATCGTTTTCTTAGATATGGGTTTAGATCTGGTTTCAGCGGAGAAAAAAAGTTTTAGGGTCCACACGGCGCCGGCGAACGGCCGTCGATGCAGCAGGTTACGGTGAAGGTATGGTTGGTTTCTTGGTTTGGTGGCTGATGAACGGCGACGTTCATCCGGGTTCATCAGATAGATAAAAGAGAGTGGGAGACAGCTTTTCTTTATTGGTTTTTTGTTGTTTTAGGTAAAAATGTGGGTTTTATACCGGCTTTAAAAACAAATGGTTTAATTTCTTTTTAAATCCCCCGCCCCTATTTAATTGCAAATATGGTCATTCTGTCTTTTTTAAAATAAACCCTCAGTCCCTGGAATTTTTAAAATCTTTGTCGTTTCCCCCTATCTTCATGCATATTTAATTTCTGCCATGTTCTTTTATTTCCCTTTTTTCAATCCTATTCATTGTTTATGTTTATTATTGTTCTTGCTTTATTATGTTATGGTTCTATGTGCATAATGTGGTTTGGTATGCATAAATTACATAATATAACATATGGTTGATATATATATATTCTGTAGCTATTTTTTATATAGTATATAGTATAATATATATTTTTTATATATGGTACGTAATTTATTATGTGTATAAACTATATAATTGTTTTTATATATAGCCTATGATGTTAATATATGTATATTATATTTGTTTTATAATACATAGTATATAGTCTTAATGTATGTATATATGTATTTTACATGTAACACATTAAACATGCCGTTTTTATATACGTATACTTTTTATATTATAATATGTAGTTCGAAGTATTACATATGTATGTACAATATGTATTTACACAGTATAGTTTATATGGCAATAAAGGTATAGTTTTTATATTGTATATAATATATGGTTTTGGGTATATATATA
Organism: Hibiscus mutabilis; assembly: GCA_019671005.1. NCBI lineage: Eukaryota > Viridiplantae > Streptophyta > Magnoliopsida > Malvales > Malvaceae > Hibiscus > Hibiscus mutabilis. The sequence goes on along the minus strand of CM033718.1, from coordinate 58,764,105 downwards.
AATATTATATATGTTTCTTATATTATAGATAACATGTAGTTTGGATGTACATGTGTATAGGGGCTACTGCCAAAGCCAAACTATTGTTTATAAGTATATACTGTTACGTATCTATATATATAATACTTTATATGTATATTATATGTCTTACATGTATATATGTGTTATATTTTATGGTTTGAAATGCCATGTCTATATTGCTACAGCCATGGGGTTTGTATGTATGTTTATATATTCGATATGTGGATCTTTTTGTGTCTTGTTTCGTGTTTTTTTTGCCATGTGATCTTATTGTGCATTCGGATATATAAATTGCTAATGTGGTGCCCTTCTATTCGAGAGTAAGCACGGCTAGTTCCAGACGTAGTGGTGGTGGTTTTGTTGTTTACACTCGAATAGCGGGGCCTTTAAAATTTACTCGCACGTATAACCAAATTTTGATTTAATCTTCACTTTAACTCGTAAAATTCAATATTAACAAAGCGGTAATTAATTTGATACCGATTTCCGGGCGTGGTGGAGGTGCGAAACCTTCTCCACTCATAATTGACTCCCGAATCCAGAATCTCTAGTTTTTATTTTTGGTGTCCGGTCTACCTAATCCAAGTGACCGGTGACGACTCTAATTTTTTATTCCAAATATGAGTTTTAAAGAATCGATTCCCCTTTTAAAAAAATATTTTCAAAAGGAGGGATATGTCAAACGATTTGAATTTTAAAACGTCGCTACAGAGGCTGCTTATCATATCCCAGATAGTACCCCATAAAAAGCAGTTTAGGCAGTCAGTATTAGTGGTGTAAAAATAGGAATCATATATGTATATATCAGTATATCAGAAAACAGATGGCATTATTTCATATCAAACACGGAGTGTTGGAGTATGCCCAAAGACCAATCATAAGATGATTGTAAAAGACATACTTACTTTATCTTGTTTATTAATATAAAGCCATTACTATTATTTCATTCATTATTCTGTGCATATATAAATAAACTGAATTATAATAAAGTCCTTAGAATAATATGGTTATTCTTGATTGTCCTTAGTCGATTATTATTGTAGGCTTGAAAAAATAATACATTAATATTAATGTGTAGATGATTGATGACAAAGTGTTGTCATTGACACGGAGATGTCAAAATCAATACATAAGTATGTGTTAGAGAACGACATACTGGACTGACCCGCTATGAGCATGTTTCTTGGATTATTATGTGACAGTCACAACATTTCTTATAGTGATAACTACATGTTTGATCCTCATACTTGAGATCATCATTATTTCAACATTGTGAGTGACATATTTTGATATTATCATACGTCTGTTGTAACTAACTACACTAGAAAGACTGATATTGGATATGTCACAATCTATGTAGTGGGATATGGTTGATCAAGATAGGTTTTGTCCCTCCTACATAACAGGAGTAATATCATAGGCAACTTGATTGAGTGAGACAAGAAATGCATGGTCATGCTCGAATAAATTGATATGAGATATCATAGTTATTCGTTTATAATAATCTACTCAAGATATCAAGAAATATTAGATGGACTATACAAGTGTGACTATTCCATGACTTGTGCTCAATCTAGATATAAGGACAAAATGATGTAATACATGAAAAAGAGTTAATCACAAAGAGGTTATGCCGAACCACGACTTCATGTAACTTAGGTAGCAATGATGTATTGCTAGATGTCACTCATTGCTTGTAATATTAGAATTGTTCTAGATATTACTGTTAACGTTACATGAACCTACAAGGGTCACACCCTATGATTGAAACAAACAAATATCGACTAGATAGCATGTGTGCAAACTTGTTGTACACGAAATTAGTTAAAATCGAAATTATTGTAATTATATAGATAATTTTGTTTATATATTATAATACTAGATAATTATTGTAATTATCAAATACTATTAAAATATATATATCCTTAAAGAAACCTAATTAAAGTAGAATTAGATTCTACATATTTAATTATATTTGATTAAATATATTATATATTTAATGAATCTGGATTTAATTAGGATTAGAGTTTTGAATGCTATATAAAGGCATAAGGTCTAGCAACCAAAGATATGCCTATTGCTAAAAACCTCTCTAACAATTAGAGAAGTAAAATATTGTTCGTTTCATTCGGGTGCACTGAGTAGAGGTCAAAACGTTGTTGTGACGACTTACACTCGACATCATGCTGAAAGAATTGGATTCTCCTACGTCCCAATGGTTATCAAATTTAATTGAGGTAACATTTCATCCCGTTTAACCATGATTCGTTTCTCGTATATGAATCACTGGTGGAATTCACCGGATATTTTTTTCGTTGCAACATGAGGTGTACCAGTGTTTCCCTTCACAGAGATATATTTCTAAACAAATAGGAGTCATGTTTCAAATCAGAGGGACAACCTTAATTTCAAACCAAGTGGAATACTCATGTGCACATGGAACACACCAGATGGATCAATTTATTTTTTTCCAGGGATATTTAGTAAATTACAGGAAAAAGGGGAAACGAAACATTTGACAAATTCGGACTGGTTTCAGAAATGGGATCCCTAATAAAAGGGTTCAGTACTAACGGCTCTAACCATGCCTTTAGGGATTGATACATCATGATCATTCAGGATATCTGACATTTCAAGAATATTCTGATCATTTTGGCCAATTGGTCATTTGACTATCAGTGGCAATTTTGTAATTTAGCCCAACAATGATAAAACGGTGATTTGCAATATTTAGGATTTCCAACGGTTTATCGAGCCTCCAAATCCATTCGAACTAATATATCTCAACCTAGCAGTACTTACCAAGCATTCAAATATATGCACTTCACACGTATTCATTTCCAAATACCGACTGCATCGTATATATGAACAGTCGCCTTCATATTTCACCACATGACTTACCACCGAGTAGTCGAACTTCTATTCCATGCAAAAAATCTTCCAACCTTGTATTAATTTCAGGAGTGATTGACGTACATGAGTCATGCTTCATAACCCTTAGGGGCATTTCAGCCATTTAAGCTTTATTGGTATTTCCAAAATTTATCAAAGGCAATTTACTTATTCCAGACACGAGGGTATTTCAGACATTTCAGAGCTTGGGTATATCCATCATTTTTGTCCATTGAACCATTTATTGTATTTCAAGGAAAATGTATTCCAGATGTTTGTTTAGGAATTGGAGAAATCTAGGCATCTCGCAATCTCGAAGGTTAGAAACTTGTTACCGGAATTTTCGAAACATATCAATAATTTAATAGGTAAATCTTTGGTTCTATCAGATCAAGTGCGAATTCCCAAGTCATTTTCACTAGTAGAGATATCTAGGTTCACTTTGCATCTCAAGAGTATTTTCATCATTTCTCATCCAAGTATATCAAGCATTAAATCTTTCAACAAGAATAATTAGAGTTGAAAGTTTTGAGGTTAACTACTTATTCAATTATTCACTAAACTCAAAAATTTCTATGGTTCATCATTTCCTTATTCGATTGATTCGAGCCTTAACCAGTTTATTATCCTTTTATTGCAATTAGTACGATACACATGACCAATCATGTTCATTCATATATTAACCAATTACTAACATGTTCCGTAAAGCATGCAACTAGTAGTAAAGTATTACCTCAACTCTAAGACATAACGATCGATCCTTGCACTCCCTTTGATCACTTCGAACTCGAACCCGACGTCCCTCAAAATCTCGGTTACAAGGAATGTGAATACCTTCAATTAATATAATCTATAATCAGTGCTTAACTTAATTACGTTACTTTTAAAATGATTAATACAACACGCATGCATGTTCGGAGGCTTTCGGGGTTAGAATTTCATAAAACAAACTTCAAAAACGGACTCAGGACATCAAAAAGCTCAAAATAAGAGTTTTTGAAAAAACTTGACTTTTGGTCAAAGTCAATGAGTCAAAGTCAACGGTGGTAACAACCACTGACCGACGGTGACAGAGATCGGCGTTGAGGAAAACCGAACAATTTTTCATCGTTTACTCACAAACGGTAGACAACATGGGTGCACGACGACTAAGGTTACGATCGCGGGGTAAGACGGTCGGTTTGATAACAATAGTGGTGGCTACGCACGGCCGGAACAAGATGGTCAGGGCTTGGCCGGAAAAGACAAGGAGTGGGGGAAAGCCTTTTGGAATTCTCTAAATATCTCGATCATTCAAACTTGCATGGGCATTAAAGGCTGGTAGGTGGGGTTGTTCAAATTTTATTTATTTTCGGTATAGGCCATAATAAATATTTTAAAATTAATACGAGACTGATTTTTAACCAGAGACGGCATTAGCCTTGATGTCTAAGGCTTCAGCCCACAATGCCCAAAGGCGCTGGTATGAAACCCCTTAGCAGCACTTATCCATTTTTTTTCTTTTCCTTTAATCTTTAATTTACACCATTAAAATATTGTGGATGTTATAAAAATGAATATTCAGTCAAATTTTTAACATCATGCCATCAAAATTTTGATATGGTTTTAATAAAATAAAAAAATTACAGAGTTTCCTTGTTTATTTATGCTCGTCTTCACTCTCTTCTTTACAGTTTGTTTTAATAGTTGATAAAGATATTTTTATCTTTCTCTTTTGATTCGAGTTTGGTTCAAATTCAGGGTAAGCTATTGCAATTAGAAGATGATGTATAAGTTTGGTTCAAATTCTGATATTTTTCTTGAAAATATAATACCCGTCTATTTTCAAAGAAGATGATGGTGGTGTACAAGGCTTAAATTGATAGAATTTGTAAACATTGAGGGTTATATTTGTTGATTTTTTTAATAGGACCAAATTAATAGAATGTATAAATTTTAAAGACTAAAATTGTTATTATATCATATCATTATCTTTGTTAAGTTTTAAACGGTCAATAATCAAAATAGAATGAAATCGTAATGTTAATGGTTAGAATGAAAAATTTAGTAGTTAGGTAACAAAAACAGAAACTGTGATAATAATTGAGTAACTAAATAGATAATTTATTTGTAGTAGAATAATTACAAAGCCGAGTAAACAATTAGAAGTTATGACACGAGTATTAAAAAAGAATATGCTGATGTGCACTCTTCTAAGATTTTTGTCGTAGCAAATGCCTCTTGGGGGTGGTAAATTGTAACATTTACTGTCTACCCAAGTTCCACAGTTGTTTTTTTCTTTATAGTCATCAAATTGATCTACGGATAGATTAATTTAAATTAAGAAATGTTAATCTATTATAAAAATGATTTTTTTTAATTTAACTTGCATAATGTTAACACCCAAAATAACTGGGTGCAATGGTCGTTTAACGGAAACTGAAACTACTTTTTAAAATTGCTTACCTTCCCATGGAAGATAATTGAATAGCATTCTTCCTATAAGGCCTGAGCTCGCAAAACAGGGCTCGAGGGCGGAAGCAGGTTGCCCAGTTCGTCAAATTTAACTTGTTCTACATAACCACCAAACATTACTCACCGGTTGGTAGACTAGTTGACATTACAGAGAGACCCAACAGAATCTCTTATACGATAATGGTATGATTACAGTGGTATACCTAGAAGTTGGGAAATGGTGTGTTCGGGAGAGCTCAACCTAACCATAAATTGCAAGAACCGAGGAATTGCAACATTCTATGATAAGAGCTGATATTAATAATCGTTGGATGTTCTCAACATATATCCACAAATATATCCACACATTTATGTGATTCCTTACAGGGAATGGAAAAGATGCACAATGACATTCGATCTGTAGTTTGACATTTACCTAGTGTCTCTGTATTGGCTTCTCTAGGCAGTAGCTGCAACGATCGCTTGGAAAGATATCAGTACATTGGCAACTCCATCCTCTGCTCAGCAATGTTAGAAATCAGTGGCAACTTCATGTTGGATTTCATACGTCGACTCATCCACTTGTTCAAGTAGTTAGAGATCTAGCTAAACAAGCTTCAGTATCAGATGAATCATGATGTATGAAATAACTAGTTGTTTATTGCTATTGATTTATTTACCAAAAATAACAGTATAATAAGTCAGAAAAATCCAAAGTGTGGCTGATTAACTCATAAAGCCTCCTCCAGGCATGTTAGATGAGGCCTGTGATGAAACTTGCCCTTGAGAAACTAATTGTGACCGGCCTGAACCTTGGACATAACCTGAACCCATTCCTGATCCAACCATTTGTTGTCGCTGTGGCTGTGGCTGTGGCTGCTGCAGCTGGGGCAACTGCGGTTGTTGATGCATCTGGGAGAGCTGCTGTTGTTGTTGCAGCTGAGGGAGATGTTGCTGTTGCTGTTGCAAATGCGGGAGTTGCTGTTGCAAATATGGGAGCTGTGGCATTTCTTGCATTTGCTGCTGTTGATGCTGTCTTGGTAAAAAGTAAACCACTTCCTGAATTCCATAAAGATTTTAGTTCAAATAAAATGTAAAGCTCTAGTTAATTGGACAATGAAAGAATATTTTACAATTCCATTTGTTGCCTGTTCTTCTTTATTGTCTTTAAATTTTGTTACAAAAAGCAAGTAATACTTT